>PPLU03000005.1:0-745227 GCA_003706615.3 Gotozyma montana
TTGAGGAAATAACAACCTTTCAACATTGAAGAATGAGAATTCTGATGAAGCTCCTCTTGTAGTATTTCTATCTCTTATCAAAGAATAATCCACTTTACAGTGATTAGCTAGAAAAATTAACAAATCAACTGTATCAAACTTTGTTTCTTTAAATGACTTCCATTCATTTTCAGCCATCAATTTGAAGACATAAGAATCTTCTGGTAATTGTTTAAAATACTCTAGGAATTGACCAGTAAGAAGATCCATCCAGTTAAACCCTAAAAGTTTCATTTTTTTTGATTTATCATGCTTGTGATTTAATATATCTGCTTTCATTGTTTCATTAAAACCAACCACATACCTGTCAACATCATTTGTATTTGATAAATGTAACGTAGGAGGTTGTTGGGAGTTTGGTGTAGTAGATGTTTCTTCTACCCTTCCATCTTCTTGGATTACAGAAGTTCTAATTGATGGATGAAGTTTGAGTTTGGTTGCTAGACCCACACATAGCAGCTGTAGTCTTTCCCTAAGGTTGATATAGACTTGGTATTTGCTTGATCTCAGCGTTTCAAACATCATCTTAGCCCTGTGGCCATGTAATTGTTTATGCAGATTCATTAGATTAAAGCCACCATTTCGTCCTGAAAGATGCATAGTTTCTAAACTGATTCCTGCGAACTGTTGATTTAGGATATGATCTATCTTATTCAAAGAACTTTTGGTGAGTGGATAATGAATATCTTTGAAATAACTCAGCGAAATCACATAGATTGAAATAGCAAGCGATTTTGTTGAAACTGGAAGATCATCATAGATTGCAAAATTTAACTTTTGAACTATCCTGTTAATTTGATCTTTATTCGGAACTGAGTTCATATTGAGCCCAAGGATTTTTGGATTGAATTTGTAAACTTTAGATGTTCTGTTTTCACTATCAACCAGCGTCTCCGTTTCAAACATATAGAGAGCTTCCAAACCTCCTGTTGCTTTGGAATAATCTTCAGCTTCAGTTTTGAGACTAATAGTATTCTCTGCTGGTGGTTTTCCTAAGATGAAAAGTTTTGATTTTGATTTATTTAAGAATAATCCAGAACGTACACTGAAATCATTTATGATTAAAAGAGCCTTGCTAGCTTCTTTTGGATTTCCAACAACAATATTGATGTCATCCGCAAACGCTAAGGTGGAGACTGTCTTGGTGTGATCTGTGAAAAAAGATCTTGGGCCAACGCCTTTGATCTCTTCTCTTATCCTAATCAGCAATGGTTCAAGTGCTAGAATGAAGAGTACTGGACTCAGCGGATTCCCTTGTCTAAGACCTCTGTGAAAGTTGATTCTTTCTGTAACCAGATTGTTAACTCTAACATGACCCTCACTTTCATTGATTTTCATAAAAAGATTGATTATATTTTGAGGGAAATTCATCTTTTTTAGCAATTGTTTCAAGTAGTGGTGACTCAAGCTGTCAAAGGCCTTCTTTATATCACAGCTGATAATGGCAGGATTATTTCTAAAACTATCGTAAACATCAAAATTCCAAGTTTTCATAACAACATCTTGAGGGAGATCTCGGTTGAAGTTCTGGAACAACATGTGAAACTCAGCAAGAATGTCTTCCAGTTTTCTTTCTGGTAAGAATCCAACCTGTGAATTATGAATTATTCTTTCAGCAATAACCAACAACCTCTCATTGTATATAGAACTTATGAATTTGATTAGACAATTAGATAATGCAATGGGTCTGAATTTATCCATTGTTAGATGTTTATCATTTTCTTTTGGAAGAAGATTGATAAGGATTCTAGTGATAGACCCTGGAACATAGGAATTGTTCAGCATTGATTTGTTTAAAAATAATATCATTGGTTTGAATATTGGTTCAAAGTAACGTTTGATGAAAGCATAGTTGATACCATCAAGACCAGGTGATGCATAAGAATCAGCGTTTTTAAGTGCTAATTCAATTTCTTCATCAGTGAAAGGTTTGTTTAGACTAAGAATTTCAGTGTTAGTCAACCTCATCTTCACTTTGTCAACAAATTTGTCTGTTTCAGCATCTATAACCCTTTCATCTTTCGAGAATAAATCTTCGTAGAAGCCATGAGCTTCATTTAAGATTTCTTGGGTAGTTTCAATAATGGTACCATCTGATTTCTTTAAACTTGTAATCCTTATTTTTTCATCTTTTTTGTTAAAAGCTCGGTTTAAATGTTTGAAATCTAAATATTTCAAGGGAGTCTTGACCTGGTTCTTTCTTTTCAGTTCTTTGAAAGACTTTACTGGTAGTGACTTCTTCAAGATTTCATTCAAATTTTGACCAATTTCAGTTAACCTCTGGAAAATCAAAATAATTTTTTCATTGTTTACATTTTCAACCAATGGAACCACAGTTTCCGCGATTTCTTGATCCAGAATTTTTGCAAACAACTCATCTTTAAGGAGATTTGTATTTAAGATGAATCTCTCAAGACCAATTTCAATCTTGCTGTCATCCTTGGAACGAAGTGTCGCCGTTATTGACTTGTGTGTGGATGTTAGAAAGTTCTCTTCAGATACATTATAGTGGAAACCATCAGCCATCGCAGAGGAGATATAGATCCTATCCAAACGTCTCATCTGGGCACCTTCTTGAGTTGGAACATTTGTATGATGTGGCAAGCAGCGATCAGGACCACCTATATCCACCAAGTCTAGTTCATTGATAATGCTTTTTAGAATTTGTTGTTCGTCAGTGAATCTGAACATATGTGGTTTACTAGAATCTGACCCTGAAAGGATCATGTTAAAATCTCCTAATAAAAAGTATTTGAATTGATTTTGGAAACCACCAGCAACTAAAGAAATTTTCTTCAACAGACCCAACAAGTTTTGGAGCTGTAAAAACCTGTCTGCTTTGTGAACTGACAGGTAGACGTTGAGGATGATCAGATTTAAGTTTTTGTTGTTTACTTCTGTTGTTACAACGTAACTCAGGAAGTCTTCCATTGGTTTTGTTTCTTTTACCATGAATTTAACAACATCTGAAGAAGGAGTGGCACGTTTTATGGAGTTGGAGATGATGATTTTTGATTTGCAATGCTGTTTTCCTATTAGAATTAACTGTCTTTGGGAGAGTTTATTCTTGATAGACTTCATAAGATTTTGTTTGGTGAGACTTGCTTCTTGCAAACCCCACACAGTTGGAACAGAATTGATTTCTGTTTGTTGTATTAAGTTGTTGATTTTGTTATTTGCGTTAGATTGAATGAAAGTTGAGGAATTTAGTCCCTGAACGTTAACCGATCTTATCTTTAAAAGATCTATGGTTTTATTTGCATTTTCTGACATAATTGATTATTTTGATTGATGATAAGTAGAATTGAAAGGTCAGAGATGAATCCCCTCTAATAGTCTTGACTATCGGGAGGTTCATCATTCTCTTGACTTCCATCCATCTCAACGTCTTCGTCCGTTTCCATGTCATGAAATTCTTCATCAGATGATTGTGAAGTATCAGCAGCAACGTTCTGTGTTTCAGAAACCCCTTGTGAATCATCCACATTGTCAACCTTTTGGTTTATAACATTGTTAACCCTTCCTGGTGCATTCAAATCATGTTCCCATTGTTGAGAATTTTCATATACCACTCCTTCTTTTGAGTTTGCATCTTCCACATCCTTCACAACTTGCTCAGATTCTTTAACAGTGCCACCATCCTTCGATTTTGCACCATTCAAATCATTCACATCTTGTTGATTCTCTTCAAAAATTGCCCCTTTTTTGAGATTTTCACCTTTCTTTTGAGAATCTTCCACCTCTTCTTCCATGGTCTCAATACCAACCTTACCCCTGGTTCTGGTACTTGGATTATCAGATCCGACCACCCTTCTAGTTCGTTTGGTTGGTGATTCCTGACGAATCTCCTCAGAGAAATGTGAATCACTATTTGGAGATCTACCTCTACCTTTAGCAGTTTGTTTCAAAGATTCAGTTTCAGGTTCTTTGCTTTCAAACTCATCTTGTTTTGAATTATCATTCATAGATGAATGCTTATTGGTTTCAGCAGCTTTCTTAGTTTTTGATGCATTTGGTGTAATTGGTGTTGATTTTGAATTTGATGTTTTTTCTGATGTTTTTTTGGTTTGATTTTTTCTTTGATCATTCAATTCTTCACCGTTAGACTCTTCCAAGTTGTCTTCATCATCAGATAAAGCAGAGAAAGGATTTGAAGCATTAAAATTAATGTTAATATTGGATTTTTTAAAATTATTTTTTCCTGTTTTTCCCAAATTTGGAACAAAACGTGTGTTTTTTGGAAATTCAAATTCAGCATCACCATTTGCTGGATTATGTTTCGAAGGTAAATCATTATTACCATTTGTTTTGGTTGGACTTGGTGGTGGTTGTCTAACATTGAAACTTTTTGAAGGAGATTTAGCTCTTTCATTAAAAAAGTTTTTTGCTGCTTCAGCGGAATTGGCAGAATCTTTATTAAAAGATGGAATATCTGCACCAGTGGACCATTGACCATAAGAGTTGTTTGATTGGGGCTTGTTTCTTGATTGTTGCTGAGAAGAATGAGTTTTACCAGAAGATGTGAAATTTGGATTATTTTTCTTAGTTGGTCTAGCTCTTGAACGAGCAGCATCAGAAGCAGCGGCATCTTCATAAGCAGCCTTATGTGGACAATCCTTGTTGAAGTGGTAAGGACTGTTACACAAGGTGCACTTTTTTATTGAATTGATTACTTTGAAACGGGAATACCTGAATTGTTCATCTTTCAACTTGAATGGTGGTAATTTAGTTGATTCATCTAGGAAGATACGAATGACATAAGTGGACTGCAACACTTGGTACTCAGTGTTGAAACGACTCATCTTTTTTTTAATATCATTCTTGGAATGCATAATTTCGTATTTACATTTCTCCATGAATTTGTCAAAAATGAAACCAGGATTTTCAGCAGAGGAACGTTTTGCAGAAGCTGAGTACAGAGTGGAAAAAACAGCAAGGACTATCTTGGAACCCAGCGATTGAGAATCTCCCTGGTAGACAATGGATGGGTTGTTACGACCAACGGTTTCAACCATCTTGAATGGCATATGAGAAATACCAGCAGTGACATCTGAATCATTTAAAATTGGGGTAAAAATTTGATCTGATATGAACATTTTGAAGTAATTAGTTGCTTCATTGATAAATTTTGATTGTTCTTCTTTTGTGGCAAATGCTTTTGGTGTAGAAATAAAGAACAATTTAATTGCCTTTTTTGGTAATTTCAACAATTGATCCTCTTCAAATTGGTGAAGGTGTTTATCAACATTCAAAACTTGGAAATTTAAAAGAGCTTTGAAATGAGCATAATCCTTTTCAACTTCTTCCCCTTTTGAATAATCTTCTGGAGTCAATTTAGCAAAGAAGTCTTTGAATGAATCATCATTTTCTAACTTATTTTTATATTTATCTTTTATGTTTTTTTCTTCTTTTTTTATGGAGTTATTGATTGATTCGATGACTTTTTCACTTGGGAGTGAAGTTTCATTTTGTGATGAGTTTTCACCAGTTGAATTCTCATATTTAACTTGTAACAATTTGATGTGGCCCTAACAAAATCGGAAATTTTGCGAGGTCATACAAACAGACAATATAAATGGAAAATAGAAGCCATTATAGTATAGTGGTCAGTACACAACTTTGTGGCAGTTGAAACCCAGGTTCGATTCCAGGTAATGGCATATTTTTTGATTTTCATTTGAAAATCTTCAAATGTTATTTTTTTTTTTTTTTTTGATCTCTTGTTGTTATAGATAAAGCGTGTGGACCAGAGAGTTAGTTTTTTTTTTCCCTCAATGGCAACCATCACCCATCTGTTTCGTGCTATAGACATTATAATACAGATCTTATTTGTGATAGCCATCTCATCTGTCGTGTTAGCTAAATACAATCCAACATTCAAAGGGTTTTTGAAATATGGTAAAACTTTAAACAGATTTGAAAAGATTCCAATTCATAACATTTGGCTGGTTGATGAGGCATTGAAAATCCAATTACCGAAGTTATGGTTTGCACATTTTTACCTTCTTTCACTTCTACTCTCATCATTCACCTTTACACTTATTCAACTCACAATGTTAGATCAAAAGTTTTTCATAGTTGATTTTCTAAGAAGGAATCAATATGGTAAAATTCCACCTGAGATATCTAGGCTGGTTTCATTTCTCATCATTGGGCATTCTGCCAAACGACTAGCCGAGACTCTTCTGGTTATGAAAACCAATGCCAATTCCAAGATGAATATCTCTCACTACATAGTGGGACTTTTTTTTTACTCCAGTATCAACGCTCAGCTTTTGGTAAATACTAATTTTAATGACATCTCCCAAGCAAATGATTCATGTGAGGAAAACTCATTCAAGATAATATCTCCTGTGATATTATTTGTTTTAGCGTCATCATTACAATTCTTGCATCATTTACATCTATCCAAGTTGGTTAAATATACTGTTCCTAGTTTTGGAATGTTCAAATTCTTATGTTGTGCTCACTACTTTGATGAAATATTGATCTACATCTCAATACTTGCATTGCTAAGGAATACCACAATGGTTTTAGCTTTAATTTGGGTCACTACAAATCTCTCAGTTTCGTCAATAGAGACACGAGCTTACTACAAAAAAAATAACAATGGGAAAATACCCAGATGGTCAATCATACCATTTATACTATGAATGATAATATCTATTTAAATAGTTTATATACATGTTTGTGTTTGTTTTCATTACTCGTCATATTTATTTAACGTACTTTTTGAAGACCAAAGACGTGTTAGTGCCACCGAATCCAAAACTATTTGATAATGCATGATCAATATCAGTTTTGAGTGGCTCTCCAGAGACATAATTCAAATCAAAGTCATCTGCGTTATCGTCTTTTGCATTTCCCGGTTTCACCAAGTTTAATGTTGGAGGGACAACGTTTTGTTCAACGGATAATATGGTAAATATAGACTCGACTGCACCAGCTGCACCCAAAAGATGTCCTGTAGATCCTTTAGTTGATGAAACGAATAAATTATCTTTATATGAGTCTTTGAAGGTAGTTTTAATTGCTAAACTTTCAATTCTATCTCCAATATTCGTAGACGTTGCGTGTGCATTAATGTAGTTGACCTTTGATTTGTCAATTCCTCTTAGTGCAAGTTCCATTGATCTAGATGCGCCTGCTCCATCCGGTGAAGGTGCTGTTATGTGATATGCATCACCCGATAAACCATAACCTGCCACTTCAGCGTATATTTTGGCACCTCTCCGTTGAGCATGTTCTAACTCTTCCAAAACAACTACTCCAGCACCTTCACCTAAAACGAATCCATCTCTATCTTGATCAAATGGGCGGGATGCCTGTTTTGGATCATCATTGAATTTTGTGACAACTGATTTGGCTCTGGCAAAACCTGCTAGGGCCAAAGGATGTACTGAAGCCTCTGAAGCACCTGCCAACATCACATTAGCATACCCATCTTTGATAAACCTGTACGCATCACCAATTGAATGATTCCCAGTAGCACATGCAGTGGAGACTGAGTGATTAGGCCCTTTAAGCCCATACTTAATCGATATCAGACCTCCAGCCATATTGGGTAGTAACTTAGGAACAAACAAAGGCTGAACTTTTCTGTATCCGCCATTTCCAAAAGCCACTGAGTTTTCATAAGAGTCATCAAATCCACCTATCCCTGAGCCAATACATACCCCGGTATCTATTTGATCTTGGATAGTTTCCGGGAACCAATTAGAATCCGTCAATGCTTCTTTAGCTGCTGCAAGTGCATACTGAGAGAATCTTGCAGTTCTTCTTATTTCAGTCTTTTCAAGATGCTCCTCAGGATTCCATTTACCTTCCTCAAGTGGGCCCAGTGGGACTGCACCAACTACTTTCGAAGGAATATCGTCATATCTGGGGTCGTTCAAAGAGGAAGTAGAGACAAGTCCAGAATTCCCAGCCAACAGCTGCTTCCATACGTGTGTTTTCCCTACTCCAAGAGGCGTGACCAGACCAATTCCAGTAACCACCACCCTTGCTACCGACATTTTTTATGACTATTTGAAATTTCCAATCAAGCGAAATCGGTCCAAAGTCATCTACCATAAATTTATTTGAATAAACAAAATGGTATGGCCACTACATCAACATTTCGCGAATTAAATAATAGCTGGAGTAACAAAGATGGTGTCAATTGTCATACGATTATTTCAGTTGAGAGCTGCTTGGAAGAATTTAGGCGCCAAACGAGTTTGCTGAGCTACAGAGGGACCCTTTGGAATAGCAGCGAGAGCCTGGTACTGTGAATAGCTGCTCATACAGTGTAGAGGAGCGACTGTGGATTTGAAGTAGGATTAGCACGTGGAGTTGAGCCATGAAGTTTGCAGAGAACTTGACGGAGAACCTCGTTCCTGAGTGGAGGGCCAAATATTTGGACTACAAGGCAGGGAAGAAGAAGATTAAACAGGTGACGAACACCCCCACGATTTCATCTGCGGCTGAAAGTGCTATCAACAAGCTCAGATCACACTCGAAAGTTGACGATCCGTTCAGTCTTCCCCCAGCTGCCATTGAACCAGAAGGTGAATCGACCTCACCAAACGTACCAAATGATTCTAGGAAGTTTGGTGATCGGACTCCATTATTACAGAGTGTCCCACCAATAGGATACTCTAAGGATACCCAATCTGAACATTTTCGCAACGAGTCAAGTGCTGGATCACATATTATTAGGAGATACACTTCTCGAAATAGCTATTCGAACGCAGCATCTTCTCATGAAAGTCCTGTTCCACTTCAAAACTTGAAAGATGGAGCTGAGCTTGACTTCATCGAATGGCTAGATCAAGAACTGGAGAAGATTGAAGCATTTTATCAAGAGAACGAAAAAAATGCGGTACAAAGATTCCTACTGCTACAAGACCAATTGTATCATTTAAAAGCTGATAAAGAGAAACTCAAGGTTAGAAACGAAAGAAATGAACTCATAAAGAAGAGTATACAGAAGACAACTTATCGACTCAACAAGTATGAATTACCATCTTTACCAAAATTCCGTTTTGGTCGTTCAAGATCACTGATGGAGGAAAGTCATAACAATCAATCACAAGATTATGAACATCATTATCAGGATATACCATACTACGTTGCCAAACGACAATTGAAAACAGCAGTTCAAGAATTCTATAGAGGGTTGGAGCTATTAAAGAATTACAGAATGTTGAATCGTACAGCTTTCAGAAAGTTAGTTAAAAAGTTTGATAAAAAATCCAAATCAAACTTGTCAGCAACTTATATGGAGAAAGTTAATGCAAGTCATTTTGCTTCTAGTGATACTTTGGATAATTTGATACCCAAAGTTGAGGAGTTATACAGTTCTACTTTTGAGCATGGTAATAGAAAAATCGCCGTTGAGAAGTTGCGCTCAAACTTACAGGATGAAGTGTTTTATACATCAACATTTTTATCTGGTTTATTTTATGGATTGTCTGTTCCATTGTTGATCTATGCAGTCTACTTAGGAGTTAAGACATTAGAGGATAGTGTGAGCAAAGAGACCAAGTTTATTCTTCAAATATGGGCAGGATTTTTCTTGGTGATACTAATGATGTTGTTCTTTGCAATCGATTGTTACATATGGTCTAAGTATAAGGTCAATTATAAATTCATCTTTGAGTTTAATCAACACGATTGCTTGAATTCCAAACAAATACACTTAATACCTTCAATTTTGTTATTCGGTTGTTCTTTGTTTGCTTGGTTCAGTTTCAACAATTTCTGGCCAGACTCTATACCATCCAGAGATTGGCCCTGGTTCTTTTTTGGATTTGCATTGATCGTATTAGCCTTACCAGTTGACATTCTTTATTGGAGCTCGAGAAAATGGCTCATAATGGTCATGTGGAGATTGTTATTCTCAGGATTTTATCCAGTTGAATTCAAAGATTTCTTTCTAGGTGATATCTTCTGTTCTTTGACATACTCAATGGGTAATGTATCTTTCTTTTTTTGTGTTTACGCAAATAACTGGAAGGATGCTGATATAGGAGACCCAGTATGTGGATCTTCCAGGTCTAGAGTTATGGGTTTTTTTGCAGCACTACCTGCAGTTTGGAGATGTCTTCAATGTTTAAGACGTTTCTTTGATTCAGGTGATTGGTTTCCTCATTTTGCAAACATGATCAAGTATGGAGTGAGTATTGCTTACTATGCAATGTTGAGTGCTTATCGTATCAACAGATCAGAAACAAATAGAGGAATTTTCATCCTTGTGGCTACTTTGAATTCAGTATTCTCATCTCTTTGGGATATATTCATGGATTGGTCATTAATGCAAGATAAAACCCTTTTGAGAAAAAAACCAGTGTTTCCAAGATGGGTTTACTACTCTGCTATATCAAGTGATATAGTTTTGAGATTTCAATGGATATTTTATGCCCTTTTCAGTCAACAGATCCAACAATCTGCAATGACTAGTTTTTTTGTCGCCATTGCTGAAATAATTAGAAGATTCATTTGGTTAATTATCAGAATGGAAAACGAACATATTGCAAATCTTGAATCTTTCAGAGCGTCAAGAGAGGTCCAATTACCTTATGAAACAATCATTCGTGATAGTTCCATGTCTAGACAACAATCTGTTAGCGATACTCCTGCCCGTCCTTTGGATCAAGAAGAGTCAGTTGGCTTCGAGAATATAACTGGTACTCAAGCTTCACCACAATCAGGATACCAAGATTCAAGATCTTCAGCTGTCAAGAGAAGAGCGTCAGTCATCAACACCTCAGTATTTCAAAATGTTACAAAAGCCATTGTTAATGCACACGCTAAAGATTTTCAACGTCGTAAAACGACTGATGATGAGAACTTAGAGAATAACAGTTCTGATGAAGATAACAGTGATGTGGAAAACTAATCGAAAATACAATGACCTGCATACCTTAGACTACTCTCAAAATATGTATTTTGAAATAGACATAATAATATTATTGAACTGTATATCAAAAAAGCGTTTAATAACCTTGCACCTTGGCATAATTAGGTGGATATATTTTCTTATAGATAACTTTGGTTAACCAGATTGGTAAGATAGAAGTGGAAACAATAACAACCAATTGCCATAGGAATTGAACCGACATCATGAATTCCAAATCAAAATATTCAGATAAAAGAGGAACAGACCCAACATATAACAAGAGAGTGAACAATGTTGAGAAAATCATTGTTTTGTTCCAGGTATGAGTTTCAATACCAACCATTGTCAATTCATTCAATATCAATCCCGTAAAACAAAGTGACACCATTCTGGTGAAATCTTCTGCCTTGATACTGGTGAAACCTTGAGAGAATAATTGAATGACAGAACCTTGATACAAAGAAACAACACACCAAACAAAGAAAGTAACATAACTTAACGATTTTCCAGATGTCAATTCATGGTATAGCTCAGGGAAAACAAAACAGACTTCTCTTTCAACATCATAGTCAAACACCAAAGCAAAAACAGGCATCATAGTATAACATGTCGCGTACCCAACCATCAAAAAACCTGTAATCAATGCAATTGGTTCATAGGAGGATGTGATAGAAAAGATAGCTTGGGCAACAGATATTAATAACCCTCTATGAATGACAAACTGTCCTAATTTTGCTGACCTTTTGTAACTGTTTCTACCATGCCATAATAGTAATGTGGTTAGGTTACTGAACTGAGTGATTGAGAAATCAGCTGCCAAAGAGGCTTGTTTACCTTCTTTACCAACAATACCAACACCAACATCAGCACATTGAATCATACTGACATCGTTACCACCATCACCAATACAGCACACTCTTTTGTTTGTGATTTCACGAATCAGTAAAGCAACGTCTGCCTTTTGTTGAGGAGTACAACGACATGCAATGACACATGGTAGATGAACAACAACACTAAAAAATTCACTTCTGAAGTGTTTTAAGTAAAGACCCAATGATTCACCATCAATCAAAAGACATGAGTTTTTATTGATTTTCAGGTAATCTAGTGCATTTAATGCGTTCTCAACTCTGGATAGTTTGGTGATTGTATGAACATATTGACCTCTTGAGATTAATCTGGCACTCACAGAAACACATCTTGCAGTTTCAACTTTGTCCCCTGTTAACATCCAAATCTTGATACCTGCATTTCTCAACAATTCAATTGAAGATTTAACATTATCTTGTAATTTATCCTCAACACCGGTAAGACCCAAAAGCTCCAAATCAGTTTCAAGATGTGTTTGAATAACAGTCTGCATTGCAACATCTCTTTGGTTCATTCTTGAAGAGGCTTCTTGATATCTGGTTTTGAATAACTCATAAGATTTTGAAGTTAACTTCTTTCTGGCAATAACTAGCGTTCTCAAACCTTCTCTGGCCATGTTATTGGTCTCTTCTTCCAACCAATCGTTCGCTTGAACAATTGATTTCATTACAGTATCTGCACCCTTCTCCAAGAACCAGTACTCATCTTTCTGGACATCTCTGACAATGATACCCATTCTTTTCGTATCAGAGTTAAATGGAAAAACTTGAAGAATTTCATAGTTCAAGTATTGGCCAGTGGCATTATGTACTAATGTAATATTGTGACGATCTCTTTTGAATAATGATAAACCAACCAATTCTGTGAATTTGACAATTGCGATTTCATCTGGAGAGGCAGCCTGATATGTGATCGATCCATACTCCAGAGTAGGTGTCACATTATGACAGATGGCCAAAGTGGTAACTAAATCAACAATTCTATTACCCATATCTCTTTTACTTACCAAGGCAGCTTTTTTCTTCGATGAATCAAATCCAAGATTGTTATTAACGTATTCTTCAACAATATCCATCGTGTCACCAGCATAAGAAACTGTACCAAGATGTAGTTTCTTTAGTTCCATATCATTTTGAGTCAAAGTACCTGTTTTATCGGACAACAAATACTCAATTCTACCCAAATCTTCTGGAATGGTACTTGTTCTAACAATAGTTTCACTGATAGTTTCATCATGTTCAATTTGGTATGAATAGACTGATTTAGCCAAATCAAGATTAACTCTTAATGAAACTGGAATAATCGTGGAAAATAAGATTAAAAATCTCATCACATCAACATACCAATCGTCTTTGAAACCATTGGCAGAAACCAATAAAAATGAAAGCAGGAACACACAAACACATAATATTTTCGACAACTTGTTGATCTCTAATTCCAAAAGACCGGTTTTGACACCAGACTTAGTTGTGTTCATGGCCTGTCTTGTATCAGTACCAGTATATATGACACATGCAATTGCAGTACCAGAGGCTAGAACAGTGTTTGCCCATAGTGTATGATCTATAGTTAAACCAATCTCTGTTCCGTCATAGTTTAATTTCCCTAAAAATGAATGAATGGCCTTATTAGGAGGAGAAGCAACAATATTAACATTGTTTAACTCTTCTAGTGATAGCTGCTGAGTAAGATTTGATGCAACCCTTAGTTTCCAATCAGTTTCACCATCTAACTGATCTGTTTTGATGAATGATTCTCCACTTGATTCACTTGATTGTAAAATTATCATATCTGCTGGGATACGAATACCTTTGTGTAGTTTTACCAAATTCCCAACTTTCAAATCTTTACTGGCAACTGGTTTGGTTTGTCCAATGACTTCATAAACTTCATTATTGGCTTCGGCATCTCTTCTTCTTCTTTGGATGTCATCTATAGCCTCTTTACTCATGGTGACAATCAGAACAAAAGCCAACGGGACAATATATGATGACAAGTAACCTATTCTTAAAGCAGGTATAGCTTGTGACAATGCAACTAACAAAAAATATAGATTGAAAAAGAACTTAAACTGTTCATAAAGAATTAAAGGAATGAATGTAATTGGGTTATATTTGGCATTAGATATGGCGTTTGTAGGATATTGATTATTGGTGGGTAAGTTTGGGAAAATCAATCTTTCCGAATGTTTCTCAGTCAACTGGACATTGCTTCCGTTCAGGCTTGGATTCTTGAAGACTGAACTTAGTTTTGACCAGGCAGAACCACCACTTCCGCTATTATTGTTAGCCGTGTTTGAATGTATCAGAGGACTATTGTCATTGCCAAATAGGTCATCAAAGGAGTCTTTTCTGGAGGTCTGTTGGCTGTTCATTGTTTGCATGGGTATAACGTTTGGATCCGAGCTTAAGGAATGAACGTCTCTTTTATCAGTTATTGTATTATCGTTAGCAAAAGGATTCACTGAGTTCTCTATGTTATCCAGGGCTGCTTCCAAAGAGTCGTCGAACTTCAAATCAAATGACGATACACTTGACTGGTGACGGTTAGGCAGTGATCCAAGGTTGGATAGGGAAGGCATTTAGTCCCGTGAGAGGTGTGATGCAATGATTGGATGTGTACCAGGAACACTGATCTCAAATCCAATATGAATAAACAAGTCTAATGTGAATCTTGATATCACTAGTTGAAGGTATTTTAAGCGGGAACCAGCGGCGGCCAGAGCTTGTGTGTAACAGTAGCGGTGGGGCTTGGAAGTCGCTTTAGGATTGGTTGGAAAGACGTTTGAATATCAACAGAACAGCAAAATCTGCCTGGTATATTTATCAGCGGTTGTGAAGGTTGAAGGCTTATACATCATTTTCAAAACAAGTCAATTTTGTTCTTTACAGAAATTGTTACGCGACACACAATCATACCCAGTTACCGGCGAAATTTACATAGAGAAATCATTCAAAATCATCAACTTCAACAGCTACGCGTGGAGCCTAATGTAAGACATTTATATTAACCTGAAAATTATTGGACAATGAAACAATTTATTTATTTTTTGGCTTTCTTTTCAGCTTTTTTGGTTTTTTCAGCTTGTTCTCTGACAACTCTCTTAACAATTTTTTGTTCTTCGATCAAGAAAGCTCTGACAACTCTTTCTTTGACACAGTTACCACATCTGGAACCACCGTAAGCTCTTTGAACAGTTTTGTGAGTTTTAGAGACACTGGCGTATTGTCTTGGTCTCAAAGAAGAGATACCTGGTAAAGCGATACCACAGTCACCACATTTTGGTCTAGTACCAATTTTTTTGATGTGTTGAGCACGTAAAACACCACCTGGAGTTTTAACAACCTTGATTTGGTTGGATTTGGTGTTGTCTGTATTGTAAGTTAGTATATATTGCCTGGAAATTGTTTTAAGGGCTCAAGTATGGAATAATGGATCAAACAGTAACATTGTTGGTATTACATCTATTGAGTACTCTGTAGGTTCTGAATTGTATGAATATGAAGGCGTGTGTTGATGGTTTCTATAGTATAATGTTGTTTGTTCAATAATTGAGGTGTTAGTTTTAGAGTGCATCAGGTCGAATGTTAGTATTTCAGGTGATATTTGAAGTATGTGGACTTGTCTATGAATTAATTATGTTCCTTTAAAGAGACTATTGATGTGCATGTGTTCTAATTTGGGTTGTGCTTATTCGTTGAACCATATTGTTCTCGAATGATTGATTTAGACTGGAGGGATGGGTGAGTTGTACTGGTTACGGTTCCGTTCAAAATAGATGGTGGTCTTGGTGATATAGATGTGATCTCTTTTGTCTTGAAACGTTTTGTTTGAGTATATTATATTGAATGAAGTATTGATTAATGGTGCTTATGGTAAATTGTATTGAAAACCTCGTTGTTCCTTCTGTTTCCATTATTCCAGCATGGGTTCCCTCATTTGCGTTACAAACATACATGGATTTCTTCTTCTGTAAGTAACTCTTTGAGCCATCTTTGAATATAATAGTCCTTAGAAAGTTAATCCTATTCGTTTGTTAACTTTTCAATTTCCTATGTTTTTTTTGGCTACACTATTTTTTTTTCAGAGTCTTCGTGATGTTTGGGTGTTTTTTGTAAAATACCCAAGCCCTATAAAATATCACGTGATGAAAACAAGGGCTGCAATATTCGTAAGTATCCTAACTTTTCAGAGACAATGTACTCTACAGCTGTTGACATTTGATTGGGCTATCAAGATATGACTATGTATTTCAAGTTCTTTAATGATCACTTATAGTTACTTTTTAGTTTTCAAGAGCAATTGCTTCGATTTCGACCTGTTTGAAGATGTTAGTAATTTGAAATTAACAAGAAGGAATCAGAGAACAATATACTTACCTCACTACCCAATGGCAATGACTTAACAGCAACACAAGATCTTGCGGGTTTGTGAGTGTGGAAATGTTTAGCATAAACTTTGTTGAATTCGGCAAAGTCTTCAATGTCAGTTAAGAAGATATTGACTAGAAATATGTTAGTAACAGTTATTCTATCTTTGAAGTGAATTGATTGATCAGCTTCCTATTCCAGCTGACCGTTTCAAATACATACTTTTGACAGTTCTCTCTAAACTAGAACCTGCTTCTTCCAAGATATTTTTAACGTTTTGGATACATTGTTCAGCTTTATCAGCGATAGTACCTTCAATTTTAACACCTTCTGGGGTAAATGGAACTTGTCCAGAAACGTAGATGAAATTGTTAGCCTTGATAGCCTGTGAGTAAGAAGCAGCGGCAGGTGGAGCGTTTTTAGTGGCAACCTGAAGTTCAGCTAGGTTAGTACATTTTCAATGTGTCACCCTCGAGAGGAAATGGAAAGGATTCGGGTTATCAGGAAACACATACTGGAGTGATAGTGGTCAATGATCTGGCAGACATGGCGAATGATTTAGCAATTGGTGATCTGGCGATACGGGTGAAGGATTGAGTAAAGGACATTAGGTGAGAAGCTTTGAGAGAGATTGCCAATCTCCTCTCAACCACGACCTTCTTTCTTCTTTTGGATTTCCCGTTTCGCGAAGCCGATTTGACTCTGTTCGTGGCTCCAGATCGTTTTGATAGACAGTGATTAATTCTACAACTCGAGATTACAATCAAAAAAGTAGTTAAAAGGTCATCATTCCGTATCTATCTATGTACAAGTGTTCTATAATCAGTTAAACTCTAACTTTTTTTGTGTTTTTTTGCGTAGCTATTCTGTTTTTGGCTCATCTGCTGTCACCGTTACACCAGATAACGGTTGCATGGACTCATACTTCTTACGAAGCTCCTGTTGATGGTCATGTTCCAGTTTGTTTGCAAGTAGCTTTTTCTTTAGTGCTTTTTCTTCCATTCTTTTAGCATCCTTGATTGGACCTTGATGTAGAGCCTGTGATATGGTTAGCTTAGTTCTTGCAAAATGAAAGAAATCCTCTACTTACCAAACGTTCTTCTTCTTGAACTTTGTGCACCCAGATAACGGTCACAATAGTTCCCACTGTGCTCAGAGCTAGCGTGATCTTACTCTTAGTCGACATCTCTTCCAATAAGCACTATAACTACTCTCTTTCAGTCTCTTTCAGTGTATAGAACGATTTGTTCCCCGAGACACGAAATCCGAGGGCTATATTCCCGGCCAATCACGTGGCATGGTTTTATTTTTTAGGATTTGTTATTGTCAATAAGAGAGTAGGGAATACAGGTGTTTGAAACCAGTGAAAAGACCAGTGTCAACAGCGTGAGTAATCCCCGATCCACACGTCCGAGTCTCTCCTTGCTCGTCTGCTAACTGTCTGCACAGGAGGAGAACCACGCAATGGACCACGACCCGTCACAGTCCCAGCCCATTGTCATCCCCGGCCACGACAACGACCAACAAATATCAACGAGTCCTTCAGGTTCTGCTGCTAATAGCCAATTCCTGCCAGAGTCTTTCCAAACTGCAAGATCGTTCAAGACTTCTCCAAAAGAATACCCTTTTTCTTCTTCCGTCAATTCCACTCATTCCCAAACATTCAACAATTCTTACAGTAGTCAATTTGTGAACAACTTCAACAGTTTGAGAAACCCCTTCGTGTCTGCTTCCCCTACTTCTAAGTTCTCACCAAGAGCAGACCCTTCTAATATCTCACAGAGAAACTCTTTGGTGGATGGGGTAGGAAGTTTCAATGCAAACTCAGGATTCATCTCTGGCCCGAGGCCATCCCTTTTAACATCAAAACTTGCATCATCTTCAAATACAGCTCAGCAAACATCTTTACCTCCCATCAGACATCCTCAAGATTATAGTCAATCATCACAGAACCAACAGCCACAACAACACCATCATGACGCGCAGCAACATCATATACCTGAGAGTGGGACCCCTCATAATTCCTTCTCACATTCTGATCTGCCTATCAGATCGTCCAACATTGAGATTCAGCCACCGGCAACTTCAACTCATTTCAAACAGTCCGAACTAGTGAACTCATACACCCCTTATCACAATACTCCTAGTGTTGTCTCCTCATCATACTCATCAGTTACAAATTCCATTCCTAATAATTTCCATCCCTACTCTCATCAACAGCCACCACAATCCTACAGCAGCCATCATCCACCAGGAGTTTCATCATCTTTTCCTAACATCACACCTCAGTTCACAAGACCTACAACAACAGTATCAGCAGAAACAGCAAGACCGGTTGAATTCTCTAAAAGTTCTGATATACCTAATACTTCCAACGAACAAAGTAACTTTGTTGAATCACAAACCCCAGTGAAATCACCTACATTACAACCAGCTTCCACACCTTCTCAAGAACAGAAACCACAACTTCCACATCCAACAGGTACCAGCACTTCATCAACAAGTCAACATGTGGTTGAAGAGCAAGTTCACCTTGATATTGTGAACCACCCCGTTGATGACCTTTTATTAATGCTGAGTGCTTTACTCCAAAAAATAATCGAGGCCAATGACACTTTACATCCACATCACTACCACAATGCATCTAAATTTCACGACACAAATAAGTTCACTGCTAATGTTTTGGCATTTCATGGAAGAAATGTTCCTGCAATCTCCATTCATGAATACCTATGCAGAATCTTGAAATATTGCCCAGTCACAAATGAAGTTTTTCTGACATTGTTGGTTTATTTTGATAGAATTGCCAAAAGGGCCAATATTAACGACAATGTTCAAAATGAACATGCAAATGAAGGTGAAGTAGAGGAACAGTTCAACAGTGAGGAATCAAAGACTACACAATCAAAGTCAAATGGTCAATCTTCGGAATCAGGTTTGGAAAACCAATTATTTGTGATGGACAGTTATAATATTCATAGATTGATAATATCCGGGATCACTGTTGCTTCAAAGTTTTTTAGTGACATTTTCTACAAGAATTCACGTTATGCTAAAGTTGGTGGTTTACCTCTTGACGAACTGAATCACCTGGAATTGCAGTTTTTACTGTTACTCGATTTCAAACTGCTGATCCAAATAGAAGAATTACAAAGATATGCAGATTTGTTGTTGAAATTCTGGAAACGTGAACAAGCAAATGAAAAAGAAAAGAACTTACAAAAGCAGAAGTCAGCACATGATAATGATGGTGATGTGGAGATAAAAGATCAGAGATCTTAAACCTTCCTTTCTACGTCAAACCAATTTCTTTCAGAACTTAGAAGGTGATCCAATATCATTTTAACCATTGATTTCAATTCTTCTAGATTCATTTTGAAGAGTGTTATATAGAGACGAATGTTTAAATTCTCCACTCTTTACTTTAACGAATCTCTTTTAATCCATAGAATTATGAATGTAATGTGCCTCTCACCTCATCTCATCACCTTATCTATTCGCGATTCCAAAATTCGCGGCAAAGTCCGACGGTTTGCACGTGATGCCGATGTTTTTTTTTTCGAAATCGATAAAGTGAGTCAAGCGAAGAGTTAATCAAATTCAATCTCTGAACCATATTACAAACAAAATGGATTTAGTGAATCACCTACCGGATAGATTATTGTTTGCAGTTCCTAAAAGTATGTAATCATTACTCGACAGGAGTTTTCAACCTCTGTCCAAGGAGTAATATTACCGATCTTGAAATACCATCATGAAATACTAACTTGTCCATTAATATAGAAGGTAGACTTTATGAAAAAGCTATTCAACTCCTCAAAGGTTCAGATGTTGACTTCCGTCGTTCAAACAGATTAGATATTGCCCTTTCCACTAACTTGCCAGTTGCTTTAATTTTCTTGCCAGCTGCCGATATTCCAACTTTTGTTGGTGAAGGTAGATGTGATTTAGGTATCACTGGTGTCGATCAAGTTCAAGAATCTGAAGTCGATGTTGACTTATTATTAGATTTGAAGTTTGGTAAATGTAAATTACAAGTTCAAGTTCCAGAAGATGGTGAATTCAAAGATCCAAAACAATTAATTGGTAAAAATGTCGTCAGTTCATTCACCACATTAACCAAAAGATACTTTGAGAAATTGGAAGGTGTTAAACCAGGTGAACCATTAAAAACCAATATTAAATACGTTGGTGGTTCCGTTGAAGCATCCGTCGCTTTAGGTGTCGGTCATGCTATTGTTGATTTAGTGGAAAGTGGTGAAACCATGAGAGCTGCCGGATTGGTTGCAATTGATACCGTTTTAGATACATCTGCCTACTTAATCCAATCTAAAAATCCTTCATCAGACCCAGCCATCATTGAAAAGATCAAGAATAGAATTGAAGGTGTTTTAACAGCACAAAAATACGTTTTGGCTACTTACAATGCTCCAAGAGAAAGTTTGAGTGAGTTATTGGCCGTCACACCAGGAAGAAGAGCCCCAACAGTGTCTCCAATTGATGATGACGGATGGGTTTCTGTTTCTTCCATGATTGAAAGAGCATCAAAAGGTGATATTATGGATAAACTCAAAGCATTGGGTGCTTCTGATATCTTACTGGTGGAAATTTCAAATTGTCGTGTTTGAACGATGAACAGAGTTAATAGAATGAGTATTTATAAAGTGTTCCAATAGAATAGCGAAAGTGCTTGTAAACCGAATAGTAAAAGGCAACAAATGCCTACATTTCTGATCTATGTCCCGCCTAATAATTCTCGCTGTGACCTGAACTTTAGATGCACATTTTTTTTCCGAATAAAGCTTCGCTTAATGAAAAATATTGATATAAAGACTAGTTGAAATCCATCTTTACGAGAATAATGAGATCTGACCTCTGCTATAACTGATAATCAGGATAATGGTGGATAATGTGACTGGTGTTATAAGCGGAAAAGCTGAACTATCAGGGATCCATGACCTAGAGAAGATCAGAACCACAAATGGAAGCACATCTGTAAGAGGGAACATGGAGAAAGAAGAGGATAATATATCCGTTGACTCTGACCATCACAATGCTAACGAAGAAGATGAGCACGATACTGCTAATTTGATGTTTGCTACAGATGAGGATATGGACTTTCCTGAAGGTGGTAAAGAATCATACCTTGTTTTATTCGGATCTTTCATGGCTTTAACGTTTGCATTTGGACTATTTAATAGTTTAGGTGTTATTGAAACATACGTTTCTGAAAATCAGTTGAAAGATGTTGAATCATCAACTGTATCATGGATCTTTTCAATCATGCTATTTGTCAACTTTTTGACGTTGGTGTTCTCTGGAGTTTATTTTGATAGAAATGGAGCAAGGCTTTTGGTTCTTTTGGGTTGGATCTTTACGGTAGCTTCAATGTTAGGAACTGCAAACTCTACAAAAGTCTGGCATTTTATTTTGAGTTTTAGTATTTTATGTGAAATTGGTGGTGGGTTAATGATCTCTCCAGCATTTGGATGTGTTGCTCAATATTTCAACAGAAAAAGAGGGTTAATGACATCCATTGCATCTACTGGAGGTTCAATTGGTGGTATAATTTTCCCATTAATGTTAAGAAAATTATATGAAGATGTTGGATTCGAATGGGCTATGAGAGTCTGTGCACTTTTTGCAACAGGTTGTTACATTTTTGCATTTTTGTTCCTAAAAGAAAGACTACCTAAACAAAGAAGAGATGATCTAACCAAACTTCAAAAACTTTTCAGTTATACTAATGCTGTTGATTTCAAAGCTTTCAAAGAATTGAGATATGCTTTTGTTGTTCTTGGATGCATGTTGGGTGAATGTGGAGCTTTCGTCATTCAAACATACTTGGCCTCATACTCCAGATCACAAGGTGAAAGTTTGGCAACTTCATACTTATTATTATCAATCAGTCAAGCATGTGCTATTCCGGGTCGTTGGATCACCGGGTATTTGAGTGATAAATATGGAAGATTCAACGCAATGACTGTAACCCTGTTCATCTGTGGTATGCTACCTTATATTATGCTGCTACCATTCAAAGGAAATCTAGCAGCTTTATTTGCCTATACGTCTATTTGGGGTTTCTTCAGCGGTTCGCTTTTCTCGTTGTTACCGGTGTGCTGTGCTCAAATCTCCAAAACTGAAGAATTTGGAAGACGTTATGGAACCATGTATTCTGTTGTTTCATTTGGTACACTAGCATCAATACCTATTGGTGGTGCGATTATTGGTGATGGTTCCCCTGAACAATATCTCAACTGTTTAGTGTACTATGCTGGTACTTTGTTATTTGCAGCATCTGCGTCATATGCGATTGCAAAATTCTTTAGCGTTGGTCCCCATATCTTCGCTAAATTCTAATGTTTTGAAGAATTATCTCACTGGAGTGCTAAGAAACCCGTGATCAAGTATCATGAATCGCTACTACCAACTTATTCCCAGTGTCTGGAAGATACAATGATATATTGACTGTGTTGACGTTTTGCTAAAAGCTAGCTACATTATTGACTTATCCATACAAGAGGGAAATAACTGAAGGGCTAAGCAAAGTGATCTTTATTCTCAAGTGTGGATTAGTCTACTGTTCATATGTTTAACTAAAAAGTGGCTTTGATCATCTGGTAAATTTACCGGATCACCAATTTATGACTCAAAAGGAAGGAAAAAAAAGGGTCCTTTTTATCAAAATAGAAATGCTCAAAAATCTTCTACTGGCGACAAACTTTCATGTGCTTTCCAAGTACTTAGATATTGAATTCATTCATATATTCTCTTTAATTGAAAGAACTCAAGTCTAGTTACATTGATTGTAAAAATTGTAGTATTTTCTGAATAGACCGGTACAATTATTCTAGCGGGAATCCTACTCCGTGGTAAAAAATTATTTCTGAAAAGTTTTACATAGAGTACAAATAAATTTACAGAACAAAAAATTGTTAGGTTGCTGTGAGATTTTTGGTGAAGAAGATGGATGAACCGTTAGATACGAGTAAGACTGCGGTGGAGAGCCCAACAAATGAACGTAGCGATTATTTTCAGTTAAATGAAGATACTTCAGCCACAGCTCAGGGTATTGAAAAGAAAGTGTCAAATGCTTTAAGTAAAACAGGAGATAAAATCAATGAAGACAATATTTCAGTTCATTCAGCAGAAACGGTTGTTAATGGAGATGAAGTCCAAAGAGAAGATTCAAAAAATTTGATGTATTCTCTGGATAAAGATCTTGATTTCCCAGAAGGTGGTAAAGATGGATATTTAGTCATTTTTGGAGCATTTATGATTTTGATTTTTGTGTTTGGGTTCTTTAACACATTGGGTGTGATGGAGACTTATATCTCTGAAAATCAACTAGCGGATGTCTCCTCCACCACTGTCTCTTGGATTTTCTCAATCATTTTGTTTGTCAATTTTTTCACATTGATTTTCTCTGGTCTTTATTTTGACAAGAAGGGATCTAGAAGACTCATATTCTTAGGTTGGTTGTTTAGCGCCGCTGGGTTAATAGCAACTGCAAACTCTACTAAAGTTTGGCATTTCATATTGTCTTTCAGTATTTTGGTGGGAATTGGATCAGGACTTTCAATTGCACCAGCATTCGGATGTGTTGCACAGTATTTTAATAGAAAGAGAGGGTTTATGACATCTCTCGCATCAACTGGAGGGTCAATAGGTGGTATCATATTTCCTTTGATGCTTAGAAAGTTGTTTGAAGATGTTGGATTTGAATGGGGTTTAAGAATTACTGCATTGTTAGCTTCAGCTTGTTATGCAGTTGCTTTCATGTTTTTGAAGGAACGTCTGCCAAAACAAAAGTTGACTGGATTCTCCACAGAATTATTTGATTTCAAAGGTCTAAAGGATCTTAAGTTTTCTTTTGTGGTAGTTGGCTGCACACTAGGAGAGTGCTCTATATTCATCACCAGTACATATCTTTCTTCATATGCAAGGGCACAAGGCAAAAGTTTATCCACAGCTTATACTCTCCTTTCGGTTACTCAAGCCTGTGGGATCCCTGGTCGTTGGATAACTGGATTTTTGAGTGATAAATATGGACGATTTAACGTTATTTGCATCATGTTACTATTGGGAGCTATCATTCCATTTGTCACATTATTACCATTTGGAGACCGGACAGGGGCATTGTTTGCATTTGCAAGTATATGGGGATACTTCACAGGATCTGTGTTTCCATTGTTGGCTGTTTGTTGTAGCCAAATATCCAAAACTGAAGAGTTTGGGAAAAGGTATGGAACTATGTACTCAATAGTGGCATTTGGTACATTAGCATGTTTCCCTATAGGTGGTGCTATTATTGGTGATGGAGAAGTTAAGCAGTACTTGAATTGTATTGTTTACTTTGCAGGATTTATGATGTTGGGGTCTAGTGCATGTTATTTTATCTCAAAACTTCATGCTGTAAAGGGAAAGGTGTTTGCAAAATTTTAATTTGTTTAAATTGGTTAATTTGCTTAATATTTGTTTAATTTGTTTCGGTAATATATAAAGGTTAGAATGGAAAGCTAAGAGTAGTGCGCAAGACAGTGTGATAATCAATTTGGTGATATACTTTGATCATTGATGGTTGACCTGTCAAAATCTAGTTCCGGGGATCGGGAACCCAATTCCGCCAGAGATAATAATTTTTTTTTAGCCTTACTGCGCTGGAGCTTGAGTCAAAAAGACTCCAATTTTCCCTATAAGCTTCCGAACTCAACAAACTACTTGGATTACTAGAAGTCTTAGTTAATGGACCAACCACTGGATACCAGCAAAACAGCAGTTTATGTTCCTGAAACTTCAACGTCCTATTTTGAGCCAAGAATCTATCTTAATGAAGATCATATTGGTCCAAGCATCGAGTTGGAAGAGGTAGAGAAGATCCGTTCTCGACTTGGAAGTTCATCTTATCAGAAATCAGATGAAGTGAATGAAGATAATGTATCGGTTCACTCTAATGAGACTTTTGTTAACGACCCGAATGATGATGGAAATTTAATGTATGCTGCTGATGCTCATTTGCAATTTCCAGAAGGTGGGAAAGAGTCATATTTTGTCATTTTTGGTTCTTTTATGGCTCTGGTTTTCTCTTTTGGATTGTTCAATACGTTAGGTGTAATTGAAACATACATATCTGAAAATCAGCTTTCAAATGTTTCACAATCTACAGTTTCTTGGATTTTCTCTATCATTTTATTCGTTAATTTTTTAACATTGGTGTTCTCTGGAGTTTATTTTGATAGAAATGGAGCCAGAAAACTGGTTTTGAGTGGATGGATTCTGATTACAGGTGGAATGCTGTCCACCGCAAATTCAACTAAAGTATGGCAGTTCATTTTGAGTTTTAGTGTATTGGTGGGTATTGGTGGAGGATTAGTTGTTGCTCCAGCTTTTGGATGCATTGCACAATACTTTAACCGAAAGAGAGGATTGATGACTTCTTTAGCTACTACTGGTGGTTCAATTGGAGGTATTATTTTTCCATTAATGTTGAGAAAACTTTACGAAGAAATAGGTTTTGAATGGTCTATGAGAGTCCTCGCTTTGTTCTCAACATTCTGTAATGCCATTGCATTTTTCTTTCTAAAGGAAAGATTGCCTAAAAAGCAAGATGAAAGATCAAGATGGTCAAGATTTCTAGTATACACGAAAGCTGTTGACTTCAAAGGGCTAAAAGATTACAAGTATTTATTTGTTGTCATTGGTTGTTCATTAGGTGAAGCATCTGCATATGTGACTGGTACGTACTTAGCATCATATGCAAGGGCACAAGGGAAATCATTGAATACTGCATTCATAATGTTATCTGTGACTCAAGCATGCGGTATGCCAGGTCGTTGGATGACCGGGTATCTAAGTGATAAATTTGGTAGATTCAATGTGATGATAATTGTTTTATTGATTACTGCTATTCTTCCATTTATAGTGCTACTGCCTTTTAAAGCAAGTACTGGTGCTTTGTTTGCATTTGCATCAACATGGGGATTCTTCTCTGGATCTATTTTTTCACTTTTGCCAGTTTGTTGTGGACAAATTTCCAAAACTGAAGAGTTTGGCAGAAGGTACGGGACTATGTATGCCATTGTTGCTTTTGCAACACTTGCTGCGCTTCCAATAGGAGGTGCAATTATTGGGGATGGTTCGCCTTCTCAGTATATAAACTGTCTGGTGTATTATTCTGGTGCATTGATGTTGATGTCGTGTATTTCATACACTATTTCCAAATTCTTCTGTGTTGGAGCCAGAGTCCTTGTTAAGTTTTGAGAACTGAGATCATAATAGAAAATGAATGAATGGATTTAGTACAAGTTCAAAAGGTAAAGTTAAAATTATTGTTCAAGCCGTATCTCACTGATAAATCTCAAACTTTGAAGGCACCAAATTCCTCCTATTTTCAACATGCTTTTTCCCCTACCCTCATACGGCATTCGCTTTCTCAAAGACTCAAAGATTCAAAAATATCGCGACTCAAAGTGACACAACTGTCCGATCCGAAGAATTCTTTCGCAATCAAGATTCCACACACTTTTGAGAAGATTGTAACAACAGGTTGTTGACCATGTTAGAAGTAAAAGATGAAGATAGCAAACCGTGCTTCTTATCTAATCCCATACTGTGTAATTTGTTTTTGTTTTTGTTTTTATTTTTAGTGACACTTTCCCCAGATCAACTAATTTTTGAACAAGTTGACGATAAGCACAAAAAAATAAATGTGTCAAACCTTTCGTGATAAATTTAGTGGCTTGCGGAGAAAGAGGGACATAATTCAAGAACATCTGTGACCGATTGAGGCTATATTCTATAGAGTGCCAGGACTGAAAGACACGTTCCCTCGCTGTTTCCTGTCGCAAATGGATAGTTTAACTTTTGGAAATGACACAAAAAGCAAACAAGGAGCCAAAGTTAAGCAGTGGCAAATGCAAATGTACCCCTTAATCTGAGAATGCGAGCAACCAGTGAGATACGCCTCATGCACACACAACTGTAGTACATACACCATAAAGTCTAGCCTACAATTAAAATCAATGGTCTCTTGAATAAGGGACTAGCAATATATCCGGGGGCAGAACCGGATCTAAAATTCAAAACCTTCCAGAAAGTTGAAGAAGCGAGAAAAAAAAACAAAATATCGAGAGAAAAGTGTCAAATTTGTGGCTAGTGCTGCAGATTTGAGTGGCAAGTTTCCGCTTTTTATTCCATGCAGATCGGCTTCAGGACGACTTAAAAACCAGAAAAAAGGACAAACGAGAAGACCTCAGACGATGAGATGCATGTGTGTATAGCTGTAGTATCAAAGCTAGTGATAACCTCCATCATTATCTTGTAATTTGCTATTGATAAGCCTCCCCTATCGCAACAATTATTAAAAAGGTACCACACTTTTGTCCAAAATTAAGAGATTTCGTGTCCTTTCTTGTGTGCGGATTTGTCCAATGTGACACTAATTCCATAGTGGCTTCCAAATTTCAATCGGAACGGAACACAGATCACACTGGGTGTAACTTCTGACCAGACGGAGTAGCATCACAGCTGCGGATATACCTTCTTTTAACCTCTTATTAGCTGATTTTTCACATGTCTTTTTTTTCTGGGTGATGGAGATAACATTCGGTTTTTTATTTTCGCTTCACTACAATTTCCTAATTTGGAATAAAATCCGGTGAGAAAAAACGATTCATCATTTTTGACACAAAATGGTGAGTAGTGGTGGAACTACCCACCACCCAGCCCAGTTGACTCATTCAGGATTCTGGACTGTCAAACTTGTGTTTGATAACGTTCAATATAGATCCTAAAACGAATATTCTGCCATCAATTGCACTTATCCTGACGTTTTCCATGTCAAAGTTCATATAATTGTCTTTCAACTCTTCAAAGTTGAGAAGTCTAGAGAGCAGAAATCCAGTCAACTGACCAACCATTATACCACAATCACTTCCGTTTATTTGCTGAGGGGTGTTTTCAACTATGACCACTTTGAATTTGGTTCCGTTGTTCAAATATTGTGTAACTTTTTCAACAACATTTTTGGCTTCTCTTTCATTTGCACGCTCTAAAGTATCATATATGAAGGCAGTCTTTTCTAGCATACTGATCACAACTAAAGACCAATGAGATCCTGACTCACCACGTTCAACATCATCGTTGTCATTGATAGGAAGGAATATAAATTTGATTGAAGGTGATTCTAATGCAGGTATTACACCTTTCAAATCTGATGGAGTTGGGAAATTTGCCAGTAGATATGACATTGAAGGACGTAGTAATAGAACAGAGTTTGACACTAACTTTGGATACCTGCTGAGAAGGTACCTTTCAAGATACTCGTATATAAATGATATGTTATTATCGTTCAACCACTCATCATCTTTCAAATTATCAAGATCTTCTTTGTAAATGCTAATATCAAAAAACTGTATAATTTTCTCATCAGCAGATTGGTGTTTCGTCAGTTTGATGATTTCTGAATATATTCTGTTCAAGAACTTTACTTTTATTGGATCAGAAGGTTGATTGTAATCTGTAATATCGTTTCTAGATTTTTTTGATTTTGACCTCTTTTCTGATTTCTGTTTTGACTTTAAATATTGACGTTGTTGTCGTTTCGATAGCTTATCAATATCATCTTGTTTGACAGGCTCCTGTGCTACCAACGAGGCGTGGTTTAGATGTGTCCTGCTTTCATCATCATATATTTGATCAAATTCAACAGTGTCCTTATCTTTCAACTCTTGATAATAATTTTTCTTCTTTCTTTTGATCTTCTTCTTGTCTTCAAGATCTTGTGCGTCAAAGTCCCAATTCAGCAGATCGAACCCATCGGTGAAGACCTCTTCCAACTGATGAGACTCCAGTCCCCGATTCCCCTTGGGCAGGAAATACCCTTTGTACTCATTGAAAAGCACAGTCATTCTCTCTCTCTCACTCTCTTCTTCTTCTTCTTGCTCCTTGGACCTTCTGTAAATTTTTCGTCAACCTCTCCGCGTTTGTCCCAAAAAAATGTCCCGCTTCGGAAATTTGTCTTGTGGCAGGGACAAAATGTGCCACAACTCACAAAGAAAAAAAGTAACCACAAATAAACCTTTTTTTTATAAAAACGTTTCGGAATGCCGATTTTTTTTTAACAACAAAAGAGGCGAATTCAATCTAAAGAACTCAAATATCCTTATTCCACACTAGTGAATTGAAGTCTATCCCTACACAATGGATCTTCTCAAAAGCTGCAACGCAGACAAAGACACAGGCGCTTTCGGCGCGCCATTGTCCACGATCACCGAAGAACAAATTGTGGAAGATAAGCAAGGCGTATTGATGAACATTGGTTCCATCAACTCTTCTAAACTTGACGTTTTGAACAACAACAGCAGCCTCATTCCTGCTGACAACTATCACAAGTACTGCTACAGACATAACCCAGATGTTACGTGTAACAAACAGAAGGATGTCGCCCGTATGAATGAAATTCAACAGAATTTAGAAAAGTTACCATTCAAAGACCAACAAGGTATCAACCAGATATGGAATACATTTGCTTCTGCAAACACATTAAACAGAAACTTAATACTTCAAGGGATTTTAACTCAGTGTTGCTTTCCTCAGTTATCCTTTGTTGCCCAAGAGGTTTCATCTTTAATCAGAATAGATTTCATTTCTACACTACCCATTGAATTAAGTTTGAAAATCCTTTGTTATTTGGATTGTGAGTCATTATGTAACGCTGCACAAGTGTCAAGAAACTGGAAGAAATTAGCTGATGATGATAGAGTGTGGCATCACATGTGTGAACAACACATTGACAGAAAATGTCCAAACTGTGGTTGGGGTTTACCATTAATGCACATGAAGAGAGCTAGAGAGATTGTTGAAATCCCAATTGACAATGGAAGTCAACCAATATTGAATGGACAGAAAAGAAGAAGATTATCCAATCAAACCATCAGTAACACTGGTGTCAGAAAAACCAGACCTTGGAAAACAGTTTACAGTGAAAGATTTAAAGTTGAAAGAAACTGGAGAAAAGGTATTTACAAACAGAAGACTTTTGAAGGCCATACAGATGGTGTGTTAACTTTGAAGTATGATCATAAATATTTATTTACTGGTTCTTATGATACTACAGTTAAGATATGGGATATTGAAACTGGTAAATTATTGAGAAATTTAGAAAGTCATACCAAAGGTGTTAGATCTTTAGCATTTGATGAACAAAAATTAATAACAGGTTCGATGGATTCCACTATCAAAGTTTGGAATTATCATACTGGTCAATGTATCTCTACCTACAGAGGTCATCTAGACGCTGTTTTAACAGTTGATTTCTACAAGAAGTCTATTGTTAGTGGATCAGCTGATAAGACTATCAAAGTATGGAATGTTGAAACTAGAACGTGCCATGCTTTAAGAGGTCATAAAGAAGCAGTTAATTGTGTCAAGATACATCCTCAAAGTAACACTGTTTTCAGTGCATCTGATGATCAAACAGTGAGAATGTGGGATTTGACTACAAATAGATGCATCAAATCCTTTGAAGGACATAATGCTCAAGTGCAGAAAGTTATTCCATTGAACTTGAGTAGAGATTATGATCTTGTTAAAGATATTAATGAAGAAGAAGAGCTAGTAGAAAATAATGACAATGCTAATGAAAACAATAATGAAACCAACAACCATCACGAAGATAATGAAAACAACAACAGTGAAGACGACGAAAACGAGTTTTTGCAAGTGGATTGGGATGACGAATACAGAAAATTCCCAGCATACATCCTTACTGCATCGTTGGACAACACCATCAAAGTATGGGATGTCAAGACAGGTAAATGCATTAGAACACAGTTTGGTCACACAGACGGGATCTGGGACATCAGTGCTGATAATTTCCGTATTGTCAGTGGTGCTCATGACACTTATGTTAAAGTGTGGGATCTCCAGACTGGTAAGTGTATGCACACTCTGCCTGGCCACTCTTCTCCAGTCACATGCGTTGGTCTGGGAGACTCGAGTTTTGCCAGTGGAGACGAGACGGGAGTTGTGCGTCTGCTCACTTTCGACAACTTTGACTAGCTCAAAATGAATGAATATTGAGTAATTATGATTAATTGTAGCCGTAACTTAGTAAGCGTTGATGGTATGTGGTATGCTTTGCATCATTTTGCATTGTCTAAAAAATCTCTTGCTAATTTATTTCTCACCACAACTCCAAAATAAAAACTCGCTTCAAAAGCTGAAGAATTGAGCTCGCCTCTCACACCAAAACCTCTCACAGGTCCCGATTCCACTAGAAAAATAGACACATTTGCTGCCTTACAACTTCCCCTCTGTCTTCCTTTTTCCCCTTCAGTTAGAAAAACCTCCTGTCAAAACCCTTCACAGCATCCATCGGTTTACTGTTCGTGAGCAAACAACTTCACACACGCTTGACTGCGAAAGGGAGTATAGGGTTATCCACTATTCACCAATCATTTGCCGCTGAGACTCTTTAGCTCCTCTCCTCATAGTTGAACTAGTGCATTAATCCACCCGAATCCCTTTTATATGAAGTCAGGCCCCCTTCGCGTCAGATATGGTGTTTCTACAAGCTGAAATGCCTTCTATTGACACAACGCTGGATGGGCCTACATCACAACCATACAGAGGCCCTACTTCTCCATCATCACCACACTCTTCGATATCACCTGCATCTTCCAGAAAGTCATCCACATCCTCCATCATTAACCCGTATGATACACCATCCGATCCTTCCTCTCCTGCTAAACCGCCACCTTTGTCATTAGCTTTCTTGCACAAGAAAAGGAGAAGTTCAGACCCCATAGTGGATATTCCAAGTCCCGGATCGATTCTAAGTACGGCTTCTAGTGAGGTGAGGCTAATCCGTAAGAAGAGTGGAGAATTAGTTAAATCATCTTTGAAATTAAACCAGCTGGCTGGTACCAGTAAATCGATGCCTAATACCCCATTGTTCAAAAATGTTCATTTTGGACAAGCTGTTGATGTTAAATATTTCGATGGATCAGATAAACCATCAGCAGTTTCTGCTCAGAATTCTCCTACATTAAGAGGATTAGGTAGACGTAAAAGTCATGAAGATTGGGGAAATGGTGCTGTTTTCCAACTTGATAAATATAATCGAGATGAAGAAGATGATGAAGATGGAGACGATGAAGATGATGAGTTTGATGATGAGGATGATGAAGATTACAAACATTGGGAGATTGAAATTATGAATTTTGAAAAAATAAGGTATAATGAAAAATTTGCAAGCAAATCATTAATATTTTTGGAGACTATCTCATTGAATGGCGAAGAAGATTCAATTGTTGGAACCATTGCAGTCAAGAATAAAAGTTATCAAAAAAATGTTCATCTAAGATATACTTTTGATAATTGGAAAACCGTCATTGAAATTGAATGTAAGTTTGAAACTGATACAAAGACTTTACCAAGAATTTTGAAAAGAAATGAGTATGACAGATTCAAGTTTAAGTTAGAGTTGAGAAGTTTCAACTTCCTGATAAACAAAGAAAATTATCATAAAGTCACAAATATCAGTCTTAAATTTTGTCTCAGATATACTTTTAATGATTTGGAAATTTGGGATAATAATTCAGATAAGAATTACGAAATCAGTTTGACACATAGACCATCATTTGGTCATGAAAGATTCTCACTGAATGACTCACATGAATATAGAGATGACGTTAAACAAAAAGAAGAAACTACCGATTATTTCTCATATAAGAAACATGATTATGATTTTTCCAAACCTGCTCCAACATTTCTTGACTCAAATAGTTCTGGAAACGTTTCTCCAACAACAAATGATCATGATAATTTCACTTTGAGCTCCCCTGATACACCTAAGATCTTAAAAGATGAATCACTTAAGAAATTCGCTGAACCAGATGAAGATATGTCATTGGATCCTATTATTCAAGATTCAAAGAATTTTATTGGTTTGGGTCCTGATAGAGGTATTGCCCAATACAACCAAATTTCTGATAGTCTCAACAAATTGAGTTTATTCAAGGACGATAGAGATAATAACATCTCTCTTTTGAACTACAATAAAGAATCATCAATAGACCAAGGATCCACATCAGAAAACCCACTTATATTTGGAAGAAAACCATCCACAGACCAACAACCCATCAGAACATACACCCCTTCACCTATCCAGACTACAACAGATGATGTTACTAAACTTCCTTCAATGAACTCAAAGTCTTATCAAGAACTCATTGATGCATATTGTTTTTTCAAAGGTTCGGATTCAGAAGACAATGATATAATACAATCAGGTCTTAATCCAAATCTTGATTTTGTCAACACAATTTTCAGACCCACTTATCTCACAGATGAGAACAAAAATCCATTCCCTGTACCACCAACCTCACAACAAAATCAGAACAAAGATATAATTGCTCTTCCAAGGACACCAAGTACCGTTTCTTCATACTTGGATAATGTTTCTGATGTTGATCGGAAGAAAAAATGAGCCCCCATGCCTAATTGCTATACAACATTCAGGATTATGAACACAGATCTCATTCACTCACTAATAACTACACTAATCCATTTTACTTTACGTTTGCTAATACATTATGACCACTATAATACTTAATACTACTACTTTTATGACAAACAGATGTTGTTACTTATTTCTATCGTTGTTTTCACCTAGCTCTTTTATAAACTGATAAAATCATTTTGAGCTTTTTGTCCATTCCATATAAATATTGTTATGTTTCCAAATTTATGCGTTCGTCTGTAGCTTTTACTCACTACTTTCTCTTGAAACTTGACACTTGAAAGCTGTAAATTTTGAAAACCGATCCAACAATGGAAACCGCGAATTGATGTCTACTGCTGCAGGTAGTACTACAATACGACTGAAGCGAGAGCTTATATCTCATCGAACTTGTCTGATCTATCGCAACTCATTTTCTGAATCCAGTGAGTATCCAGAGATATCTCATCTCTGCAATTTTCAAACAGAACTTCTCATATTATTTGTTAAAAGTTGAGACAATCACAATAAAAGCTACTTTCGCCACACCAAATATGATATGCGCAACTAAGGTGAATGCTATATTGGCTTGAGCCAGTTAACTAAACTAATGAATAGATATCTGATAATTATTAATGACAACCATGAGATTCAATTGGGTCTTCTTTGCCAACCAAGTCGAATTTCAAAATGGGGCGAATTAGTCTGCTAAAGCCAAAATTGAAATTAGTGGAAAATGAGCAAATATGATTGAATTTTCCAACAGGTCCCAGTTAACGAAATAACGAAGAGTGATTGAAAGTGGGTGTACTTTTAAAATTGCTCGATAACCCCATTAAGTCCTATCATTTCCTTAAAATCCTGGATTGTGATGTTCAACCAATCCCCGAACTAGAGAGTTCATCACCAACCCTTCAATTCCTGTTAATCTTTGAGAGATAGAAGATCACATCACTGAAGTATTTAAGTTTTACCCCAACTAAAGTCACATCTTTACTCTCACATAACTAAACCTCTTTGTATCATGGTAGTGTGTCGATGTTTGAGTGAATAATTAGATCTTGTTATATCTTTGGCTAATTTACTAAAACTCTTCTAGTATTTGGAAAGGCTTTCGAAATGACCATGGTCTGTACTACTAAAACTTTCCAGCACATTGATAAGATCATCTGAATTATCTGTTCTTCTCGAATCAGTCTCAACCACTCAATCAATTAACAGTCCATTATCCGATAATTATTAACTAATGCCAGCGGAATATCATTATTTCTTATTTTGAGTTCATAAACTGGGGTGAATTTTTTGTTATTAGTAGTAACTGCAACATCAGTGTCATTTCACCATTTGTCATCTCACTAGTGACTTGTAACTACAACTCGTGGCTCCTCGAGACGACTTTGGATTTGCGCTCAGTTGGGTGTTAAATCGTAAAGAGGGATAGCCTCAAATTTGGAAAGTTATAGAGTATCTCCTAATTAAAAAAACGGGCTGAGTGTGGGATTTGCACATCTGATCATTGGTGTCTGAGCTTGCAATTTAGTTATGGGTTTAAGGCAGCGGAATCGTCAATCGTTATGCGAGGCTGTGCGGAAATAGGTACTAAAACAATAGTATAAAAAACAAAACTTAGACCCTAAACAAAACATCTATCGATCTAACAAAAACTCAGAATTCAAGCAATGGCTGAGTCGATTCCCAGTATCACCAAAGAGATCGGATCTCTTGCTACTCAGCTGGCTTCGGTTACAGCTGCTCTTGCAACCGTGACTGATAGAGTTCCCTTTGTTGAAAATTCAAGATCTTTAGAAAATATTCAAGCTTCTTTGTCATTGTTGTCTTTTGAACAAGTTCTTGCAACAGCAACTAATACAGATGTGATAGAATCTGCTTCAGTTGGATATCTGCAGGCTTCTGAACTAGTCTCCTCTTTATTTGCTGATGATAACCTTTATGGTATGACACCATCATTAGCTGGAAATGCTGTTATGGCCGCTGCTATGGGAGTCTTTTTCGTCATTAATACGACTTTGGGTTTACTATATCAAACTTGGTGGTTTGGTATTTCATATTTCTGTGGTACAGGTCTAGAAATGGGTGGTTACATTGCCAGATCGTTAAGTTCGAAAGATGTGCTAAACGTTAATGATTTCTTGGTCCAAATCATTTGTTTAACACTTGCTCCGGTGTTTATCATGGCTGGTATATATTTCCTTCTTGCCCAATTGGTGATGATATATGGCACCAAATTTGCTTTATTACGTCCATTATGGTACTCATACATCTTCATTACCTGTGACGTCATCTCATTGGTTCTACAAGCTGTTGGTGGTGGTATGGCAGCTACTAGTTTGAAACAATATGAAAGTGCTGACTCTGGTACACATATAATGGTAGGTGGTCTTGCATTTCAGGTACTTTCAATGAGTATCTTTATTATTCTATTCCTTCATTTCCTGTTCAAAATCAAATATTTTCATAGAAAGCAATATGACGAATTATCTTCTGAGTTTAGCCCAAGATATAGAGATATCAGGAATAGGAAGCTATTCAAAGTGTTCCCAATTATTATTTTGGTTGGTGTAACACTTGTTTACACTAGATGTATTTATAGAGTTATAGAGTTAGCTGAAGGATGGTCAGGTTATTTGATTACACATGAGATTTATTTCATGATATTGGATGCATTAATGATGGGATTGACTTGTCTTATTTTTGTTCCGTTCCATCCAGGTCTTGTATATGGAAGAGGTAATCATATTGCCGTTGAGGGAATCAAGAAACATAAAAAACATCTTGAAAATGATGAATTGAACCACGATAATCAATCCGAGTCATTTGAAGATGAGCCAAAGAATCTGACACAGGCAGTCCTTTTATAGCCTTAACGTATATATATATTGGAAAGACACTATTGGTACAGATGACACACTAATACATCATAATTGATAGTACAAAATACAAAGTAAATGAACTAAAGAATGTTGTACAATCATTCATTGAACTCTAGTAACGAAAGTTCCACTTGCTCGTGATTATATTCTTCATCATGCAGTGTAGGTTTCAAGGACCCCTTGATGTAGGTAAAATGCTCTCGTGGTGCAGGTGTCGTGATCTTTGAAACATCTGGTTCCTCAGCGGTTGATTCAGCGCTTGGTTTAACATTTGATCCAGAGTTTCCGTTATCTTGATCAATCAATTCGAAGAAAGGACGGAATAACAATGTTCCACTATCAAGCTTTTTGATGACATTTCCTAACGCAACCTTTAACTCTTTGTTGAAAATCTTATGTCTTTTATCTGCTTTTTGGAGAGTCAATGGTTTCTTGAGTGAGTTGGTATCGTTTGATTTGAATATTTCCAAATTATCAAGTATATCACTTGAACTAGAAGCTGGGATATCATCTGATGAAAGTTCATTTTCTTCTTTTTTATTGATTCTGAAGAAAAGTTCCTTTGCCTCTTTGATTATTCCAATCCAGTTTATCAAAAGACTAGTGAGTTCAACTTTATACTCTTCAATATCAATCTTTTCACTATCCAACAATTTGTTGACCATTAAACAAATAATTTTAACAATCTTCACACATTTTTCAAATTCAGAAGCATTAACTTGATTTGTTTTATCACTGTTGACGAACAGTTCATAGTTTTTCGAAACAAAGATCAAGCAGTTATTCAGAAATTCATGAAGAAGCATCGATTTCTCAATTTCCGATAATATCAAAGGACCTTGTCTTGAAAAAACATAACGTTGTTTTCTCTCTTTACTCTCACCCCTCAATTCAGTAAGAAGTTCAAAAATGTAGTTGATCAAACTAAATGAGAGTGACATATGCGTAATAAACCAGATTAACACCCTTCTATACCCATTAGCCATAAAAAGCTCGTCAAGCATACACGAACATACCTCAGGGTTTAAAGGCAACATCATCTCAAATAACATTTTAGAACTCCACAGCTCATAAACTTTATCAGGTGTGACAACTTTTGGATCTTTCACCTTGTTGTCATCACTATTACCCAAAAGGCCTTCTTCAAATTCAACTTTAACAGATCTTGCAATTGTATTGATTACTCTCTGTCCAATAGTATCTGGAACTTGCTGATTGGTCATTATTCCAAAAGTAGAAACCAATTCATTCCATTCGTAACAATCGTTTGGTTGCAAATGGGCTTTAGAATTGAAAAATATATTTCCTTCCCTAGGAACATCTCTCCAATCTCTCCCCATTTCATCAAATTCAATTTCTTGGTCTTGTGATCTAATTGCTGTGGGTATGGAAATTTTTTCATCATCATCTTCCTCTTCTTCATCAAGAACATCGTGGCTATCGTTAAATTCCTCCCCAACGTCATCATTTGCATCATCATCTAGTTCATCATCAAAGAACTGACAAGTACAACGTTGTACAACAACCCTATGGAAATTGCCTTCTTCATCCTCATATATAATTGGTTCATTTTTCAAAAGGTTTCCATCAGCGTCGTATTCTTCTGGGTATAAGAACATGTGATGGAAGTCATCATATTCATAGTCAAACATATACCTCACATCTTCATCATACCTATCATTAGGCTCCAAGTCCACCAATGTTTCAACAACTTCATTTAAATCAGACCCCAACGCTAACATAGCACCAACGTACCATCTCACATCGGCGTATAGCCCACCCGTACCGTTACGTCTTCCATAAGGGCTCATGAAATCCACTATGTTCAAATGGTTAAGATCATGGTATCTGTTTTTCACATCATCATTTAATATGGAGGCCAGGACATACCTTACTGCAGTTGAGCCTCTTACCACTTGGTTAACGACGTCTGGTGTAAATTCGTCAGATATCTGTTCAACTCTTCGATCAATTTCTAATCCCAGCAAAACAACATTAGTGAAGATCTTCCATAGACGTAGGAAAAAGCCTAAAAATGGATTGAGGCAAAGGTCTGGCTCATTGAAAGAGTATAACTTATAAATGGTGAAGATTGAAACAGAATTGATCATATAAAGTAGTTTCATGTCCACACTTTTCAAGTTGTGTGGTGTCCATTCATTCAATCGCAGTCTCCAATCAACTTTCAAGTCAGAGTTATTTACACTCCGTAGTCTAATTTCATCTTCACAGTTCAATAGTTTCAATGTACTTGAAACGATTTTGAAAAGATGTGAGGCCAATTCAAAATCAGCTATAATTGATTTAGAATCAAAACACAGACTGATGGTAAGATTAGATAAAACCTCAATCGAAGCAACATTATTATCAGATTCCATGGGCTGAGTAGCTGGATCAACCAGACTAGTAACTGTATAAAACACTTTCCTTAAATTTTCGTCTTCGTACACTCCCAATATCTTAGCTAAAACTTTATGTCTTATTGTGTGATTTGAAAGCGGAACATGGGCAACGGGGACATCAAATTCGTAGACCTCTTCACCGTCTTCATTAATATGAGCATGTGGATGGTCTGAACCGTTTTCATGATGCGGATACAGAACATTGGGGCTTTCTTCCACATCAGAGTCTAAAATGTGTTCATTTATGTCATTGCTTGTTGAGGCAGACCTCACGGTCTTAGAGCCTCTTCTCTTGTTCTTTTTAGGTGGAATTTTGAAGGTTGTTATTTAAAGATAGTTGCTGATCAAAGAATTGCCATATGCAATCTAGTTAATTGAATGCTTTATATAAACTGAAGTTCTGAATGAATGTATTGAGACTTTAATGTGTAAAAAATAAACAAGATGAGTTCAAATATCCGAGGGTGATTATATAATAAACCTCGGATATTAAACTGGTATGCGCCACATTCAACATTTTTGAAAGTTGAAATGCTTTTTTTAGGGGTGTACATATTTCTGAGAGATCGTTTGATAAAATTCAGTACAATCCTGTGTTTCTTCCGTATCGAGGACTCAAAAAGACGTTGCTCAATAACACACTCAAGTCCCAGCATACTAGAATGATAAAACCAACTTCCTCTTTGAGTCGCTTTTCTGTGCGTTCCCCTGTTGCTAGATTCCCCAGAAATCGCCTTATCATGAATCAGTCAAGACAGTATTCGTCAACTACGAACATAGAAGAACAGACTAGCGAGTCAAAGGAACAGACCACAGAACAAAACGCAGAACAGCAAGTCGCTGCTTCTCAAGAGTCATCACAGTCCTCTGGCGTAACTGCATCATCATCAAAATCATTAAAGAAGCGCATATGTCTAGACTCAACCAATATTACTGATCAAACTTTGAGGTCATCTAATTTGAACAACACTCTAACCAAACAATATTTCAAGCATATTCAACTACCATCTGTTGCGTCAACCCAATACCTCGATACTCCATCCCTCAAAACAGATATATTTTACAAAGGTTTCAGACCATTATTATCGCCAATAAAGAGACCAATTGTCAGAAGCAACAAAAAACCAACAATTCCTCTTTCTTGGAATACATCAGCATGTAAATTGAAGAACTTTGATGATTACAGTAAGGTCCCACAGTTTGTTGTTGATAAATTGACTCCATTCAATGCGCCACCTACTCCCGGAAACGAGATCAGACTTGGAAACAAGAGCCGAAAGGAACTGAAACAACAAGAAAAGATGTCAAAAGAAGTTCTGGATTTCATTAACTATTTCAAGAAATGAGAGAACTTTGCATTCATTATCTTGTCAGTTGAAAAAAAAAAATACGCGTGTTTGATACGCCTAATGGTTGAACGTTTTTATGGTTTCTTTTATACTTTCTTACTTACTCTATTATATACTTGCTTTGTTCATTTCTCTTTTGGAATATAAATATCTATATACCACTAATTAGCTTACAAACCAGATGATAATCTGTGATTTGTTGTAGTACTTGGTGAACCTATATTACAAACACAATAAATATTCTAAGAATTAGAAAAACTCCCAACTCCAAAAACAACAAACAATAGCACATCAGGGCAATTAGATATATCCCCATGCTATTAAGAAAACCAAACCCCAACCGTAAGATAAAACCCCATATAAAACTTCACAAAACGGATAATTATTTCATTTAACTGCATATTTATGTGTATAGTATCTGATTAGTCCATCATAACCTTTCTTATCCCCACTCTTCAGAAGATTGGATATGTCTATATTCAATGGACTATTTGGTTCTGGATCCTCCAGTAGTAGAAGCACAGCAACTAGCGTACTTAATAATGTCCATGCTGGGGTCCATTGGTTTTGTAATATATCAAGACAAATTTCACCAGTTTGGAAATTTACATTCGGATGACATATCTTGTTCTTGAATATCATTGTTGGAGGTGCAAGAGGATAGTTGTTTGGTATCTTGATCGATATTTCCCATTGTCCCTTCTCAAATGGTGACCCAACTGGTCCTTTAACTTTGGCTTCCCATTGATGTAAATTTTCCGTTGGTTTGAGATCCACTATACGTTCATATTCAACTGAGCTTCCAAGTTGTTTCTTGAGATTATTCAGCTCCTGCATCAGTCTTTTAGTGGCCATCTTCACTCTCTTATCACGATCTCCTCTATTAACTTATTTGTTTGTTTATCTTTTTTCCCGCTTCTCCAATTAACGCGACTTCCGAGGCCCTCGGTTTTAAAAGGATGTTTTTTGTTTTTTTCTTCAAGGAGAATTGAAGAGTTGCCACTAAGCAAAGGTAAACCACCAGACCATGTCCAGAATTGCCGACGTTATCTCAAGAATTGCCATTCCAGCAGGTTTGGCCATCAGTGCTGCACAGTACTCAATGTACGACGTCAAAGGTGGTTCCAGAGCCATCATTTTCGACAGAGTTCAAGGTGTTTCCCAATCCGTTATTGGTGAAGGTACTCATTTCTTAGTTCCATGGTTACAGAAAGCAGTTATATTCGACGTTAGAACTAAACCTAGAAACATCACATCCAACACTGGTACCAAAGATTTACAAATGGTCAGTTTGACTTTAAGAGTTTTGCATAGACCAGATGTTCAAAAATTACCAACTATTTATCAAAACTTAGGTCCTGATTACGATGAAAGAGTCTTACCATCCATTGGTAACGAAGTGTTGAAATCTATTGTTGCCCAATTTGATGCAGCAGAACTTATTACACAAAGAGAAGTTGTCAGTCAAAGAATCAGAGAAGAATTATCTCAAAGATCTTCAGAATTCAATATTAAACTAGAGGATGTCTCAATTACTCACTTGACATTTGGTAAAGAATTCACCAAAGCTGTCGAACAGAAACAAATTGCTCAACAAGATGCTGAAAGAGCCAAATTTGTGGTTGACAAAGCTGAACAGGAAAGACAGGCAAGTGTTATTAGAGCTGAAGGTGAAGCCGAAGCTGCTGAATACATCTCAAAAGCATTATCAAAAGCTGGTGATGGTCTATTGTTAATTAGAAGAATTGAAGCATCCAAAGAGATTGCAGAAACTCTAGCTTCATCAAGTAATGTTACCTATTTACCAAGCAATGGTGCAGGTGATAATGGATCTGGAAATCCTAACAGCTTATTGTTAAACTTGGGTCGTTGAGGATCATAGACTGAAGAATAAGAATGAGCGCATGTATATAGGTTAAATTATAATGAAAAAGAGATATAATCCAATTCAAATACTGTAGTGTGAATCATCAATGGTAATCATTAAGTCCCAATTTGGAAATCGAGATGAAACACAGTCAATAGTGAAGGATGGAACAGACAAAGGAAAGCTGAAGTTGCTTTTCAGGCAGGCCACACGCTAGGGCAATTGATTGAATCCTATTATCCTGCTAAGTTTTGATGCAATATCTTTATCCTTCACTTAAAATTAATCCAGGGACCTACTGGGACAGTGCGACTATATATACTCAATGGCCCATAATAACTAAGATCGAACACTCAATGCTACTTTATGATATTGTCATGATCAAGTCAGATCAACCCTCATCCACGATCGGTTCCAAAGCCGAGTAAATAGGCGACTAATCTCTTCCATAAGTAGTAACACCGCTTGATTTAGCGAGGTCCCTGGTATGTCGATTCCGATGTGTAAATCAAGGGTGTGAAGTGTGAGGCCCGCTCTTCATAAATGACGTTAGATCAGGTTTCACAACAAATCCGGGGAAGTTGGGACTTATCCGAACAGCATTCAAATCATGGTGAAAGGCCTCGAGACTCCAACAGCCTCAGTCCAACAATCACGAATTGAACCATCATGAAGTAGAAAGGGATGGAATTACTTCCTAAATAGGAAGTGGCCCGCCTGTGTCCGGGCCTCAATCCCAAAATGGAAACCTCCTTTAATTCGAAGCCACCATATAAAAATGATGAATCCCTATGGAAGTTGGGAAACGTTGGTGTATGAGTGTGCAATGTGCGCTGTGTAGTTTATTAGAGTTATTGCGGGTTTCCTTTCCATGGTTGCTTCTGCTGGAATTTTGTAAATTGTATAGAAAAGAAAATGAATCTTGAACCGAATGCTTGTAAGAAGATCAGTATCGATAGCTTGTAGTTTGAAATAGACTAACGGTTCCTCATCTACAGCTCAGACTTGAGGTTGGCGCTCGAAAGCTTGATCGGAAGGTCCCGACCCCCGACGTTAGACAGCTAAACCTTGAAGCTTGATCGGAGCGAACATTTATACGAATTGGGTAAGGATGTCGTGATTGTGTATTTTGCGTCAAAACATGAAGTTTCAAAAACCAGGTGCCACATTTTTGACAATAAGGATTGGTAATATGACTGGTTAAATATGGCTTCGTGCTGATATTAGGGTCTTTATAAAACAAAACTTAATTCCTAATAATTCAAATTGATCCCTTGAACAAGTCAGGTACCAATTTGCTATAAAGAACTTATAAATAATGTCACATAATACAACTACAAGAAGTGCTGATCTAAAAGCTAAGGAAACCCCAGTTTCTGATAAAGACCAAAAATCAGAGAATTTAATAGAAAGTCAAAAAGGTACCAATAAGAATGAGAAGAAGAGAAAATCTGTTAGACATTCAAGAAAGTTTGTAAGAACACAAACTGGTTGTCTACAGTGCAGACAGAAGAAGAAGAAGTGCGATGGTAAGAAGCCAAAATGTTTGAGTTGTGAAAAGAGAGGCATAAGTTGTGAATTCCCGGAAAACATCAGATTTTTCCAGTTCAGTCAAGCCGACACGAGCGGATCATCAATTTCAAAACCAAAAAAGGCCAACGTCAACTCCAAATCATCTAGATCATCATCAACCTCAGCATCTTCAGCATCAAATAATAACATAGTCAACTTTTCATTCAAGGATGAATCCAAAGCCACTGCTTTAATTTCAAGATCATCATCTATGAGTTCTAATGCTCCATCTTTGATATCAGACTCATCAGATGTTTCAGATTCAGAACTATCATCACACTCAAAGTCAAGAGCTACATCAATCAACAAGGCTATAGGAACAGCTCCTGTATATGATGATCTTCATTTACTACCCGTTGAGGCATTTGATCCTAACACAGCAGAAGAAGCATTGAATCTAGCAAATGATGGTCAATCCATTAATACGATACTTAACACAATCACTATTGATTTGATAAAGAAGAGTATCAACAATCTTCAATACATGAACTTGGAATCAAAAGTGGTCCAGGAATTACGTCAAACTCCAATTGATCAGATCAGTGCTGAAGTGACTAAAACCATTCAAGAAGGTTTGAAGTTTGTTGATCAATCACCTAATGGGTTTAATTTCAAACCAGATGAATTTCTAAGTTTTGAAGGATGTTGAAAATAATTATAATAATTGAACACTTTAATAATGTATAGCTGGACTAAACGTTAATGTGAGAAAGGACTTAGATTTTTAGATTAAACCTCTGTAGTGTTAGGAAAAAACACAATGTATGTACCCTTCTATCTCTTTTTCATCTTACAGTGTGTCAAGAATCAAAAAAAAAAAAAAATCTTCCCCGCCAGGAGTCGAACCTGGAATCTTCTGGTTGCAGAAGTAACTACTGATTAAATCGTAGCCAGACGCCGTGACCATTGGGCCACGAGGAACAGATTTTTCGTGAAAAAAGCGCCGAAGTGCTATATTTAGCGCTAGTCACGTGACTTTTCATCTCCAAAAGTGGTAATTATAAACGCCTTTCTATTATTAACACTGAAGGAGTAGAATTTAGACATGATAAGTAATAGTACTATATAAATATGGTTACCTTTGGAGGTTTGAACTCCCTATTGGTGTTTCTTTATCGTCTATTTTTATTTGAATTGACAAGAGTTGGTGTACCGATTCTCAATCTCGTTTAGATCGTTTGAGACCCTAACTCCTATTACTCTGCTTTGATTTGGGGAAGGTTCTCTATTAACATTTGTTGAAATTTGATAGAGCCATAATAGTCTAGCTATGTTGGGTTAAGTATGAAGCTCAATGTTTCATTCACTTTTGGTTTTCAGTTATTCGTGTGAATGCTACCTAAATATCACCATTCACTATATCCAATTACTAACATTTTTCAAGTCAGATTGCCGCCTTCAGATCTCTCCTATTTATGCCCTTCTATTTACCGTTTCATCTATCATTCCACTTTTGATGAATCTGGTGTATCAACTGATACTAATTTTGGGTAACTCCCCTCATTTTTATTGGGGTATTTTCCCAATTCGGAAAATCAACATTTTTTTCAGAACTATGAGTCTATACGACGAAAAAAATTGGAGTATGTGATTCTGTATTTAAACAACGACATTTCTCTACTCTGCTTTGAACTTTCCACATTCATTACAATTCATCTAACGCGTCGTATCTTTGGCATTCAAAAGACTTACAGATCGACTTCTATTCGTGACCTACAGATAACATCAATTGCAATCAATTCTTTGTCGCGTCTTTTGAAAAAGTTTTTGACACATTTCAATCACCATCTATTACAAACGCAAAAACATGTTGCACAAAAACGAACATTTCCTCTTCGACTTCAATGATTACATCAATACTACATTTCACATTCAGCAACCAATTGCTCTGGGTTCATCCGCTAGTCTGATTGAAGAATTGAACTCTCATGATCTGAATCTGTCTCCATATCTCCATTCTTCAGCGGATCTGAGAATTACAAGACAAATGAACAATTTGAATACTGAATCTACTGAAAGAAAGAAAGATCAATCATGGTTATTGTTGATGGTTACTGGAGCTTAGTCTTCTACTTTTGCTAGTGCTTTTTTGGTTTTTTTTTGTGGGTTTAGTTGCTTTATTTTGGTTTTGGGATATTTTTAGTTGGGCTGATATAATTTTCATTGTGGTTAGTTGATAGATTTGGGATTGGTGGTACAAACATCTAATGTTTGGCAATTATTGTGGGTTTTGAAAAGAAATCTTTGTTTGTTTCCACCTTTTATATTTAGTGTTTTTAGTTGTTTAGTTATTGTGATGAGTTCAGTTGATGAGAAAAGCCAGAATGGCTATGATAGTTCTAGTACTATTAGTACTGAGTCGTTGGAAGAGAAAAGATTGAATTCTCTCAATTCTATTGAATTGGAACTCAAAAATGAACTTGAACATCCTAATATAGAAATCACTTGTTATGTCTTGTATTCATGCATCATCTTATACATAGACTTCTTAGGCTCATTCGACTGTTTGGTTACTGGATTTGTCTCCATTATGATTGTCTTTTTTTTGTTGATTGTTGGTATTCAGTACAAAGCTGAAACTGGAGGTTACATGCTTATTTCCGTTGTTAATGGAATTATTGTCTGCATTGTTGGCATCTTCAATCGTTACAGATTACTTGACGGGTTAGACAAAAACATCTTTTCCAAGAGAGAGTGGTATTTGATTAAGAGAACCATTGGTGGTGAAATCTTCACAATGACCATATACATGTTGATATTTTCTCTTGAGATGTCAATTGCATCTTTATACAACCTCTTGAAGAACAATTTAAGAAGATGTGAAGAAGGAAAGGCCTACACTAATGTGTCATGTGTCTGATGAATCATTTGGACTTCCCTTATCGGGTTTTAGCTTCTTATTTCCATGTGACTGTGGAATTCCATTCGCCCTCAATGACTCACGCCAATTGCGCAGGTCTAATTCTTTGTGAAACTGACGAACTTTTAACTTTTAACTTTTGATGAATAATATGAATCATATCAACTATTTTCCATTTCCTAAACCGGTACAATTTCCCGTAGTGACACAATTTAGCGAATTAATTTTATATGTCAGCCACCACAAATTTATTGTAGAAAGCCGTCCAAAATCATTCTCGGAGGAGTTATAAAGGAGTTGATCTGTCATTTCTAATCAATTGTGTCAAGCAACCAACTTCAAGTTTCCAAAATGACAGTTGACTACAAAGAGAGATTCGAATCACGTATCGCCAAACGTTCAAGCACCAGACAAGTGGATTCATTCTACTCATTTGACCTCCCATCTGATATCAAAAAGCATCCAAATCCAATCAGATTAGCTGGTGGTACTCCAAATGAAGGTTTCTTCCCAATTGAATCCATTCATTTCAACTTGATTGATGAACCTTTCCAACATTTGTCTTATGATAAGAAAACTGCTAATTTGAACCAATTTGACATCAATGCCAAAGAACAAATCCATGAATTGAACGAAGGTCAATCAGCTGCTCATACTTATCGTTATAGTCCAAACCCTGCTGATATTCCAATCTGGAGAGGTTTCCAATATGGTGAAACTACTGGTATTCCTCAACTTAGGGAATTTGCCAAACAATTAGTTACAAGAACTAACAAACCAGCTTTTGAAGATTGGGATATTACTTTAACTAATGGTTCCGGTGACTCTTTAGCCAAAGCTGTTGATCTTTTAGTTGAAGACAATGGTACTATTCTTGTTGAAGAGTTCACTTTCACCCCTTTCAACTCAAGTGTTCATAACTTCAACGGTACTGTTGTCCCTGTTAAATTAAACATTAGAAAGAAAGATGGTGATGAACCTGGTGTTGACGCTGACTATCTTGATGATTTGTTGACTAACTGGGACACCAATCCAAAGTACAAGGATTTACCAAAACCAAGAGCCTTATACACTATTCCAACTGGTCAAAACCCAACTGGTTTATCTCAATCATTAGCTTTAAGAAAAAGAATCTATGCAATTGCTGAAAAACATGATATCATTATTATTGAAGATGATCCATATGGTTACATTGTTCTTCCAAAATACGGTACTGAATCACCATATGAAGATGAAGAAAACTTCACAAATGATAAATATATCAAGACTTTACATCCAAGTTATCTCCAAATTGATACTTCTGGTCGTGTTTTAAGATTAGAAACATTTTCTAAACTTTTTGCTCCTGGTTTAAGATTAGGTTTCATCGTTGCTAACAAATATTTTATCAATAGAATCACTTTACATGCAGCTGTTACATCTAAATCTCCATCTGGTGTTTCTCAACTTGTTTTCAACAACATTGTCACTCATTGGGGTGGTGTTGAAGGATGGTTGAAATGGTCTAAAAAGATTGCCAAACATTACACTAGAAGACATTCACTTCTTTTGAAATCACTTTATGATACTGATTCTTATAAGAAAGGTCAATTTGAAGTTGTTGAACCAGATGCAGGTATGTTCATCATTCTTTACATTAACTTGGAACATAAATACCCAGATCCAAAAGACTGGGAAAAAGTTTTAGTTCAATTAAGATTGAAATCTATAACTAATGGTGTTGAATTGGTTTTCGGTAATCGTATGGCTTCAGATTTGAATGCTGAATTTACTACTCCAAAATCTAATTTCATCAGAATCACTGTTGCTGCAGCTGCAAATGATGACCAATTGATTGAAGGTGCTAAAAGATTAGGTGAAACAATCAATGAGTTTATTGAAGAGTTGGATTCTGGTAAATACGACTCTTTGGTTGAAAAGAACTGATTTAGTTTTTGTTTAGATCTGTTGTAAAATGTCTGATATACATATTCATCTAAAAGATTCAATTCGTATAACTCACTTGTAGATTATATTCAGTAATTGAGATCCCCACAATGTGAAATAAAGAGAAAACTCACATAAAGAGTAAGCAGCAGCAGCTGCTGCTATTGATTAATTTTCGTGGCCTTACCAATTTTTGTATTTTCATAAAATCTTGAAAAGCTTTCGACAGTTAAATCATATTGAGATAAACGAACAATAAACTAGAAACTAATCAACAATGGAACTTCTACCTGAGGGACAAAAGAACCAAGTGGAAGTGACGCTTGCAGATCAACAAAAAATCAATGAATTTTCCAAACTTGTAAACAAAAAGGATCAATTAATTCAAGAACTTGAAGCACAAAAAAAAGAGAAAGAATATCTTGATGATATTTCATTAGAGATTGAACTGATTGATGAAGACGAGACGATTAATTATAAAGTGACAGAAAATGCATTCATAAAGATGAAACAAGTTGATGTGGTGGAAAAACTAGAGAAAGATAATGAAAAAATTGATGGTTTAATTGATGAATTAGAAGAAAAAATTGATGTTATCAACAAAAGATTATCAGAATTGAAAGAACAATTGTATACTAAGTTTGGAGATAACATAAATCTTGAGCGTTAATTAATGAAAGGAATAAACGAATAAAGAAAAAAGAATCATAAAACAATATCTTTGATTGACGTAGTTTAGTGAGACGCTACAAATTGATACATCCAAAAATGTTGAAAGAGTGTCATATTATTTTCTTTTTGTTCATCATTCTCCTCGAAAAGAGAATAGTACCACCAGCAGTTAAACTAATAGACTATATCACTTTTCGATAGCGTATCCCTAACCATATCCATAAAAACCAACCCATAATATAAAAAAATGTATCAACCGTCTGTTAAAAGCACACTTATTCTTCATTTATACCAACCACCGAATCTTCCTCAATGAAGAACGGCCATTGTTGATTCTGTATAGCATTAACGCTAACGATTGCCTTTTCCGAAATTCTATCATCAGGGAAACTGAATGCAAACCCAGTTAAAACTGTACTATATTCATGCTTTATTGAACCACCTAGTTTTAAGATCTGAGATCTGACCGATTCAATTGCTGTGTTTGGAGTCAGTTGACCAGTCTCAAAGACTAAGATGTATGATTCTGCGAATTGTTAGTATCGAAGTTTGACAGACCATTCTCTTTCGCATTTGCCATTGCGAAGCAATGCATCACCTGTGTGTTGGACTGAATAAGAGCAATGTGTATCATAGACATATCAATCACGAGGGGTACTTACTTGCCACTATGAGCGTTATGAAGGTGAATATCGGCAATATTTGTGTAAATCTCATTGTTTTAGATTATCAAGATGTTCTTAAGAAGGAGAAAGAATTGAAATTGGTAATTCTGGAAAAAATGTCGCGAACATGTCAGAAATTGTGTCAAACCCAATGATTTACACTATGATCACTTTGAAGAATATTCACTACAATCAACAGTCATAACACATATATCTAATATTAATACAAATGACCCACTTCACAGTTCAGGATTCAAAATAAACTCACAGAAATATTTAATTGCTGAATAAATTTCTTTACCAACAGGTTTAATATAAGCTGAAGGTAATAAAAATCCATGAGCTCCCGTGTCTCTCAACTTCAATTGGAATGCCCATCTTGCACGATTATGATACATGTAGTCCAGTGATGATCCTGATCCTAACCCTGGAAGCCAATCAACTCCACGATCTTCACAAGCTGGTAAAACTTCATAATTTTTACCTTTTGTTAATCTTATCTTTTTTTGAATTCCATATGCTAATTCAATTAAATTTTCAGCATCTCTTGGTTCATCAGTACATGAATATGCATATGGATATAGAATCTTTTGAGTGTATGAATGAAGATCAATGTATCCATAAATTTGATGATCATTTTTAGTAACATTTATGTATTTATTAATGTTATTTGCTTCAATTGCTTCGAATTCAACTTCTCCACTATATGATTCACCACATGGGAAATCTTCAGACCGACGCCAATGATAACCAAATGAATGATCAATATCAATACCGAAACAACGTGGTAAATATGTTTCTTGACGATTTTTACGCCATAATCTATCTGAATTCCAACTATATTCATATCCATCTGGATTAAAAACAGGAACGATTAAAAAATCCAAATGGTTAAGGAAGAATGTTTCCTTTTTATTGAACCTTTGTGAATCATAACGGTCTAATAAATTAGATAATATGAATAATGAAGTTGAAACACTTACCCATTCACGAGCATGAACACCACTTGTTATGACAATTGTCTTTTTTTCAGGGTTAAGTCCCAATGGCGAGCTTAAATGTAATGCTTTAATATCACGACCTTCGAATGTTGTGCCTAACCATTCAATGTTTACTAAATCAGGATATGATTCTTTGATTAAATCTAACCATGAATAAATTGTGTTCAAACGTCTGTATTCTTTGAAGAAAAGTTCTGATAATGTATTGAATTTTAATTGTTTGGTTTTTATTTCATTAATGTTCAATGATTGATCATCATTCAACAGTTGTTCAATATTCAACTCATCTTGATTATTATGAATATTTGAAATTTTTGGATATGTATCATAAACAGCTTGTGCTAAATCCTCAACAATGACTTCATATTCAACTTCTAATGAAGAAATATCATCTTTATGAACTTTAAAATCAATGAATTGAGCATTTGATTCCCATTGATCAAGATTTTTCATCATTATCTTTAAATGATTTTTTTCATCACTGTCAATATCAACAATAGAAACTCTTATTATTTGAAACCCTTCGTATTGCTCAAGATCAATGGCCCAATTTTCTTTATCGTTCTTATAACTCTTCAAATCTTCTTCTTGTACCAGTTGTTCATTCTGAAGTTGATCTTTTTCAATGTTGAAATTTGTTAAGTATTGTTCAATTGGTTGCTTTAGGAAAGATAAAAACGATTGATCGAAATTCTGATGCTGAGGTTGTGGGTCATGTTCGGAGATGAAAGGGATCGTTAGTGCAGATGCCTGGTTCAGCACCAACGGGAGCAAGACACCCAGTAGTGGCAGTTTACGCAGCAGCATCTTTTTGGATGTGTTTAAGGATAAAAGTTGTTTTTATTTTCAATTTTTTTTTTCTTGGATAGTGTGGGATTGATATTAGAGATAAATGAAGAAAATGAATGTATTGATAAGAAAACACGAGAATGTAATAGAGATAAATTCCGGCATTAATAAGCATTATATAGACTACATATATACGATTCACTTGTACTATTCCAAAAATGTAATTCAAATTTCAAAATGTATATGTTCATGCTTTATCTATCACTCAGGTCGAGTTACAACAGCACCAACGAGACTTCTAACACCTCCGAATTTCCTCTTCATGGTCAAGATGAAACATATCACGCCAAACATCATCGTGAGTGTGAAATACACGCTTTTAGCCACTGCGTAGACACAAACGGTAAGTATGGTGATTGTCTTTGTAGCCCAATCCGGGATCGTTTTAAATATGGGAAACGCAGAGTTCAAGAGCTCATTATGGACAATCAGCAGTGTCTTTGTGAATAAAGATGACGGATGTGTAGTGTTTGTGTTGGTGCTGGGCAGAGTCTCGTTGAGTGGAAGCGTTACGAAGAGCTGGATGTCCCTTTTGAAATCGGTTGAGTATGTGGAGATGGACAGAAGTCTGGATGCGAATCTCGTGAGGACCATCGGCATCAGCCACGTGAGCACGATGGACTCGATGATGCTGCGACGTGTGCGGGGCTGTGTGTCCATTTGAGAGTTGGATATATGGATAGTTTAGTGAATTTGTATAATTTGTACAAGTTTTGTATCTGTTTTGTTATCCGAAATATTATCCAACAACGAATTAATATACAATGAAGTGGTGGCTGTGTTTGGTGGTGTTGTTTGAAGTTGTGATGGGTAATACTGAAGCCCTGTTCTATATCCCTCGGTTCACGTCTTTGGAGCGAGTCAGTGGGACCTTGGAGTCACAATCCACGATTCAAGTGAACAATGCATCAACACTAACAGGAAGGACTGAGATTCAACATGTGAAGATTGATGGATTTGATAGTGGGAAAGGGTATAACATGAAAGTATGCTGGAGTGCACTGGACTCACTGGACGTTGTACGGTGGGATGTCGTCATTGACGATAATGACGATGCTTATCTTGAATTACAAGTTGAATATTACTATGAAGATATCAATGCAGATGTGATTGTTCTTGTTGATGAGCTTGTGTTTGGAGTTATACCCACAAGTCTTGTTGGTGTTGTTGTGGTTAGTGTTGGGTGTCTTGTATCGGGATTGATACTGAGTGATGGTATCTACAAGATCTTGAGGTTGATATAGTGATAAATAAGTTATAAATAAGTGATAAATAGTAATAAATAAGGAGTAAGTGTAATAAATTGTAATAAATAAGGTGATATAAATCACTGGGTGTTAAACATTCTCACTGGGTACGAATCATCGTACATACCACTGTTCTTAACAATGAATGATTTGTGTTTCCCACCAATAGTCAAATCTGGAGCAATTGTAGCAGCACCACGAGGTTCTTGCTTGAGCACTTCCGTAAGGGATGCTTCACCTGTGGTGTATAATGAAACTTGACTTTCACCTTCAGCACCTTTCAACAATGTATCCTTTGGTTGAGCTTTTGAACCCAATGCAAGAAGACCAGCCACTGAACTCTGATCGAATGAGCTTGTCTTGGGATAAGCTCTACGGTGATCTCTGTGGTAGTAAGTGTTTCCCACGATGTCAGCAGCTGGGATCGTGACTGGGTCCTTGTACTGTTTGGCCCCCACTTGAGCCCCTGGAGGAGGGTTTCTGTAGAGAGGCACGACTGGGTTTCCGGAGGATCTGTTTGGCACGAGCACGAGCCACTTGCGGATGACTTCCCAGATGCCTGTGGACCGGGTGGTGTACTTTGTGTAGATTGGCTGAGGCATATTACTCGTAGTATTAATAGTGTTAGTAGTAGTGTTGATATTAAAAAACAAATTTCACTCTATAGCAAAAACCATCTATCCATCACAATGCCACTCAGAGTCTCCAAACCGGTCTATTTCCTCTTCAACGGTGCAGCACTCGCGGTTCTCGCCAACGGGCTCTACCTGATTGCCACGAGAGAGCTCCCTCGCCACCTCAGAGAAGCCGGCCACTTCCAGTTCCTCACCAATCTCTCACTAGCCGTCACAGTGGTGTCTCTGGCTATCGACTTACTCGCCACAACCACTAACCAGCTGGATCTGGTTGCAGACTACGCCATCTTCTTCTCAGTGATCCTCGAGACCATCGTTTCCTCCATCTACTGGACTCTCAAGCTGCTGTTTCTCCACCTCATCATCAACGTCAACGAGATCCAGCCTGAGAACTTCATCCCACTGGACCTTGATATTACAATCCACTTGCTCCCACTCATTGTGCTGCTCATAAACGTCCTCGTACTACAAAAGCCACGTCCCAAGCACAGCAAAGCAGTCGTTTTCACCACTGTTGCAGCTTTTGCCGGTGGATATTGGCTCCTATTAGAGAGACTCATTACCAATGCTCGTCTCATCAACCCAATTAGTGAATACCCGTACGCTTTCCTCAACGTCTCCACGGGTCCACGTGCACTCATCTTCCTAGGAGTCGCATTCCTGGGCGTCGCTGTCGGAAACACAGTCGACTTCCTCAGTGCCAAACTCAGCTGAGATCATCGACAATATCCTTCATCATATCCTCGTTTAGATAAAACGTCTCATATCACTTCTCATTGTAAAAAAATCACTAGTAAAAAACATAACTTCAACAATCTCTAACAATCTCCAATCACTCAATGGCACAGCAACCGGAACAATCGCCTCTCTACAGCATCTACGCCGACGGGGCCGCAGACTCCTCAGACGACATCTACAAGGACCTCGCCTCCAACATTGACAAGTCACACAGACTCGCACAGCCAGCAACTCACCAGAAAGCCAGTGGTCCCACCATTGCATCCACAGCCACGGGACTCGTTGCCCTCGCACTCCTGGGGAACCTCTACCACCAGCTCGCACTCCACCTCCAACGCTCCTACCAGATCCCACTGCCAGTCTCACCACTCGCTTCAGTCAATCTCCCTCCATACGCCCTCCATGCCCTTGAAGGCATCGTATTGGGACTGATCCTGCCTGTTTTAGCCAACTTCAAAGCCTCAGCTTCACATTCTCCATACACAACCATCATCAGACCATTAGTTGCCCTTCTGGGACTCTTATTCGCCATTCGTCGTGTTGAATGGATCTCTACATCGCAAATAGCTCTCGTTTGGGCTGTTCTCAACATTGCCATCTGGACATTTGTCGATACATCTCTGGCTGTTTTCGTCTACGCCTCGGTTTTCGCCATTGGTGGAGTTTTCCTCGCTGGAATTGATCTCACTACGTTCACTACAAACTCATTGACTGGTGAAATTGCAGTCTTCGTGGATTCTTTGTGGTTTGGTGGACTATTGTTTGGTAAAATTGGCGTTAGTTTGCTCTGCTCATAGACAACCCCAAAAAAAAATCACAGTATAAAAAAAGTCGTAATACAATTTTAATGACTCTTTAAAGTAAACAACTCGCAATGTCAGATAACATCGACGTCTCAAAGCTCACTGAACAAGAGCAGAAACTATACAAACTCTACGGCAAACTCCCTTCTCGTCAACAACTCCTCAATTCAAAACTAAACACAGCTGATAGAAAATTCTTCGATTCAGGAGACTATGCATTAAACAAGGCTGGTGTTAAGACAGATGCAACAGGAACTCCAGAAATAGTCGTTAGCGATAGACATCTAACGCCAAATGAGATTCTCAGGATCAATAGAGGAAGTGTCTCCAGCTCAGGAACCGCTGCTGGAAGAAGACTTAGTGTCAGTAGTGGTCTTGAAAGGGATAGTACGAATGATGAAGAGAAGAAATAATGCATGGTCAATATAAGCCTATATTTGAATGAACCCTTTCATTGGTTCATTGCTACCCTTTTTTTTTCTCTTTTTTGATCTAATGCTATACAAATAATATCATTAATACATGTAGTTTTATGTACATAAAAATCTATGCATAACTATTTACAAGTCAATTCATTACACTCATTAACTTTTGAACCTTTTAACCTCGACTAAACTCATTATTTGGCTTACTTCTTATTCAAAACTTCATCAATCTCTTTCTTCGTTGGTGCAATTAGTTCAAAATCACGAAATACTCTTTGTGCAACATTTTGTTCAAATTCTCCATATTTATCAACAATAACTCGTATTATACGATCATAATGATATTCCCAAATCAAATCACCTTCGATCGAATCATCACGAGTCACTTCAACTTCATCTGATAAATTAAATAAATCATCATTATTAGTCTCATTTTCTTCATTCTTAAATGGATCAAAAGAATCATTATTGGATTTTAAATGCAAATCATTCAAAATCCCTTGTTGATTAGGATCACTACCTGCTTCAACAACTAATTCACCATCACCATCATTCCCACGAACTTTAATAAACCTTTCCAAACTAATAATCGCACCAGGTTCAAGATTAAAATTATGTTTTTTCTTTAAATATTTCAAAACACATAAAACGGTATAATACCTTTCTTTCCTACCCAATTCCCTTAAACCTGAAACATCATTAACACCTTCCGGTGTGGTATTAACCATGGTGAAACATGTCAAAATATTGGTATAATCTTTACTCGTGGGTATAACATTATCATGAATCATTCTCATGAATAACAATCTTAAATTTGGGAAATTATTCAACAATCGTTTCCTTCTAGCAACAACGGCAACATCACTATCCCTTGCCTTTTGATAATATAACATATATTTCAAAGTGTCCATTATCGCTTTCCATAAACTTGAATAAAATTTCCTTTCGTTAAAATCTTTTGAAATTTTATAATTTGGATCTTCACGAATTAATCCTTCTTCATTAAGAACTCTATTGATTAAATTTGCAACCATGTCATAACGTTTCATCTTGGATAAACTATTAATCACTTGCGTTAAGATTATTGGATTATATTTGAATTGTGATGATCCTTTATCAGATTCGAATTTTTTCCAAATTTCATTAAATTTTTCAAAATTACCCATTTTACCAAATTTTGATAAAAATGGTAAATAATGTTTTGGTTCAGCTGGTGGTAATAATGAATTTTGTACATTTGAATCAATTGCAACTTTTTCCATTTGGTTTAACATCAAGAATGCTTCTTCTGTTTTCTTATTCTCTAATAATCCTTGAAGTAATCGATATGCATTACTTGATGATAATTCTCCATTTAATTCAATTAATTGTTCAATATTTTTCAATATTATATTCAATGGTAATTTTTTAATCATTTTTTGTTCAAATAATGATTCAAAGAATTTGATTTGTTCAGATGGTTGTGATGGTAATCTTTTAATTTCTGTTTGATAAAGTTTTAATAAATCTTGAATTTTAACATTTTCAACTTTTGATAAAAATGGAATCAATTGTTTGGTTTTGAATCTATGTTCAATCAATAATGGGATCAATTCATTCAATGAGACAGTGTCAAGTGATAGATAAAATTCAAAAACTTTTGTAATTAATTCAGGTCTGAAAACTGCATCATCTTTGATTAATATTTTCAATATTTTTAAAAAATCACCCTTTAATGGTGGTTTCTCTTCATTTAACAATCTTAAAGCTTCTGATTCATCTAGATTGAAAGTCAAATTATTAACATATTCTTCAACATCATTTTGAATCCCACCTTGTGATGAAATCCATTTGAAATATCTATCAAGCCAACGTTCCAAATTCTTTAAATCATTGATTTGACTATACTTATCAATAAATAGTTGAAAAATTCTAACATCCAAATTTTCAGTATTGAATTTTTTACCAATATTATTAACTTGTAACTCGGCTCTTCTTAAATTCCCTGATTCTAATTCATTAACAACAATTAATTCATTCCAAAATCTTTGATTTACTTTATCTTGTTTTTTAATCAATAATTCACTAGCATATTCATTCTCTCCAAATAAAATCAAAGATTCAATGAATTGAGATTCTGATAAATAATCAAACTCGAATTTTTTCAATCCATATATCAATCGACCTGATAAATATCTCGTTTTCAATTTCAAATCATCATCGTTTAAAATATATTGTGATAATTGAAAAATTTCAACAGTTATTTCAGGCGGCAAGATCAACAACCCACCTCGTTTCATTAGTAATCCATCCATTAATCCATTGAGAACTTTGAATTTCAAAAAAACATCATTCATTCCATAGATATCTTCATCATTAACATCAATTGATTTTAAAAAAGTTTGACGAAATTCATATTCTGCTAATTCAATAAAATCATCAACTTCATTAGATCCACCTACCGCACCTCTTTTCTTCTTCTTGTTCTTCTTTTTGTTTTGCATCCCATTTATTTGACTTTTATCAACAGGATTAGATTCATCAGATTGAAATAATCCATATTTAATCTCATTTATTAAAAAAACAGTCAGACTTCTTAATTTCTCATCTTCATCATCAGGGATACTACTCATTAGTTTCAACTGACGAACATATCGACGATCAGTTGGACTTCCTGGTTTAGAAACGTTCAACATCTCTAAAATAAGTTGATCTCTATCAATCTTCAATTTTTCAAGTCCTTTCCGTTTCAGCACCGTTTCCGTAGACTCAACCTCAGTTGGCTCTGGTGGTACGCCTTGGATTAATGAATTAAGATCAGAACCACCAGCTATCGCATTTGGTATCGTTGGATTCTCCAGAAGTTCCTTAGAATCAATATGTTTGTCTAATGTTGGTTCAACCAAGTTTTGAGATTGAGGTCTTCGCACAGGAGGGACTCTGCTTCTTGTCGTACGAATCCCTCTTCTGGTTCCATCAATACCATTCCTCAGTATTCTCAACACTTGAGAAGTCCGATTGAGCCTAGATGATGGCCGTAACATCACTGCTTTTGTAGGTGTTTAGAATGTTTTGTAGTGTCTATGTAAGATTTTTTTTGGAGGCTCATCGGACAGGGCTACTATACATTTTGATGATCACACAATTAACACCTGGATAAATACCAATTATTACACTGTTTTGTAAGTATTTTGACAACTTCACTTACATATCTCAGTTTGGTGATGTGTGGCCACTGACTTACGAAAAATTCTAGTGTTTTGCAGTTCGTTACTAAAAGAAATTTAAATCCAAGGATCATAGCTCATTGTGCACTCGACACTCAATTCAATGAAGATTTGGATAATTTTTTCTTTGAATGGGCTTCACTGAGCCAACGAGAATTTATCATAATCTATCGAGTTATCAACTCCACTCCAGATCCTGTCCTTAATAATTTCCGGAAAGTAAAGTACTGCTCATATTTATTCTGTTGTTCTCAAAAACATGTAATATTCTCAGTACTGTAAACAATCTTCACCAATATTCTCTGAATTGCTTTTAGTTCTACTTCACTGCTACCAAACGACTTTACACAATTCAGTACATCACAATGATCAATCAAAGTGCAGATACTGACGTTTCGGACGAAACAACCATTTGCAGCTTTGATGAGAAGAACCCCAAGCTATCTAAAACCGGTAGAGTAACATATAGCGAAATCATCAGAGCGGCAAAGATGGAAGAGAAGAAATTAATTGAGAGGAATGAAAGAATCACAGTACTTAGCGATATGAAATCCTGGACTTACGCAGTTATGGTACCAGTGATAATTTTGAACGACGATAGTATTATAATGACCCCAGATATTTTAAATAAATACTTTACTTTGAATATGCCATTGACCCCTGATGTCATTGAATTAATCGAAAGTGAAAAAGAAATTATGGGAATACGCTCTTCATCTTCAAACGAGAGACATAGATTGATTATGCTTCAGGAAATTTTGATCGAGAATCGGATTCAGTTATCTGATTGGTATACTGCTTTTTTGATCAATTGTCGGTATGAAGTCCGTCAACATTGGAGTAGCCTCGATGACCTAACTCCCGAGCTTAGATGGAACTATTCTCTAGCTACCATTCTATCAAATAAGTTTCCTTATTATGATCCAGCTACTGATTTTGTTGTTGCAAGACTTCTGCCAAAATATAAGGCTTTTTACAAGAGACAACAAAACGGACAGATTTCAATAAATCAGTTCTTGGTCCCTTTGAAAAATGATCTCCTGAACCAAGATGTCATCTTTTTCTTATCAGAAGCATTCATTAGAATCCTAGGTGGTGCTTTGAATTGGAGAAACGGACTTGATTTATGTGGTAGGTCGAAAAATGTTCAGCCAATTTGGAGAGCATCTAATGAGAACGACTGTGGAAAGTTAGAGGCAGCTAGATACTTTAAAGCACTTCTTCCAAGCAGTAATCGAAGTAGTCTTAATGGGTTTTTCACATGTGACTTCAAATGGAATAAGTTCATCGATCGGATCTTCCAAGAGAAGAAGCTTATCTCTGATTTTGAAGTGGTTTGGTGATCTGTCCCCTTTTTTGAGAGACGTTCTTGTTATCTTTTCCGTATCGGCGAAATGTATGTTACTTTGGTTTGATCAATATATTATAATTTATCGACGTCGACTACATATATGGTTTAGTTACAAGTCTTGAACCTTTCTTTCGTATAAACTGTTAACAGTATACCTATCAAGTTTCAACTTAGTATTTCACTGCATATATCATGGTTATACTATAAGAGAAAATGTAAAGTCCAACTGTCTACACATCTTTATTAGCAGTTAAATTCAAACTACACTTAAAATTCAACAACTGGGGCCAGATAAATAATTTATCAAATAATCTAGTATTTAGAATCAACATATAACAAAGCTTTGATGATAACCTTCAAATCATTTCATTTCTAACTTTTATATCAATCAAGGAACATCTATTAGATCATATTTTCATGCTGGAGAAGTGTTCAATCTTAGTCTCGCCATTCTGGCTTCAAGAAGGGACTGATATGAATTTCTGCAATGATTTATAAAAGCCGCAATCAAGACAAGAATGATGTATGCGGTAAAAAAGAATATCATGCCCTTAAACCATAACAGTGCACGGTCAATCTCTTCCCAAAAAATAAGAACTCCCGTAAGATACAGAAACCCATACACTGTCTCGTCTTTAATACCAGTATAAACAAAAGGAGCAATCATCATTAATCCAAATTTGGTTAAATTACTTATCCTTGGAGTCTCCTGGTTATCTTGATTATCAGTATCTTGAGTATCTGTATTTTCTGTATTTTCTGTATTATCTGGGGTATCTGGAATATCTGTGACATCTGATGATTTTTCCAGCTTTTCAGGTGCCTCATTAGATGACGACACTACAGCTTGTTGATTCAGGGAATTTTGATCTTTGGAGTGACCAGAGACGTTTAATGAGCTATTGTTTGATGATATGTCTTTAGAAGAACCAGCAATTTCTAAAGAACTATCGCATGATGATGCCCTTTCGGAAGGTTCTTTATTTGAAGGATTGGTATTAGTTTGGGACTTAACCAAAGATTCATCATTTGAGTTGTTTGAAGAAGTCATGTCAAGCAATCTTTTAATGGCGAATGATGTTCAAATGTAGAAAATGGTTCAAAATGTAGAATATGATTTCCATCTACTCCATCTTTTTTGATTGACACAAAAACAATTATTTCCTTTTCAGGCAATGATCTGTAAAATCAGTCCCCAAGTTGCAGCTAAGGGATGGTTGTTGGATCAGATTCGAATAGTCTCATGAATTCTGGATCACAAAGACAGTGTTTTCCTTGTTTGTCTCTTAAAATAACGGCGAATGAATGCTTGAAGTCACATGTAGGTTTATCTCCGGATTTGGAATTGTTTACATTACAAAATCTCTTCACTGTTCAATTTTGACTCTTTAATCGAGGGATATTAAGCCCTAACTGTGAGATGTAATAGCCCATAACTATTAACTTCCTTGGAAACTTAGGATACCAGCTTGGTGAATACTTGTGTCAAAAGTACTCTTCTTCGACTATTTGCAAAAGTCTGCCTACATTGAAAAATGCACATTTTAAGGTCTAGATTGACCGTGGCCAAAATGCCAGTTATTTCGCTGCTTTTTACCGGTACTTAGAGATATTCGCTCACGTAAACCTTCCTGCGCATTTATGTATATACGAAAGTTCTTCATTTGTTACTAAAAAGATTTGAATTAAAGGTCAATATCGTTCATTTTCTTAATTTATTCATCATCATATTCATTATTCATTAGTTATATCAAATTGTTTGTTTAGTTACTTTTCATTTCAGTACGTCAGTGTCCATTAGACAAGAGAGACTGAATGCTCGTTCTGATTTTTGAAAACAACTGGTTTCCTCATTTGTTTCATTTTCTTTCGTGTAGTCATAGTATCTGATCAACTTTCAAATCTTGTGAAGTGTGTCATCATTATAGTTAGTATCAAGTCTGCTAGGAAGAGAAGTTAATATATAAAAGAGAGATAGTGAAGAGGTTGTACAACTAATATAATCAAACATCATAAGAAATGTTAAAAGAAGAAGCAATATCATGTTTATTTCAATAAATCAAAATTAATTATGAATTGTTTATTTCCTTTTCTCTCTTCTAACAGTTTGGAAATTATTATATTGTACAGTATAAGTGAATGAGAATTGCATACCAGAACATGAATCAAATGTATCAACTAACCCCCATCCGATAACAAAATAGAATAAACATAAAAGCTCAGGTCGTTTGGAAAAAGAAAAAATATGTTACAAACATTATTTTAGCCAACTTATTTTCTCTTCATTTTTCCTTCAAATCCTGCTCTTTTCTGTGAAATACCAGTTTTGAATTTTCTTTTTTGTTTCTGTTGATTTTTACGTTTGATACCTCTATTTTCTTTTCTGATTTGTAAATTCTCTTCTCTTCTCTTCACTTTAGCACTGATCATATTTTGAACATGATCTTTACGCTCTTGCCATTGAATCTCACTTTTTCTCTTTGTTGCTTCTTTTCTTTTCAATGCTTTCTTTAACAATTTTTCATCATCTCTTATTTTAACTCCTTCAGCTTGTAAAATTGTTCTATTCCATTTCTCTTTTTCTTCTAATTTTTTCAATTTTTCTGGATCAAGTGTGGATTGTTTTTCTTTCTTTGCTTCTAATAGTTTCAAATGTCCTTTCAAATCTTTATTAGAAGGACCTTTCTTTTTACCAATCTTTCTAATATTGGTCAAATCTGAAGTTGTCTTATGTTCATCATCAAATTGGATGTTTTGATATAAGACATTATCTGCTGACATTCCGTCATCTTTTTCATCTTCACTTTCATCACTGTCAACTTCATCATCAATCTCAGCTTCTTCATCTTCATCTTTTTCCATATCAGCTAATTTTCTTTTTCTTTCAGCTTTAAGTTCAGCTTTCTTTCGACGTTCAGCTAAAATACTTTCTCTAGATGATGGAGCACCGGAAGCTTTTGATCCTGGAGCTTTACGCTTTTCTTTCAATAGATTGATCTTGGCTGCAAGTTTTTCTCTAAGTTCATTAATGGATTCTTGTTTTCTCTTTTTCTCTTCTTCAGTTTGTTCAAGAGTTTTTGCTTTTAATAGTTGCTTAGTTTTTTCTTGTGTCAAATCGATTTCATTTCCATCATCATCGAAAACAATATTGATATTTTCTTCTTCTTCGTCATTAGATTCGTTTACTTTTCCATTACGTTTTTCGTCAGATTTCTTAGTGGCTTTGCCATTAGCCTTACCATTAGCTTTACCATTTGGTTGGGCAGAAACAGATTTCTCATCTTCGTTATTACTCTCTGATTCATTTTCTTGTTCTTCTTCTGATTCTTCAACTTCTGATTCTTCAACTTTCTTCGATCCAGGTATCACAACTGGTTTAGCAGTTTTAGCCTTTTTAGATAACACTTGAGCAGCTGTGGAAATTTTGTCTGAGTTTTCAACTTCTGATGGATCTAATTTTGCCCTCTTTATCTGTCTAGATTCTTCTTTAGTTTTCTTTTTAGCTTTCCACTGCTCTTGTGTATCCTCATCGTAGTAATATTTAGCAGGAATCAAGGATAGAAGACCATCGAATGCAGAAGAGTTGTTCTTCAATCTTTCCTCAAGTGAAAAACTCATTGGGAGTTTATAGTATGCGATGCTATGTTAATGGTATATGTGTGTGAATGTTTAATGGCGAACTATTCTATGAATGATTCAGAAAGACAACAGTATGAGGTAGTATCGTTATTCAGTATCAAATAATTTGCAGATCGCTGGATGACTGGTCTATTATAACAATTTTGGATATAAACGTTGTAAATATTATCTACAAACCATCTGAAAAGTTTTCTTAAGAATAAATAAAAAAAAAATTTTAGAGGCCTCATCGGTTAGCGCCACATCGACTTCACTCGTAACCACTGATCACGTGACTGGGGGACTAAGGAAGCCTTTTTGACTCTGTATAATGTAGCTGTTGGGATGACAATGATCTATCATCTACTATACATGGTATATGATACAGATGAGGCATTCCAATTTATGTAGTTTAACCAATTGGGTTCAGAATTGGTAGGATTGAATTTGATGCAAGATTTGTCAATCCCTTCAGTTCAGGTCATAAACATAAGAAGTTGGTTATTACATCATGAGTGAGAGTGTATTAGTCTTGTCTCCAAATGCCTGAGTAGTAAGAGCTTATAACCATCTTGTCAGACTTTAGCTGAATCTAATAACAGCTGCTAGCTTTGATATTTCGTGGCCCAATCAATCTGATTCCGGGTGATGCATTTCGAAATTGGAAAAAAATAAGGGAAAAGAGACAGCCAAACTTGAACAACAACATCACAATCACTTGCATCCAATAAATCAAGGAAGATGTCGGATTCAATTGCTGACTACATCCTTCTGTCCCTTCCATCGAATGCCAGCCCTGAATCCACAGGAACATCGAACTCATTTGATTGGCTAACTAGACACTTGTTAGATGGTAGAACTGTCGTTAACAAGATTAAAATTCCTACCTTCAAGATTGGTACTTTGGACTCTTTAGTTGGTCAGAGTGAAGAGTTACAAAAAATTGATGACCAGCTGGCTGGTTCAGTGACTAAAGTAATTGAGATTCTAGCGAGTTTATACGATAACAATCAACCATTGGTGAATGCATCTAAAAAAGTGGACGATAAATATGTCACTGAAGCCTTGGAACATTTCGAATGGAAATCCAACAAATTTAGAGCTGATAAGCCAATTAAAGATCTAATATCACTAATCTCATCTGAAGCATTTCAATTGGACAGTGATGTGAAAAATTCTTTCAACAATTATAACACTGCCAAATCTAACCTTGCAGCTGCCGAAAGAAAACAAACTGGTGATTTATCAGTGAGATCATTACATGATATTGTTTCCCCATCTGATTTCGTGTTAAACTCTGAGCATTTACAAACAGTCTTGATTGCCGTTCCAAAAAACTTACAAAAGGATTTCCTCAACTCATATGAGAAATTCGTTGATATGGTTGTTCCTAGATCTGCCAACATACTGCATTCAGATGATGAATATTACCTATACAATGCCACATTATTCAAAAAATATGTTCCTGATTTTAACCAAAAGTTGAGAGAACACAAATTCATTCCAAGAGATTTCGTCTATTCTGAAGAACTATTAAATGAACAAAGAAAAGAACACGAAGTTGCAGCTCAAACTGAAAATAGATTGAAATCAGAGTTGATAAGACTTGCCAGAACTGCATACTCAGACATCGTTTCCGATTGGTTTCACTTGAAAACAATCAGAGTCTTTGTTGAAAGTGTCTTAAGATACGGTCTTCCACCTGACTTAAGTGTCACTTTGATCAGACTACCTAGCCAGAAATCTTTAGATCAAGCCAAAAAAGAATTGATCCATGATTTCGGTTATTTAGGTGGTAATGCGTTTGACGTCGACAAGAAAGGCAAAATCCAAAAAGACAGTTCATTAAACGAATACGCTGCACTCGTTGATACTGAGTATGAGCCTTTCGTCGTCTACCACGTTGAAATTAAATAGTCTCGTTGTATACAAATCTTTGATAGAATTTCCTAATGTAAAGAGATTTTTTTGTGTCAAAAATTCGCGAATTGTCTTTTTGTTGATCAATCACACAAAAAGTTTTGATGAACACCTAAGTATAGTGATTATTCAGATTTAGCGCCTTGTTCTCACGTTTAACAGGTGGCCACACGGATCATATTCCAATTACAAGTCAATCATGTCAGATCTAACGCCCATCAAGGCAAGTCGCACCCAACAGCGGCCGTTAACGCCACGGGACAAAATACAGGCAGTGCCCAACACAAAAACTGACTTGAGGAACAGGCCAACTTCAGCCGCCAGACTACAGCTTTCACCTACATTAGGTGACATCAGCTTGCCAAACTCTCCAAGAGATTCGCTCAAAAACTCACCCATTAGATCCCCATCAATCAGATCACCAGGGACCCCATCATCATCTAAAAAAATCATTCCTCAAGATCGAAATGCTATCAAGGTCATTGCTAGATTTAGACCAGAAAATGAAATGGAAGTCAATAAAGCGACCAAGACACAAGGTGTGAAAATACTTAGTGATGAATCAATCAAGTGTAAAGAAGAAACCTACACTTTTGACAAAGTGTTCTCCCCAAAATCAACGCAGGCTGATGTTTTTCAATATTCTGTCACTCAAACTGTTGACGACTTTTTTGAGGGTTATAATGGTACAGTTTTGGCCTATGGTCAGACAGGATCTGGTAAGTCATATACTATGATGGGAACTGATATCCAGGATGAAGAGAAAAAAGGGTTGATTCCAAGAATAGCAGATGTTATATTTGAGAAGATAAGTGAAGCCAATATAGATACCGAGTACACATTAAGTGCATCATATATGGAAATATATTTGGAGCAAATCATGGACCTATTGGATTTGAAATCTAAAAATTTGAACATCTTAGAAGATCCGGTCAATGGTATACATGTTAAAGGGTTGTCAAAAGTATATGTTGCTTCAACCAAAGAGCTTTACAATGTATTGAATCAAGGTGACAAGAATCGTACCAAAGCTTCAACTGAAATGAATGAGGAATCATCGAGATCACATGCAATTTTCCAACTTAATTTGACTCAAGAGAATCCAGTATTTGGTATAAAAAGATCAAAGTTGTTCTTGGTTGATTTGGCAGGTAGTGAAAAGGTCCAGAAAACAGGTGTTACAGGAATTACATTGGAGGAAGCTAAGAAGATTAATAGTTCCTTGAGCTCCTTGGGAAATATGATCAATGCATTGACTGATTCAAAAGCTACATATATCCCTTACAGAGTCTCCAAATTGACTAGAATCTTGCAGGAATCATTGGGTGGTAATTCAAAAACCAGTCTAATCATTAATTGCTCACCATCCAGTTATAATGAACTCGAGACTATCTCTACTCTACGATTTGGCACAAGAGCTAAAAAGATCAAAAATAAAGCACATGTTAATAACGATCCAAGTAAACTGGATTTACTTAATCAATTGGATCAATTAAAGAAGATAAATGAGGAGCAGGCATTAAAGAATCAAGAGATGATGTATGAGCTTGAGTTATGGAAATCAGGAGTCTATAAAGCTGAAGTTGTTGACGAGAAGGAAGAATCATTAGCTGAAGTTGGCAATGAACATCAAGATCAACAGCCATTGATTTCACTCCAGTTAAATGCTCTTAATGAAAGAATTGAGAGATTATCAAACATATTAACGGCAGTTCCAACACTGGATCAAGATTCAGATTCATCTGATTTGGCACAGAAGTTTTTTGACTCTCAAAAACTTAATAAGGAATTAATGGATGATATAAATGCTGAATGTATGAAGAATGTGGATCTTCAACTGAGATTAGAGGAGCTTAAAGAACAAAAGAGTAATCCACCAATAGTGCAGTCGGAAACTGAAAAAGTATATGCACTGGAAATCACACTGGATCAATTTTCAATTAAATTAGAAGAGCTTGAATCACAAAATAATCTATTGAGAAAGGAGATTGGCACGATTAAGAAGATTTCTGAAACGAGGAATGAAAGAATATCTACTTTAGAATCGATGATTGATTCATACAAGAGTCAACTTGAAGTTCGAGAAGACCGAGCAAAAATCTATACAGAACCTTCAATCTTTTCACTTAGGAATCCCTTTCTTTCATTTAAAAAACCAAATTTCACTCATGATAACTCAGCAATTGATAATGATGCTCATACCCATTTTGATACCCAAGTCATTTCTGGATCACTTCCCAATCAAAATAGTTTTAAACTCGTTGATGTTGATAATAATGGTGGGGGAATTGGTAAATGGAAATCGAAAGCAGATCTTGATAACTCTTATCTTGATATTCCTGACACAAGTGATAATGAAGGTCAAACTCTAAGTGCAGATAAACGAGTCTCAGCGTCACACAGCAAGAGAGGCAGTTTCAGCAGTAATAAAAGTGGTGAATCAACACAAAGGATTGGTTTGAATCTACGAATTATCAAGCCATTGAGAGGGGGATCTACTGTCATACTAGAGTCATGATCAAAACTAATATTTGATATCCAATCAATAACGCTTTTGATTGTATATCCTCGATGATAATAATATGATGAAGTTGTTAACAGTTACTGTATTGAATTTAACACGAAATAGAGCTACCAGTAAAAGAGTTCCAATTATTTGAAGTGAGCACTAATTTAATATATCTTAACCATCCGTTGTAAAAAGGTGGATCTACTTTATATTTATCATGATAGTCATTAATTCATTAAATGTACAATTATATATATGCTAGCTCTCTCATCTTTCAAAAGCAGCTTCTCCATTTTTCAAAGCTAAAACGGCTCTTACATCAGTCGTATATCTTAAAGAATTCAACAATGGAATCAAATTCAAAAGGTCTGAATCAGTAGGATCATTAATCCAACCTTCAACAACAACTGCGTTACTTTCATGCATTGCGTAACTGATTGGAGAGTTATCAACAATGATTACATTATTCAGGTTTTTATCAACAGTTCCCAAATCCTTAATATATCCTTGTCCTTTTCTCAATGTGCAGTTATCTCTGTAATATCTCCCTTTGAAATATTTTTTCTCTGTTTCCAGCCAATCAACAACTGGATCAGCATACTCTTTGACACTAGCGGTAAAAATCACAAGATTGAACCATTTAGAAACTTGTTTCAAAAATAAATCACAATATGGTCTCTTGTAAACGTAATATAGAGTAGGAACTTCGTTTTGAAATCTAACTTCAATCATATGCCCTGATCCCACAGATACTCTTGTGCCTCTTGAAATAGAATGTATTAGTGTTTCATCCAGGTCTAAAATCAATGTTTTTTTCTCTGAAGAGTTGATTAATGACATTGGGAAAACAGTCTTAGGGAATGCCAGTACTGATTTCTGTGTTGTGTTCCTGCTTTTAGGTCCTGATGTTGATTTTGGTATCTTTAAATTATCACTTTCCGAAAGAAACAAAGAACTTGGTGATGTAGGCGATTTCAAATCATTAATTGGTTCATTAAGCAATAGTTGTTCTTCTTCTTCTGCTTCAAAGATAGTGGAGTTAGAAAGTTTGCCAGTTTCAGTAGTGAATAATTTATCCTTTTGTGGTGATTCTTGACTCTGTGGATCTTCATCTAACTGTTGGGTAGTATCATCATAAGGCTCCTTCAAATCAGATTCATACTCGGTATCTCCAATGTCAAATTTCTCATCATTCTCTACTTTTGGTTTCTTTTCCAGCAAATAAAGTGGGAAAGTGACAATAAACCAAATATACTGTATAGGTTTGATTATGAATAGATTCGGGATGAACATAATGATAGCAATGAGTGAGTCCAACGACAGGATGGATGGTTTGTCATCCTCGTTTGTTTGATCGGAACCTTCAATCACATTGTCTTCGGGATCAACAAGTGGATATCCTGATTCATCAATGACTTGCTCATCATTGATCTCAGACTTCGTATATTTGCTCTTGTCAGCAACATCAAAATCCGTGTCTAGTTTCCTCCGTGGTCGCAGCACGCTTTCTGCACGATGTGCCAGGTATGCGACTGAGTTCATGGTGTTCTGATTGTCCAGTAGACACTTGTAATCAACTACCGATATTGAATTAATGTTAGTTTTATTTTGGCCCAACGTTTGTCTAAAATCAGCCCAAACACTCAACAAAAATAAAAAAAGATCAAATATCTACCCGCATTCGGATAATTTCCTAATGGGGTAATCATGCGGCATGTGACTGTGGTGTCTGGGTGTTTTGATTGTTTTTTCCGTGTGGAGAAAAAAAGTTTGACACAAAAATATTTCAGCCGAGGCGGGTAAAAATATTTGGAGAATTTGGAATATAAAAAAGACGGGAAATCATGGAAATATTTCATTCTAACGGCTTCTAAATATCTACAGATTCAAAAAGATGGTTAGATTAAACGTGAACGGGAAGGTGGTTGTCATCACTGGTGGTTCCAGAGGGCTAGGGCTCAACAGTGCCGAGGTCCTATTGAAGAATGGGGCAAAATCAATTTACATTACGTCCAGAAAGGCAAAAGGTGTTCAAGAAGGTATTGACTATTTGAAAGCAATTGCAAAACAATATAATCCAAATGCAAAGATTGGTGGTATTGCAGCGGATGTCTCTAATGGGAAAGGTGTTGCTCAATTTTTTGACTACGTCAAAGAGAATGAGTCCCAAGTTGATATCTTGATAGCTAATGCTGGTGCCACTTGGGGTGAATCATTAGAATCACATCCGGAATCTGCAATTGATAAAGTGTTGGCTTTGAATATCAAAGGTGTTTTCTTAACCATCCGTGCATTCTATCCGCTTTTGAAAGTTGGTGCCACTGATGATTATTCATCTAGAGTTTTGATAACGGGATCCGTTGCAGGTATCACTATCAACTCTCTTGAAAATGGATTGTATGGATATTACGCATCCAAGGCAGGTGTAGCACATTTGGGTAAAGCTCTTGCTTTGGAATTGGGTCCTCAAAAAATCAATGTCAATATAATTGCTCCTGGTTTCTTTCCTACTAAAATGTCTAATGGGTTGTTGGATAAGTTTGGCGATGTTATGACGAAAAACAACCCTAAAAAGAGATTAGGAACTCAACAGGATATTGAAAACGCCGTGTTATTCTTCAGTGCAAAAGAGTCGGACTATATTAATGGAGCTGTCATCCCTATTGATGGAGGAGCCAACGTTGGTTCCGCAGTCGATTTTAAATTGTGAGAATATCTGTCTAGGAAAGTTGAAGTCGATATATGAATTTAGATAAAGATATGCAAATTTTATTACATGATAGGTTCGTAAACTTTGGTCATTAACTATAAACCATGAATCAATTTGTACTTTTACTGTTTCATTATTTGAACTTTTCAGGATCATATTTATCTCTATCTTTCAAGTTTGATATGTTTTATGGTTCTATTAACCCTTAGGAAGTCAACCTCGTCATTATCATCATCCTCTTCTTCGGACGATTCATAATCAATATTAGCTAAGTATTCATCGATGTTGTTCAGCAGCTGCTGAGGCAGAGTAAGTGTTTTGTAAGGTTCCCCAGCAGAACCATCATTGATATCTTTTTTCTGATCTTCAGCTGTATGTTTCAATTCATGGAGATTGGAGGATGAAGAATGATTTAGCTCTTCATTAATCAGATAGTTGGTATTCAACCTGTTTGAATTCAACATACTCATGTTTCTTAAATCGTTGATATCTTTTCTTACTTTGGAAATATTTGTTGAAGACATATCACTTTCGTATTCACTTTCTTCTGGCTTTATCAACTTTTTCTGAAATGTGTTATAACTTTTACAGTTATCACATTTCAAACCTAAAACATGGTAAGGGCATGACGATTTTGCATTGCAATCATTACATTGAATAACACATGTCCACTGTGAATAAGGTTCAGGTAAGGGATGTAATGAGATTTCCATATCCAAGACTCGAAACTGGGCTTCCATGTTCAATATCGTCTTGTGACAACTTGGACATTTATAAGAATGCTTTGAATGATCTTCATAACAAGTTTGATGAATTGCATGACCACATGACATGAAAACCACAGGTTTGGTAGAGGTAAACATGAATTCACCACATATTGGACAATCTGATTGAGTTGCCCTTTCAACACATTTATGATCATCTTTCAACTCAATAGATAGACATGCATTACAACCTTTGCAATGGAAAAAATCTTGATCTAAACCAAGGCCTAGTCGACAGATTCCACAATCATCACAATGATAAATATCCTTTGAATCATCGTTATCGTATAGTTGACATTTAGAGCAGTAATAGATTGCAAATCTTATATCACAGAATTCACAGAATTCACTTGGGTTTTGAGTATTGAAACAGTTCATGCACATTATGTTTCTGGTCTTTTCTCGTTTCATCTTATGTGTAGTAATCTCTTCGTCGTGACAGATTGGACAGCAGAACCATTTTTGACACTTTGAACATTCCATTTTACAATTTCTTTGATAATGTGGACATCCCAGTATCTGCTCCTCTTCATCATGAAATGAAGCGACTTTATCTTCTTCAGTAACAATAACAGGCTTTTCTGATTCTTCACCATCTGTCTTAATATCTTCATTATTTACATCATCATCAATTTCATCTTCTTCATCAATCTCATCACCTTGGGAATAGTTTTCAGTTGATATCCTGAATACTTCATCACCATTATCATCATAGAATTTTACTTTATTGTAATAAGTACCCATCATTAGTTTCTGTACCAGTCTGTTTTTCTCATCTTCAGCTATTGGTAATTTTCTAATTTTGATGATACGTTTTCTCAAAATTAATTCATTATTCATGTCTTCTTTGGATATTAAGGACAGCTCATCAACATCAGAGGTGGTGAAACTATTCTCAAACTTATATCTTCTTTTCCGTTGTCCTTCTCTTCTTTTGCTTTTTTTATCTTTCAAGGGTTCTTTAGACCGTGGAATTATAACTTGATCCAATAGTTCTGGAACTGCTTTTGGTTCAGTTGCAGGTTGAATCACCCTCGGTTCATATTCCAGTTCTTCAATGACATCTCCATTTTCACCTTCTGAATCAGTGTCAACATTATTCTGAATAGTCTCATCTATCGAACTTTCCAGAAGTATACGTATCGTTTGAAATCTATCTAAGGCAGATTGTAAAGAAAACCCCGACTTCAAATCCTCAATGAAATTGTTGATCTGATCTCTTCTAGATATGTTTTTTGATGCAAGTTCTCTGATCTGATTTTCATCCACATCATCAGCTTCATTGGCTTCGGAATTAGTGGATGTGACAGTCATGGATTTCCAAAAGTTGGGTATGTTGGGTATGGACAGACCACGAAGCCCAATAGCGTTGAGATCATTAGTGAATGAGTTGTCAGAGTCTGAATCTGAAATTTCGATGTCTGATTCATTTGAATAATCTTCTATTTTGACCTCTTCTCCTAATTCTGACACCATTTTGTATAGATCAGTTAAAACACTTGAACTTCAGATGATCAACAAATCAGAGGCTAAGTAAGCTAACAGTAATAATGCAATAGGACAGTCTAACTGCTCAATAGCCTAGTTTGATGCCCAACAGAACCACCTTTAACTCAAATCACTGATTGCTAACTAATCTCATAAATTTCACTGAGTGTAAAAAATAGAGAAAAGAACCACTTCCGACTTAAGCACCCTCGTAATTCGTTTAAAAGAAAACAAAAAAATAGTTTGGTGTCTATTGTTTCATACAAAGCCCCAAATAAGTCATTTCAAGCTGAATAAGTACTTAAGAATGGCTTTAAAAGTTGCAAGTTTCGTCAATGTTGACGGTTTGAAAGAAGATTTTGTTTCAAAGAATTTCAGGTAAGTTAAGATTGTTTGATGCGTGTACTTTGTTTATTGTATTAACCTATTATTAGTGTTTATGGTCAATGGTAAGATTTATGATGTTTAAAGAGTCATATATTCAAGATACTAACCGATAAACTAACTCTAGGAACGGAATTCTATGTATTGTTCTGTGCATTGCCTTGGGTATAGCCAATATTTTCCACTTCAGTACAGTCATTGTCTTTTCAATCATCTGCATGTGAGTACTATGAGATAAGCTTTCAGCTTTTTTATTCAAATGATATCAATACTAACTATAGACATGATAGTGTTCAAGGTTTAGTGCTGATTTTTGTTGAGATTCCATTCTTGTTAAAAATTTGTCCATTAAGTGATAACTTTAATAATTTTATCAACAGATTTAACCAAAATTGGCCAAGAGCTGCTTTTTATTTAGGAATGTCAGTTATCCAATGGTTATCAATCATCGTCCAAAGTACATCATTGATCGTTCCTGCTGTGTTCCTGCTGTTTAGTGCCATCTTTTATGCATTAGCTGCCATCAAGCATCAAAGATTCCAAAATAGTTCAGGAATTGTTAACACTGGAGAGAATTTCCCAACTGGTGACGTTATTAGAGAAATCTTATAAGCGATATTGAGCGATATCAGTAGGTGGTATCAGTGCTTCTGGATACTTTAACTATTAGGGAACTTTTATTGATGAAAAAAATAATAATATATGAGCTGTTAATACAATAATCAAAAACTTAATACTACAAACTTTTAAAGAACACGTATATATTGTATGAACTTCAAATTCACCCAAAAGATTGTTTGTTAGGTATATGTGAATATGAATATAACAAAAATGCTGGACATGAAAGGTTAACCTTGGGAAAACGATGTGTAAAGTATGGAATGGGCAAAACACCTAATTCATGATTTAATGAATATCAAAAGAAAATGAATAGAGTCACACCAAGAAAAAATGAATGATATCAGGAGTATCAATGATACTTCTCCTGATCTGTTTGTCTCTCTTCTCTTATAAACTTTTCCGTCACATTTAAAAAACAAGAAAAAACAAAAAAATAAAACAAAATAAAACAATAAATAAAGTAAGATCATCAAACGTCTAGTTTATGGATTTTTCTAAGATGAGCCTTCAAATTATCAGGTCTATTGAATCTCTTACCACAATCAGGTTGATCACACATGAATGGCTTTTCAGAAGAGTGTGATCTCATATGACGTTTAACATGCTCAGGTCTTTGGAAAACGGCATCACAAAATGGACATGAATGTACTTTCTTTGGAGCTTTACCCATTTTGATCAACTCTTCGTTCGTTTGAATGATGCTTGTCGTTGAATTGGATTTATTCAACCTTTTTCTGCTTGGTTCCATAATATCATAATGTTTGACCTCTGGTGGTGCAATAATTGATGATAGATTAATAGATGAATGTGATCTTGAGATTGCTCCTCCCACGGTAATTGATCTTGAATATGGACCTTGAGTTGAAATTAAAATTTGGTTACCATTAGAAGATAATGAGTTCATTGAAGATGAGGTTGACATTTTTCCAGATTCTGGACCAGATTCCGGAATCTGTGCCATTATTGCTTGTCCATCTGAAATGCTAAAGTTTTGTTGATGATGCACGAATTGTGATTGATATATTTGTTGATCAGATTTTGGAAGCATGGCAGGATGTACCTGATCATTAATGTATCCATGTTGGTTTATTTCTTGTCTATGTTGGGATTCTGGTTGAAACTCCTGTGGATTATGAGCTTGCTGTTCTTCTAGTTGTCTTTGGTGCAGTTGTTGATGGTGATAGTCGATCAATGGAGTATTTGCAAAATAGTCCTGTTGTGGTGTTTGTTGGAATTGAGTTGGATGCTCCGAGTTTAGTCTTGATGAGGGAAATTTTGCATGAATATCAGCACCTGCAATCAGAACTGAATTACTAACTCTAGAGCTTGGCTCAGATGAATGTCTGTGTTGAGATTCCAAGTTAATAGCCCCAGGATGCATTAACATATTTGGAGAGATGGAATTGAACGATTCGTAATTTTTAGCAGCAGACGGCGTGGCTAATGGTGTTCCTGAAGGAGACTCATTTATACTGTTATTTTGGTTTTGTGCTAAAGGTGAAAGGAATGCAGGGGGCGTATAAAATGGATTGGTTCCAGTAGCTGGAGATCTGATGGATTGCATAGATGTAGATTGTTGAATTGTAACAATAGATGCAGCTCCAGTAGCATCTAATGAAAGTCTAGATCTTGTACGCCTATGTCTGCTTTTGCTTTTCTGGATTGAAGAAGATGGAGTAGCTCTAACGCTAGGAGAAGTATACACCGAAGGATGTTGAGATGGTGTTTGAAATGCTTGTGATGGTGTAGTGGTAGACAATCTTCTAGAATTGGTAGGGCGTCTTGGAGTTGCCATGTGGTTTTGAAAAGAAATCGGAGACGCTATGGACGTGTCAGAGAGGGAAGTTGACATTGCCAACAAAGGAACTGAATCATGAGATGCAATAGTGTTTGACGATTCAGATGACTTCACTTTAGTTGTATTTTCGGGGCTCTTGTTGATTTTGGCCTCGTTTTCAGAGGAATGGTGGAAATCCATTGGTGGGTACAAATTCATTTGTTGTTGGATGGGTTGGACTTGAGCGTGGGTCTGATATTGAGCCGATGAATATACCTGTTGGGTATTCAATTGCAACTGCTGCTGGTATTGTAAGAGTTGTTGCTGACTTTGGTGCTGTAAATCAAACCCTGAATTGTCTCCATTTGGGTTGAAGACGTTCGATCCATTAAATTTAAGGTAACCACTTGGTTTCAAAGCCATATCATGAGACATTTGTGAAGCTTGTCTAATGGGCATTACAAAGTCAGATTGACCATCATTTTGATGAGCAGTATATTGGATATTTTCTTCTCCTGATTCAAAGGTTAAGGTGGTTGGTTTGAACTTTTCCTCTTGTATCACTGAGCCATTATTCGATTCTTGTTCTTGAAAGTAATATTTGGATGGTTTTAAAGGGGACGAGCTTAAAATAGTGTACTGCGACACAGAAACCTGCTGGTCATGCGGAGAGCTCATTTCTAGCAATATAAGTCTCTTGATCTCAGCTTTGCTAGAGAGAGAACTTAAGAATAAGGAATTGTTTTATTCAGATCTTGAAGCGTAATCCGTCAAGAATTTTTTCCTCAGTATGAAAAAAAAAAAACCGCTACATTTTTTTGGGTGACTTCCAAGAGTAGTAATGACGCGTGTAATTTACTGAAAAAAAAATAGCTCGATTCGAACGTTCAAAATTATGGGAAAATATCACAATGTATGGCCACTTATTCGGCTTTTGAGCCCGGAATCTCGTGTTCATTGGAGAATTGAAGGGTATGAATGACGAAAACAGGTCTTTTTTGGATTGGTTTCATTGAACAAGGACATTAGAAAAATACGTGCCTCATACTGATATGAAATAACGTAGTACTTATTGATTAGTTACAATTCTTATTAGGTCTCTACAAAAAATGGAAAGATGATGCTTGGCGATAAGTCATAGTTGAGCACTTAGCCCTGAGTCCTGACTCCACTTTACTCAGCGCTGCCGTGGATATTTCATGCTGTAAAAGGCGTTGGGAAACGCGTTGGATCTTAAGAAGCAAGTTCTAATATTAGCATTTTAGATGGCTAATTTTTGAAAAAAAAATATTCACTCTGAAATCTACACAGGAGAGAGCTCAGAGTCGAAACCAAAATACAAATTACAATTAAGGGTGTATACAGTGACTGTAAGATAAAGGCATGGTGATGAATTCGATTCATTCAATCTTTTGGCAGTTTGCTAAGGGTCGACCCATCATTTTTATAGGTAAAGGAGGAACATTTTTAAGCACCTGTCCTCTAGAAGCGATCACATATTGGTCCATGTAGTTACTAATATATAGTAATGAATTGTATTGTATTGAAATACACTTGCATCTTGTATCCCAGTAAGAATCAAGACTTCAATTGAACCATGAAACATCAATCCTGGTTGCTCCGATATCCTGGAAAAAAAAATGAAAAAACGCGAACCTCGAAAAAGACACAGAATATACAAAAAGACAATCTCCTATAATGGGGAGATAAAGAATGTAAAATAGTTGTTCATCCCAAAAATTTGGTGGATTCTGTCTTTTAAAATATTGAAAAAAAAATTGTACCAGTTTGTGTCAAAATGTTATCTCCAGATCCGAAATCAAAACAAAGACGCGAAAACACGAGAACGCGAAAAACGCGAGATTTTTGTCACCGCGAATTTTTTAATCAGAGCCAGCGTCACTATAGACTTATAGACTTTATGACTTACATAATTTACCGGTAAACTGGCGGCGAAGCGTCATTGTCTATATATGTACGACTTGTCACTTTTACTTAATACTCTCACTCTTCAAAATGAATTTATAGAGCATGCAAATTAGTCTTGCCAATCGCTTTCACTGTTAATCTCGAGAATACATACAGTTATCACATGAATCTACACGCTACACGCATTAATATGGATAAGACATTCGCAAGGCAACTTGTAAGGTTTGAATTTAAAATATCTTCAAAGTTCAGAAGTTTTGATTCATACAAATTGTAGATGGACCGATAGACGCAGCTACAAATTTCTCTTTTCATAAAATCATAATAAATAAGACTTCAATACTAGCTATGAATATCATCCTGACCTATTTAAAAGCACTAGCACTTCTCATCAAACAACTCTATATAAACGAATATAAAAAATAAATATATAATGGAAAAAAACAACCATCAATAGAACCAGATTAAAAAGAAGAAAAGTCTTTATAATCTAGACTATTTCGTTGTTTTGCGTTTATCAGATCTTGTCTTCAAATTAAGCTTTGGTAACAAAAGATTGACCTTTAGCGATGTTAGTTTTCAAAGCTTCTTTAGCTTTGACAATCAATTGATCTTCGTAGTCAGATAATTCACCTAAACCGTGGATCTTTTCAACACCATGTGGACCTAAAGTGACTGGGGAAGCAAAGAATTCAATACCTTCACTCTTGAATAATGGAGAGTCAACGAAAGATGGTTCAATGACATCTTTTTCACCGTCCAAACCTTTCAAGACAGCAGAGGCGAATTTAGCACCAGCTTGGGCCATGGACAAAGTGGCAGAACCAGCACCGTCTTTAGCTTTAACAACTTCATCACCACCGAATTGGATTCTGTGAACTAAAGCATCTCTTTGTTCATCGGAAAGGTTTTTGTGTTTAGATTGAGATAAGACTGGAACAATGGTAATACCGGAGTGACCACCAACAACTGGAACTGGTTCAACGGTTGGGTCAGTACCAGCAACTTCAGAGATGAATCTAGAAGCTCTGATGACATCTAAAGTGGTAACACCGAACAATTTCTTTGGGTTGTAAACGTTCTTTGATTTCAAGACTTCAGCAACAATTGGAACAGTGGAGTTAACTGGGTTGGAGATGACCAAAACAGCAGCATTTGGAGCACTTTCAGCAATAGCACTGGCCAAGTCTCTGACAATGGATGCATTGATGTTAAACAAGTCATCTCTGGTCATACCTGGTTTTCTTGGGACACCAGCTGGGATCAAAACAACATCAGAACCAGTCAAGGCTTTTTCTAAACCTCCTTCAACTTCTGGGGTATAACCTTTGACAGTTGAGTTGGTTGGAATGTGAGAAAGATCAGCAGCAACACCTGGAGCACCTTTGATATCGTATAAGGACAAATCGGTAACTCTGTGGTTCAATTTTAGTAATAAGGACAATGGTTGACCAATACCACCAGCAGCACCAAGAACGGTGACTTTGTAGTTAGCAGCAGCAGAGGATGAGAATGATCTAGTGGCAAATCTTGACAACATTTTTAGAAGATACAATAAGACAATTGAAGAGTAGTACTATTAGACTTGAAAGACAAAAGGGAAACAGAGAGACTTATAAAAAAACTTTCGTTTTTTGACAACTCGTTAACTTTGAATGACCTAAAAACGATTATCAGTAGAAAAAAAGAGTGGGATGTGGAAGCATGCATCCACAGAAATTTTCCTCGGTTGTGCCAATCCGGCGCGAAATGGAAAATATAGGCGGACGCGAACAGAGATCTACTGGAGAGCTAGGCAGGAAGCGATTATGTAATGTAGGCGGAAATCCTTAGGTAAGCGGTAAACAATCAAACCAGCCGCGTTGTTTCTGGCCAATCAAAAGGTCGGTTTATCTAATCCTTCACGGCCCCGTTGTTGTGAATGTGCCATCAAGAAAAGTGGGATGCCGGTATATCAAGGACAAGCCGAAAAGAGAGATGCTAGTAGACCAGGAAGGACTTCTATACCATAAATGAAGTGTATCTGCAAATTGTCCAAGTCTGAAGGGCCAATGGACAAATGCTGCATATAACCACTCGGGACCTAGGGATTTGACAGTTGAAGAGGGGACAGTCGGAGCTCCATGCAATTGCGTTTAATGTTTTGTAGCTTGAGGATATATCCTGTATGTGCATTGTGTATAGTGCAAATCAATTCGATAACTCTGCTTCAAATTTTTAGAGGTCCAATGGGTCTAGTACTATGTCAAATGTTAATTGCTAGTTATTCGGTGCGGTAATAATTTATCGATTCGATGCCTTGCTCATCATCAGTGCCTGACTATCCTTTCAGGATCTGGTTGTATAGAAACAATGCTTCACTATGCTAGTAATCATACTTTCGGGTGTAAAACTGGTCGTTCCAAGGGAGATCAAAAATCATTGGTTTGAGTTAATTGGTTCTTTAATTGTATATTTCAAAACTGGTGATCTTTCCCTGGACATAAGGGTGGAACTAGTTCTTGGAATGTGGGTTCAATTGGCAATGTAACGAACAGCGACAAGAGTCAAGACTATGAAAATCACAAAACGACTGAGATTGTCTTTAAAAGTTGATTATCTGAGTGTATTCTGGGTTTGTAGAGGTAGTGGACCTTGAAAGTAGATTCTGAAATATATGTCAGTCGTAACTTTCATCACAATGGTTTTCCCAAAACATAAAGGAAAGGCATTGGTTTATCTTGTATAAACTCAATTGAACTAAATGATTGAGGAATTTGTACCTTTATAACAAATTGGATAGATTGACCCCTCATCTCTTCAAACTATAATCAAAACAGTCTGTCGGCGTGCGAGATTTCGGGATCCGTGACACAAAAAATTCTACAAACTGTACTTCCGATAACAGATTTTCTATTAAAAACTAAATAAACTAAAACTAAACCAAACAGTTACTCTCGAATGAATATGAGGACCAAAAAGCAAGTTGTCCAGATAAATAACGCAGAAATGAAGAAACCAAATACCACTTTTAATTTCAATGACCGACAACGTCTCTAAGCAGTCAACTCGTATTGAACACCTTTACGTGGTGCATTAAGAATGATACCATTGACAATACCAGCCATGATACCAGCACATGGAAGAGTGAAAACCCAACCTAAATAACAGAAAGCAACAATTCTCCAGTTGACTGCTTTTAATTCTTTGTTACAAAGACCAACAAACACAGTAGCACCAACAGCAGATTGAGTGGTTGAGATTGGAATACCTAATTGAGTGGCCATGACTGTGGTAACAGCAGCACCTAATTCAATAGAAAAACCTCTTGATGGTGATTGTAAAGTCAATTTGTTACCCAAGTTTCTCATAATGTTGTAACCGTAAGTCCAACATCCCAAAACTAGAGCACCAGCAGTGTAACATAAAACCCAGACAGGAACATCAGCTTTAGCATTGACAACGTTTGTTCTCCAGACTTGGTAAACAGTTGATAATGGACCAGCAGCGTTAGAAATATCATTGGAACCGTGAGCAAAAGACATGGTACATGCAGTAATTGCTTGTAATAGAGAGAACAAGTATTCAATCTTGTTGTCGTAATATTTGGCTTTTGAGTGCATTGTTTTGATATCACCAGCTAAAATACCACCTCCAACAACTTGAGAAGTGATAACATCTTGGACAAACCCGTGAATTGCAATCAACCAAATCAACTTTGGCCATTGAGTTGGTTTTTTTAACATGGACCACCATAATTGTCTAGTAGTTTGTTTCTTTTCCAAAGGAGCCTTAACTGAGTGAGTAGTTGCAGGTTCTTCGTATTTAGCTTCCAAGTTGTCAATTTCTTTATCAAAAGAAACTCCTTTGTCTTCAGATGAAACTTCAACAGACGATTCACTATCTCTTCTCAAATCGTCATATTCTTCATGACGTTTACCTTCATAGTAATCTGGAACTAATCTGACACCTTCTGGGATAGGTGGAATGTCATCAGTTGATTTGAAGAAGTAAGTTGGACCTAAAATAACATGATACCACTTTAATCTCCAGTCTTCATGGACAATTCTTCTTCTTAAGTATGGGAACAAGAAGATACCATATATTATGGTAGCAGATGCACCGACCCCAAAAATAGAGCCAACAACAGCACCAGTTGACAAGTTATTCAATTTCAAGTTTGGAGCACCTTTCCAGACAATCAACATAGTCAAAATAGAGAAAGTCAAGTAGATTAACGCTGGCATCAAAATGAAACCATTTCTAATGTAGTGCTTTCTTTCCAAGACACCAAACTTAGAAATCAAGAAGATAATGGAGGCAAAAGCACCTGCAATACATGGGGCAATAAACCAAGATGCAACAATTTGAGAAAATCCACTCCAACCCCAGTGGATGTTTTCAGCACCAGCGGCAGCAATACCAGAACCAATAACAGCACCGACAATAGAATGGGTAGTAGAAACTGGCATACCAATAAATGTAGCAATGGATAACCAAATTGAAGAACCAATAAGGGCACAGGCCATTGTTAACATGAGAACTGCAGGTTCATCACTGAAGACTTTAATATCAATAATTTTGGATCTGATTGTGTCAGAAACTCTTGAACCTGCTAAAACAGCACCTAGAAATTCCATCAGAGCAGCTAAAATCATCGCTTGCCAGTATTTCAAAGATCTGGAAGACACAGATGAAGCAAAGGAGTTTGCAACATCGTTAGCACCAATGTTCCAAGCGTCTAGGAACGCAAAGATCATAGCGATCGCAAAGATGTAATCAAATTGTTCTAACTGAGCCATTTTGAAGTGATAGTAGATACAGATTTGAAGACTACGAAAAATAGAACGACCATTAAACCATTTATATACTACTCTTGAAGAAATGATACATGTGCAGCCCATGTGCCATGTGGTATGTAGTTGAAGCGTTTTTCTTTCCTTATAGCCTGCCAAGTTGTGAACGTTGTAGTATCTAGGCGGAAGTTTTTTCTCAATCTCCTTCTAAAGCTAGCTTAGCTAGGTGGACTTTCCTTGCGTGGGCTTACCAAATAATATTTTCTCTATTCTCTTGGCTCGATAGATTCAACAACGTGGGCAAGCTGGGCACAACACGAGTGAGAAAGTAAAGAAGAGAAGTGCCTTCATTGACAGTATGGTTGATATTGTACTGTGTATGATTGATGGATTGTGTATTGAATTGGATAATACAAATGAAGTTTTTTGCTCACTGTTCACTTTTCTAGTATTGTTGTCACGAAAGGACCCTGTAAACTTTTCAGTCTCGTGCCTTGTGTCAAAATTTCTGAGTTTTTTGACAACGTGCTACTCTTATCATTGTTTCGAGAACAATTATTTGGAAAGGATAAACTATACTAATAATCGTAATCGGTAGGCATTCCGCATTATAATTTGTCTTCGCTTTACAGGTACAGGAAAGGCGAAGTTCAAAAGCTCAAGAGTCAAGACCCAAGAGTTAGGAACCAGATTTAATATCATCTACACACTGTTAAACAGATTATACACCTGTGTAACGAGGCTTGACTCTTGGGCTTCTTGAGCACATCGCTTTATCATAAAATGCGATTTAATATCAAAATATCATATATGTGCTTGTCCAAGTCTCACAGTTGAAATATGAGTATCGTTAACATACATGATTCTATGAAAACATCACTGATGTTGCCTCTATTTCGTGTGACCATCAATTTATTGAAGTCAGCACTTAAAAGGGTCAAATCATGATTTCCTCAGTTTTTGCTTAGCGTAGTGTGACAATAACATGAAAACTTGACAAGCACCTGTAGCAACTATTACTATATGTGAAGATGTATAATTGTGCCTCATGAAGGTCCTCATCAAGATGTAGTTACTAGCTATAAAGACAGGTTATTGGTCTTGTAAAATTGTGAAGCAGAGCTGGCACATGTGTTACCCACGTTTCTGATATTGAATCTTAACACTGTATTAGTACCTATATCAAATTGTAACCTATGCAGTGTGCACCAATAAATTGAGACTTTTATTGCCGTATCATTGGACTCATAGCACTTAGTACACAAATTTTCCAACTTTAATAATGTACATTGAGGGTTACAATTGAAGAGATAGTAGTATAAGTTCATTTTAAAGGGAGACTGTTTGGTGTATGGACTGTTAAAATGATTGATGTCGGTGTTGGATTAATTTAACATCGGTCTGTGTATGAACTGGCTTCATGGAATTCTAGATTGTAATATGTGAAGTTAGTGTCAATTCAAAGGCTATATGTAAAAATCCCAATGATAAGAAACTTTCTTTATACAAATGCCAGTGATATGTCTATGCAGTATATTCATTCATTTATCTATATCAAACCCAATCCTCAATGTCAAAATATAACTCCAATTTATTTGTAACTATTTAAATTTCGGACAATGTTGATAAAAATATTCCTATCCGATTAGTATTATCCCTTTGCCTATGAGGTCAAATTTAATCTTCTTCATCAAAGAAGGCACCTAATGATCCACCAAGGTATAACTTCAACTGCTTTTTGGAGGCAGGTAAAACTTTACATTTGACCAATTTTTCACCATTGAGTCTTTCATAAGCTTGAAATCTATGACATCCACCAAATGCAAAATAATGAGTCTTGCCTTTTTCTCTTATTGCAAGCACATCAATTGGGGGTAGCTCACCATTTAGGTCTCTTGCTTGTTCTATGGTGCAAGTGGAGCTGGGCATAGGGACACCATTTAGCTGAGACACCATGGCATCTATTTTGGAGTAGTCAAGAACAGGTGGAATGGGTCTTTTGATTTCTTCTAAAGGTAAGTAATCTATCTTGCCTATGTTTCCAGATTGTATCGACATGTTGATTTGATATTATAGTGTTGAAGAGTTGAAGAGTTGAAGAGTTGAAGTGTTGAAGTGTTGAAGTGTTGAAGTGTTGAAGTGTTGAAGTGTTGAAGTGTTGAAGTGTTGAAGTGTTGAAGTGTTGAACTGGTGAATTTGATGAAGTGAAGTTTCAAAAAACAACACCTTAAAAAGCTAAAAACTTTTTTTGCTGAGTTTGTGCTTTTTATATAATTGTGAGCTACTTAATCAGCTTTCACAAATGAGCTTTACAGTATATAGTTATAGTCTAGAGTCTAGACTCTACATAAAATAATTTATCATTAAAGGGTGGCAGTCGGCCAGTCGGCCAGGAAGTTTACTAAGCTAAGTTCTTTCTAGATCTGAATTTGGCTTCTCGAATTTTTTGAGTGTCCTTACCGTTTTGATATGTGTCAAGCTGAACTGAGTTTTATTGTCTATATGACTTGTACAGGTATTGTTGATCACTGTCCGGGATCGGGGTGTTATTAATTAGTAAATTATAACTGCTTACAGCTACTTAGTACTTACTGATTCAATGACTCTTGCTGACTCTTGAATTTTTACTATTTACCGTTTACTCAGGGATTACCTAATTAACATTTGTATCTTGTATCTTTTTGAATCTTGAATCTTTTATCTTGAATCTTGTATCTTGTACTTTTTGTGTACTGAATTCCCTTAATTGTACTATAGTCTATTTATGTTTATGAACATTTTCTCTGCGATTTGAATGAATTTTTCATGCAGACTTTTAGGATTTTTAGATTGAAGTTTGGTGGAAAGTTAGTGACTAGGGATTTCAGAACCCTTGTAGGCTTGTGAGTTGCACAAGATAAAGTGATTTTGATTCTTCTACACTTCTACTGAGTTCTGAGAGCAACTTCTACGAGAGAAATGTAATATGAGGGTTTCGACTCTTTAGAACATACAGGTCTGTGGCTTTGAGGATTGGTTGACGTTACGGAAATGAGTACAGGAAAATTAATTAGTTTCATGCAGTAATTAAAAGGTAACATTACTTGTCTCCAGAAGGATCAGTGATTTCCATCAGTGAGACCCTGCCCAGTTCTGCTTTCATTACTATAGATTGTATAACGTTGGCATCACTGAAATCAATAAGACGATGCTGGCACTGTCCAGTTTGATTAGAAGCAGCTTTATCTATGAAATTATCAGAACTAGACATCTTGACAAAGTTCTGTGATGATGGTATTCTTGTTGATCCATTTGATGACAATTCATCTTCAATCTTCTTATTGTTTTTGCTTGGGCCACTTACTAGATCTTCATTGTTACTCATTTCAAAAGATCCATTTTCTGGGGTAGAGTTAAGTGTGGCCTCTCCTGAATCAAAAGAGATATTCATTATAGTAAGTGGTTGAGTAGCTATTTCTCGTATAGAATATGTTGCGGGTACATTGATCAACTCTTTCGGTAGCAATGATCCAAACCCAAAGATTCCAACACCCTTGTGTGATTGTGGAAATGTTTCACCCATATGTGGCATATAGTCTAGTATTGAGAGATCTTGTAAAATGGAACGTTGAAGAGCAATAATTGACTTTAGAGTCTAGGCCGCAGTTTGTGGCTGAATCTTGACTGTTCAATATTGGTTATGATGGGTTAACTTCTCGTTGAAGATTGAAGCAGTTCGGTAAGTTTCGATTAAAAGTATTTCGTTATCTACATCTTACCCCGGATATTAGAACGTTTTTTCGCGAAACGTCAAAACGGCACCACATAGTATGTACTATGTAGTCTATTCTTGATAGTGCTACGTAGCTTGTTAAACATGATAATATTGTCTTAATCTTCAATCTTCTCCACTTTACTTATTTATATAACTGATAACTATTAAGTCTCAAATGAATTCGACTCCATTTTGAATCCATGAGGAGTTTCAATTTTCCCTCCAAACTAAATGAAGCCAAATCGAATAAAAGTTGTTCATTTTATGCTTGGTAGCAGAGTAAAGAGGCACCATACCAGAAAAAAGGTGGTGTAAACCTTTAATTCATTTGACACCATTCATAAAAGTCCACTCTTTTTCAGGTTTTGTTGTACAATCATATCTGTTACTGCTGTTAACACAAACCTCATACTTTGCGTGTCCGTTGCACAAGTTCTATGCACATAGATTGGTTTATTTGTTCTGTTGAGTCTCAAGAATATACTTTCGAAATACTTCAATCCTGCGTCAACATCTCCATTGCGACCTTGGTAGTCTGGAAAGTACTTCTTGATTGGCGACAACTTGATCTTTTGTTCAAAAAGATCGATCTTATTCAAAAATAAGATGAATGGAACATTTAAAAACCACCTACTGTTGCAAAGCGAGTCAAAAAGCATGATTGCTTCATGCATACGATTAACTCTTTCATCTTCAAATAACATCTGGTCATACTCGGATACTGCAAGTACGAAAAGCACTGTAGTTATATCCTGAAAGCAATGAATCCATTTTCTTCTTTCAGATCTTTGACCGCCTGCATCCAACACCTTAAACTTAGAGTTTCCAATATTAAAACTAGTCTCTGTTATACCGGTTGTCTTGATTCTACCTTTCAAAATATCTTCATTTGAACAAACGTACAGTGGATCAGCAAATTTATAGATGTTTTCAAAATAGTAAGATGCGCTTCCTTCCAATTGAAACTCATTAGATCTCAAAAAACATTGTTGGATTCCTGTGTCATTTAACCATAATTGTGTAATGGCATCAGCAATATCTTGCCTAGTAATATTCTCACTACCAGCTCTCAAAATGTTGGAGTTGATGGCACTTACCCCTGGTGAGATTGAATTACCATTCAAGTTATCTTGCAATTCACCAAAATCAATCTGTTCATCAACAGGCTCTGTATTAACTGCTTGCTTCTTCTCAGAGTCCCATACTGACCCAGTAAGTCCAGTACTCTGTCCCCTTCTCTTGGCTTCACTTCTTTCACTGTATTTAAGAACATAATCGTTGATAAATCCACTTCCTCCTGCAATACTGGTATTAATCTGGTCTAAAACCTTTGCTCTTAATATACGTTGTTTGTATTGACTCAATTCAGACCCTGGTTGATCAGAAAGAAGCGGAATTCCCATTTTTCTTGCTTGGAGAATCAGTATCCTCATACTTTGGATGGAGTCTGCCCAGATCACTTGCGAGTACTGTTGTCTTTCTTGGTGTGTAAACCCGTTTTGATGTAACACCTTCATTTGCTTAAGAACAGTAGATTTACCAGATTCACCAGCACCAAGCAAAAGTAACTTCACTTCATTCTTCTCTCTCTGCTTCTCTAATTGAAGCCTCTTTTCAATTGCAGCATTCGCCCTTTGTATTTGAAGAAATGGGTCATTCTCATCTTCGTTGACTTGTGTGCTAGCTGTGCATCCCATCTTTGATTATCTATTTAATCTGCCAAAATGTGTGCTCTTGTTGGTGATACAGATCTCTTCTCTAGTTGATGTTCCGCTCCTGAGTAATAAGTGAGTATTCGAGACTTTGCAGTGACTTGGAACAGATGAGACACTTATTTATCAACGGATTAAGTTTCATAATTGGTACATGATTATTTTCCCATGTTTCATATTTTTGTAGCCCCAAAAAGTGCCAAAAACTATTTCTGCCAATTTTGACGGTCAATTTTATCTACATATTTTTTCTATAAGTCAATTTTCTAAATTTAAGCTAAAAAAGTATCTTCAAGCTTCTAAGTGTTGGTCTTTCAGTTTCAGGTCTTGATACACTGTTCAAATTTGTAATTGTACGACGATCTGAGTTATTATATTCTTTTGTTTTCTTCTCTGTTGCCACTTTTCCACTTTCATCGGAATATTCATAGTTTTCAAACACATCATCATAGATTCCCGAAGTTGCTTGTCCCGTATGTAACAAGCCAGATATAATGGAGTTATTGGATTGGCGTGAGACTGGATTTATTAATGTATTAATTTCGGAATCTTTACCCCTTGTATTGGCTCTTGAAAACTCCAATAGGTCAGATTCTAGCACTCTATTCTCATCATTAACGATTGCGAATTTACCAATGCTCAATGGTTGTTGAGTTTGCAAAGAAACGAATTCAGATGGTTGAGTTTGATTGGAAAATAACCTTTGCTGGTTTATTTGATGCTTGGAATTGGTAAAATCTGCAATCAAGTTGCTATAAGGCTCATATTCTATATTTGATTTTGATCCAGTAGATAGTAAAGCTGCATGAAGGGAAATGTCATTCATTATAACTTTCCAAGGCTCAGGTTGAAGTCCCAGTTGTTTTCGGGAACATGCAGCACAATAGCAGTCTCCCTTGCTACTCGTTTTAGACAAACTAACCAATGAAACGTTGTGTTTTTTCCTTGAGTAAGATGACAGCTTATCACTGATTTGAAAATTGAAGGGCTCTTGCAAATTAGGAAGTGGTTCCTCTAAGGTCGTGTGGCGAAATTTCATCAATGCCTCATAATCTTCTTTGCTAGAATGAGCAATCAATTCAATCTCGTTAGTGGTTAAAGGTTCTTCTTCTTCCTCTGTTGCCTTGTCTATAAGAACAATTGGTTCTTGTGTTTGCTTCTTCTCATCCAACTCTGGATATCTCTTTCCAAAAAACCAAAATCTTTTTCTAGGCAATGTATTCTTCTTTTCAATGTAGTTAATCTGATCAGCAAGGGATGTTTCTAATCTTCTCTGGTGTTCCTCATTGTTCAGTCTAATTGTGTGATTTAAAGCATCTCTTGACATGGGAGTTGGAGGAAGTTGTATAAGGGTATCTTCTATAGGTAACCCAACCGATCTAACATCAGACCTCTCTTGATCAGCAGCACCATCCGCAATATCTAGTTTGGTCTGTTCAATGAAGCTAGAAAAATCCTCAAACTGGTTGTTATTGTTTACTTCTGGTTCAATAATACTGTCATCACTTGCTGAATATGATGGCGCTCTCAACGTGAGTAAAGGTTTTGTAGGATCTTTGCACTTAATCACATGTTCACCCTTTCCTAATCGGTTTTTTCGATGATGGACCTCAATTACGAACCGTTTGAATTTGTTTTTAAAGTATTCAACGTTGTATGACATGGCCTGGTGATTTTGGCACAACAACTAAAACAGAGTTAATTCGATTGGCGTGATGAGAAGTGATTTCTTTGAATTGAAAAGTTTGAAAGGTTCGTGAGATTCAACAAAGTTCTTCTGACCCACAATTTTAATTAGCTTATTGTCTTTGTGTACGTAGTAACTAAAAAAAAATTATCAACAATAAAAACAACAGTTGAAAAAAAAATGACTTATGTATTTGAGAACAGAACGGAGGATAACTATTTACATATTAACATGACATGTGGTTTGTTCAGGCGCTCTTCGCAGATTCGATTACTGAACCGAATTCAGCTTTGGCAGCTTCTGGGTGATTTAACAAGTATTTTCTTAATAGATTCTTTCTAACACCTTTTTTGAGAGTTTCTGGATCTTTCTTGGTGAAATCTTTCAATGCTTGATTTACCAATTGTGTGTGTTCATCTTGTAGTAAAATTTCAAGTGTTGGATCAACAAACTCGATAACTTCTTTGAGGGAATTGACTTTATTTTGTAAGGATTGAATTTCAAGCTGTAGAGCCTGACTCTGAGGTGGCCAGCTCTTGATACCGTATTTTTCTTTCAACTCTGCAATCTTTTCCTTCTTCTCCTCGCTAAGTTCGCCCTCTTTAGCGGTAGCGCCTTCATGAATTAACGTCAAATCAGATATTAGCGAGCTATTCTCTTTGATTTTGGCTTCTGTTTGTTCTCTCTTACTCAAGAATTGCTGAATTTTTTCATTCTCTTCAAGTATAACCTGTTGTTTGGCAATCTCATCATATTTGGCGAATTGGGAACCTTTATTCTTTCTGATTTCTGCAATTGCAAAATTCTTTGTTGCAGAGATTGGGCGACAAGCTTCAATACGAACGATATCTCCTTCCCTGGCAATGTTACCTTCATCATGAACTAGGTAGTTCTTTCTTTTCATAATTTCCTAAGACCTGTTAGTATTCATACCAGATGGACAAGAAATCAAACAAACACTCACCTTATTGATAATTCTGTTGAAAGATTTTTTTTCAACTTGAACTTTGACAGTCTTGTTCATTTTACCTTGTGAGACAACAAGGCCAATAAAATTTTGACGAGCCATCTTGGTTAGCTTAGTATGGTCAATGTAACGTTATTTGGAAGACCTTTCGCCTGTGACTTGAATATTTTTCAACTTTTTTTTCAACATCATATCAAAAATCCGCGAATTTTACTATTTACCCGTTTGTATGGTGGGTAAATGAATTTTTCGTGGTTTAAAGGACTCTTGTTGTTGTAGTTCTGTTTATTTCTCTGCTTTTCTTTTTAACCAGTTGACGAGATGAGAACTCTTGATCGAACATCAGATATATGCAGCAGTAGCTAGTTGTCATTTGTCATGAATAATATTACGTCAAATAATTTGATATTGCCAAATATTGAATTTTCTTCAAAAAATGACAAGGCATCTTTTCAGAGTGAACAAATAATGTTCTTTTAAAAATCTCTTAAATTAATGAAAAATTTAGCATTAATCGCCGGCCTACCCTTTCCCCACCAATATACAGCTGTGCAGCTAGTATACTAATATAAGTATATGTATTTACTATCCTATTATAATTATCAATACGGATATTAATGTTGAATAGTATCAATATTTTTAGAATCGCATTCCGGCTCATTAAGGTTTTACTATTGTTAACTGAAAAAATGGTTCAAAGTTCAAAGAAGCTCAGTCACCTCTCAAAATGATAACCCGATATTTATATTTAAAAGCTAGAAAATATACGTTATAAGAGGTTACGATATCAAATAAGAAAACACATCACATTTATTTCAACATTAGTGTTTAAATTTAATCATTATGGACAACACCAATTCTATTGTTTGGATCACTATTGTCCCTTTGAAAATTTTCAGGATCTTTCTTTCAACAATTCAGTAAACGTTCTGCCAATTAGATCTTTGAGTTCTCGATATGACACTATTAAACAAGTTTGTTCATCAGCTGACACAAGTAAGACCTTTTCATCAACACCAACATCTAGTTTATTAAGACATCTCAAAACGTGTGAAAGATCCAAGACTGCTGCCCCATTTTCGTCAACTTGGTGAAAGACGTAATGATGGAATAATTGAATTGGATATTTATCTCCTGTTGGTGCTAGACTTGGACCAAGTTCAGGACGATCGATGATGAAGTTGATTTTAGACAGGAGTCTAACTAATCTTGCATTCTCCACTTCTGTAGTTAATTGTGCTTCATAATAATCTGCATTGGTTTGAACTTTGTCAAAATGTTCAAAAAATTTGTTTGAAAACAAAGATCGAAATTCAGTAATTGAACGAATCTTTGATTCATCCAATAGGTATTTTAGTGCTTCCTTCAAACTAGGATCTTGAGTAACAATATTATCTAATTCACTTGGGTTGGAAGGAGGTTTTGATCTAGATTTGGAATCTTTCAAGTAAAGATCTAAAACAATCTTACCCAACTGTGTTATATCATTTTGTTGCAAGTCTTTTATCTGTTCCTTTGTCAACGCAGCTTCATAATTTAAAATATCAGATACACCAACATCAGATAATCTGATTCTATTCTGACTAGTTAAGATAATTTTCTTTGAGGATAATGATCTAGCAGCTAGGTTATTGGAATGAATAGACGCTAGTGCCAACGCAATTTGAACCAAATATCCCCACAATGCACCTTTTAAGGGTTGTGGATCACCAAATAACGGGTTGATATGAAGTTCATCTAATGTCTTTGCTGATGGGTAGTAATCGTATACTATCACTAATGAATTATCACCAAATGCTCTAGTTGTGAATGCATCAATAACTTTAGCCACATTTGAGTTTTCAATTTTCTTCCAGGCATTGATTTGTGAAACACACTTATCTTGTGATAGATTCACGTTTTCAATCCTTCTCAATGCATAAACGTGTCCATCTGTGTTTGAAAAAGCCTTGTATAAACTGCTAAAATAACCATAATTATCAGTTTTTCTCTCTAGTGTCTTATCTAACTGGAACAAATCATAATAAACGTCAACATATTCAGGAATATTTGGATTTTGCATAACTCTCAACGTTTCCTCATTTTTTTGAGTCAAGACCTCTCTTAACTTACCAGGTAGAAATAAACTCTCTGCATTTTGTTTATTACCATCCAAACGCATTTGTAAATGTGGCGGAGGAGCAGGCGCATATAAGTGATACTGTAGAGGGAATGCAGCTTGTGGTTGAAATTGGGGAGTAGCAGGAGGTTGAAACATATAATTCTGGGATGGGTTAACATTGAATGGAGCTATATCGTTGTTGGCGTAAGGGTTGAACTTCATCATACCAGAATTTAGTGATAAATCCTGAGATGGAGCTGGAGGAGGTGGAAGATATGGGTTATGTTGCTGTGGAGATGATTGCACTGAATTCATATTAACTGATGGCGTGAAAGCAGGACTATCTGGATTGAATGGTCTCGACACATTTCCTTGTGACGGTGTATTTTGCAAAGGCGGATGTAAAATTCCCTGCTGTGTTATTCCTTGCTGTAATGGTATCTCTTTGTCAATAGGAGCTGAAGGGGTGAACGAAGGTAGATCAGAAAGCTTTTGAGATTGTGAGGATCTTATAGTGGCCGACTTGGCCAAAATGGAGCTGGGTGTATAACCGGCTGAAGAAGCATTGAATTTTTTTTTGTTTAGTTCAGTTGTTGATGATATGGTGCCATTGCTGGGTGGACGAGCACTGGGTTCCTGAAGCGTCAGGTTCTTTGCTTGCTCACTCAAGTGATTGACTCTGTTTGTTCCATCGTCGTGACTAAAGGAACAACCTTTCCCTTCGTACTTGCAGTAGCCATGAATGGTGATATTCCGGCAAAGAATACCTTTCGCCCATTCTGGGTTCACTTTTCTCGGTTAGTATTCTAGTTTAATAGAGCATGTCAGCTGGAAAAACCCACTCTTCTCCATATCTGATGCTGTCTTTAACGTCTTTGTTTTGGTTTTGGCAGTTAATCTCAAAATTCGAAAACTTTTTTGACATAATCAAATTCAGGGTAATTTTATTATAGCATCATCACTTGAACAGATAAAATGGCTGTTATTATTGTCACTGGAGCTTCAAGAGGTAAGTGAAGTGGATCATTCCATTACAATTGGAGCTTGAACTAACCTACTTTAGGCATTGGTGCCTCTATTGTTGATATATTGCTCAAAGAGAAGGACAACAAAGTTGTTGCAGTTGCTCGTAGTGAAGAGCCATTGAGGAACTTGACTATAAAGTACGGGGAGGAGAGAGTTGCCATTGTTTCAGGTGATCTAGGTGATGATGCTCTTGCATCTCAAATTATCGATACTGCTTTGAAAAGTTTTGGTCGAATTGATTCTATAATAGCCAATGCTGGTGTTCTTGATCCTGTTGACAAGATCGAACTAGCAAACATAGCTAAATGGAGACAACTATTTGACGTTAATTTTTTCTCCATTGTGTCTTTAGTGTCGTTAGCCATTCCTCATTTGAAGGAGACCAAAGGAAGCGTGGTTATAGTATCATCTGGTGCTTCTACCAAAGGATATTTCGGTTGGGGTGCTTACGGTGCTTCAAAAGCTGCAACAAACCATTTTGTCTCACAACTAGTGAGTGAAGAACCTGATATTAAAGCAATTGCAGTCGCCCCTGGCGTGGTAGATACAGACATGCAGTCTGATATCAGAGATAAGTTTGGATCAAATATGACACCTGAAGCATTGAAACGTTTCACAGACCTCAAATCCAACCATGAGCTTCTGGATCCTGTTGTTCCTGCAACTGTATATGCCAATCTATCCATTAAAGGGATCACCAGTGAAATCAATGGCCAATATCTACGTTACAACGACCCATTGTTAGCTTCATACAGTGTCTGAAAGAGGAAAGGTTAAGCAGTGAATGGCGCTAGGGCTAAAAATGGTAAACAAGAAAATCAACACTGAAATTCTTTTTTGAGCACTGTAGAATCGATAATCACAAGTCAAATGAGCAGAATACTTTTGTCGTCCCCTATAAGGGCAGCCCTCAGACAAAGCTCATACCCATTGAGAAGATCAATTTCCCCATTTGCATTACGTACCTATTCAACTCAAGAAACCCCAAAACAACCACCAAAAACTGAACCAAAAAGTGAACCAAAACAAGATGCTCCAAACCCTAACAGAGGTAAAATCGCCCTCTTATTAGGTGTTTTGGCCCTTGGTTCCTCTATTGCATCCATCTCTTACCAAAAGAATGGCCCAACTGAGCTAGTTGAACCAGTTAAAGTAGATGGAAGAGCATTCAACGATGGTGAAGTTACCGTCATTTTCATTCTAGGAGGTCCTGGATCTGGTAAAGGTACACAAAGTGCCAAGTTGGTTAAAGATCATGGATTTGTTCATTTATCAGCTGGTGACCTTTTGAGAGCCGAACAACAAAGACCTGGATCTCAATTCGGGGAATTAATTGCACAACATATCAAAGATGGTCTAATCGTACCACAAGAAGTTACCATTGCATTATTAAAACAAACCATGAAAGAAGAAGCTAGTAAAGGAAACAAGAAGTTCCTCATTGATGGATTCCCAAGAAAGATGGACCAGGCTATCACTTTCGAAAAAGACATTGCTACAAGTTCTTTTACAATCTTCTTTGAATGCCCTGAACAGGTGATGCTTGGAAGATTATTAGAAAGAGGAAAGACATCTGGTCGTGCTGATGATAATGTGGAGAGTATCAAAAAAAGATTCAGAACCTTTGTCGAAACAAGTTACCCAGTGGTGGAATATTTCGACAAACAGGGTAAAGTTATCAAGCTGAGATGCGATCAACCAGTTGAAAAGGTCTATGCCCAAGTGGAGAAGGCCATTGCTGAAAAAATCAAAGACTTTTAAATACCAGAATTAATTTAATTTAGAAGACTGTTCATAAAACAGGTCACAAGACTGTGTAAGTCGAATCGTAGCAGATTTCCATTTGTCCAGTGAAAAGTTTCGATCTCCATCGCTTTCTCGTCTCTCACACTTACCATTCATCATTGACTGATTAGTGTTTACAAGAGTGAATTTTTTACATATGATCCGACTTTTGGTCCCTGAGTAGATAAAATCGATGTGATTTCCCTTTGTGATCCATAATTTTTTTTTTCGTGTGCCAAAAACTTCGACCTTCAACGAAGAGGTGAGACTCAGAGCCAATGCCCACGCACAAGTCCAGGAACTCGTTCAAGTTCGTCGAGCAGCTGGACATTCCAATTCACCAGCGCTCGAAGTTCGAGCAGCTGAGCGAGGAACACAACGGCGACTCTTTTGAGAACGATCTCGAGTTTTTGCTGGAGAAGGACGAACCACAGCAGGGAAAGACTCAATCAGACAAGAAACAGCAGAAAACTGCTCGTAATACGAACAATGCGAACAGGAAAAACGACGCTTCTGAAGCTCATGCTGATCGGGACTCGAGACAGGGCAAAAAGCCCACCACTGAGAACGATGTTGATAATAAGGAAAAGAAGACGTTGGTCCTCCTCAATCTTCCTCTCAATTTAAGAGTGGACGCTCTCAAACGTGAATTCAACAATTTTTCAGGATTGAAAGAGATTAGATTCGTGACAAACGATCTCGGTGGTTGCAGGGGGTTTGCCTACATCGATTTCCACCAAAGACACCATGCTGAACAATTTCTTTCAACTTACCACAAGAAAATCAAATTTAGCGGACAAGTACTTAGAATCGATTTTGCACAGTCAGTAAAGAAAAAGCCACCTCCAGTGAGTGAAAAACCTAAGAAGGCCCCTAAAAGCGTTTCACTATTGGTTAATAACTTACCTCCACAGATCACAGAGGAGGAATTTCAAAACGTCTTCAAAAACGGTGACGGATTTCTCAAGTCAAGCCTTGTAGGAGACAACAAAACCTCTGGACTAGGAATCTTGGACTTTGATAACTTAGAAAATGCTGAGAAGGCTATTAAAAGGCATCAGAGTTCTAAAGTTCGGAAGCACATCATTAGGATCGAGCTTGCTCCAGAAAAGGAGGATGATGAAGAGAGTGAAGAGATGAGAATCAGCAACAGTAAAACTCTTATTGTTCATCAACTTCCTCCAACTGTTGAAGATAAGGATTTTAAAGGTCTTTTTGAAAGTTCTAAAGGATACTCCAACTCAAGGGTCGTTTATGATTTTGAAGGTAATTCTAGAGGGTTTGGTTACGTTGATTTTGAAACCAGAGCTGATTTGGAGAGTGCTCTCATCAAATTCTCAGATTCAAAACATTTTGGTATAAGATTGAGAGTATCCATTGCCAATCCACTTCGAGAATCAACACGGACATATATCAATTCAAACAAGAGAAAACCTGGCAAGAATGATTGGGATGCTTATTTTTCATTGACAATCTTTCATTTACCTAAAGATATTACCATACAAGAATTGAATTCTTATTTCACAAATCAAAAAGGATTTGTTAGATCTCGTTTGATTGCAGACAAACAATGCGGGTTCCTTGACTTTTCTTCGCACGAGGAGGCCAAACTTGCCTTAAAAAACTTACAAGACTTTTCCATTAATGGTAGCGTTGTCAAATTAAGAGAATCTCGTAACAATGCAACCAAGATTAAAGAAGCAGAACAAGATGCTAGTGAGCAAGCCGATGCTGACTCCATAGACTCATCACTTCAAACCGAGGAAAAAAATAAGAAGAATTCAAAATCTGCTAAAATACCAGGTGATGATTTCGTTTTAACTGAAAAACATGGTGTATTGATTATTCATGATCTTCCAAAGTCAGTTGATGAGCAACAATTCAAGTCATATTTTGTTGATAAACCAGGATTCATCAAAGTTGACCTTGCTTTAGATGATAATGGAAACCGGAGAACCTATGGTCGTGTTATTTTCGAATCAAATCGATTAGCTAGAAAGAACAAACCTGAGAAGTTCACCATTGATGGAAAGTACTTGAACTCACAAGTGATGTCTAACGTTGAGTTGAAACAGTTTGTTACGAAGTTGAAACGTCAAAATGCTCGAGGCTCTGATAAATCCAGACCTGGATCCAAACAGGCACACACAACTCCAAACTCAGCAGATCAAGACTCATCTGAATCACATACTGAATTCCACCAGATCATTCAAAATGTTTCAAGCGAAAAGAATGTACCTTTTCCAGAGGTGACATCGAAAGATGAGGGACTAAGACAAGCCCAAATATTATTGGAAACAATCAATAGTCTAACAAGAGAGTCAGGAGAACAAACTCATGAGGGTAACCAAGATGAAGAACAAGAGGAAGAGGAAGAAGATGAATCTTTTGACTATGAGTATGAGCAAGAGGAGACAGACTATGAAGAAGAGAATGAGGAAGAAATCTACAGTGAGGATGGCACTGATTCTCATCTACATGAAACTGACGACTTTATTGGCCAAAGTCAATCCGGTCCAAAAGCAACAGGCACTCACAAAAAGATTCTGCTGAAGAGAAATCAAGATCTAGAGGATGTTATTGAGAATGGACGCACTAACATTGGCAATGATTCCCAATCTAGGCAAGCAGCTGACCCACAAACCAGCAATTTCACATTCAATTATCCACCACCACCTCAAGGTCCTCCTATTAATGAAGGTGAACTACCATTTCCTGCAGTCAGAAATGGCGGTGGTAATTTTGGATTTATTCCTCATCAGCTTTCCCCAACTCAAATCATGAGTCAGTTATTTCCCCCTCCACCCCAAATCAATGGCTCACCAAACATTCACCATCAACCATTCACTATCTCTCCTCAAGCTCAATCACTTCTTTTCCCACCAGGTTTTGCTCAGGAACAGCCTAGATTTGCCGCAACTACCTCATTAAATGATGAGAATGCTACTGATGATATTGAAGATTTGATTGCTAATTTCCAAAAGGAGAAATTCCACTCAAACACATCACAGAAGGGATCTATCTCACCTCAATCATCAGCTGCCGCTTATACAAATGGACAGAGACCAAGAGTCAAATCTACCCAATCTAGAAACTCTTTTGATACTACTTCTACTAGAGACCCATCATCCAGGTCACAGAAGAGATCATTGTTCCCATTAACAGTATACAATATTGCAGAAGAGGCTGATGAAATTGCACTTGGTGAATTGTTCCATAGATTCAATGGTTTTGTTGCCTCCAAAGTTGATGAAGCAGATGGATCAAGAAATGGTTTAGTTTATTTCAAATCTGAAGATCTTGCAACTGATGCAAAGAAAAGATCAAGAGATTTGTTATTGGCAGGTGAAAAACTTAGATTCAAACCAAGAACTTCAAGAGGCAAGACAGATAGGGCAAGCGCACACAATGAGAAGACATCAAGAGGATCTCATAGAGGAAATGGAGATTATAAAAACTCCAGATCTTCGCACACAGAAAGTTCTGATACATACTCAAGTGATAAACGTGGTTCAAAGCTACCAGAAAAACAATCTCAATTGGATCTCAAAATTCAAAAATTGAGGGAATCTGTTGCCAACAGATTGAAAACATTTGAGTAAACTACGTATTTAATTTGCTATATTTCAACTGAGTTTGCTTCAATATACTAATACACTTCTGTTTAATCATTAAATTCGTATCAAATTGATTTTTAAAAAGTATAAACTAAAATATGCGATTATATGCTATTCTCTTTGGAGATTTGTGAATAATGTAGCGATACTTATACATGATCAATCAATTATTTCTATTTCCATGATTGCATCATCTTCATCACTGGAATCATCACCATTAATTAAATCTGCTGCAATTTGATCAGGACTTTCGTTCAATGTATGTGATTTTTCTAAGTTTAGATGCTTTATTTTATTTTTATGAACCAAAGGTGTCTTTAGCTCCAATGAATTTTTTTGACTTGATATTTTATAATCTAAAGTAGCCAAATTTGAATTGAAAAGAGTTTTAGATTTTTCAAAAAAATTCTTTGCATTTCCAGTATAGTCCAAAGATTCAACATTTTCTTCAAGTGCTCTCTTGAGAAGATCAGAAGCCACTGGATCATTTGAGTTGATAGCTAATGCATAATGCAAATACTCTATTGATTTAGAATGATCCCCACTCTTCAAATATATCAAGCCAATGGCAGAATATATGTTAGAATCGTTATTGGACAATTTCAAAACTTTTTCAAAACATGATAAAGCTTTTGAATAATATCTCATTCGTCTATAAACATGACCCAAATTAGAATGGACTGAAATCCAAGCTTTAGAATCAGAATCTAATGCTCTTGATGCTTTTAATGCTTGAGTGAAATAATTTTCAGCATGTGCAAGTTCATTTTTATGATAATAGACAACACCCAATTCATTTAATAGCAAAGGATCAGCTGGACAAATGAAATATGATGATAGTAAATATTCCTGTGATAGTGTTAAATTGCTCATTTGGAGATATTGCATACCAAGGAAAAGATTTGGTAGATGAGTACCAGGGAAGAATCTTGATGCTGTTGAATATGCAGAGATAGCTTGTTCATGTTCATTTTCAGCTGCAAATGTATGTGCAAACCCGATCCATGCGTAACCAAATCCTGGATCCAACATTGATGCTTTTGAGAAATATTTTCTAGCTTCTGAGATTCTATTGATAGCCATGTAATAGGTACCAACAGCCAACCAAGTGATAGCAGAAGATGGATAGTGTTGTGCTAATTTGTGCGATAGTAGGAACAATTTGTTCTTGGAGCCAAGTTCATGAAGACAAGATAGATAGATAGGTAGGGTTGCAAAGTTCAATTCATCCTTTTTCAATATTTCTTGACAAACTTCTGCACATTTTTGAAACTTGCATTGGGTATATAATAGATCAGCTTCACTTAATAAGACATGTGGATTATCTTTCAAATTATAATCTTCCTTCAAAACAGTTTCACATTCTTCTAATCTTTCTTTGTTGATGTACTTGTTGATTCTTGTGGTGTAAAGTAATTTGATCAATTCGTTATTTTCATCCAAATCTGAAAAATCTAACAAGGAGATGAGCTCCCATTCTTCTAGGGCAGTCAACATGTGATTTTTTATTAGCTCGTTGAAAGCTTCATAACATTTAACGTCCACAAGAATGGCTTCTTTATAACATTCTTTGGCACGCTCCAAGTTATTCTGATTAGCGTAGATTTTCCCACGTATATAACACAAAGAAGCCTCCAATTTGATACCACCATCCAAATTTTTAACGTGCTTTGTCTCATTTCTAAACGGATTAGTCTCACCAATGATGTCTAAAGCTTCATCCCAATTCTCCAACTTCATTAAACACAATGCAGCTAGATATCTACAGCTCACACTTGTTGTATCCAGATTGTTTTCACTAAGCAATTGGCGTGCTCTGTAGTAGTTCCCATCAGAATAATAGACCTGTGCTAGCCAGAAAGCATCGTTTGGGTCGTTGGTAAGGGAAAGAACCTTGTCTCCAATAAACTCAGCAGTGGCATAATGGTGCTGCATCAAGGCATCGTGTCTCCAAAGCCTCAATTTCTCAGCAGCAGAAAGCGCTGCATTAGCAACTGGTGCACTTTGGCTCGTGACAGGAGAAGAACCGCCAGCTTTGGGTAGTCTCAAAGACTCTATGTTAGAGCTGTTAACAGGCGTGTCAATTGCAACATTCGCTACCGGGACACCCAAAGGAGACGGGAAAAGCGGCTGGTTCGGCGTCTGGCGCAAGTCACGTGTTCTGTTCGGGATCAGCGGCGAGATGGCCAACGTGGAGTTGTGCTGCGAGGGACTGTTCATCTTGCCTGAAGTTGAATCTTTTGAATCACATCAACTACAAATCAAAACAAAAATCATAAACAGAAAAATTCGCGAAAATTACGTCTCAAATTGGTTCGCGCCGCATTGACTCATCGGTTCAGAAATTGGATATTTAAACGGACAGAATCAATTTTAATTTCATCTTGATAACTTTATTGATCATCATACAATGACTAAACCAGTGACTTTACACTTGAGAGCCGAGAAAAAACCACTCGAGGCAAGAGCTGCTTTGACTCCTACCACCACCAAACAGTTGATTGAAGCTGGTTTCACCATCTACGTTGAAGAATCAGCCCAATCTGCATTCAAAGCTGAAGAATACAAAAAAGCTGGTGCCATAATAGTTCCAGAAGACTCTTGGAAACAAGCCCCAACTGATAGAATTATCATTGGTTTGAAAGAATTACCAGAAAACGAAACCTTCCCTTTGATTCATGAACATATTCAGTTTGCTCATTGTTACAAAGATCAAGGTGGCTGGCAAGATGTTCTAAGTCGTTATGCTAGAGGTAACGGTACCTTATACGACTTGGAATTCTTAGAAAATGACCAAGGTAGAAGAGTTGCTGCTTTCGGTTTCTACGCTGGTTTCGCAGGTGCTGCTTTTGGTTTGAAAGATTATGCTTTCAAAAACACTCATGCTGATTCTGAAGATTTACCAGGTGTTTCTCCATTTTCTAGTGAAGCTGCTTTAGTTGCCAACGTTAAAAAAGAATTAGACAATGCTTTATCAAAAGGTGCTAAAGTTCCAACTGTTTTGATCATTGGTGCTTTGGGTAGATGTGGTTCTGGTGCTATTGAATTATTGCATAAAGCTGGTATTCCAGATAAAAACATCATCAAATGGGATATCAATGAAACTAAAAAAGGTGGTCCATTCAAAGAAATTGCTAACGCTGATATTTTCATCAACTGTATCTATTTGTCAAAACCAATTCCTCCATTCATTAACTATGAATTGTTGAACAAACCTGACAGAAAATTAAGAACTGTTGTTGATGTTTCCGCTGATACAACCAACCCACATAACCCAATTCCAATTTACAAAATTGCAACTGTTTTTGATAAACCAACTGTTAAAGTTGATACAACTGCTGGTCCAAAATTATCTGTTGTTTCAATTGATCATTTGCCATCACTGTTACCAAGAGAAGCATCTGAATTCTTCTCTAAAGATTTATTACCATCTTTGTTACAATTACCAAACAGAACAACTGCTCCAGTTTGGGTCAAAGCTGAAAAACTATACAAACACCATGTCAAACGTTTGAGTAGGGAACAAAAATTATAGAAGGTTATTTTTTATTTACATTATAGTTTAGATTTGGGTACGTTCTTTTTCAAATTTTAATTTTATTATATTTCAGGATTTTCCTCTATACTGTATTTGCGATCATTCCAATGTAACTGAGATCTTTTTATCCTTTTTGACTCTTCTCTTCTTTTTGTCATTGTTCATGATTCTTCTCAATTCAGCTGTGTCTTCCACTTCACTTTCAGATGCACTTATATTTCCTTCATTAACAGTTTCTTCATATCTTCTCTTCATAGTTTCTGATTTTTCAACATCTTCACGAGATATTTCAACACAGATCAATCTTTCACCTGTATTATACACAGCCACTTGATCTTTGACTTTGAGATCCCAAACGACAATATTACCATCAGATGAGATTGACACTAAATAATCATTTTCATCTGTTCTGTATAATGAAAAATCTTTGATACGATTTGAATGTCCATGTAACACAAATTCTGGTTTGTTTTCTGCTATCTCTCCATCACCTTCCAAAAGATCTTGTAGTTTATGAAATTCAATCTTACCATTACCTAAACCAATGACCAAATACTCAATATTATTTAATGAATAAACTTCAATATGCATCAATGTAGTTTTGAAGGCCAATTCTTTCTTAACAGCAGCCTTACTCGTTTCATATATCAAAACTTTATTCATAAGACCCACAAAGAAATAGTCACCTTTCAAAGACCATCTGACAAACTCACCTTTTTGCCAATCGTTCTTAATTCTTAAAGTTGCACCTTTCTTAGCAGTCATCAAATTCCAAAGTCTAACGGTCTTATCATCACCAGCACTGATTGCAACTCTACCACTTGGATGGATTGCTAAATCGTTCACTCTTCCTTCATGTCCTTTCAAAGTTCCGAAAATTTCCCAATCTTTTGTTCTCCAAATGATAATCTTACCATCTTCTGAGCCTGATAAAAGCCATTTACCAGAGTGTTGTTTTGCCTGTTTGACCTTAGCTTGGTCTACTTCACCGTCATTATCATCTTCAATCAAACCTTCGTTACTGAAAGTCAAAGAGGTAACAGAACCTTGGTGTCCCAATAACGTACCTAATTCTTTTCTCTTTTGTAAATCATAAATTTTGATGTGTTCATCATTTGACCCTGTTACTAAGTATCTTTTAGCAGCGGCAATTGTTTTGATAGAGAGTGCATGTGCTTCAAAATGGAAAATTGGTTGAAACACTGGTGTTTTATCTTCTTCTAAAGTCAATGAAAGACATAATAAGTTATGTTCGTATGATCCAACATAGATTCTAAAGTTTGTTTGTTTATTGCTTTTCTTGATGCTTGATTTTGTAACAACTTTTGGTTTTGGATCCTCCACTTTTGAAGTTTCTTCGGAGTCTTTAAATTTGAGAACTTTTTCACCTTTCTTTGCCATTTTGAGTGTGTAGAATCTGGCGATGAGCTAGTGTTTGAAGTAGTAAATAGTTTTTTTTGGCATAAAATTTTCAAATTTTTTTAATTAGGAAAGGTTTTGAAGCGATGCCCGATGAGCCTAAAAACAGAGACGGGTTAAACTGTTAACAGATAGCCATGATTTCTAGTGCCACAACAAGGAGGTGGACTGGTATATGATATTAGAAGATCACAACTACTAACATTCTTGTATCGTAATGCAATCAATTTTGATAGCTACTAAATAGAAAACAAAATAAAGAATAAAATTAAACAAGGAAAACACACGCATTATAAGCAGAGAAATATAGCAAACCAATAGAAACAACACCCCGTAGTCTAGCAATCAAAACACAAACATAGATCAAACCCAACTAACTTGTTTGAAAATCACAATTGAATTGATTTCAAACAAAAACATATACCCATAACCAATTGAAAAAACAAAAAACCATAAAAAATATTCACAAGAAGCATCATCAAGATCATCAATTATTATGTGACGTTTATCACACTTGTAACTGCTTCATTGACCTGTGATAGATGTCTATTCAAATAGATTTTGAATCTTTCATTTCCTAACATGATATTACCAAAAGTTTTTCTGATGACTTCCTTCATTTCATCTTTAAATTCAAATGTCCATCCTAGATTTACCAGAATCAAAGACGAAACGATCAAAATCAACAATGGCAACCAGAAAAACAACAACATTTTGTCATTTTGGAAATTTTTACGTTGATTAAAGAATTTCTGCAGCACAAATTCTGGGTCTTGTTGTTGCTCTTGTTCTTGTTCTTGTTCTTGTTCTTGTGAATCCTGTCCTTCTAAAGACACAGTTTCTAATGATCTTTGTGCTGAAGAGCTAGATGTCAGGAAGGTTAAAGGTTTAGTTGGGAATAATTCATCATATCTTGGTAGATCTTCTGGGAAAACGTTTCTAACTTTTCTCCAAAGAGATTTTTCGGAAGGGCCAGCAGTATCATCAGAAGATGGTGGCGGTGATGGATATGAATCTTGTGATTGACTTGGAGCGGTAGCGTTTTCATCAAGCACTTGAACATCATTTTCATACTCAATTTCACTTTCTTCATCACTAGCTTCCATACTTTCAGAATCATATTCACTATCTTCATCGGATGTTAATTTATCATTAGTTAATCTAGAAACATGTTGTCCACCAGTCCATTCAGAATCGTCAATGGAGAATATTGATGAGGAAATACTTGAGTTGGAGTATTTTCTTGACATCAATGCACTTTCAGTTGGTAATAGTTCAAACAAATCTAAAACATTAGAATCAGCAACATCTTGTGGAGTACATCCATTATTAGCCTTGGCAAATGTAGAAGCTTTACAATTCAATAGAAGTTCAATTGAGTTTCTATCACCTTTCAAACTTGCATAGTGTAATGGGGTGAAACCACTAATGTCTCTCAAATCAACTCTTGCACCTCTTTGAATCAAAGATGAGGCAAGTTTATAGTAACCTTTAAGACAAGACAAATGTAGCAGAGTTTGACCTTCACCTGTGCAAATGGATAAGTTTGGATTATTTGGTAATAATTGAACAACTTTCAAAATTAGATCTTCATCGGACCCAGTCATCAATTCAACATCAGATAAAGATGCTTGGTTTCCATACACTGAACCAGAAGTTGGAGTACTGTTACTTGTACTGCCATTACCTGATCCATCAGAACCGATAATTTTTCTTGCAATATTTCTTGCATCTTCTAATTTACCATTCATCTTCAAACCAACGATTTGTAAAGCTAGTTCGATCATTTGTCTATCAGTGTCATCCAAATAAGTGAAAACTGAAGCACCTTGTTTGCCTTCGTTAGAGTCTGTCGATTCTGGATCTTCAATGGTCACAACAACTTGACCAGGTTGAGAAGCAGGTGGTAGATAAGTAACCATAGTAGTGTCACTCCAGCATTGGGTAGATAAAGCTTTGTTGGTACCGAATTTCACATTCAAGCCTTGTTTGAAATTTGAACCTAATAATGTCACCTCGATACCACCTCTCAGTGGACCTTGTGCTGGGATAATTCTTTGAATCATTGGAGTATTGGATACGACACTTGGAATTCTGTTCTGGGAAGCCAGACTTGTTGAACTGTTATGAGTTGGGAATTGTAAGCCTGTACTTGCAGCTGGAGTTTGAAGAACAGATGCTGATGTTTTTCTTTGAGGTGTGATTGAAAACCCATCTGATAACTCTGGAGACCAAGTTCTTTTTCTTTTGAAAACCCTGGAATCACTAGTGTGAGCTTCTGAATCCTCTTCAAAAGAAGTTGGCGAAAGTGGTTTGATATTGTTATTGGAATCACTATTTGGAATAGAATTTGCGGACGTAGTAACTCCTCCATCTTCAATGTTCTTCTTTCTGTCCATGATCATAATAGGGGTTGACAAATGTTTGGCTAAAATCTCATCTTGAGAGTTCTTCAAGATGAATAGAAGTTTGAAACCTTTTTGCTCTTTATGATGACGACAATAACAGATGATTCTTGCACTTATATCGATATTTTTTGAATTTGCATTTGTTGAATTTGGAGGAAATGAAATGACTTCCTTACAATTGAAAATTATTGCTCTTTTGTTTGATTCCAAAGACCAGCTCATATTTTCTGAAACACCTGCTTTTCTTCTTCCAGCACGTTTTTGTTCTCTTCTAATACATCTTGTGCAGATGTTACAAGGTTTCAAGTTAGATGTCAAGACAAATGTCTCTAAAAACAGAACGTATGGCTTGAATTCATCTTTTAAGGGGTTTGCCAAACAGAACTTCTTTTTTGGAATAGTATCATTAGGTAAATGCACAAGGAATTGAGGAGGTGCTGGTGATACTGAAACATCCAACTTAATTTGAGTTTCAACTCTTGAATAAGAAGGCAAGTTTTGAATATTCATTTGATATGGAAGTGTAGCTTCGTCTACTTCAAAATAAGCTTTTGGAATTTCTGAGTCATATTGGTGAGTAGTTGTTGAACCAAATTGTAATTGTGATAAAATGTTTCTGGCATGTTCATATTGGGAATCATTTCCATCGACCGAAGTGGGGGTATGGAATACATCTTGTTTTGGGGACTCTCCATTCTCAAACGAGACAGGGGTCACTGCATCAACCGAGTAGTTTGTATCTTCGGTAGTAATGACAAAATCTGATTCTGATTTATCCTCTTTTTTAATGGCGGTGTCGAGTGGATTAGTGCTCGCCTTAGTATTATTGGTAGCATCTGGATTGAAAATGACGTACTCGTCCTTGTTGATTTCGTCGGTTAAGAAGTTATCGAAAATGTCATCCTCGCGTATAACTCCATTATCAGTGGCAAACTTGTCATCCAGACTGTTGAAGAATTGAGATGTCTGTTGGTCATTGTTCTGAGGAACGATTTCTTCGTACAACCGTTTGTCCAAGAACTCGTCGAGAATGTCCATGTCGTGCTCGTTCGTGGACGAGGGATCGGTATCGACGCCAAACAACGGCTGGTCGAGCATCTCCATCTTGAGCGTCATCGTTGTGGGTTCGTGGCGTTGTTCTTGTTGTTTGTTGTTGGCTCTCTTCAAATATTTGTGCGGTTTTTTTTTGTTGTGCAAACTTCTGGTCTAAGCAATTTTACTTCAGTTGCAGCTACGAAACCCGGATTTAGGGACCATAAATTCATTAAATGGTAGATTAATCTGAGGATGGTGTGGATAAAGACTATACAATCAGTAATAGAAGATGTTGACGCTTTTCGATGAGTTTTAAACCCTGAAAACACGTCTTTTGTTCAGGAGAGCTAGTGCACGTGACTTGGTGTGTGGGTGTTTCTTATTTTTCATCGATTCGTTGGAAATTAAATCACTTTTCGATTCGAATGTTAATAACAAGAAACACAGATATACACAGAAATGGGTGTTAAGAACACATTATACGTCACTGGTAAGTTATTTCCGTGCATTTATCACTGATCTATGGGTCTAACTCCGCCTACCAGGTTTTTCTAAAGGAACTCTAGCTGAAGATCTTGCTACCGATTTTGAAAAGTAAGTATCAATTGTTGAAAGAGAAGAATGTATTTTTTCTTTTTTGATTGTTTTCCTTTCTTGCCTTCTTTTTATATCATATAGATATCTTTGAAGTTACTGAATGTGCTCAAGGGTGTATTCTCTTCGAGTATTTCTCATACTTCTCAGATACTTTTGATATCTTTATTTTTTCTTTTATTATATTTTGATGGCTTTTGTATAGATGGAACTAATTTGATTCAGACTTCATTCACATGCACAGTCCAATTTCAATTAATTTCAGCAAAACACCAAGTTTCATGAACTTATGCCCACATTGGCATATCCATTCAATAGACAAGAACACATTCAATCAAAGATCAACAAATACAGATCAAAGTTTTCAACCATTTCAAAATAACACTTTCATAAGAACAGCCCCATATTAACACACTATATCAAGATTTGGTGAAGTTGTCAGCATTGACTTACCACCTACTAGATCTCCAGAAGGTCCAGCATATGCTTTCGTCGAATATCAAGAATTAAAAGATGCCGAATCAGCTGTCCAAGAATTAAACGGTAAACCATTTTCACTTGATGAATCATCCAAACTTTTAGTTGAATGGGCCAGATCAGAACCACGTAGAGGTGGCTCTGGTCCAAGACGTGGCGGTCCAAGAGGTCCTCCAAGAGGTTACTACGATGGTCCAAGAGGTTACTATGATGAACCACCAAGAGGAGGTTACTACGACTTACCTCCACCAAGACGTGGATACTATGATGATTATGGTTATGGTCGTGATCCATATGGACCACCACCAAGAGACTATGGTCGTCCACCAAGAAGAGATTATGATGGACCAAGAGGCGGTTACAGAGAACGTGGTTACCCACCAAGAAGAGGTGACGACAGAAGAGGCGATGATAGAAGAGGTGGCGACAGAAGAGGTGATGACAGAAGAGGTGAGGAAAGAAGAGGCGATGCCAGAAGAAGTGAGGACAGAAGTGAAGACAGAGGAGATGAAAGAAGAGAACGTAGATATTCTGGAAGAGGAAGAGACGAAGACAGAGAAACAAGAGGTGAAGAAAGACCTGTTTCTAGATCAAGATCACCAAGAAGAGATTAAATAATTTCTTTACACGAGTAATTATTGCCTTAAAAATGTACAATCTAGAATGTTAATTCAAACAGTTGTAGTTCATTTCTCATTAATAAATATTACAGGACATCAATCACTTTAGTTCACTCAAATAAACAGACCTTGCCCTCAATCTAGCGCCCCATTTATAGAAAAGAAAAGGAACCGGTATTAGAGAAATCCCAACAAGACCCAACATTAACCCTGCCCAATTTAGACCCATTTTTCTAAACATTATAGGTGAAAATAGAGGAAATGCACAAGCAGAACCTGCTCTTAAAAATGTGTTTCCTGCCAATGCTGAAGCTGCAAACATCAAATAAGAATCCATCACATATGAAACAGTTCCATTGAAAATGGTTAATAAACCAAAACCAGTAAACAGACCAGCTACTGTTGGGACCATATAATGGACCTTATCAGGATAATTTCCAGTCCAAGTAAACCATAAAAGTCCAATTGGGAATGCAATGGATCCAGCAAACACTGGGTGTAATCTCTCCTCAGGTACTGGCGTTCCGTTGTTTTCGTCCATCTTTCGAACAAAAGAATCGTTTTGTTTATATGTCCAGTAAGCTGCTCCCACCATTCCAACAACAATTGAAAGGCAAGGCAAATACTTAACTCCTCCTTTCATCCCATATTCACCACCAAACATGATAGGATATGCTGATAATAACATGTATAAGAGACCATATATGAATGCTGTATATATTGACACGAGTAAAATGACTGGCTCTTTAACTAACATGACCAATGGCCGCGTCATCGTTTTCTCTATAATATCTCTCAAACTTAATTGAAATTCTTCATGGGGAGCATGTATAAGCCAGTTACCAGTCTCCTTTTTGATTCTATGTGCCTTGTCAACTAATATTATTGGATGATGAGTTTCTTCTGAAAAGAGTAATCCTGTTAATGCGACAACACCCATGAAACCACTTATATACTGAGTCCATCTCCAGGAAAGATACGATTCTGCAATGAATCCTGCAATCACCTGTGATAACATAGGCATTGAAAAGACACTCAGTGTAAATATTGGTAATACAACACCTCTTTGACGGTTGTCATACAAATCTGCATAACAAGCAGGAACCACAACCAAACTTGCAGATCCAAACATACCACCAAATGCTCTTGTTAAAAGTATTGTTTGTATATCTTGCCCCGTTGCACATGCAAACTGAAAGAGCATGAACCCAAAAGTTGAAGTTAAAAGTACAATTCGTCTTCCAATTAACTCTGATAATGGTGCCCAAACAATTGGACCTAGTCCAAAACCCAAAACATAAAGTGATACTCCCAATGATGACACAACTGTACTAACTCCATACTGTTCCGAGATCTCAGCAATGACAGGCGAGAAGACAGAAGAACTGAATGAAACAGTCCCAGTTGTGAATGCAAGTGCAGCAGATATGAATGCTTTTTTGCGGAGTCCCCAGTTATGTGGGTGAGCAGGATCAAGTGGACCTTCAAAAGAAACGGTGTAAGGATCACGATCTGGAAAATTAATCGGGAACGGCTTATCCATACCGATGGTTGCGAACTTGTGCGAAACTTGTGGGATTCCTTCATTAGAGACACCATACTGATGTGAGAAACTTCTTGAAAGGATTCTGTTAGCCTCAGTGGTAACCTCAACGTCATCGACATGAATTGCACGTTCCAGGTCCGTACTGCTAGACTCTGAGAATAAACCCTCAGGTTTTGCAATATCAATAGACATTTATAGGTTGTAGATTTTAGGTAGAAAGCTCAAAGGGGCCCTACCAGGGTCCAATTAGCGGCTCCTTCCAGAGTTTTATATACCCAAGACCTCCACAATTTGGACAATTTCGGCACTCGGTGAAATGTGTCAAAACAAACTTAAACATCATAGAAAAGGCCGACATTTCTGTATTCAGTGAATGACGAATCAATTAATGACTCTCAACATCCCCTCTACCTCCATCAGTGTGGAACTGTAATTTGGATTATGTGTATGGTATGATGCACTACACTCAGTTACAGACCATTGCGAAATACCCGTGTCAGAATCACCTTTTTGTTTTCAGTTGTAAAAACTCTCATATTGAAATATTCTCACGGATCAGATTCTCATTTGTATTGTAACAATGTTCTACTTCTTCTCCAAAACCAAAGAGTAAAGTTTACTAGTCAGAAGTCTGTACGTTGATTGACATCGTTTGTCTTTCAAGAAGAAATTCACTGAATTGGTAGATTTATATCAAAGTTTCTCTCTGAAGGAAAATATGAAATCAATGAAGAAGACAAAATTCACTGATTACTTCAAATCATATAAGAAGGATCAGATCAATAATGGCGCTGTTTTGGATCTGATAAAGCTCTATTCAGAGAAGGAAAAATCTTCTCTATCCAAGCTCTTTTCTTTCACATATAATGATAAGCTTCAACAATTAAAACTACTGTCTGTCAAATCAAAGAAGACTAAAAACTCAAATAAATACGATCCTTCAATTGACGACGAGAATGTCTCAACTATAACTACAATTTTTCAAGATAATAATAATTTGATGCGTGACAATAATTCAAGCGTTTATGAGAATTCTCACTCAAATTCTGAACAATTGGATGATATTATGACTTCAATACTTGAAATTTTGAATGGTAAAGATGATTTGTCGAAAAGAGCATCTTTTCAAGGCGATAGAAGTATTGATGAAGTTATTCTTGAACCAGAAACTAACAGAAAGAACTCAAACAGAGTAACCTCTGCTGAATACACACGTTTGATTGGTGACAATCCGTACCATGTTCTGGCTTCCAAGTTGGGATATTCTAACTACCTTCCTGCAAGACCAGCTAGTATAGTCTACAACTATATTTGAAATCAAAATATAGTTCAATGGTCACTTTGACAAGCTTTAACTACAAATGCACATTTCAATGTAGTAAAACAAATTCATTAAATAAACTAAAACCACAATCATCACAAAAAACACAAATGTATAAAGAAAAAGCTTATTTACGAACAGACTGTTCACCGTCTACTTCAGCAGCATATTCAGTTTGAAGAACGTTTTCTTTACCTTCGATATCACTGAGGTCATCACGATTTGGACTCGTTATGATTCTACCTTCTTCCACTAATTCTCTCTTTTCTTCTTCATCTAAGACATAGTTGATATTAGCATGCTTGTTCTCTGGACCAATAATGGTGACAATCAAGACAAAGGCAAAAACACAACCCATAAAGATAGCCATCACTTTTGCGTAGTCATAAACATCTTCTTTCTTTTTTCCATTAGCATCATAAATTGGGAAACTTTCACCAATAGTAGTTTCAATAGTTGAACTTGCAGATGAAGCTAAATTACCCAATTGATATGAGACACCAACAACAAAAGCTTTGAACTCAGGTGGAGACAATTCAGATAAATGCACTGGAATGACACCCCAAGCACCTTGAACAAAGAATTGAAGGAAGAAAACACCTGCATTAATACCTGAATTTCTAACGAAAGCCCAAGGATAAATCATGGCACCACCGAGAACACAACAAACAACAATGGCAAATCTAAGACCGATCAAACCAGAGAAATGACCAAATAATGTACCACCAGCAATAGCACCTAAATTAGCGACTGAGTTTGTAACAGTTGAACGATCGTCACCATAGTTCAATTGTTTAGTCAATAAAGTTGGGTACAAATCTTGAGAGCCATGAGACATAAAGTTGAAACCTGCCATCAAGATAACCATGTAGATCAATTGCAACCAGTATGATTTCAATGCTTTTTTACCATCAACAAAAAAGTTTGAACCTTTTTTATCCAAATGCATACGTTGTTGCAAGAATTCATCTGATTCTGGAGTTAAAACTCTCCAAATGACAAGTATAGCTGATAGACCGGCAGTAAACCAAATGAAAGATCTCCAGGTATGTTTATGTTCATTAACTGTGATGGCACGTTGAAAAACAACAGCTAATAGGTAACCAAATGCATAACCTTGTTGGAAAACACCAGAAAGAAATGATCTTGCTCTAGGTGGGGCAGGTTCTAAAGCAGTTGTAGAGGCAATACCATATAATGAACCCATAGCAATACCAAAAATAGCACGCACACCTAAGAATTGAGAGTATGTTTTAACAAATCCAGTTCCAATTTGAATAATAGCAAACATCACCAAGTTAATAACCAATGGCCATTTTCTACCATATCTATCACCAAAGTAACCAAAGATAATGGCACCAACTGATCTCAACATAAGAACTAAAGTCATACCCCATGTTATGTCTTTAATAGTTGAGTCTAAATCCTTAGCAATTCTAGCAATATTCAAAGATATAGCAAAGTAATCTAAAGCATCATATGACCAGCACGAGAATGCTAAAAAGAAGAAATTCCATTGTTTTCTGTTCATTTCTTTCAAAGCAGGAAATGGATTCAAACGATCTTTCTCATCGATCATATCCTGCTTGGAAGGAATCAACTTTGTGAATCTTGTCTTCACATATTCCCTGACTGTAGGGCCATCAAGTTTAGGCATTTTGATAATAAATAAGTTAAATAAAGTGATGAAGAAAAGAAAAAACTAAAAGAAGAGATCTGAAGTATATGTAATTAAGGGAGATACAGGCTGATATTTATACCCTTTACAGATAGTCATATATATCATGGGAAAAACTTTTGACTCAGGTCAAAAAATGTAGCCTCACGCAAAAGAAACATTGGGATTTTCATGCATAATCCTCTCTTTACAACCTGTACTTCTCCAAAAAAACTTGCCTTTGGAAACCCCGAAAGGCTGTAATTCAAGTAAAGTAACAGACTAGAGATAGCACTATCTAATTGTCAGCTTATAGCGTTTTTCTAGCTAGATTGAATGTGTGTTTGGAAGACATTTTCAGAGACGCAAATAAATTGGGCCCTTACAAAAATCAAATTTGGTTAACCACTCAAAGAACCCAGCCGCATAAGGGAAAAAAACGGACAGCTATTAGATTGGCCAGTGGTGAGTGAAACGTAAATCGAAATATTTATCTACAAAGGGAATTTCTTACCTGATATCAAGTGGAGAAGGGTTCGCTAATAGACAGACCGTTGAAAACGACAAGAATACCAAGACCAAAACAAAAGCGGTTATTGTTTCTTGATCTGGGAATTCTATAACAATACATCAACAAAAGCATATGACGATTGCTTTTGGCCGTTACAGAATCGAGACAGTTGAGAGAGCTTGAGTAGATCTGTTGGGAGCAGATTCGTTGGATTCGTCCTGGGTCATCGAAGTGCGGCTGCATCTGGAATAATGGGGTAAATTCAGCCAGTCAGAAAACTGAAAAAACCAATCCTTCACTTCAAGTTTTGGTCTTAGTAGAGAAGGTAGAGCTAACCGTTAACGTCTATAAATTGTACCTTCAACACTACCAACCAATAGTAGAGTGTATTTCCTCGATTTATATCGTTGTCTCACAAATTTGGCTTTTCTTGAACCCTGAATCGAGGATTCCCGCTTTCCCCTCTGACCTCATTCATTAGATGACCACTGCGGGCTCAAAGGAAAAAAAAATCCGGGGAAGAGGGGAAAAAAGTCACGTGAAAATTAGTGTATTTTCACGTGACTAGAATTATGTAATCCTCGGCACGTCTGCTGGCCCTACCGTTTTGCGAATGGGGATAGATTACTCCAAACCTGTTCTTTATCAACTGGTAATTCCAAAAAGTAGTCCATAAGCTTAAGATTAACCACAGGAAGACTTCCCATATCGATATTCACAACAAGCAACTGCCTCAATAATCATGGGAGTGCCTATTAATCCGGTTCCTGGTCCCTCATCCACTTCAGTCACTCTTCCGGTGTATAAACTGTCAAATACAAAAGTGGTGTTGATTCCAGGTATTCTATACAGAGTTAACCTTGGTGAAACTGACGCTTTACACCTTTTGAACTTCTACAAGAAGAACGATAAAATCAACAACTTACTTATATCCAATGTGAAGATTCCAAAAAGCAAACAGATTGATCTAGACGAAGATGATCAAGGATCCGTGATAACTGACAAATCTATCAATGGTTCAAGATCCTTCAGAAGGTTTTTTAACAACTCAAAGGGAGAGGAGAATGCATATGACTGGTTGATCATAGGTATTTTGCCTACAGATGGTGATAAAGTCGTTACAATCTCTAGAATTGTCGGTATTGCCAACGACGGCAAAGACAATGTTGTTTTCACCTTCCAAGCATTGACCAGAGCAGAAATTATTTGGAAGCAGGATAAAAAGATTAGATTCAGAAACCATCTCAGAGAGTTACCACTCACTGTTTATTCTAATGCAGTTGAATTAAGTGATTCATCTCTCAGATCAGAGATCCAAGAATTTAATGATTTAACCAGTGGATTATTTGATAAAATTGATTCCTTCCTCAATGACTTTTCAATTATTGAAACTGGTGATAAGTCTGATAAGAGTTCAAATAAGAAATATGGATTAGCACTATCTCCTCTTGCCAATGCACTTAATGTCCAATTTTCAGGTGATTACAAGAATTCATCAGCTCGGTTGAAAAGGTTGATTGAAAAGTTCAACCTGACATTTGATCAATTCAGTAAGAAGAGAAACTCAGAACAATTTTTGAAGATTGTTGATTTGGTAGTTGCTCTCTTACCTGGTGAAAAATATGAATATTTGTCCAAGTTGGTCATCGAAGAAAGACTAGAATATTTCAAGCAATTAGTCAAAGAATTCAATATCATCTTCAAAAGTCTTTACGAATCAATCGACTATGTTGAGAAGTTTTACTCTCATGCTTCTGATTCTGAAAAATCTAAGATAATTTCAAATCAATTGAAATCCATCAGATTTTCATTGGATTCTTTGAAAACTGGTAAATCATCATCAACCAATGGCTCTTCCCAATCTGACGATCAAAATGACGAATTACAATTAGTGAACAAATTTATGTCAAATTTGCCATTTGATGTTAACCCAGATGGTGTCAAACTTTTGAACAAAGATTATAACAGATTGAAAAAAATGCCACAACAACATTCAGAATATCAAGTTTTAAGAACTTATTTCGATATCATTTTGGACATTCCTTTCGGGCAATATATATCTTCAAATCAAATTGACATTGCCAAAGTCTCCAAACACTTAGATGACGACCATTATGGTCTTCACCATGTCAAAAAAAGACTTTTACAATATCTATCCGTTCTAAAATTGCATGAAATTAACGAAACAAACCAATTAACTACGACCAAGGGTAACAATAATGCTTCTGACGAACTGGTTTCTGAAGAGATTATAATTGGCAACTATCAAGAAAATTTAAATTCGAATCAGGTTTCAACCCCAACTGAATCAAACAATAACGTTCCTAAGCATCTCAAAAGTTCTATAAAATCACCAATCTTGTTATTCGTTGGCCCACCTGGTGTTGGTAAAACTTCATTAGCAAAATCAATTGCCGATTCATTGGGTCGTAAATTTCAAAGAGTTTCATTAGGTGGTATTAGAGACGAATCAGAAATTCGTGGTCATAGAAGAACATACGTTGGATCATTACCTGGTCTTATTATAAATGCCCTTAGAAAGGCAGGATCTATGAATCCATTAATATTATTAGATGAAATTGATAAAGTTGCAGGTGGATCAAACTCAGCAGGCAGAGTTAATGGAGATCCAGAAGCTGCACTGTTGGAAGTGTTGGACCCCGAACAAAATTGGAGTTTTACTGATCATTATATTGGCTTCCCTGTTGATTTATCAAGTGTCTTGTTCCTTTGTACTGCTAATGAATTAGGTTCAATCAGTGCACCTTTGAGGGATAGAATGGAGATTATTGAAATTTCTGGTTATACTTTTGAAGAGAAATTGCAAATCGGTTCTAGATTTTTGTTACCTAAACAGGTCAAACAGAATGGACTACCAATAGACTCCGTGATTATCAAAGAAAACATCTGGAAGAAATTGATTCAAGAGTATATTAGAGAAGCTGGTGTTCGTAACTTGGAAAGAAAAATCGCTGCTATTTGTCGTGGTAAGGCTGTTGAATACGTTACATCAAACGATGGAAGCTCAAGTGCTGATTTCATCAAAGAAGTTGAGCCAAACAAATTGGTGAAATACTTGGGTTTGCCAAATCATCCAATAACAAAAGACATCCTTTCTTATCCAAAATATTCAAAACCACAAGGTGTGGTCAATGGTTTGTCTTACAATTCTGATGGATCTGGATCCGTATTGGTTTTTGAAGTTATTTCCATTCCTTCACTAAATTCCAAAACAGAATCCCAATCACCTAAATTGATATTGACAGGTCGATTAGGTGAAACATTGACTGAATCAATTAAGATTGGCTTAACGTTTATCAAATCGTTGATTTCAAGAAATTTAATATCAAACATTGATTCAGCCAAAACTTTGAAAACATTCAACAACAGTGAATTGCATCTTCATGTTCCAATGGGATCTATTCCAAAAGATGGTCCTTCTGCTGGTATAACTATAACTCTAGCATTATTATCCATTGCTTTAAACAAACCTGTTCCATCTGATATTGCAATGACTGGTGAGATCACTCTACGTGGTAAAGTTTTACCTATTGGAGGCATTGGAGAAAAGCTTTTAGGTGCATCCCAAAACGATATCAAGAAAGTGTTGATACCAAAACTTAACAGAAAAGATATCATTGAAACCTTTTATGGTGATGATGAAGATGAGCTTATCCGATTTTTGAAAGATGGTGTTGTTGTTGATGGATATGGTAAGCCAGAGAAGAAGGTGAAGGAAAAACTAGGATTGACAATTGTCTATGTCGATACCTTTTTCGATGTTATTAAAGCAGTTTGGGGCGAACAAGTAACTGTGGTCGGGGATGACCAACTTGAACACCATCTATAAATCATAAATGAAACTTCTAAACCTATATAAATGATTCAATAAGACTTTTGAGTGGTGTAGTAATTCACTGCCAAAATTGTATGGCAAGTTAATACTTAAATCCGAAAATCCGAATCCCAAAGATTTAAACAAATTCGCGCTTACCAGTAAATATCAGATCCATGAACAACATTAATTCAAACATCAAATAATCGACAACATGAGCCATCTGGAGAAGAGTTCCTTCTGGGGTAAAGTCAAGACATCTACAAAGAGCATCACCACGTCGATCGGTGGACTTTCTCTCCGATCTGAACATGACGGAGACTCCCCTGAGTCCACACTAATACACAAAGCATTGGTGAAACATTATACTGAACAAGGACAAGGTTATCCCGAATGGCTTGGTCATATTGAGCAGAAACAAGCACACAATACACCTACAAATAATCAACCATTAAACCACCAACCACCTCAAGCAAGTACTTCACACCGCCCAGAGTACAGACCTGATTTGAACAAATACAGAAGACAATACTCATTCAGTTCACAAGGTCAAACTGCAACTACAACAACTTCACATCAGAATCCAACTACAACAACCCCTTCTAAGAACACAATGAAAGATCGCTTGAAGCGTCATAACTATAGAAATGACTTTGCTAACCAAAAATAAATAATAATGACATGCATGATGATTTAAATCACTTTGTAAATAAGAAATACCTGAAAAACAAAACCTGGTGCCAAATGATTTGTATACTAAAAATATCGTAAGTCCTCTCTCATTGGCCAATGGTGCGCCAATAGTTTTTCAAATACAATTTTTGTTTGGAAAGTGTTATCGGGCTTCGAAACCCGTCACTTTTGGAAAATTTCCATCAGATAACTGGAACCTATGAACCCCCAATATTCATCCATACCACTTTAACTCATCATACAACCTCAAACGATGTTCAAGATAGCTGTTGATAGAGGTGGAACATTCACTGACGTCATTGGCTATAATCCCACCACGGTTGAACACTTGGTGATCAAGCTACTTTCTGTTGACCCCTCGAACTATGATGATGCCCCATTAGAGGGTATTCGTCGTGTTTTGGAACAGTTTACCAACACCAAGATTCCTAGAGGAACTCCTCTTGACACTTCAGTGATTGACTCTATTAGAATGGGAACAACTGTTGCAACCAATGCCTTGTTGGAGAGAAAAGGTGAACGTTGTGCTCTGATTACTACTAAAGGGTTTAAAGACTGTTTAGTGATTGGTGATCAAACAAGACCAAAGATCTTTGAATTAAACATTAAGAAACCAGAGATGCTTTATGAGACTGTAATTGAAGTTGATGAAAGGGTTACATTGGAAGATTTTGCTGAGGATCCAGATCAAATCAAGACTGCTTCAAACAATGAAGATTTGGTTATCGGTTCAAGTGGTGAAACTGTTAGAATCTTAAAAAAGCCAAACATGGACGAAATAGAGTCTTCTTTGAAAATATTATATGCTACTGGTGTTAGATCTATCGGTGTTGCCTTCTTACATTCTTATACTTTCCCAGAACATGAAAGAGCAGTTGGTAAAATTGCAGAGAAAATAGGGTTCACTCATATCTCTTTGTCTTCAGAATTGACACCAATGATCAAACTAATTCCAAGAGCGAATTCATCAATTGTTGATTCTTATTTGACTCCAGAGATTGAAAAATACTTACATGGTTTCAGCTCTGGACTTCACTCTGAAAACAAATCCAAAATTGAATTCATGAAATCAGATGGTGGTTTAGTTGATGCCGCTAAATTCTCCGGATTAAGAGCCATTCTTTCTGGCCCTGCTGGTGGTGTTGTTGGGTACTCAAAAACTTGTTTCAATGAAAACAATCCAATTGGGTTGATTGGTTTTGATATGGGTGGTACTTCCACTGATGTTTCTAGATATGGTGGTTCTTTTGAACATGTTTTTGAGACTACAACCGCTGGTATCACTATTCAGTCCCCTCAATTAGATATAAATACTGTTGCAGCTGGTGGTGGGTCAAGACTGTTTTGGAAAAATGGACTCTTTGTTGTTGGACCAGAAAGTGCTTCTTCCCACCCTGGTCCTGCTTGTTATAGAAAGAACGGCCCATTAACTGTCACTGACGCAAACTTGATATTAGGTAGATTATTACCAGAATACTTCCCAAAAATTTTTGGACCTAATGAAGATGAATCTTTAGATCTCAATGCTGCAACCATCAAGTTCAAAGAAATCTCTGAAGTCATCAACAAAGAACTTGGATCCAATTTATCAATAGATGAGATTGCTTATGGTTTTGTGAAAGTTGCCAATGAAGCAATGGCTAAACCAATTAGACAATTGACTGAAGCTAAAGGTCATGTTGTCTCTCAACACAGGTTGGTTACTTTCGGTGGTGCTGGAGGCCAACATGCAGTTGCCGTTGCAGAATCTTTGGGAATCAAAGAAGTTATCTCTCATAGATACTCTTCTGTTTTATCTGCATATGGTATATTATTAGCTGATGTCGTTGAAGAAGTTCAGGAACCAAGCTCTTACATATTGAACCAAGCATCTAGTGAAGCAAAAATTGAAGAACGATTCAAAGCTTTGGAAGAAAATGCCAGAAAGAAGTTATTAAGTCATGGTTTCAAAGAGTCCGATCTCCACTTTGAAAGATTTTTGAATTTGAGATACAGAGGTATGGAATCTCCTTTGATGATCAAGCAGAGTTCTGGTTGGTCTTTTGAACAAGACTTTTTGGATCTTCATAAGACAGAGTTTGGCTTCATCTTTGAAAATTTAGAAATCCTAGCTGATGATATTAGAGTTAGAGCAATTGGTAACTCTTCGGGGCTATCTTCTCTTCAAAACAAACTTTCTATTGATGATGAGCTAAATAAAACTACCATCAACACTATCGACAAGGAAACTTCTAAAGCCGTTGAATTTTACAAAGATGTGTTTTTTGAAAATCAAGGCAGAGTTAAGACTCCCATTTTCAGACTTGAAGGTTTATCTGTTGGTGATTTTATTCAGGGACCTGCTATTATTGCTGATGATACTCAAACCAACTTGATTCCACCACATGCTACCGCCACTATCCTTTCATCTCATGTCTTCATCAAAATCAACTCAGATTCATCCAAATCAACGGTGGACACATCAACTATTGATCCAATCTTGTTGTCAATTTTCAGTCATAGATTTATGGATATTGCTGAACAGATGGGTAATCAACTACGTAAAACTTCTGTTTCAACCAATGTGAAAGAAAGATTAGATTTCTCATGTGCTCTATTTGATGCTGATGGTGCCCTTGTTGCTAATGCTCCTCATGTTCCTGTTCATTTAGGTTCAATGTCTACATGTATCAGAAAACAGGCTGAGTTATGGAAAGGTAAATTGAAACCTGGTGATGTTATTGTTTCGAATCATCCAGAAACAGGTGGTACTCATTTGCCTGATATAACAGTCATTACACCTGCATTTAAAGACGATGAAATTATCTTCTATGTTGCTTCAAGAGCACATCATGCCGACATTGGTGGTATCTTACCTGGATCCATGCCTCCAAATTCTAGACATTTATGGGAAGAAGGTGCAGCTATCTACTCAGAACTTCTTGTTTCTCAAGGTAAATTTAATGAAGAAAGAATTACAGAAATTTTATTGATTGAGCCTGCTCAATATCCAGGATCATCTGGTACAAGAAGACTTAGTGATAATTTAAGTGATTTGAAATCTCAAATCAGTGCTAATCAGAAAGGTATATCATTGATTAACAATTTGGTTAGTGAATTTTCATTGAGTGTTATCATTACTTATATGCATGCAATTCAAGATAATGCTGCAATCACTGTGCATAAGAGGCTTTTGGATTTACGGGATACTTTCAAACAGTCAGTATTTTACAGTGAAGATTTCATGGACGAAGGCTCTAGAATTAATTTGAAAGTTACAATTGGTGACGATAAGAGTATATTTGATTTCTCTGGAACTTCAGAACAAATGTACGGTAACTTGAATGCACCAGAAGCTATTACAAATTCAGCCCTATTATACTGTCTCAGATGTTTAGTTAATGAAGATATTCCATTGAATCAAGGTTGCTTAAAGCCAGTTGAAATTATCATTCCTAAAGGTTCTATCTTATCACCATTGAAGAATGCTGCAGTTGTTGGTGGTAATGTTATGACTTCTCAGCGTGTTACTGATGTCATTTTGAAAGCTTTCAAAGTTCAAGCTGATTCACAAGGTGATTGTAATAATTTAACCTTCGGTGTTGGTGGTAACGATGAAAATGGTAACTACAAACAAGGTTTTGGCTATTATGAAACTATTGGTGGTGGTTCTGGTGCCGGTGATGGTTGGAACGGTAGTGATGGTATCCACACCAATATGACCAATACTCGTATGACAGACGTTGAAGTCTTTGAAAAAAGGTATCCAGTCATATTGAGGGAATACTCAATCAGAAAAGGTAGTGGTGGTAGAAAGGCTAAATTTAGAGGTGGTGATGGTGTAATCAGAGACATTGAATTTAGAAAAGTTGTGAAGGTTAGTATCTTGAGTGAGAGAAGAGTCAATCAACCTCAAGGGCTTTACGGTGGTGAGAATGGTGCAAGGGGTCTCAACTTCTGGATCAAGAAAGATGGACACGTTATCAATATCGGTGGTAGAAACACATGTGAAGTTGAAGTTGGCGATCGAGTTGTGATTAAAACACCTGGTGGTGCTGGATTTGGAGAAATACAACAATGATGTAAATAATTTTTCTATAGAGCAACTAAGGTCAACTTTTGTTATCAACGTTTGAAAACGTTCGATGAAGTGTAGATAACATAAAATGATTGCTATTTTCGATGTTATAGCACAGGTATAAATTAAGGTCAAACTTCTTCATCTTTGGTATTGGATCCACTTCTTGATTAAAGAAAAATTATACAAAATGGAAGACGCAACTAATCAAATGAAAAACTTTGCTGGAGATCACAAAGATGAAATGGAAAAGAAAATGAAAGATAATTCCAGAAATTTTGGTGGATCTGCTGGTGGCTCAAAAACTTCAAAGATGGATGAAGAAACAATGAACGATAGTAAGATTGCTGATCAAGCAAAAAAGACCTATGATGATTACATTAAGAAATAGGCAAGAGATAATTGTTCGTCCGGTCAATGAGATATTTTTATGAAAACATTGCTGATAAATGACACGTTATTCAATATTTTGAGTGTAGTTACTCCTCTATATGCGCAAAAAACACTCATAAACTTTTATTATGGTCCTGTACTAACTCACTTTCTCGTAAAAAATTTGACACATTTTTCGATCCAGCAACAATAAAAATTGCGACAAAAATAGACTAAGAAAATGTAATTCTGGGGCTCCAGAGTCCACAGGTTGATAACAGAAATGAATGTGATTTTTACGCTCAATGTGACAATCTAGCTGACCATTTACGTTTGTTCATGAAACTTGCTTATGTATGGTGGCACAATTGTGTTGGCCAGTATTTGAAGCAACTTAAAGAAGTGTGTAAATCTGCAAGTTGACACCAATCGTGACGAAATCGAAAAGAACTAGGCACCCAATTCATATGGTGATGAATTTTTTCCTTTTTCTTGTTAATTAACCAAAGTATTCGTGCCTCGTGCCTAATTGGAATGTAATAATCGAGGAGTAGCAAGCAACTTATTAAAACACGGTGTGATACTTGAAATTTCGTTATACCAGAGCCATGGGTATAAGTAGATGAAAACATCCACTCCATAGAATCAGCTTTTAACTTGATCCTCAGAACAAATTGAGTATCATAATTCAATTTTTCAAATCCAATTCAAATCAAATCAATTAACAATGTCAAACATCATTGATAAAATCTCCAACAAGCTACAAGGTAACGACGACAAGGAACAATTGTCTGATGCTTCCAGAAGACAACAACAGTCTGGTACTCATCAACAAGGTACTCAAAGATCAGGTCAAACTCAAGGAAGACAAGCTGAAGAGTATTCAACTGGTAGTTTGATTGATGATGAATACAACACTGGCTCTCACGGTCAGTCCAACAGAGGTGTTGGTGGTGGAAACGTTGCTGGTGCTGGTGCAGGTTCAGGTGTCGGCTCTGGAGCTGGTAGAACTCAAGGTAACTTTGAACAACAAGGTTGGAAAGAAGATGCCTCTGGTGGAATCGGTTCTCAAGGTTTATCTGGTAGCCAAGGTCAAGGTCAAGGTAGAACCAGCCAACAAATTCCACAGCAACAACAACAAACTCGTGGTGTTCCAGGTGTTGGCCAAGGTGGTGGTGACTTTGACTCTCCAGTCCATCAACAGGGTTCTCGTCAAACTAGATCACAGGCTGGTACCGGTGGCTTAAGAGAGGAAGCTGAGTCTTTGGGAAGACAAGGTGTTGACAGAGGAGCTCAACAAGGTGACAAGTACGTCTCACGTAACTTGTGATTTATTCCTTTCCAGTGGCCATTTGTGCCTCGTTAGCTAAGATATAGTTAAATTTTACCCAATATTTTGTTTTGAACAGTTTGTAGAGATATGTCTGTAAAAGAAAAAAGTAGTGGAAATATTTCACTCTCGTACAATTTAACAAATCAAAAAGAACAAATTTCACAACCCTTCTCATTAAGTGCAAGTTTTGTACAGTGGCAAGAATCACACACGATGTCAAGCCCCAAGGAGTTGCCCAACCAGACTACTGCTGCAGAGCTGACGACAGCTCCAAATTTGGACCAAACTCAGACCACCAATGCTAACATACCGGTAGAAACAACTGAACCTTCTAAGGTGGAATCTACCAATAATGAGGAACCAATAAAGGTTGATAAACCAGTTGAAAAATCAGAAGAGCAACTCTTGGAGAAGGACGTTCCGGTTATTGAACCAGGACTGGATCAGATCCCAGAACTAAAGACATACTATCCAACCGAAGAAGAATTCAAAGATCCTTATGCTTATATCCAGAAACTACAGGATAATGATAAAACACAAGCAGCTGTCAAGATTGTTCCTCCAAAATCGTTTAAACCAAACTACTTTGAAAACATTCATAGGTTTCAAGTCCCAACAGTCAGACAGCATAAATCAAAGAAGGAAACTGATCAGCTCAATTTTTACAAAGCATTGCTCAAATACCATCAAGATAATAAAATAACGATATCCAAACTACCATCTATTGATAAACGTGTTCTTGACCTCTTCAAACTAAGCAGCTCGGTTCGTGCAAAGGGTGGATTTGAAACGGTTTGTAAGAAAAAGTTATGGGCTCAGATAGGAAGGGAGTTAGGATATACAGGAAGAATAATGACATCTTTGTCTTCTTCTTTGAAACATGCATATATCAAAATGCTTCAAGGTTTTGATAGTACTTATTCAGCTAAAGATCATGAGGAATCAACAAAAACCGATGAAAAGTCCACTGAGCCATCACAATTTCTAAATCAAGATAACAAGAGACCCATAATAGAGACATCCGCATTACAACCTTCAAAGAAATTGAAAACAGACCAGAAAGTTCAAACTCCTTTGATTCCAAGATCTAGACATGTATTCATCCGATCAGTGGATATTTTAAAGGCTAAAGGCATAGTTTCAAATTTTGACACAAATGTGATACAGATGGAAAGTTTAGCAGAGATTGATCAATTCACTTATCCTTCTTATGATTTTAAGAACTGGACAAAAGGATTAGAAATTCCTGACGATGCTCATCCATCATCAGAACTTGATGGGATATCCCGGTTTTGGAAAGTATTTGATGTTGAAGAAAAAATTGATCAACCATCTACATTTGAAGAGGATAAAAAATCAATTAAAAGGTTTTGGAGAAAAATTAAAGATCAAACTGTTCATGTCCCAGATATTGCTCAAAATTTGCCAACGGCTCGATATGGTTCAGGTTTTGCAACTATAAATAGCAAATCAGCATCAAAGGAAGAGATATTACATCCTTGGAACTTGAATAATATACCTCTTGATGAACAAAATATTTTGAGATATTTACACACAGATTCTGAGTCTATAACGAAACCCCGTCTTCATTTTACCGGAAAATATAGTGTGATGTCGTGGAGAGTCGAGGACCATTTCCTTTACTACATTGATTATTCACATACAGGAGCCAATAAAGTTCATTATTTCATTGATCCAAAAGACAGATCGGCTTTTGAAACACTTGTTTCTGAAAAGATCAAAGAATTGTCGCTAGAACCACCAAATGAAACACAAACCAACGATGAATTTCCTAAAGATACTATTATCTCAGATATCATTGAAGAGCTTGAAAAAGGTCAAAACATTAACAGAAGAGCAAGCACCACAAATCAGAAATTCGATAAACTATACGATCATGATCTATCATCCAACATTAACACAGACCTATTGATCGAACCATCGGTATTAAAGGCAAAGAACATCAATTTCTCTTACACTATTCAAAAACCTGGTGAATTTATTGTCAAGTTTCCAGAAACTTACTCAGCAACCGTCTCATTAGGAATATCATTAAGTGAAGGTGTAAACTTTGCACCATCTGGGTGGTTGGAGCATGCATTACGTGCAGAAGAATGGATGGTAAAGCATAAAATTCTGCCTGCATTTTCATATTTTCAATTACTTGTTAACATTGTTGAAGAATCAAAGGACTCTATACTTTTGAAGAAAGTACATAAAGATTTCTTAGCATTTGTTAATAAAGAAATTCAAAACAGAGCTGAGTTAAGGTCCAAAATCCTACATTTGAGAACTATCACGAATAAGTTTGATTACATTGCTGATGATACACTGAGAAATGAGTTTCCAACCAAGTTAGTGGTTACTGATGGTCTGGATGAGTTCATAATAGACACTGCACATTTTTTGAAGAAGTTACAGAATGGAGGCTTTGATTCTGAGTACTTTAAAGGTTTTTCAAAATTTGAGTTACATGTCTATCTCACAGATGAAAAATTGAAATCCTTATCAAGAACCTTAAACACATTCTCTCAATCTCCTGCTGATTGGTTGAAGAAATGTCAAGATTTGTTACAAGTTGAATCTTCATTAGGTGAAACTTTATACGAGAAACCTACATTAAAGAGTTTGAAAAGTTTATTGGTGGATGCTGAAAAACTTCAAATTGATATCAAGGAAGTTAAATGGATTTCAGACTATGTTGAAACTAATTCAATTTGGGTTGAAAAGGCTCAGGAGCTTTTATCAGCTAAACAAAGTACTAAAACTAGAAACAAGAGATCTTCAAATGAGGAAGCGAATAATACTTCTTCTGAATTAGATTTATCTACTTTGAATGATTTGGTTCAAGTAATTTCGAAGCTAGACTTCACTGTTCCTGAATTTGATCAAATTATTGAATTACATGAAAACGTTCTTGAATTTGAAGTACTTGTTGAGTCTTTCTTACAAGAAGAGCATAGCTTGTCAGAAATTGATGAGATCCTTGATGTCGGTAGATCATATGGTCTTGAGCTAAAATCAGTTGAAGTTCTAGAGAAGATATCCTCAAGATTGAAATTGCTTAAAAAATATGATGAATTGAGACAAAACAACCAAGTTGATGAGAATAGACTAGAAACTTATACGAAATTGTTAGAAGAAGGTTACAGGGTTGGTACCACCGAAGATACTGGAATGATCAAATATCTTGAAGATCAGGTTAATGTTGGTTCTTATTTCAAAGCTAAAATCGGTCACGAGCTAAATAACAAAGTGGCTTTGAATATTTGGAAAGTTGAAGAGATGTTGTCAGTTCTTGCTAAATATCCTGTTGACGCTGAGTATTTTAAAATTTTAACTGATTTGAAAGAGCAACATGAAGCATCAAATGAAGCCAAAAGAAAATTCTTGGACCAAATGTACGAAACTTCTAAGAAAGTTTCCCTTAATAACAAAGATGAATCTAAGGATGAGTTTGGTTTAATTACTTATTTGCAAGGTGATTCTGCTGATCCAAGACCAAGTTATTTGGAGACTAGGGCAATCATCGATAAATCCAAAGAGTTGAGTCCAGAAAAATTCAGTCTTATTGAAAGAGTTGATCTAGATTTAAGAAAAGCAGAAGATTGGATGAGATTATGCAAAAGAACATTTGGTAAAGCAAATGCTCCATTCAGTATATTGAGATCACATTTAAGTTTGGTTTTAGATAGAACAGAGCATTCTTTGTCTATTCAAGATACATATCAGGCAGCATCCGCAGACCATGTGATATACTGTCTTTGTCGTTATCCTGAAAGTGGTATCATGATATGTTGTGAGAAGTGTAATGAATGGTATCATTGCAAATGTTTGAAATTGGGGAGAAGCAGGGCTAAAGATGTTGACAAATATGTATGTACTATTTGTGATTACAGAGTTGAGTATCCTAAAGAGTTTAGCAGTCCAAAATTAGAAGACATTTTTCAGTTGATCGAAGATAGTTATCAGCTTGTTGTTCCTCCAGATGAATTACCATATGTTGTGGCCATTTATAGGGTTGGGTATGCTTTTAGAAAATATTTGGATGAAAAGTATAAACCACAATTAGATGGTCAATCAAGATTTGCTAGTGCCTCAATTGCAGAGTTGAAATTCATATTAAGAAAGCTACAAGGATCATATGTGTTGTTGTTGTCTGAGTACAATCAAGTTCGTTTTGAACTATGGAAAAGGGACCCATATTGCAGTGATCCACCACCTCTTATCGAAAACAGTGAGAAAACCAGAAAAAGACGTAAGACCAAAGAGATAAGCAGTACGCCTGCTCCTAGCACTGCATCACAAACTACTCCAGTCCCTTTAACAGCTCCAGCATCAGCTCCAGCATCAGCTCCAGCAGCCATTGAAGCATCTGGCCTACCGCCAATGGGAAGCTTCCAAGTGCTAGCTGCCGCATCGCTTGCCCAAGCCACCGAACCGGAGCCTCAGCCTCAATCCCAACCTCAATCTGAACCTCAATCACAACCTCAATCTGAACCTCAACCAGAACTACCACAGTCGTCTCCCAATAGCACTATATAACATGGCTAAATAACTACATTTAACAAAGAACGTCATATTGTAAAAAACGCTTTTACTCCAGATTCGAACTTCGGACTTGTGATATATTTTTTAACCCCGTATTTTTCATTATTCGGATTCCTTGAGTCGAGTCTAATCACCGAATTCTTCTGAGGGGTCCGTGACGGTTTTTCCATCAGTATAAAAACTCTTCAAACACCCATCAACTCTTCCCCAGATCCTCCTTATCACAATGCTCAGACTCGGCCTACAAAGCACATTGGCTCTGCGGGTGCCAGCCAGACGCTCTCTTCTCAGTGCTCGTTCTGCTGCAGGCTCCCGTTTCCTACACGCCTCAGGCTTCCTAAAGGCCAGTGTCAAAGACGAACACTCTCACGGACACTCACATGGCCATTCACACGGAGCTGCCTCTGCTGAGGACGCTTTTGCAGACCTTCAGGATCATGACCATGTGCATCTTAGGGAATCAGAGACGGAAACAAACGACTCGTACACTTTTGGTAAAGTGTTGTCCCATGATCACGACCACTCTCACGGTCCCAACAAACTGTTGGTGCTGGACAGAAAACAGTTTTGGGAAAATCCAGGTGTTAGAATCACATGGGTCGGATTGTTGATCAATGTCGGTATGGCTACCGGTAAATTTGTCGGTGGGCTTGTTTTCCATTCCCAAGCTTTGATGGCTGATTCGATTCATGCTATTAGTGATTTGGTTTCTGACTTTTTGACTTTGGGTACCGTTGGTTTGGCTGCAAGAGGACCAAATCAAGAATTTCCTCACGGTTATGGTAAGATTGAAACTGTTGGATCATTAGCTGTTAGTTCAATCTTAACTATGGCTGGTTTATCCATTGGTTGGGCTTCTCTGGTAAACATTGTTGGTCCTGCCGTCCCACATGCTATCATTGAATCTTTGAATGCTTATCACATCCACATCTTATCTGCAGGACATGGTCATAGTCATGCCCATGCTCATGATGTTACTGATATCAACGCTGCTTGGATCGCTGGTGCTTCAATTGTTGCAAAAGAATGGATTTTCAGAGCCACTTCAAAAGTTGCTAAGGAAACTAACTCTAAAGTCTTATTAGCTAACGCATGGCACCATAGAGTTGACTCTTTAACATCATTAGTCGCTTTAGTTACTATTACCTCTGGTCATTTCTTGGGAATTTCTTCTTTAGATGCAGTTGGTGGTTTATTAGTCTCTGGTTTAGTTATTAAAGCGGGTTTCAAAGGTATTAACATTGCTGTCAATGAACTTGTGGATAGATCAATTCCAAAGAATGATGAAAGATACATTGAAGTTGAAACAAAATTACAAGATCTCTTATCAAAACTTTTATCAAACAACAACTCCAAGAAGAAATATCAAATCAAAGAGTTGGTCTTGTTGACATCAGGTCCAAATGTTCATGCTAAACTTATCTTAGAAGCCCCTCTACAAAGATGGGATAACGTTTTAGGAATTAACGAATTTGAAGTTGTGTCTCAACACGTGAAGAAACAATTGATCTCATCCATTGAAAACTTGAGAAGTGTTACCATTGAATACGTTGGAGAAAAACCAGTGGAAGAAGTTGAAGAACCAAAAGCTGAGGAACCAAAAGTTGAAGAACCAGTGGAAGAAGAACCTCAACAATCACACAGTCATGCAGATGGTACTATTCATACCCATAAGCATTAATTACAAACTGATGTCTGTGTAATTACAGTTGTTAATAGAAGCAAAATAAAAAAAAAAAAATCTGTACAAAGTGTCATTCTACATAATTGAATTTGACTCCATAGATTCTATATGTTACATTAATATACAATTATGTGTTCAATACCCAGTTAAATTATAAGTTTTTGATCCAATCATTCAAACCAGCTCTATTTCTAGCAATTTCAATAGCATAAAACTGTATTCTAACAACGAAAATTGTGGTTTCTTGACCATATTCAGAATCGGCTCTAGTTCTCAACAATGTACCAAAGTTGTAATCTTCAATTTGTTTGAATTTTTCACAGAAAGCTCTCCATTTTGGTTTACCTGTAGCGGATTTCATAGCTTCCTCGCTTATTTCAAAAGCAGTTTGAGGGTTTGCAAACTCTGGAAAGTCTTCAAGAAGTGTGTCATAGATATCATCATCAAATTTGGTCAACTTTAATTTGGTACCTGGAATGGCTCTTAACAAGTTCCAATAAGTTTCAGCTTGATGCACAGCTTTGACTGCAAATTGTTTTTCGATATCCTCTAAGTTATCAGCGGTTTCAGCGTCAAATGCAGACATTTTCTGAAGATGTGTGATTATACCAGCATTGAAACCTCATCGCTATGGAAAAAAAATTACTTTTTATACTTGAACTTTTTTTCCACGCGAAAATTCGCGAAGCTTCTGGAAAACCTGTTGACAGGGAACTAGGAGGATTCTTATCGTAAAACACAAGTGTCATTGTATAAATGACGTGTTTTCCGATGAGAGTTACAAAGACAAGTACCTCGGAGAATTATGAAACTTTAAATGTGAAAAACATGATATCAAATGTCTACTTTTCCTCAATTTGTAGGATTTGAAGCGGAAAAGGTTGAAATTAGTTAGAATTTTTGAGATTTAGCACTAAACTCTTCTTCAAACAAAAACTAAATTAAGAAATAATAGCATTATAAAATTTGTAGAAAATTCAAAATTCTGCATATCATGAAGCACGTATAACTCGTGGACTACCGCTAATTATAGAGCTTGTACTATTATAAGAGAAATTAATAGTTAATTAACAAAGATAACAATGAATTTTGAGTGGCACCTAGGTCCTAAAGGCTATTATTACCTTCACAATTCTATATCAAAATCATGTTAATAAAAAATTGAAAATTGATCATTGAAATATTTAATAAAACTCAGTCAATTAACGTTACAATGGAAATGTCTATAATCCAGTTAAGCAGTTAATCGATGGATAGTCTAGAAAACCAAAAAAGGCGGTGGTTATTCAAGCTCGATTTCAAAATTCAATGTCACCTTGGATCTATTATTAGTATGAATTCATTTTTACGATCTAGCTTAAAAGATAGTCTACATGCAGATTATCACGACATTATACATAAACGGGTAATACGTTAAACTTTTATTATAGAGTCTAGACATCGCTTACACAACCAAGTTTAAATAAATCAGCTAAATAACGGAAATCAAACCAATTGTGAGACAGTACTTGTCACTTTATTCTTTTCAGATCTATTGTCAAGGTCGGACTGTGAATCCTCAATACTTTCCAGCTCCTTAATTTCAGTTTTATTGAAAATAATGTCACTTTTACCTTCTTTCTTAGCCAAGTAATAAATAACATAAAACAACACTTGTGTGATAAAAATACTTCCAAGGTTAATACCCCAACCAATTCTGAATTTTGGTTGGTATTTGATGTTCCATTGTAATGGGACAGTCCAAGCTTGAGTAGCATAAGAGTAGGAGTTCATTAGGGCTAGAATGATAGCTTTTTTCTCAGCACTGTCTTTACAAATGATAGCGGCCCATGCATAGAAGGAAGGTGCTAGACCAGACCATAGACCTGGCAAATAATAAGCAACAAATTTCAATGCTGTTGGAATATCCCAAATTAAAAGACAAATGGTGTAGAAATAAGACAACGCAATGATAGCAGTACCAATTCCCAACTTACCATATACATCAAACAAAGCAGGAGTAATTAAAGCAGCAGCACATCCAACGGCATTGGTACCAGTTGGGAAATTGTTTCTATCTGGGATGCTATAACCTTCATTTTTTAAGTATAGTGAGAAAGCTGAACTATAACCAGTTTGATGATGGAAAATCCATAAAAAAGGTAACAAGATGAACTCCCAACTCCAAACAATTTTTTTGAAAGTTGCTTTGTCCCATGCTTTTGCTTGTTGAACATTATTCTCTTTTAATCTCTTTCTTGCAAAAACTAGATCATCTTGGTTTAAGATACTAAACTTTTTAATATGGTTAGGACTTCCTGGGAACAATAAGATACCGTAGATGACGACAACTGCAGTGATCAAGCCATCAATGATGAATTGCCATCTCCAACCTTCAAGACCACCCTTACCATTAAGAGAATTATGTGCCCCAGTTTGAATGTAACCAGCACACATGCTTCCTAAACCAGCACAGAAATTATAAAAACCTGCTCTTCTGCTTAATTCTTCAGGTGTGTTCCAAGATGAAATAGTATAGTAATGGCCTGGAAAAGAAAGAGCTTCCGACAATCCAACAAAAAATCTGATAACGTACATATCATTAGACGTTTTAACACCAGCTGAAGCGAAAGTACAAATACCCCAAATTGCTTCACAAACAATCAACAACCAACGAGACCAGCCCTTTTTGGTGATGAAGAACATAGCAGGGATTTGACCTATGCAGTAACCAACATTATAAAAAGTACTGAAGTAATTCAATTCATTACCATTAAGATGTAAATCTTCTTTCATACCGGAAACATAAGCATTAGTGACATTCATCTGATCCAAATATTTTGTGAAGAAACTTAAAGCGCAAAACAGAGTGACAGCTAAATCAACTTTAAAAACATGCCATTTCTCATACTTTGAGTAGTGCGCTGGATACCAATCAAAGACGTAAATAAAGGCAAATGCTTTCTGATATTTGGTTTTAGCTTTAACTGGTCTTCTGGTGGTATCGATCGTATCATCAGTGTATTCGGAAGGTAAAATGTCTGACAGGTCATCATTATGCTTCATATAAGCAATAAATCTATTGAACCAGCCCATCTTTTGATAAACTTCTGTAATTGAATATTCCAGTATAAGGATCTTCCTTCTAAATTATCGGTAGGGAATTTATCTTGATCTTTATATCAGAAACTAGACTTTTGCACTGGCTATGTTGAAACATCAGATATCACGGAAACAATGCTTCCCCATTGAAACAACGATAAGTCGCACAGTAACCGGTACTAACCACTAGAACAGCGCTAGTCAGTATTGAAAAGGAAATGATGTCGCTTGAAATTGATCAACTGTGTACATCTGCAACAAGTTTTGCATATCTTCAGCAGAAGCGGTTTAATTGAAAATGCCGCCCTTGAGGCTTGAAGTCTGAAGTCGTTGAAAAGTAAGGCGTTAGTCCTGGCCCGGATCCCCTTCAATTCCTCCTTGTAGTGCCCTTAAATGTGGTTGATAAAGAGTGAATTTCCATCTCGGGCGGCGAGCCTCTTTGTGTTTCAGCTTGATGAGAATCTTGTCATTTTGACAGGACCCTATTTGCTAAGCGAAGTGTTGAAGCTTTTTGAATTTCTTTGATGAAAGCTCTTTGGAAATATAAAAACCTTGCTTGGAAATTGGCGCTTGGTACTATGACCCATGTCTCATAATGCTTGGTGTTTCTAAACTGTTGGATCAACGGCGGCTTTAGTAGTTTAAGTTTCAACTGCCTAGTCTTTTAGCATACATATTACACATATGCTGGAGAATGCCAATGGATTATGGAACTTGTCTAGCGGAGCTCACTTCTGCAAAATCTCTGACTCTCTGACTGTGGTGAATTAGCTTGAGATTGATCAAGTAGCTTGTCTGATCTGAGATAGATCCCCCGGGACGAGATCCCCGTCCTTTGTTTTGGCAGGACGTTTGACTTCCAAGACCCAACACAACGGAATAACTTACCGATCAACAATTTTGCTCTTTCAAAATTTCATGCAAAAATGAGTATACGATCGACTTGAAGCCACTCTCCAAAACAAAAGTGGTTTAACTTTGAACTTTGAGATGAAGATCCTGATTTAACAACCAAAGATAGTAATAGATAAGGCGGACAGAAGAAGCAATTACAAAATTAACAATTGCCCAATGCCCATGTATTTAAATCTGCCAGTTTTTAATGGGCAACATTGCGACGGCTAAGTCGACCATTTTGGCCTGGACTTTCCATCATCCACAGTCTGAGATTTAACGAGTGCACTTTTGGCAATTGTTCATGGAAGACTACTTGCTTCGTCACTGGAACTTTAGGGCATTTGAGGTGCGATACTACTGAATGAAAGTCTGCTTGATATAGGAAGTTGAGATGGGTGAGAAAACTGATTTGGAAGCTGAAATTACAGTAGAAGAAACTCAAGATCTGGATCAGATACTGGCCGACATTCATGAAAATATATTACCAAGAAGGAAGATATGGAGCGTACTCGCTGGTGTTTGCTTCTCAATGATGTTGGCATACATTGATTCAACCGGTATATCTATTACACTTCCCTCGATTGCTGACGACTTAGGAGCTCAGGACACCATTGCTTGGTCAGGAACAGCTTCGATGATTGGAAATACACTTTGTATGTGTCTGATAGGGAGAATGAGTGACATATTTGGGAGAAAATACGCTCTTATTGGATCTTTGGTAGTTCAAGCAATTGCCGAACTTTCTTGTGGCCTTGCACAGACCCCATATCAATATTATGTGTTTCGTGGATTTTCAGGCTTAGGAACGGGCGGAATAACCAGCATGACAATGGTGATTTTATCTGATGTTGTTCCTTTAAAACAAAGAGGATTTTATCAAGGATTCTTAGGGTCGTTTGCGAGTATTGGAAATGGTGTTGGTATCTTTCTTTGTTCTGCATTCGTGGAGTATCAAACTTGGAGAAAATTTTTCTTTACCTTAACTCCAATTATCCTCTTTTCTGCATTCATAATATGGTTAGTTGTGCCATACACACATCAAGAGTCAGATGTTAAGAAAAAAGTCCAACAGATAGACGGCGCTGGAATCTTAACGAGCTCAATAGGTATCATATTTTTATTAGTTCCAATTAGTGGTGGTGGATCTACATTTGACTGGAATAGTCCAATTGTGATTTCATTCTTCATTATTGGTGGCCTTTCAACTTTACTCTTCGTCTATGTTGAGAAAAAGATTGCAAAACTGCCTGTGATACCCACTTATTTGTTCACTTCTAGATACCCTCTGACTCTTTTGTTGACACAAAGTATATTCTTCGGGATGTGTCACTTCAGCACTGTTTACTACATCCCTTACTATTTCCAGACGGTGAGGTCTTTTTCAATGATTAAAACATCACTATTTTATCTTATATTGATTAGCGTTCAAACAGCCTTTGCTATACTTACTGGAGAGGTGATATCTAGGACAGGTCATTATTTATTAGTTGTGCTGTTTGGCTATACATTTTGGGTTATTGGGATTGGGTTACTGTTACTCTTTGAACCACATTCAAGCATGGTTACAATTGTCTTTTGTTTGATATGTATTGGTATTGGACTTGGTGCAACTTTTCAACCAACGTTAGTTGCAGTACAGGCCCAATCTTTCAGAAAAGATAGAGCTACCGTCATATCGACTAGAAACTTACTTCGTTCTTTTGGAGGTGCCATGGGAATTGCAATATCGTCCAGTATTCTATCAAACTCATTCATAAAACACTTGAAGAGAGATGGTCCTAGTGTATTTTCCAATGATGAAATTGAGTTTTTGTCAACTCAATTGTTCTCCTCTAAGTTGTTGAGCTCTTTGAGTCTGGACAAGGCTAATTTTTTGAAAGAATTATATATGAAGTCACTAAAAAACGTCTTCCACTTCTGGCTTGGGTGTGTTGGATATTGTTTTGTGTCAACGTTACCTATCAGAGATAGAGGATTAGACTCTGTCGATCAGAGTAAGAAGTAATAGATATTGTTGCCTGGCTCTACATGTAGGAACCACATTTTCGCGATTTTGACACATTGAAGAAGTGTCTCCAACATTCGACAAACTAGTTTGTTTGAAGATTAGTACCTCTATTACTGAAACCAATGTCATTATTCAAGACAGCTGCTATCCTGATCATTGGGGATGAAATTCTGAACGGAAAAATCCGAGACACCAACTCTCACTATTTTGCAAGCTCGCTTTTCCAGAAAGGGATTGAAGTGAAGAAGATCTTGGTGGTTGGAGATTACGAGGATGAAATAGTGAATGCAATAACAAGTTTACATTCAAAATACGATTTTATCATCACTTCAGGTGGAATTGGTCCTACATTAGATGATATCACCTACGATTCCATTGCAGAAGCTTTTAAACTCCCTACGAAGCTCCATGATGAAACTGTGGAGAAAATGAAACGCTTGAGCAAGAGAAAGACAATTTTGAACGAAGAGGAACAACAGGCACAGTACAGAATGGCGATATTTCCAGAAGGTCCAAATGTTGATGTTTTGTTTCTTCATGATGAGTTGTGGGTACCAGTTGTCAGCATTGACTCAAAAGTGTTTATACTACCTGGGATCCCTCAATTATTTGAAAGACTGTTGGACTTATTGTTGAACCACTTCAAAGAAAGGATCGCACATGACAATGAATTCATCAGATACTTTGTCAAAACTCAGTTGACGGAATCTCAAATATCTCCATTCTTAACCAAGTTACAAAAAAAGGGAGATCCGTATCAGGTTAAAGTGGGCAGTTATCCACACATGGAACATAATTTCAACACTGTGAGCATCCTTGGTAGAATAAAGCATGACGAATTCATCAGAGATCTTGTCAAGGAGACTGTCATTGAGGTCAAAGGTGAAGAAATAGACGAACAAACTGAGAAGCAATACTCAGTGAGAGTTTAGAACTTCCCAATAAGGAAGTCAACCGCCAGACGCGAAGAATGGAGAATTTTACGTAATGTCAATTTTTTTTTTCTTTTTTTTCTCGCGTTACCAAAAATAAAATTTACTGAATCACTGCGAAAAATTCTTGTAGTTCTGCTGCGCAATTTCCTTGAGAAAACCTGTTATAACCAGAAAAAAAGGTCCACTTTTAAAGCCCACAGAGGTCACTTTCAACTCATTAGTCTTGCACTGGAGCTAAATTAGCAGATTCTATCAAAACTGGTCGCTCATTAATACCTTCTCAGAGCATTCCCTTCTAGCCCCCGGATACTTGTTGGATCAAAAAATAGAAACCAACAATGAGGGTGTCTTATTTTTTCACTCTAATAACGTACTACGTTGCGTCAGTGATAGCTAAGAGGTCCTTAACATGTGAATCTTTGGTGACATGTATGGAAGGTTCTCAGATCTCGGCTAACTTCTTTGATGTGGTGTTCAACCCTGAAGACAGGTCAATTCGTTATAATTTCGACTTCAACTCTGAGATCAACGACTACATTTTCGCTGATGTGTTTGTTTATGCCTACGGGTTTAGAATCATCACTGAGAAGATGGATTTATGTGATGTTGGTTGGTCTCAGTTCTGTCCTTTATTTCCAGGTCAAGTTGAAGTTGATTCCATCTGGTACGTTGATCAAGATCTAGCTGACAGAATTCCAGGTATTGCTTACCAAGTCCCAGATATTGATGCCTTTGTTAGAGTTATTGTCAAAAACTCGAACAACGAACAAGTTGGTTGTATTCAAGGTTTCTTCACCAATGGTAAGACTGTTTCTCAAACAGGTATCAAATGGGCAACCGCTGTTATTGCCGGTTTAGGTTTATTGGCTTCTGCTGTTGCGTCCGTGTTTGGTAATTCTAATGCTGCCTCCCACATTTCAGCCAATGCAGTCGCTTTATTCTTATACTTTCAATCGGTTGTTCTTATTTCAATGGCACACGTTGACAGTGTTCCACCTATTGCTGCTTCATGGGCCGAAAATTTGATTTGGTCCATGGGTCTAATCAGAGTAACCTTCATGCAAAAAATCTTTAGATGGTACGTTCAATCTACAGGAGGAGACCCTGATTTGTACTTGACCAATAAAACCATCAATATTTTGGTTCAAAGATCTATTGACTACACCAGTGATTTGGTCGCTAGAGGTGTCGATTACTTAGCCAAAAGGGCAGCTCCTTTAGTCCTATACGGTAACTCCAATGTTTTAATCTTCAGAGGTATCCAAAGATTGGCTTATGAAGCTGGTATTGAACACACATCTGTCGTTGTGACTGGTTTCACCTTTTTCGTTTTATGTGCCTACGTCTTGGTCGGTGTTATTTTTGTTGTTAAATACGCAACTGAATTAGCTGCTAGAGTTGGTTGGATCAGAGCTGACAGCTTTATTGCTTTCAGAAACAATTGGACATCCGTATTGAAAGGTTCAATCTCTAGATATATCTTTATTGGTTTCACCCAATTGATTCTTTTATCAGTTTATGAGTTTTACGTTAGAGACTCTCCAGCAGTTATCGTCTTAGCAGCCCTTTTCCTACTATTGGCTTTCACTGTCATTGGATGGACTGCTTTCAGAGTCTACACATTCGGAAGAAAATCATTAAGAGAACATAAGAATCCAGCAGCTTTGCTATACGGTGATTCAAAAGTCTTAGACAGATATGGTTTCTTCTACACTATGTTCAGAGCTCAAAAATACTGGTGGGGTTTGATTGTCATTGCTCATTCTTTTGTCAAGTGTTTGTTTATTGCCTTAGGTCAAGAATCTGGTAAAACTCAGGCCATGGCATTTTGGATTATCGATATGTTTTATTTAGGTATTTTGATTCATTATAAACCATATTTGAATGTCCCAACTAATGTCATTTCCATTTTGATTCAATTGGTCACAACAGTTAATTCATTTTTATTCACATTCTTTTCCAACATTTATGGTCAAGCAGCAGCTGTTTCCTCAATCATGGGTTGGGTGTTTTTCATTTTGAATGCTGCGTTCAGTTTGCTTTTATTGATTTACGTTTTGTTATTCTGCGGTTATGTCTTGTTTTCTAAAAATCCTGATGCTAGATTTAGACCTGCCACTGATGACAGAGCTTCCTTTCAAAGACAAAATGGTCAATTGGATTCAAGTAAAGGACCAGCAGCCGAACTTTTGGCTTTGGGTCTAACTGCTAAAGATCATGATGATAACTGGCAATCTGAAATTCAAAACAGAAAAGATTCAGCCAAGTCTTCTAGTAATTCAAACACATCTGGTGATTTGGACGATGACAAACCAATCGATTTTGATGATAACGAAAAAGAAACATTCACAGGTATGGTTGTTAGAAAATTGACAGGTAAAAAAAAATCCAAAAGAACAAACAACAAATCAAAAGGACAAGATAAGAGACTATTATCCGAAGCTTCATATCTAGACAACAGAAGTCCTCATGATGATGATGAATTCTCTTTCAAAGATGAGGTTTTCACTCCAAATGTCGCCACAGCTGACGATGCCAGTATTGGTTCCTTTGCCAATGCTTATGACGCCAGAGAAGCATCAGCCAATGATTTCATTGGATCATCATCTGAAGCTCGCAGAAGTTCATTGAACTTGAACAAAGCTGAAGACGAGTATGAACATAACAAAATTTGAAGAAGGAGTTAATGATTTAAGTTAAGGCCGAAACAATGACCTTTTTATCTTGTTTGTTTATTTGTTTGTTTTCATTTTTATTTCTATGCCCTATGTCTTGTCATTAGTTTGATTGTGTTATTGTTTCATTTCCTTTGGTTTGGGGTTGACGGTATTGTATTTTTAGGTTTTATTTTGTGTTTGAATCAAGTTTCTATAAGGAAGATCGATTCTTTTTCTTGACGTCATGTATACTACTAGCTTTATGCTACAAATTGAAACATTTATGTTACCGTTTTACGTAGTTTGTCAGATGCTATAATTTATAAAAAGTCTCATATTAATTGGGTCGGTGTATCCACGCTCATTTTGATAATCTGAAGTCGTCCCAATGCAATTGCACTTTTTTGGTAAAATTAAACACAGTACTTGGATTCTTATATTTCGAAAAAGCATGAAATAGTTTCTGTTGTAAGTATGATATCGATGAGTTATCTGGGCTAAAGTCACCAAATGACCAGTCAAGGAACATTCTCCTAGGACTTTTCTCAATAAACTGTTCAATGATATCGAAAGTTTTAGCAGTTGTTCTGCTAATTAGATCAATATCAGTTTTGGTATAGTTATAAATTTCGTTAACGTTAATTTCTTCCCACCATTTATCGTAATTGATATCATCATTCGAGTCTTTAGAAATATGATCTTTATAGATTTTGCTAGGTCTCATTAACCCTAAAGCATTTCCTGTAGTCCCAAACCTAAAATCAAGCGAACCGGGAGTATAGAGATAAGGAACCCTTAAAGTTGTTTTGCTAAATCCTTCACTTGATCTCCATTGTTGATCTAGTCGTTCTGCAATCAAAGGACCAACTGGAGTTGTATTCGACTCATCACATTTCACAGTAAAAGGCAGAAAAGAACCTGAGCCTTGAAGATATCTTAAAAAACTTAATTTTTCCTCTTCACTCACATCACATTGAAATATACCTCCAACCCAAGTGAATGGTGCATATGTGGTCATCTCACCTGCTGCATATCTCTTTCTTCTGGCAAATTTATAGCATACAACATTTTCCGAGTCTTCATCATTCAACTCTTTGTAGTTAATAGGGACCATTTCATCAACACTAGTTTCCAAAACATCTGGTGAGAAATATTCAGCATAACCTAATGGACCTGATAAATAAGTCAAAAACCTCCTCCATTGCTGACCACATGCAAATAGTTTGGACCGTTTCTGTAGACTGATCTTACTAGGCAAGATCTTTTCTCTGATTACTTCAACGCTATGAGGGAGTTTTGGAAGTTTATCTAGTAGCGGAAATATTTTCTTTTCATCTTCAACATCACCATCATTCTCTCTTCTGTCTTTATCTGCTAATCTTTTTCTCATTGCAGGTGGGACAACCAAACATACTGACCGGGACCAATCAATGTCAGTTTCTCTTCCGGTTCTGGTTATTCTTTCATATTCTAATCTACCTTGATCGCAGTGACTCAAGGAAACATAATGTAACATGGGAGGAGCAGAACATCTAACTTCGTAATTTCGGTTTAGCTTGAAACCACTATATGGAACTGGAGACTGCTGAGAAAGATTACAAATCTTGTCTTGACTCAGAATATGGCACAACCCACTTTTGAATAACAGCAAGAAGCAAATTATTACCTTGATGATCATTTTTGTCTAGCCGCTGATAAACGAAGAACTCGACTGTTTAAGGAAGTATGAAGGATAGGATGATAACAACTATGACTGCTTTCAATATGGTCCTTCCGATAAATCTTCTAATCATAAGCAAAACCAAGAAATAGCAATTAAATGTGGATAACACAGAAATTATTTTGCCTTAACAAAATACCACCACACATATTTATTGTGTTGATACTGGTAGTTGAAAAACAAACCGTTACACAAAGGCAAAATAATTTTGTAAAAAAATCTTGAATGACACCTGAGACTGACAGTCGCCCTTAAAGCAATACAAAAACAATGAACACAGTTCTTTTATATTACACACAATCAGCGTTACACAATTATAGCTAACGTGTTGTCACACAGACTGATCAATAAATAATCATGATGGAAAAAAAAAATATTGTCAAATGTTCGTTATCATATGATTGGGATAGGCAGAAGGTCAGATATTAATAATGGTTTGAGTTTTGAGAACATTCTTGATATTTTCGACAGTATCTGTCAACAATCCAGCATTTGATTGACAGTCAAAATTTAGAAGAAATAAGAATGATATTTCCAAAAACTTCAAATCATCTAACTTGATACCACCTATCTTAGCTATGAACTGCTGTCTATGATTGATATCCTCTAACGTTTTGCAACTGATTCTTAGACCTGCTATTAGAAGACGATGCACGTTATACTTTGTAAGCTGTATCACTTTCCAATCAACGACCAGCTTGTATAGATAGTGAATGCAAGTAAGATAAACAGCGGAAGACAAACCACAATACCTGTTAATACGTTCAAGGTATTCTGTTGGGGTTAGACCAGGAAGAATCTTTAAAGCAAATCTTTTAACTAAAGCGGAATCTTGCGATTTAGGATTGCGTTTTTCTTTGTTCTCGATATTGGTGTCTATTATCACATATTCATTATCTTTCTCATTGTAATGCGCCTTTTTGGGGGATAAGGGACTGTCTTCGCATGGTAGATAATCCTCTTGAGACTCATCTTCTCCCTGGGATTCTGATATACTGTTCTGATGCGTCGTGCTGTTGTCATTGTTTTCCTCAGATTGTTTTATAAGATGACTTACCAGGTAGTCTAACATTTTTAAAGCAGCAAGTGAGTCAATTTTGTCAAGGACAACAGTGTCTTGGTTGAGCAGTTCTTTTATATCAATATCTGCAATCTTTACGAGTGGAGGTGAAGGGGGTTTCGGCGTTGTAGCAGGATGATCAACAAACGTCTCTTGTGAAGATGTTCTAAATTGTATTCCATCCATTGCGGGGATGAGTAGAGAACTGACGGGAGGCGACTAGACCCAAGTAACAACTGTGAGAGAAACCACTAATGTAGGTTTGTATCGTTTTTATCAAATGATCTGACTGGTGATCCGCTGCTTAATTGAATAATTCAATAATGTTTGTGACACGATTCGCAACTAAAATTCACAAAAAAAAAAAGAATCTGGAGATAGAAGTTTAGAACTTGAACCCGGAAAAACTATTTGGTAGGGCCAACATTTAACGGCTGGTAGCCTATTTTTACTCGCAATTTGAAATAGTATATGTTATAAAGGGTGCAACTTAAGTGGCTAGTGAAATTACAGCTACAACATAGTTTAGAGAAACATTTTAGATCGTTAATTACCATAAATACATCTCTGGTTCTTTAGTTAACAAATGTACTAATGATCTAGTACAATCTGTGGGATGGACCCATAGAAGATTTGATAACAACAGAACCAACATTTTGCCAGTTTTTCTTCAACAAAGAAACCAAGAAGTTAACAGCCATCAAAATTTGGTTGACTAAAGCATCTTCTTCCATTTCGACGTTACCGATGGCGACAGCCAAACACAAAACCTTTTTCAATTGGAATTTGATAGTGGATTTGACTTCGTTAACTTTACCGTATAAGTCATCGTTGTGAGAAACTGGAGTTGGGAATTTACCAGCTTTAGATAATTGAGGACCCAATAATCTTGGAACTTGTTTAATCAAAACATCAGAAGCAACGAAAGCGTTGTATTTCTTAGCTAATTTTTTGATCAATTTTTTGTTCTTGTTCAATTTTTTCAAGTCATCAACGGACATAGCATCAATACCTAAGGATTTAGCTCTGTCAACATCGAAAGCATCACCAAAGATACAGATAGACATGTTTGGTCTTGGGACTAATGGTAATTTCAAAGTACCAGAGAAACGCTTATCCCTTTGAGGATCGTAGTTTTTCAAACCGACTTGTAATTCAACGGTTTCCAAAAAGTTTCTCTTTTTGGTTTCGTTAGAGTAAGTCAAGATGTCCTTGACATGCTCTCTGACTTGAGTGGTGGTGATTTTAGACATATTGACTAATTTCTATCTGCCTTCCAAAAATTGGTATTCCTAAGAGGTTTTCGACGGATGAGGTTCTTATATAAAGTACTAGTACTGTGAAAAGTTTCGTGAAGTTTTTTTATTAGTTCTGCTTTGGAAAGTAAACCCGTACACCTAATGTAAAAAGCACAGTCACAAAAAAACAAAAGCTCAAATTCGCGAATTGATTGCGTAAGCAGATAGTTAGGGTTATGAGTGTTGATGTTTTCGCGATCTTTATTCTTTTGGTTTCAATTGTGTCAAAGTGAAACAAAAACATTGGATGGCTCACTGATATTTAAGACTTCATCTGCTTCATTGGCAAATTGGAATCTGGTCAGCTCTAACTCAATGTTTCCAAGGTTGTTTTGGGCCAGAGGCTACGCAACCAAACGTTCTTCAAGCTCTTCCAAGTGGCTGAATAGAGCTAACAAGGATCCATACACTAAAGCTGCTAAATTTAATGAGTACAAATCAAGAGCTGCTTTCAAATTGGTTCAGTTGGACAATAAGTATAAAATCTTGAAACCTGGACTTTCTGTTGTTGATTTGGGATTTGCTCCAGGGGCTTGGTCGCAAGTCGCTGTTGCAAGAACAAAACCTCGGGGTATCGTTCTTGGTGTTGATATTATACCCACGGCACCACCAAAGGGAGCATCTTCAATTCAGGCTAACATTTTAAGTTTGCGGACTCATAAGCAAATACGAAGCTTTTTCTTGGAACAACAGGCCCATTTACTAGAGAATGAAGAACAAGCGAACGCGTTGGACTCACCAAGCTATATTGCCAAAGAAATGACTGAAACTGATTATAACAGCGACGAAGACATACAACTTAGGTCTGACCAGAGATTTCCAATTGATGTCGTGATAAGTGATATGTATGCCCCTATACCACTTCCTCATATGCCTTGGAATAACTTAACTAATAGTGCTTTTTTCAGGATGGCCAACACTACAGGCTTAGCAGTCAAGGACCACGCTGCCAGTATAGTAAGTACTTTTACATGATTGTTTCTCTTCATTTACTGACAAAACACCAGAATCTATGTGACGCTGCACTTGTTTTAGCTATTGATCTTCTGAAGCCTGGTGGTGCTTTCATATGTAAATTTTATACTGGAGCAGAAGATGCAGGATTAGAGTATCGACTTAGAAGGACATTTTCTAAAGTCTTCAGAGACAAACCTGACGCTTGCAGACCTGAGTCCAAAGAGTGTTATTTCATTGGATTGGGAAAGCTGGACGATGTCGATAAACGGGATGTGTTCTCTTGATTTTGCACCCTTGAATTGTGATTATAGATTAATGAATGACGAACGAAAACAATAGTACTAAAATGTAGACCGATCTTGAAATACAGACAAATAACTAGAACTTATTTAAAATCATCTTTTATTCAAGGCCTGAAACCTTTCAATGTCTTGGAGGAGGCATTAAACACAGTATACTTTTCATATATTTCGACACATCATCTATTCCTCGTCATTATCTACTGGCTCATCTTCTGCATCAACTTGAGCTTCTTCCACTTCTTCTTCCACTTCGTCTTGAGCGTCTAAAGATTTAACCTCTTGTACTTCTTCTCCGTTTGTGACTGGAGCTTCATCATCTAAGTCTACCAGATCGTGAACTTGGTTAGAAGCTGGAAAACCTTCATCAATACCTGGTACAGTGACTCTGTCGGCGATATCTGATTTGTTCAACTTTTTCAATGATTCCTTCCATTGCTCAATGGCTTTAGAAACATCACTACCGTATGTCAGACCCAAGATAGAAGCCTCAATTGGTCTATCACTTATTTGTAACAGTTCAACAGCCTTGGCGATGTTACCACTTGTCCAGTATGCATTGAATGCAACATTATACTTTCCTTTGGCTTTAGCAGATTCAGCTAACTCTGACAGCAGTTGTTTTTGGTTGAAAGAGGTGTATAATAGTAAAAGGGATTCTAAATCATTGGCATTTTTGAAAGACTCAATGGCCAGTTTGTATTTGAAAGATGCTAATGCCAAATCACCCAATGATTTCCATTTATGTTCTGTGTTATCTTTAGCAGCAATTTCTCTTGCGATATCAAATTTGTTGAGCTTCAGAGCAATGTCAAATTTTTGTTCAGAATCTGGTGACACTTTCAAAGCTTCCTCATAGTAGTCTTGAGATTCTAAGAATCTAGCAATCTTCAATAAATCAGTCTCTTCAAAATTTGGTAGATAGTCTTCGTTTGCCTGTTCAATTTCTCCTCTTAGAACTAATGTTTGGTATTCCAAGACAGATAGTGATAGATGGTAACTTGAGACATTGACATCTTTGTCAGCGACATAAACTCTATTATCACGTGCAAGGTATCCAAGTATGTAATTAGCTTTGTCAAAGTGAGCAATATTGTAAACTTTACCACCAACTAAGTAATTGAGTCTATTGGTAGCAGTGGTGTAAATGAAAACATCACCAACCCATTTACCAGATTGAATGGATTCATTGATATCAAATAAAACATCAAAACTCTCTTCAACACCTTCTTCTGGGTCAATCACACCTTGCTCTAATGATTCAACAAAAATGTCTCTATCAAAACTCAAAACGTAAGAGGCGTCGGCTGAACTGATCAAGACCAATTCACCAGATTCTGCCCAGACAATATCAGTGGCATCAACATCAATTCTTCTAACTAATTTACCTGACTCCCAGTCATAAAATGCAACGAACCCTTCAGATTTAACACCAAGTAAAGCACCTCCGTATAACTTGTCAATGGTATAAGCAAAATCAACGTCAGCGTTTGGCAAAGGTTTAAAGTTTTTATGGATGATGATATCATTAGATGCATCTCTGATAGCGTAAATGTTTGAGTCTGCTGCCCAAACGAAGTCAAGAGCAGAACCATATGTTTTATTTCTCCATGCTAATGCAGTGTAAATAATATATTCTCCATCACCAGTCACAGTAGCAAAACGACCATTTGGTGAATGTTTTAAGGATGTTGGGAAAATTTCAACTGAACCTAAATCTTTTGAAGATAATGATAGTTGTTCACCATCTTCAACGTTCTCAGATCCTTTGATGACAGCACTGTAAACTTCATTGTTTTTGGACCAGATCAATTTACCAACTGGATCCAAGGATAGTTTTGGTTCATCATTACCAAGTTGTAAGACAGCAAATCCAGCATCGAAACCAACGGCGACTGAGTTACCTAAGCTAGTGGTGGCAACACACCAAGCTCTTTCAAGACCGTAATTAAGAGATTTTTCAAGTTTGTAAGTGCTGGAGTTCCAGACTTTGATTGTAGCATCTTCACCACCAGAAATAATCAAAGGTAGCTCTGGATGAAAAACAGCAAATGACACATTGGCAGAATGACCTTCCAAAGTGGCAACTAAAGACTTGGTTTGATAATCCCAGATTTTGACGGTTTTGTCATCAGAAGCAGTGATCAAATATGGTTTATCAGCTTGAGGATAATAACTGACGTAGTTGACACCTTTAGTATCATGTGCAACAAGTGTGAAGTTTGGACTGCTGTTCCCTAATGACCAAATCTTAATGGTACGATCTAGACATGCAGAAGCAAATGTGTTTGGATCTTTTGGATTGAATGCCAAAGCCATGACATAATGTTGATGACTTTCAAAAGTTTGCTCCAACTTCCAATCATTTTCCCAGTTCCATAATTTAATGGTCATATCATCTGAACACGTTAAAATGTATGGACGACTTGGATGAACTGCAATTGAACGAATATAGTCAGGATGTGCTTCAAATTGAGCAACTTTTTCACCAGTGTTATAATTATAGACCCTAATATGGAAATCATCGCATCCAACAACGATCCAGTTTTTACGCGCAACAAAGCGACCAGCACGTACAGGAACCTCAGTGACATCAATTGATTTGATTTTAGACTGTTGATTAATTTTGTTAGTACGTTTTTTGAGATCAAAACAACAAAACTGTCACAAGCTGGAATACTTACACCTGTTTCATATGACCAGATTTCAATACGACCTATATGTGTGTTAGTAGAAACTCAAGCGTAATAACTTATCAAAACCACATACCTGAATACAATGTCGTCAAAACCCATGGCTCAGTTGGGTGGAAATCAATACCTTTGACACGGTCTGATCTAGAGCTGAATTTTTTCTGAATGGTTTTATGTTAGTGATTCAATCTTTTGGAATCAAGACAGACAATGACTTACCTTGACGTCCAATTTCATATTACAAGTAAAACTGAAGCTTCCAATGCAACGTGAAAGTAATGGAAATACAGCTGATTTGGCCTTGTTTATATCCTTTTTTTGAATTTCGCTGTTCATATTTTTTGTCGATTCGAGGAAGTCAATATCAAGTTCCGAGGGATGCTTATGTAACTAATACCGGAACTCGAGTATCTTTGCGTCTACTTGCATAAACTCAAGGTACAACTTGCATTTGTGTGTAAAATTATATACAGATTCCCTTGTTTCCAGCTCAACCTATCAGCAGAAGTGATTGAACATTTATGATTTAGGAAATGGCCTATACCAGTGAGAAATTCATTCAAGGATCAATATTTTCCTGACAGAACTGTGCTTTCTCAACATCCACCATTCCTTGTTCAGTATCGCATTTATAATAAAGGAGAAAACTTATTAAAACAAGGAAAAAGTTAAGAAGACATGGGTATCTATCATTATCGGTTTTATCCTGTATGAGTGCCATCAGAAAGTCAACTCCCCAGTTTATCAAGTTTCCTAAAAGAATCTCAAGCCCAAAGTACTGTGCCTCATTTCCAATTGGAAGCATTGAGCTATATAACGTTCTGTTTAGGCAACGCAAAGCAGAAGATGATGAGGAGTAAAAAATATCGAACAACCAAAACTCCCATCTACTCTTGAATCCGACTTTGCTTTCATGGCTCAAGCCTAATATGGCCCAGAACTGAGTAAAAAGTGAAAATAGCATGAGTGACAATGCCCACGACTTAATCGTCATTCTGGTTCGAGGATATAGGTACATCCATAGCAATGAGCCAATCAAAGCAAAGACGAATGAAAGCCATGTGTATACAGTGTATTCTGTATCCGATTTCCCAATTCCCAAAGTGGATCTAAACAAAAGGATAAACACGCTCATAAAGGAACTGTACGATAAATTCCAAATAACCCAACCCACACAGAGGATAAACGCATTTGGATATTTTTGTATCTCATTGAACAAGAACCAAGTTCTTTTGACGGTTAAAAATAATAAAGACTCATCTTTTGGCTTCGTAAGACCATTTACTGAAGGGATTTTTTTAAACATGAAGAGACCGAGCAAAAGTGTGGTAGTCCCTGCACAAGTTATAGCAATCAAAAAGTTATTGAAAGAGCTGTCTCCAGTTTTATCTTTGCTCGCAAATGATATAATCAATCCAATTAAAAGAGCTAGGATTCCACCAAGATTTCCAAACACACTACCCAAAACACTAGTGGTCGCACCTTTTCTCAATATGAGCCCCCTTCTTATTTCTTCTGGAGTCTCATCGGCCTGTAAGTGTACCTGCTCCATAGCTCTATCGGCAAAACTTCTCATGAAACTTGGGATATATGAAGCCTCTAAAATCTGAATTAATGTGTTTATTATGTTGGCCAAACAATAAAGACCTGACCCCCAGCCAAGCTTTAACTTTGTTGGTTTGTTTGACAGTGCTATAAATGGTATTACAGTCACACCATAGGCGACGGTTAAACCGCAAATGAGCCATTTTCTGTAGCTGGAATAATCTGCAATATTCATTATCAACAGAGAGATGACAGACTCGATTAAAGTAAATAACGCTTTCAAGTATAATACATAAGAGTTAGCTTTGACCTCCCAGTGACCTAAACTAATAAAACAATCATTTCCAATATTTAAACATGGTCCACCGTCTGCTGAATGACCTAAATCTCTTGCCATTGTTTGCAAAACTGCTGGGATATATGTCCTTACCATTGAAGAGACAGGCCCGGTGGTGAAACATAGAAGTAACCAAGTTCTGAAGACCCATTTATTGGAATATGACCTCTCAGTCTCCATTGCCACAACGAGTTTGAGTTGATATGATTCATCAAACGGTGATCAATATCAACATGCTAGAAATGGGAAATTATTCTCAGGTTACTTCTCCAAACTCAAATAGTTCTCATATTATTGAGTCCATTATACAAGTAAACATATTCAGAGGTCAATAAGAATGTAACACCGTACAAAACTGCATTACTACCGGGCTACATACTATTAGGGTAACGTAAATTGTTATATCAGTTTGTCTGTTGAATTATTGAAACTGTTTATTTCCCTAATTTTGCTCTCCATTTACTGCCATAAAACATTATCAGCAAAACATTGACAACGCATATCAGCAAACAAAGCCCCAGTCCTGTAAAGCACCAACCAATCCCCATCTCTTTTATCAACTTTTCAACAATGAAAGAACTTACACCAGCCGCAAGGTTTCTGAACATGTTCACCAAAGCAACACCAGTTGAAGCTTGTGCTTTGAAGCATTCTGTAAGGTATGTTGTTGTAATAACAAACGCCCAAGTCATGCCGAATGCATTCAAAAAAGTAGCAATGTAAATCAAAGAGACATGAAGATGTTTATCAGAAGCCCAGCCAAACAAAATTGTACCTGTAATGCAAAGGACAAAACCAAAAAGCTGAAGAGGGATTCTACTTTCTGGAATTGAATTACTCTTCTTGACTCTATCAGAAATACGTCCACTGACCAAAGACCCAAGAATTAAAGAAACACCAGGAACAACATAAGAAAATGATGATTGGACAGTATTTTGATTGTAATCTCTCTGTAAAATATGGGAAAAGGAGACACTAATAGCATAGAACGCAGCAAATAGTAGAGCAGAGTTAATACAGCTTAATAAAACTGGAATATACTTGATCATTTTCCAATAATTCTTTGGATTTGGTTTTGGTGGTTTTGGGAAGTTCTCAACTAACCTCTTTTGAGTGAATTGAGGCCTGAGAAAGTACCCATCAAGGTGAAGAGCTTCACCATTACCTACCAAGTATCTCAAAGTTTCTGGAAGGCAAAACACTATAATCAAGTAAACCACAGAGCCGAAGATTGCAAGAAAACCAAAGACCCATCTCCAAGATGATCCATCAGTTCCTGCAATAGAACTCAACATTGGTCCCAAAACTGGGCCCAGTTGTGGGCCTAACATGAAATATGACATATATTTCCCTCTATTTCTTGGTTCACTGATATCAGCAACTGTGCCCGCACCTACACTGATAACACTAGATGCTCCTAGAGCTTGGAAAACTCTCAAAATGAATAAAGCAACGATATTAACTGGAACAGTGGCCAACAATATGTTAGACACAATAAAGAAAATAAGTGAAGTCAAGTATAAGGTCTTTCTACCACCAAAGTCAGCGAATGATGCCCATACCAATGGAGCTATTCCAAAGACAAACATAAATGCTGAAACAGTCGCATTGATGGTTGTAGTTGAACAATTGAAAACTATCTCAAATTTAGGCAGTAATGGAATATAGATGTTACCTGATGAAGGACCCAAAAAACCTGCTAAAGTGACAATCAACAAAATTCCAAATTTTCTCTTTGGGGAATGATGTGTATAGGGAGTTGGAACTGATTTTGGGGCTTCTTCAGCTATTGAATGATCTTTCTCTGTAATTGTTTCAATTGACTTTTGACTAGTAGGCGTGTCGCCTTCTACCACCTTTTCTGAATCCATACTACTTCAATTAAAATGTAGAAGAGAAGGAAAACTGAGATTTTACAAAGTTATTGTACACATTACTAGAATGAACTTGCTTCTTGAGGCCTGAGACCACTTTTCACTCATCAAAATGCTCATAATAAAACCTCATTTTTATGTTGAGCAAATTAGTTTTCTCAGATCCAATCTGATAGTAAAGATCGATGAACAATAGAGTGGACCACCACTCAATATAATAAGAGCTGTTCAGATCATTCTCAACTATGAGTGCTAAAATTGTGCACAAGTGACAAATTTCAAGAAAAATCTGCTTGACATTGGTGTTTTTCGTATTGGATGTTGATAAGATCTGACCTTCTCATATTTTGTGATTTTTGTGTCAACGAGCAAAATTCTTAGTGAGAAGTATTTTGAAAAGAAAAATTAGCGTTACCATCTCAACCTTCTGATAACTTCAAAAAGAAAGAGAATATGAGTTTTGAGTTCCTCTGTTATTGCGGGACAGCAATCATATTTTTGTCTGCATTATTTCTGATAGTCACAGTTGTTATTCCACCATTCAACTTCCCAAGAAATATACCAACAATTCCATTCTATGTCTCATTTTTAGGCTCTTTTACAGATTTAGATCAAAATGATATCTATAGAATCTACTTGAAGGACAAACTAGACGAATATGGAGCTGTTAAAATATATTTTGCTTCAAGATGGAACATCTTAGTTACGAGGCCTTCGTTATTGAGCCAGGTTCTCAAGGATGAGGATACCTTCGCAAAAAGTGGTAATCACAAGAAAATACCTTATTCAGTGCTTTCTAAGTATACTGGTGATAATGTTATTAGTGCTCATGGTGATACTTGGAAGTTATATAGACGTTTGATCCAACAGAGTGTCCAGTTTCCAAATAAAGATTGTGTACAAACAAATTGCGATAAGCTTGTTGCAATGATCAATCATTTGATAGGAGATGGCAATCAGACAAAGTCTTTACCAGTATCAGATTTCTTACAGAAATTTTCTTTAGCCAATATATCAATGTCCATGTTGGGATGTGATTTCAAAACCTTAGAAATTAATCAACCAAGTGAACTCCATACAAGGTTAAATTTTGTCAAATCACAAATTTTCAAGCCCTTATACATGAACTTTCCAATATTAGACATTCTACCTATACCATCAAGAATAAGGGCAGCTGAAGAGGTTGGTAAATTTAAGGAATTTTTCACACAACAAGTGATTCTAGCACAGCAAGGGGAACAGTGTGATTCAGAAAGTGCAGCTTTCAAGCTCTATTCAGCACTCAAAGAGGAAAAGATAACTCTTGAACAGTTTACTGATAATGCAATCATCATTTTGATAGCAGGTCATGAAAACCCACAGCTCTTGTTCACCTCATTATTATATTTATTGTCCAAACATCAAAAACTCCAGAAAAGATTGAGAGATCAATTGAAATCAGATGATAAGCTTGAAGATTGTGCTTTGTTGAATGCCTTTTTATTTGAAACATTGAGATATTTGCCACCATTAGGCCAAATCATCAACCGGAAAACATCAAAAGATACAGTGTTGGGGTCCAATATCTTTATACCAAAGGATGTATACGTTGGTTACAACAATTTTGTAACTGGTAGGGATGAAAAAACCTGGGGTGAGGATGCCAATGACTTCAAAGTGGAGAGATGGGGAGATACAAACGAAGAAATCCTCCAAAACTTCAAAGTTTTCAAGAGTAGATCGCAACTCAGTTCCTTCCATGGTGGTAAACGGGCATGTTTAGGAGAGAAATTTGCTCTTTTCGAGAGCAGAATGTTCGTCAAACATATTTTGAGTAATTTCCAGCTAGATCTCAGTGCAGATTGGACTGATAAAATAACACCAGCAGGCCCAATTTGCCCAAGAATGTTACGCTGTGACTTCACAAAGTTAGAAAAATAAAAATAATTCTATGTTTCATTTTCCGAATCAGGCAATGTTATGTAGCACTGAGCTTTTTTCGATTTTGTCCATTTTTTTCGATTTTTAACAGCAAATTCATAACACAAAAGGTTCAATCAGATCAAATCAACGCTGAAAAAATGTGGGTTTTCTCCTGGTGTAAGTACTACGGTGGAAGTCTTGTTATATTTGGAGATCGTATTCTAACTAACTCTACTATCAGTTCAAGATGTTTTGGCCTCTTTAGGTCTTTGGAATAAACATGCCAAACTGTTATTCCTAGGTTTGGATAATGCCGGTAAAACCACCTTATTACACATGTTAAAGAACGACAGACTAGCCACTTTACAACCAACTCTTCATCCTACATCCGAAGAGCTAGCAATCGGAAAAGTTAGATTCACTACGTTTGATTTGGGTGGTCATTTACAAGCCAGACGTGTCTGGAGAGATTATTTCCCAGAAGTTAATGGTATTGTCTTTTTAGTTGATTCAGCTGACCCAGGCAGATTTGAAGAGTCCAGAATCGAACTAAACAACTTATTGGAGATCGAGGAATTGAAAACTGTTCCTTTCTTGATTTTAGCCAACAAAGTTGATCACCCAAGAGCCGTCTCTGAAACTGAAGTTAGACGTTCCTTAGGATTGACCAATACCACCGGTATCTCTGACTCCAGATTGAGTCCTGAGCAAAGACCAATTGAACTTTTCCCATGTTCTGTTGTCATGAGACAAGGTTACGCCGAAGGTTTCCAATGGTTATCTAAGTACATCTGATGTTTTTCAACAATCACACGTATTTACCAATTAATATAATCACTTCACAAGAAACTACAGATATTGTAATTAGAGTTAATGCTTGTATTTTCTATTCTTTTATAATTACTTCGAATAACGGGATCTTTTCCCACCATTGTCGTCTCCCCCACTTGAACCTCTCTTCTTGCTCTCTCTAGCGAAATAGTCTTTCTTACGTTCCTTATCCTTTTGAACTTTGATTTCTTCAAGTTTGGCCAATTTTTTCAATCTTTCTTTTCTCTTGTCGTTCTTTGTAGATCTTCTCTTTTCTTCTTTGGCCTTAGCAATGGATCCAATCTTTTGGATCAAATCTCTGGATTTTCTCTCTTCGGCACTGAGGACAACGGCTCTCTTCGTCAAATAAGATTTTGAGTTTCTTGGTTTCATATCTTGAAGTTGAGACTTGAAAGGCAGGTCAGCTTTGATAGACTTTGGAACTTTTAAGGTATTGAAATGTCTTTCCTTTCTTTGCACTTGTCCATACAAGTTATCAGATTTGTTAACTAGTTCAATGTTGTTTGCAGCTCTAATCTGACCAGTTAGTCTCATACCCTTCCATTCCTGTTGATCTTGCATCAAATGAGATGTAACTGGATTGTAAAATTTCTTTGGTTCAACTGGATACCACGTTCTTAAGATGACGATATCACTTAAGAGAACTTTGTCTTCAAAAGTAGCTCTATAATGACCATCAGGTTTACTCAAAGCACGCTTAATTTCACCTCTAATACCCGACACTGTTTTGATTTGTGCCCCTTCAAACTTAGCAACTTCTAAAGCACTTGCAAACATATCTTTGATAAAGGCAGTGTTTCTAAAGACTTTGTAAGGGTGACCAACAAGCTTCAATTTCTTAACAATCTCGGTGGAACTGTCAATTTCTTCCACAATACCAGTAGCAGCGATTCTGAAAGCACCAGTAGTATCACTGTCTGCAACAATTTGGGTACCACAGAATGTAGTATTAGGTGAGACCAAAGGACCATAAAATGTAGCGTTACAGTATGCATGTTCTGGAGTATACTTCAACATTCTAGTTCTTGTTCTTGAATCTGATGTTGTATAGATTGGGAGGGTTTGAAATCTTCTCCACCCCAGAGATAAGATCAGAGGATCATTAGATTTCAAAATCTTTTTGTGCCATCTATGTCTTCTAATTCTGACATTCATGAAACCAAATCTTTCTTCTGAAGCAAGAAGACCACCTAAAACCAATGGGAATTTAGGATTGAAATTATCAACCAGTTCAGGTGGAACACCATCAAATACAATTCTGACATATGAACCAGCTCTATAACCTTCTATCTTCAATCTGGTTTTTTCATCCATAAGATCAAATTCGGCTTTGTTGATATCAAGTTGTTTGGCCATTTTGGCTTTCTGCATTTCATACCAAGTATCCTCTTCAGTCATCTGTTCTTCCTTGAAGTTTTCACCTTCCTCTGCTTCAAATTGTAGTCTTAACTTTTCTTTCTTTTTGGCAGTGAGTGCACGTCTTTCTTCTAATGACAAAGTTGGATCAAACGCTTCTTCTTCTTCGTCATCTTCATCATCTTCCTCGGCAGGACCATCATCAATCTGTTCATCTTTCTCTTCTTCAGCGTCAAAATCAGCAAAATCATCATTTTCAGATGCCTCATCTTCACTGTTGTCTGAATTTTGGTCATTCTCACTCTCTGCTGCATTATCATTCTTTCCTTCTTCTTCCAAATCTTCAAAGTCCCCGTAAAGCTCTTCGTCATCATTACCATCTTCAGCACTAACAATCTTTTTACCAGAGGTTAAAAATCTGGAAGAAAGTGATTTGATTCCTTCTGAAGACCATTTAGACTTCAAATCGTCGACTGAAGGGAACTTAGGAATGAAATTGTCAAGATCCTCGGCCTTGACAGTGGCTGTATCAGTTTTCTTCTTGAAGAAATCTTCATCGTCATTCTCAATATCTTCCTCATCTGAACTCTCCTCTTCCTCATCTTCCTCTTGTTTCCATCTCTTGATGGCATCAGCTGGGTCAATGTTATTCATGTAGATCAGTTTAGTGATATCCCAGTTTCTTTTGACAGATCCTTGAAGTCTAGATGCGGTTGTTCTATAATCGTTGTCATCAAGTTCAGTAGCTTCTTCAAGATCAAAATCAGCTTCATTTTGTTCACCAAAATCAATTTCAACAAGCTTTCTTCTTGCTTCTTCAGCTTGATCATCATCATATTCATCATCATCCTCATCATTTGTAAGTTTGGTAGATCCGTTACTTCCTTGATCATAGACTCTTGCTTTTCTCATGGATTTTCTACCAGAATCAAAAACTTGTTCATCATCGTCGTCTTCGAAATCTTCCTCATCGTCTTCTTCGTCCTGATCTTCATCATCAACTTTATTCATTGATGCACTGTTAGAGAAAAGTTGAAGACCAGGCCCTTCATTGAATTGCTCTTCGATAGACTTGGAGACCTCTTGAAGACCAGTGACTAATTGTTCTCCAACACCTTGTTCTTGTCCTGGAACGAAAGATGAAGTTCCAACATCAATATAGACAGCATCCTTATCAAGCAAGACACCCCCAACATCTGACATTGGTGCATATATTATTTTTTGTTTTTGATCTAACCTTTTTCTTCTCTTAGTAGTTTTTGCAATCCTTTGACCATTGGCTTCTGCTTCTTTCTGTTGTTCCCTTTCCATCTCTTCAACCTTTTGTTCAAAATATGGGGTAGGACATGGATCAGGTAGCTTTTCAACAGAGGAAACTGTATAATCACCAACACCAGCAATATGTACTCTGGCATTGGAAGCAGGAAGAGGAGTTCCGTGTAAATACCCATAGATGGCAACTTTTCTATCGACTTTTTTGTTTTTCTCAATCAAAGCAGGATGTGTTAGGTCAGTGATTCTATCAGCTAGTAAGTATGGATGTTCATTTCTCCATTTCAGTGGTCTGAATTTCATAACTGAAATAAATCTCAAAAGATTAAGAATTTCTCTGTCAGGATATCTGCCGTTCATAACACCACTCAGGTAAAACAATTTAGCACCTTGATAAACTTCAGTCCAAAATCTGTTTTTAAGTAATTTCTTTGAAGTTCTTAAGGTAGCTTGTGATTTGAAAAGATCAAGATGTGTGGTAACACCTAAAACCCTAGGCATACCATGATGTTGTGCAACATTCAGAAATTCCATGGTTTCCATTTCTAAACCAAAGTTACCATCAACCATCAAAAGGACCAGATCAGCAATCTTAGCAGCATCTATCATAGAGTTCAAGTCATTAGCCACTTCAATAAACGTTAGACGACGATGTTTACCAGAGACCACAGTGATAGGTCCTTTAATATCAGAAAGTGTATGTTTTGTCAGTCTTCTAACTAATGATCTGATCAGTGTTGTCTTACCAGTACCTGGTGGTCCAACAACTGCAACCACAACAGGAGGTGGATCGTCATCTGGGGTTCTATCAACCATAGGAACATGCAATCTCTTCTCATTCATCTCCGAAGATCTCTTAGCAGTTCTTTCGAGCTTACCAGGGTTGGCAACAGCGAAGGCCTTTGCATTGTGACCTTGAGAGTGCAACTTCTTCTTGGCCGTGGCCTTTGTGCTCTGAGCCCTATGGGACTTGTTGCTTTGCTTGGAGTCCATTGCAGTACCAAGATTCAGCGCAGAGACACTTGTAGTTTTAACTAACAACAAGTCTCTTTAACAAGAAGAAAAAAAAATTTAACAAACTCTCTAGCCACAGCTCATCGGATCTTCGCGACTCATCCGAATTTGGAAATTTATTGTGGCATTTGAAAGTGGCTAGTGAGAGACAAATACGAGGTCTTCACGTGACAGTGAATTCCGAGGGTGCTGAAATAGTACATAAACAATTCCCAAATTTTCTTGAATTTCTGGAAAAAAAACAATACAACACAAGTTGGCTTTATAACCACGAGCTGTTTACTGGTTGATCAGAGTGAGAGATTACACTTCACTTCTTATTTGAAGATAACCAGCAAGATTAAACACTGGCTATTTAACTTACTTTTGATCCATCTCTGTTGATCTAGCTGTTATGGTAAGTATTCAACAATTGCAATTGTCGATTTTTGATCTCCTTACTGACGAAATCAATTAGGTTTTATTCAAGAGAAAGCCTGTTCTTTTTCCGGAACCCCCGGCTCTTCCAATAGACACGAATGTTAAAGTTTGGTACATACCTTACACGAGAGAATGGTTTCTTACATATAATGAGTATCTTGCGAGAATGGATTATTACAACACCAAAAAGTTTGTTTGTGAAATAACTGGAAATTCGTGTTTAACGTTCTTTGAAGCATTCGATTCTGAAACAAAAGAGATGAGAATTGTGGAAGAGAACTTCCCTGAACATTTGAAAGAACCAATACTGAGACACATACAGTTCAGCACGGTTCCAAGAATTGACCAATTGGTGGACAATGTTTATTCTCATTTCAAGACTGATTACTATCCCGGAGAAACTCTCATGATAAGACTATCCGATTATAAGAACGATTTCAAAGTCAGATGCCTCATCAGAGAGAAGGCCAAGTTTAATGCTGTCATTGACGTGAATAATGTTCTAAGGCCTGCATATTGTCAATACAGAGTTTCGAGACTAGATAATGGAATGGAAATGGTTGTTGATGAATTGCAACTTACTAGAGACAGAAACAACTTCACTAAGTGGTTCGTTAAGACATTTGTCAAACTATCAGTAACGAGATCACCAAAATTAGGAGCTCCTTGGATAGTGAAACAAAAGTATGCTGAGAAGTATAGAATCCCAACAGAATTGCCAAAAGAGCTTGCACATTTCAAAGAAAAACCTAAATCCCATAAGAAAGGTCCTGGTGTCCCAATAGCACCAAAAGAGCCAGGTGCCAAAAATGCTTCATTAGACAAACAAACTGGAAGAAAAAGTGGATCATCCAAATTTAAGATTGATCCTCTAAAATCAGCACCACCTCCAAAACGAAAGATTCAAGAAGATTTGGAACTCTCTCTAGAAAAGTCTGTTCCAAAACCAGTTCCAGAAAAATTGTCAGATTTGGGCACAACAGTACAGGAGGCATTGGAAGTGTGGACTTTTTTGAACATATATAGAGTTCCTTTAGTGTTGGACACTTTTACATTTGATGACTTCTTGACTGCATTAAAATGGGACTCTCCAAGAAAAAGATGTGGATTATTAGATGAGATTTTCTGTGCTGTCCTTGCAGCATTTATTCAAGCTGACGGTAAGACTGTTCATGCTCCAATCCCAGAGGACTTTGACGATGAGGATGAAGATGATCTTGATATCAAAACAGAAGGCTCAGAAACTGAAAATAATGGAACGGTTAAAGCGGAGAATGGTCACCAGTCTATCGAGAACCCAGATGTTAAAACTGAATCCAATGATGAAGCTAAAGCAATCGAAGAAGAAGAAGAAGAAGAGTCAGAAGAGGAACAGGAAGAAGAGGAGACTAATAGAGTAGATGAATACCTTACGTATAGAAACACTGCATGGACAGATAGGCTATTGAACCGTTCTTTTAAAGATGGTAACTATCAAATCATCTTACTTGGTGTCCTGGATGAGGTTAGAGATATCAGTTCATTCAAAGAAACTATACTAGAGATCTATGATACACTAGCTCCAGTTTCCTCTGGTATTTCTCCTGGTCTTTTACAACAGAAGTTTTTTCAAGACTTGTCTTTGAGATTAAGAATTAAAGCTTTAAGCATATTATGCAGCCTGCTGGTAAACACAACATCCATCAGAAATTACATTGACAAATGTATGGAGCAATCAGCAATCTTAAGAAGAGAAAAATCGGAGAAAGTGAGAGAGTACAAGATCATCTATGAAAAAGCACAAGATATAGACAAAGAATGTCGTGAATTGGTCGGGAAGACCGAATCAACTGAGAAAGAAGCCATTCATTCTACAACTGATACTGATGCCATTATGGCAGATGTCTCGGCTTCTGGATCTACACCAGCACCAGTCCAAAATAACACAAACTCCTCATCAAGTAAGAGGAGACGCAGAGCTGGCCTCACTGTTGAACCAACCAAAGATGAATTGGAATTTGCTAAAACAAATGAAGAATACGCCAAACTTCTAGCATCTAGATCTGCACAGTTGAAAAAGGCTGAAGGTTTAAGATTAGAAAGACGTTCACTTGACAGAAAAATTTCAGAACTTGATATTCAAAGAATCAAATATATCGGTAAAGATAGAATGTTCAATAGATATTGGTGGTTTGAGAACAATGGCTTGCCTAATTTAAGTGGGAAAGGTTCGAAGAACAGCGATGATGACGATGATGATGAAGATGAAGTTGACGACGATGATGACGAAGATGATGATGAACATGATGGACAAGCTGAACAAGAAACTTATCTAATGGGTAGATTGTGGGTTCAAGGTCCTTCTGAAGACGATTTGAAATATGGCTTGAAGTTAGAAAACGCACTTATTAAGGAATGGGAGAAGTTAAGCGAGATCCCTGATGATGAGGATGAAGAAGTGGATGATCATGAGAAAGATACATCATCGACGAAGAATGGCGAAGCCAACCCTACTGAACCTACTTCTGATTCTGACATTGAGATTATTGAAAACGGCTCAATCCCAGCTACAAAGACTAAAAAAGATGTACAAGATATTCAAATATTAAACAAGTTCATTGAGAATTCTGCAAAATTATTTGACATCAAATTCGATTCTGAAAATTCTAAAATCACTTCAGCTGATGGTCGTTTGTTAGTGGATGATCATGCTGCTTTTGCTCTAGATATCACGCCATGTCAAAGAAAAATTATTGAAGAGAAACCCGATCCATTATTGACATTTGCAGATTGGAGATATTACGACAAAGTCGAGCAAATTGATCAACTCTTGAATTGGTTGAATCCTTGGGGTGAAAGAGAGTCTAAGTTATTAAAAGAACTAAACATCATCAAAGAAAATATCACTTCTAGCATACTTTCAAGAAGAAAAGCTTTGAGACTTGATACAACGTCAGAGGAAGAACAGAGATTAATTGATATTGTTAAGAATACAGTTTTAACTGATTCAGAAGTTGAATCAAGTGAGGAAAGTGAAGAAGAGGATGAGTCATTATCAGACGGTGACTCTGATGACCTGAACGAACTCGAATCTTTGACAGCTAATGAAACAGTTGATTCTGATCCAAATGATGGCAGAAGAACCAGAAAATCTATCGCTGAGGCAGAAAAAATTGACACTGAGCGTCGTGAAAGAGAGTTAGAACTAAGAAAAAGAATCAGTGAAAGACAAGCAAAGAGAGACAGATCTAAGCCAAGTCAAAGAATTGCTAAGAGGGAATTGAAGAAGCGTAAAATCAAAGAGCATGCAGAGAAAAAACACCTTCTCGATGTTTCTAAAGAAAAGTTGACTCGTATCAAAGAGGATAGTGAAGTCCAAAGATGCTTAGATTGGGTTAACCAAAGTGCAATTGATATTCTGGGGCATACTCATTATGAAGGCCACAAATCTAAAACTAAAGATAAACCAAAAAGAGGAAGAAGGTAGGTTTTTGGATATCTTGAGAAAAACGTACTCATGTATTATAATAAAATAAAGATGTTGTTCACTGTTGTAACCATTTGTTGATATAACTGGTATCGATAATCGATGATCGGTGATTGCAGTTTCTCGTACATATGTCCCTATTCGCGATCGGCATCACAAAAGGCCGACATATTGGCATGAAATAACGGTATCAATGAGCCTGCTCTTCAATTGCACAGGAGTCGTAGCTTTAAACGAGTGACTATCTACAGACTACAGTCAACCTTCCGATCGGGGTTAACTCCAACTCGTTACTCCACTTTCAAAAGTCCGTTGCATTGTCTCAATTTGGAATTGGATTAATACTAGTATCGGTGTTTTTAACGTGATAATGTTTCAATAAGTCATCATTAGCAATACAAAATGGGTGATTCCTGCCCTTTAATTGAAATTTAACTGAAGTTTAAGAATACATAAATATGAGGCTAATCCCATCAAAACTAATTCACTCCACAATTCGTTTAAACCCAATTACAACTCAGTTTAAAAGAACCATGTCTACTCAAAAAGCCCTTGTCATTCCAGAAGAACCAGCTCCAGGTGCAATTACCACCCTTAAAGAGGTTCCAATTCCTGAATTAAGTCCAAACCAACTTTTAATCAAAACTGTTGCTGTCACTGCTAATCCAACTGATTGGAAACACAGTCTTGGAAAAATTGGTGCTCCAGGTTCATTGATCGGTTCTGATGGTTCTGGTGTTGTTACCAAAGTTGGTTCTGAAGTTAAAGGATACAAAGAAGGTGACATTGTTGCAACTAACCTTCATGGTGGCTGGACCACTACTAGGGGTACATTTGCTGAATACATCGTTGCTGACCCTCAAGCCACCATCAAGTTTGATCCTACTACTTTCAAGAAAGATGAAGTTTTGAAAGAGGGAGAAACTTACCCAGCTGGTCCAATTGACACATTCGAAGGTGCTGCATCTGTTCCATTAGGTTTAGTTACATCTACTTTGTCATTGGTGGGTAACTTGAATGTTCAAACCTCTGATAAGGGTAAATACATCTTGATCTGGTCTGGTGCTACCGCTACAGGTACAATTGCCATTCAATTGGCCAAACAGGCACTTGATTTGAAAGTTATCACGACCGCATCTCCTAAAAACTCTGATTTCTTGAAATCAATTGGTGCTGACTATGTCTTTAACTACCGTGATGAAGACGTTGTTGACCAAATCAAGAAAGTTGCCAACGGGGAAATCAGATACGCATTTGACACAATTGCATCTGAAACTTCTTTCCAACAAGTTTACGAATCTACTTACGACTCTCCAACTGTTAGACTAGACTCTTTACTTTTCAAAGGTGCCAATGATGTGAAAGCTGATGACAGAAAGGGCGAAGTTGTCTATGTTCCTCCAACTCTAGCCTACTTGGTTGACGGTAACACTCCTTTATCGATCTTTGGTGGTGTCTTCGACCTCGATGCAGCTACCAAAGAGAGATATGAATCTTTCTGGTACAATGAAATTCCAAAGTTAATTCCAACCATCAAACACTCCAACTTGAAGGTTTTGCCAAAGGGATTGGCTTCTGCTGAAATTGCATTCGGTTTGCAATTGCAGAACAAAGTCTCTGCCGAGAAGTTAGTCTTCAGAATCTAGAGAGTGAAGCAATAAAACAGAAAGTAAGGTCACTTTTCTGACACCAACTGATGAAGTTATTTGAATAAAAGTCAAGTTCCAAACATTTTAACTGGAATTAATCATGTAGTAGTTTTCGAATTATGTTCTCGCTTATCCTGATTGGCCAGAAAAGTTTCCTCTAGACAAGAAAAAAGAAATAAAAAAAAAATAAACAGATTGAAAAAAAAAATATCTATCAAACACCATTCATAAAACTTCAACAATACACAATATTCTGGACATGTTGAGACTATCCACACGCACGGCAAGAGTAAGCAGACCGCTTGCCTTGATGGCACAAGTCAGAAATAAATCATTTGTTGTGTCACAAGAAGACATCAAAGACATTTCCAAAATTGATCCATTATCTCCAACACAAATTTGCTATACATCTAAATTACACATACAACTTCCAAAAAATGAAGCACCAATTATACCAAAAAAGAAAAGACCTATTTTATCAGATTCTAAGTATGAGAAAGAAGAATATCAAATTTCAGGGATTGCACAGACGATTGGTGAGCTAGTGATTTCAACTCTTAGATTAGACATGGATAGAATCAGAGCCGGTCCAATTGCAGGATCTCATTACTATGCCGAATGTAAAACACAAGGTTTACAATTTGAAAATGAAGAGTTGAGTGAATCAGCCAAGTTCTTTTATGATGGACTCAAACTTCCTAGAACTTTCTCCCAATGGTTTCAAATAACTGCATTGCATACTTGGATTTTATCCGTTAGAATGAGAGCTTTACCTTTCAAATATGGTAGAAATTACCAACAAAAATTAATTGATAGATTCTTCAGAGATATGGAATTGAGACTACATGATGAGATGAACGTTAACTCTTCTAGAATCTCTGATCAATATTTGAAAGATTATAATTCTCAACTTAGAGGTTTAGTGTGTTCTTATGATGAAGGTTTTGCCACTGATGATGCAACGCTGGCTACTGCTCTTTGGAGAAACTTGTTCAATGCTAGACCAGAAGTCGATTTCGTTGCTCTGGAAGCTGCTGTTAAATATGTCAGAATTCAACTTTACATCTTGTCTAAGATTTCCGATAGAGATTTTGGATTAGGTAAATTTCAATTCGCATCGCCAAATGATATTGTTACTAGATTCACACCAGAACAAGAAGCTGAAATTTTAGCAAGAGCCAAAGAAGAATACGAACAGAAGTCAAACAATTCTGCTAGTACGAGATCCAATTTATCCTACACAAATTAAACTGCCAATAATGAATTTTTCCTCAAAATTTAGAGAGATGTTATATTGTACATGTACATAGGAACGTTTGAAATGAAACAATTTTACATCATTTATTTTAATGAATTTCTTTATGTAGACTCAACGACTTTCAAGTTTAACATTCCATGAATTTGGATCTGGATTTTGACTAGCCTTGTGAAGGTTGTCTAAGAACGCAGGAACAAATGAACCAGGTCCATCAGAGTTTCTACCAGCAACATCACCTGCCTGGTTATATAGGGAAACAGCAGCTACAACGGCCTCAAACTGATGATTTGGATTGGCGCCAAGGTATGAAGCAATAGTTGAACCCAAAGAACATCCTGATCCAGTGATCTTACCCATTAGAGGATGACCACCTTCAATTGCAATAACTTTTTGATCAACGTTTGTTGGGATATCTTTAGATCCAGTGACATTTCCTTCAATCACATAGTCTGTTTTACCACTAATAACAACAATCGATCTTGTACTTAAAGCTAATTTCTTGACTTCATCAATTAAATTTGATGTAATTTGAATATCACCGCTATCAACACCTTTCATCTCAATGTTATCAACACCAGCAACAGTTAAGATCTCTGCAAGATTTCCCTTGATAACACTAATATATCCAACCTCTAGCAAATCTCTTGTGAATTGTTTTCTGAAAGGTGATGCACCTGCACCAACAGGATCAAACACAACTGGTTTGTTTGCAGTGTTGTAAGCGACAATAGCTTTGGAATAAACATCAAAACTTTCAGGTCCGTTGACTGTTCCTGCATTGATCAACAAGGCAGAGTTTGGAACGGAAGCCAATGCGTTGAAATCACCAGGGTTTTCAGACATGATTGGAGATGCACCGATACTCAAAGTAACATTTGCACTAAAATTCTTAACCACACCATTAGTGATTTGATGAGTCAAAGGAGACGATGACACAACGTTGTTGATCCTCAAAGGGTTAATATTTAATTCATGACTGGAATCGTCACTGGACAAAGCCTTTGGTCCATTTTTCACCAGTTCGACTAATTTTTGTGTACTTTCCAATGCTGTCTGAGATGCCATTATAGCAGATACAACAGCAACACCATCCAATGATTTACCAGGGATTGTAGATGTGTAAATAACAGTGGCAGTGTTTTTCTCATTGATACCGCCAATGGCAACAGTTCTAATTGAGTCTCCACCTTCATGATGTAATACTTTCAAAACATCACGGACACCACTGAGTCCCTGTGGTCTCTTAACCAACTTCTTCGTACTAGTATTGAAGACTGCACCGATTCCAACGTAGTCCAAGACTTCTATATTTTTGATCGCTCCTCGAGCCTCATCAACATTACTAACACTAAGTCCTACCAACTTGTCTGGTCCAATTAGTCTTCTCACCACATTAACATCCATATCATCCTGACCTACATGAACACCTTCAGCATCAACAGCAAGTGCCACATCGACTCTGTCGTTGATAATCAATGGCACGTTTTTTGCCTTTGTGAGCTCATGAACCAGTTTTGCTCTTTCAACAAACTCTTTTGTAGAGAGTTCCTTCTCTCTTAGTTGCACAATTGTTGCACCACCATCAATTGCAGCTTCGATTTGGCCTAAAAAGGTCTTCCCTGAAGCAACCAAAGTCGAGTCCGTGACTAAGTACACGCTGTAGTCAATACTCGATAAGTCTACCTTTCCCATTCTCAACAGCACCAATTGATCGATTAAATCATTGTCTAGCTGAAAAATTATTTGGCGATGTTTTATTTATTTGGTCTAACTGTATATGCGCTTATACACTTACGAAGAAAAAATAAACACTTTGTTAGTACAGAACGCCAAAATGAGACTCACTGAACAGAACATTCTAAGTGCAGGATCACGTGTGGGGCCACTGGGACGGACGCTGGAGCTTCGTGGACGGGCCATTTCGGCACTGGAGTCGCTGACAGCCGTGGGCGACATACACGATGCCATTGATGTGACAGACAACGAGCTGCGTGTATTGGCCATAAGTGTTGTGCTGTTGAAGCTGAGGGTGGTTTTATCCGCGAGAAACCATGTGGTGAAGATCCAGGATGGATTGGGTGAGGTGATTCCACAGCTGGAGACGCTTTCCCTGGCGAAGAACAGACTAGCGTCATTGGCAGACATTGTGCCCTTGAAAGAACTAAAGAAGCTCTCAAATCTTTCATTGCTCGAGAACCCGGTAACGCAGGAGGAACACTACCGTCTATTTGTGATCTGGGCTCTCCCGCAATTGCAAGTGCTTGATTTTGCCAAAGTCAGAACAGTTGAAAGACAGCAGGCTAAAGAGTTGTTTGGAACTGAAGCTGAACCAACCTCATTAGCACAATCTCTCTTAAAGACAGTTATTTCAGCTACATACGTGGGAGGAGATACTGAGCAAGTAAACAACGTTCTTAGAAAGTTAACTGAGGAAGAGAAACAAGCTCTCAAGAATGAACTGAAAAATGCAACTTCATTAGATGAGATTGACAGGATCGAAAATTCATTAAGAAACGGTTACATATAGAGATAATAATAATAAACTTCGTCATATCATTAAACTTTTTTCATTTTGTAGTATTCGTTAGTGTAGTCATTTCATTCTAAAATATTTCCAATGGCCATCTTACCATTTGGAACTTCTTCATTTTTTTCTTCAGCATCGTTCATCTGAATATCACCATCGTCATCTCTATGTACTTCTTCTGGTTGTGACTGTGGTTCAATCGAGGGGACTTTTTGGGCGTTTTCCTGGTGTGGTACAATGTCAAAGTCTTTACTTGCAGTATTAGGTGCAATATTAACATCAACTTTAACAGGTTGGGCAGCAGTTTCAATAACAGATTGAACAGATGATGTTTTTGCTGGTTCAAGAGCAATTGGTGTTACTGATGATGTTGACTGTGGAGGAATAGGTTTAGCATCTGGTTCCGTTTTGGATTCTGTTTTAATTTCTGCTTCTGGTATTGAATGTAACACTGAACCTGACAAACCATCAATGAAAATTTCATCTTTACTTTCAGGCTCTTGTTTGACAGGAGGTGATTCAGTATCAGGATTCAAGCCATTCACTTCTGGTGTGCCTGATATGCGAAAAAAATTCAATGCATCACTCCATTCATCAAAACTCTGTTCATGGTTTCTACCTTCTTCTTGCTTTTTGAGTATGGTTTCAAAATCAACTTTCTCAGGTCTCACTAATTTATTATCTTCATTCTGAAAGGTATACTTTGTAGATTTGAAGTCACCTTCAACAATAGGTTTCACATCTAATACTGGTCTGTTGTATGAAGATTTCTTGGAACAAGCAAAGCACAACCCATCTGATAACCAAAACAAAGGTTTAGTATCGCCACAAGATGGACAGCTTGAAGGAATACTATCTTTTGCACCGTTAGAATCATCATTGTTCTCTTTCCCATCTTGGGTTTCAAGACCAGCATCTTCAGATGAAACTCCTCCATTTTCAAGTTTGTCTTTAACTTTCTGGAACTCTCTATATCTCAAAGCAACACCACTGAGATTAGCTTTGTCTACTTTTTTATAATCTTCCAAGAACAATCTCATCAATGAACTTGGTTGGCCATTACCTTTAACTCTTTTTCCTTGAACATTAGGCTTGAAAAAGCCTTCAACTTGAGGATGTTCCTCACAAACAAGTACCGGATTGAGAGCACCAACAAAAGAGTCAACCTTAACAAGTTTAGAATCAGTTTGACAATCAACCTCTAATTTGAAACCAAAGTATGCACCGGTATCGGGATGCATCCAGCTACTATCATTAGGAAATTCTTTGGAGCATTCAATACACTTATGGTTTTTGGTATTTTCATTTCCATTCATAAGAGCTCCAGATGCACCAACAATGGGTTGTAAAGAGTTGATATTCAAAAATCCAACACCATTTGTCAAAAATGCACACACCAAATGAGCCCATCTTCCTTCAACAGTCCTCTTCATTAACTCATGACCAATAAATTCAAAATTTTCATAACCACAAATGGTGCACTCAGACTCCGATGACGTTATAGGATGTATTGTATTGTTGGAGCAGAAATCACATAACCAAGCCCACTTCCTACTTCTGTCCGGAGGAATGTTGTTATTCATATTTTCAGGAATTTCAACACCATAACATTCAGCGTGTACATATCTCTCGCACTGTGCACAAGTTAAAATCTCATCATGGGAGTCATCAACCCAGTGATTATAACAGACATCGCAATGCGAGGGGAGTTGACCAGTATAAAGCAAACGTTCCATTTTTGGAGGGGAGAAAGTCTTCGAATCTTGATTGAACTTTAGCCTGTCAGTGTAGTTTGAAGATGTTACTTGGTGATAACGTTCGTTGATTGCAGATTGAATACTTGAATGTGTAGTAGTTTTGCTGTAAAACTTACCAGGGGCAGTTCTCCATCTTGATGTAATTGTCAAATTGTCAGTGATTATTGTAGATACTGATAGACGCTCATCTTTCAATTCTGCAACTGAATGACCATCATCTTTTTCACGTTTGGATGACTGGGAGGCTGATGATTTGGGACCTCTTTTAGATTGCGGTTGATATGCTGGGGATGGGGATGGTGAGTGTGATAAATCTGAAACTTCTTCATCCTGGTCTTTGATTGATGATTTTGCGCCATTGGTAACATTTGTTGAGTATTTTATATGACCGTTACTATTATCTGGTGTAGCTGATGATATACCACCAGCATCATGTCTTGCCTTTATGATCAAATGTGCATCATCGATTAATTCTTGTTCAACTTTTTTCTTCCAACCATTACTTCCCTTTTGTGCAGTTTTTCTAATCACTTCAACAGGATCCTCCCAGATCACCGCATACCTTCTCCAAATTCTTGCACATCTTAAACATAGTGCATATTGAATATCTGGTAATTCATCAGGATTCTGCTGTCCAGGGGATCTGAACCATTGTTTTGTTTCTGTTGTTTTGCAATGCTTACAGCAAATTTTCTTGTTAACCACTTTCTCCATATCATAAGAAGAATCATCGTTCTCATTTGATACATCAACTTCAGTGTTTGTGTGTTCAACTTTTGATGAGGATTTGAACTTTCGACGATCAGCATAGTTACCCCAGATATTACGACCACTAGCAGTCTTCTTCCATAAGTAATAAAATCTGACAATCATTCCAAACTTTTGTGACTTCACCTCTTTGAAAGTTGGCCATAGCTCAGATCCATACTTCTTAACACCTTCTTCAAATTTCTTGATCTCTGGTTTGGAAAACTGAGGTTCTTTCAAATCAGTCTTAGTCAAAGCCTTATTTAGTTCCATAGCCTTTTCAATATTGTAATTGTTATCCAATAAGTTTTTCAATATTCTATCTTGGAAATTAGGAGTAGTTGGTAATAATCCAAGCCCTTCAGCAATGAAATTGCAAGATGTAACGTACTCATCCAACAACTTATTGATCTGTTCAGGATCTGATACATCTTTCAAGCTAGTTGGATTCTTCCATAGCAGTTCAGATGTTCTTCCATCATCACCACCCCGTTCAATATAACCTTTTGGACGGTGTTGTAACCAAGGAGGGAACTCATCAGGATCAACATTTTCAAACTCTTGAGGTACTTTCAAAGGAACAAACAACTCTTCATGTGAGGCATCTTTCTTAAACTTCCTTTTTCTTCCATCAACTTTTTTCTTTCTTCCAGCTTGACCAGGATGAAGTGATTGTCTATTTTGGAAACTCTCCTGGAGTTCCGAATCATCGTAATAAACGACAGGGTGACCGAACCAGGCCAGCTGGACACCAGTAAGTTGATTCTTTGGTCCCAATCTTGAAGCAGCACGAGGATACGGACGGTCCTGCATGTCTAATGCATCTTCCAACTTTGCATGCATCCCCAAGTATCGATATATCCATTCCTCTGCGTCTCTTCTCTGTTGAAATGTGATATTCTTGTCTTTCTCTAAGAATTGAACCGCAAGTTCTTCATACTGGGGCACTTTCTTGACAAGTGTAGTTGACCCCAGAACAGGTGACTTAGTCACAACATCTTCATTGGATTCTTTCTCAACACTGTCACTCTTCTCGGTATCAATATCTGTGTTTGAGATTGGTTTTTTGCTTTCAAGTCTTTTAGTACATGGAATACATGACCATGCAAACCCTCTAGCAGGCTTCTTGAGCAGTGGGGGATCAAGACATAACATATGGTAGATGTCACCGCACTCGCAGCACGTTACCGAATCGGCTGATACACTCCATTGATGACATTTGACACATGATTTTGGTTCCTGTAGCATTTCTCTTGCCTTTCCTTGTTCTAGAAATATGTACTGGTAGCGTTTATGTAATGCTGTTCTATAGTTCAAGGGAAGACTCGTTAGTTGTTCAGTTGTCAACACGTCATAAAACTTGATCATGTAACGATCAAAGAATTTATCAAACCAAAATTGACTAGGTTGACGTTTGTAAGCTTCAAGATCATCAATCTCATCCTTATGTTTGACAATACACTTTCCTCTAAACGACTGCAGTGGACAAACGTCTGAGTGCATTGAAGCGTAGACCAATCTCGAATCTGTTGAATGTTTCGAAATGTCACGCGATCTGTACCACCAATTCACTTTGAAGGCATAGTTTTCAGCTGATTCAACGGTATTAGAATCTTGTTCAACGACTGCATCTTGTTCATGTTCTTCTTCTTGTTGTCTTGTTTTGCTCTTGTTTATAAATCCCATAATACGACCAATGTAGTATGGTTCGCCTGGGGGTTCACAAATCATGTATACGTTGTCATTTTTGCGAATAGTGGTACCATCTTTCAGCACAAGCATTAGTTTGTTCTTTATCGTTGCTCCTTCAAGATCAAGGACGTTAGAAAAACGTGGGTCTTTAATATCGGGCTGATAATTAAGTGGAATGCTGCTATTATTGGTATCAAAGTCGAGGTCTAATGAGGATAAAGGTGATTCCGAACGAGACGAAGTATTTGGTTTTCTCTTCTTCCTGCTTGAACCATTCGAAGAGTATTTGGATGGGGACTTAGACAACTCATTGTTATCATTGTTTTTATTGTGTCTGTGATTTTGGTCATGACTATCATTCTCTCTTTTGGTGGAGTGCTGCTGCTTTTCATCTATTTCATAGTAGTCTTCTTTCTTTTCGGTATAATCGACTTTTGCAGCCCTTCTCTTAGATCTAATCGTATTTTGGGGTTCTTCCCGGGACTCCTCTGTGCTGTTTGTCATGTTGACAGGCAATTAGATGTAATTGGGCCCAATTAATAAGTGTTTAATAAGAGAAAGGATTTTCTAATATGAAAAAATTTTGATGTGAAAAAGATATGGTTCTTGTGTTTGCCGTACAAACTAATTATGAACAGACCAAATGTACGAAATTGTTAGTCTTTTGAATTATCTAGTAGCTAATCTCTCTATTTTTGAATCCCTTCGCTTGAAATACTATCTTGTCTTTGAAACTATTTCAAAACTCTTTAAAATTTGAGTCTTTTTGAACACCACATATATTATTTTGGAACAATTGAGGATAAATTCATACATGAACTTATCTCCATTTTTTCCCTTTATTTTCTGTTTGCAAATATCATCAGCCGATATATCAAACTGGAGAGTCATCCCCACTACCGAATCAAACTATATGCGCCTCAAATTCTGGTCGAAAGAGATTTTACAATTAACCAATCAGATACACGCTACATTCACTGTAAAACATGATCAACTAGTATTACATAAAAAATTAAAATGCCAATCCTCATTGATAGTCAATTTTTGACCTCTTTTGGGCTGGCTCATCTTCTCGGTCCGACTCCTTTTCTCTGGCAGAACGTTGTTTGTAAGAATTGTAATATTCTACCCCGTTGTCTGAACGACCATTATACTTATTTGAAGCCAAATGTTCCTGGTAAGTAACGGATTCAACATGAACCTTTCGAGTTTCTGAAAACCGGTTTCCTTGGGATTGTTGGGGTAGGGTTTGATTCTGATGTTGATATTGATGCTGATTTGCGTCAGTGTTTGGATTTAGATTTTGTCTTCCATAATCTTTATAACCTTCTGGCTTGTTTGTGTGATATTTGGAATAATGTCTACCGTTGTTTTTCTGTTGATTGTAATTGTTCGAATCCTTTCTTGATTGGTAAGTATTAATGTTGTTTTGTGTTTGTCCTTGTCCGGAATAATGACTTCTTTGTTTTGAATCATATCCGTTGTTGTAGTAGTTCGAGTTTCTATCTGTATATGAATTATTGAAACGTCTAGTAGAATGATGTTGTTGTTGTGAAGCAGGTGGTCCTTGTTGTTGTTGTTGTTGGAATGGGTGTGCTGGCTGTACCGGTTGAACTGGTTGAACTGGTTGAACTGGTTGTGCTGGCAAGGAGTTGACTGATGGTTGTGTATTGAGGCCTGGTGGTGGAGGAAATGATGGGTACGAAGGTTGCTGTGTGATATTCACAGTTGGTGGTAACAATGGTGGTGGTGGTATTTGTCCATAGCTTGGAGGATATGATGGAGGGATGTTGGCCTGTGCAGGAATTCCAGGGATTGTGCTAGGAACTGGTTGAGAGTTGTAAGGAACAGATCTGTTCTGACGATAATTTGAATGTTTTGAAACTGCAGGGCTTGCAGGCTGAGTCTTCATTTTAGCTTTTTCTATTTGATTTTTTCTAATGGCATCTGCTTCATGGCATTCAGGGAAGATTGTATCAATTCTTGATGGAGGCAGTGGATCAGAGTGAAACCAGTCATGTTCTAATGCCTTTGCCGTAGTGAATCTGAATTTAGGATCAACTTCCAATAATCCTTTCAACAATTGAACTGCATCAGGTTTCATTAATGGTGAAAATCTTTCAGTAATATTCCCATCTTTGACAATTGTTGTAGGGTGCACCCCATTATTAGTTTTCCAACGATCGAAATTCACCATGGTGTCATTTGGAGATCCACATAATTGAAATATCTTCAAACCTTGATCAATATCAGATTCACCTTTGAGAATGGGCACTTTCTCGTATAATTCTCCAAACACACAACCAATACCCCATAGATCAACAGCAGTCCCATATTTTCTATTACCAAACAACACTTCAGGCGCTCTGTACCATCTAGTCATAACAACCTCTGTCAAAGGATGTTCGCCACCACCTTGTCTATCAAGTTCCGGTGTGTTTCCATGATACTCCCTCACAAGCCCAAAGTCACCAATCTTCAACAAACCATTACTGTTTATCAAAATATTTGAAGCTTTAATGTCTCTATGGATGTAATGTTTCTGATGAAGGTAATCAATACCTTGGAACATTTGGTGCATGATTGACTTTCTATCACTCTCTGTCAATGAGATGTCCTTGTTCTGCAAGATCCCTGTGAGATCATACGACATATATGGGAAGACCATACACAGGACGTGATTAAGTTTGTAAACTCGTTGGTTCTGGATGTGAGAATTGAGATAATCGTTCTTGGTGTCTGATATCACATCTAGCAGTTCGACAATGTTCTCGTGGTTGAGGGTCTTCAACACCGTGATCTCACGCACAGTGGTGATGGAGAGGTGCTTGTCCTGGATCCTAGAGAGCACGTGCTTGATCGCCACCAGCTTGTTGCGACGCTTGCACACGCCTTTGTACACAATCCCAAACGTCCCCTGCCCCAGCTTGTGGTCGAAGGTATAGTCCTCCACTTTCGCAGCCGGGTGGGGCAGCTCCTGTGGCTTCTGCAGCGCTTTCTCCTCGAGCGATTCGCCTCTGTAACGCGACAGCCCGTTCGACATTGCTCTCGTTGTTACTGGGAAGAACTGTTTAGGCTGGTGAAAAACCGTAGATATATTCAGTGGTGTGTGGATGATGCTTTGTTTTTTTTTCTGTTATATACGAAAACTCGTTCTCAAGAGAACAAGACAACAGAAAAACCGACGCGATGCTGGAAGGACGTGAGGTTCCGACGATTCCCGGGAACGTGATGCCCGACGATGTGAATCGCACGCTGCAGCTGGAGGTTGCGAAGCTCGTGGGGAAGCGAGGCAGTGGGTTCCTGGGCTCGCAGCCGGTGAGTTTCCAGAAGAGACATATTGAACAGCTGTTGATGAAGAAGGACTATTTCGTGTGTGAGAAGTCTGATGGGCTGCGTTGTCTTTTGTTCTGTATCCGTGATCCTGATGGGTTTGAAGCTGTGTTTTTAGTCACGAGAGAAAACAATTTCTACAAAGTTCCTGAGATTCACTTACCTTTGGCCAATGATGATGCTGGTTGTCACAATGGGACGTTGGTTGACGGAGAAATTGTCCTTTCTAAGAAACCAGATGGTACTAAAGAACTCAGGTATCTCATGTTTGACTGTTTAGCAATGAATGGTACGAACCTGCTTCATAAACCTTTGGACAAGAGATTAGGGTACCTTGATAGAGAGTTATTCCAACCATATTTCCATTTAAGACGTCGTTTTCCTCAAGAGTGTGTCAATTTCCCAATCAAACTTTCAATGAAGAACATGCAGCCTGCTTACAGAATACCCAGAGTGTTTGAAAGTTTGTCTTCGTTAACCCATGTCTCAGATGGTTTAATCTTCACTTGTTGTGAAACTCCTTATATATTCGGAACAGATGAGACATTGTTAAAATGGAAACCTAGTGAAGAAAATTCAGTGGATTTCAGACTTCATTTGAATATTCCAATGTATACTGATGAAGATGTTGATGAGAGGGATCCAGATCGTCAATACCCTAACTATGACGTCAAGCCTGGTTTAGAGTTACACGTTCATAACGGTCAAGGTTTATATTCCTATTTTGCAGATTTGACCCTTTCCGATGAGAAATGGAAAGAACTGAAAGATTTGAATGAGCCATTAGATGAAAGAATTGTTGAATGTAATCAAAATGAAAATAAAGAATGGAACTTGATGAGATTTAGAGATGATAAATCAGATGGTAATTATATCACCGTTTTACAAAAAGTTTTAAAATCTATTGAAGATGGTGTAACTAAAGAGGAATTAATCGCAGCAAGTCCTGCTATTGAGAAGAGTACAAAGCAACGTCAACTAGATAGACGGAATCAACAACATGGACATCCACCTCCACAGAATCAACCACAACAACATCAACCTCAACAACAATCATCAAATGAACATGCTTCAAATTCATACGCTGCTGCTTACCCACCACTTCAAAAACCTAAATCCCCAATTAATTTTGATAATGCCAACAAAAAAGAAGAATCCACACAAATTCCAGGCTATGATACTGATGATTCAGATGACCAAGATAATGATAATGAACCAAGTACCAAGAAAGCAAGAACTCAGTAAAAAGTTTTCCTTGTTTTATTGGTATATCACCGCCATGGGCTTTTGTATTATATAGAATTTTAATTGTTTGATTTGTTTGCTACAAGAATTCGTAGTATAATAAACAATTCTTTTATTCTCTTATATACAGGTGGATGAATGAAATGCACAATTATAACTAATAAAACATGGTGACTGATTTGAAGAATTCTTTTGGATTACCGTTCCCACTCAAAACATATTTCTGATCAGCCAATTGTTCAGTTGAGTATGCTTCAAGTTCATCTTTTCTGAAAACATTTGATTCAATCAACGTTTGGACTAAAGAACCAACATTTTCACGGGACAGTCTGTTTACTTCCCATGGTTTAACACCATTCAACTTGGCACTTAATGATGCATTGTATTGTGGAGATTTAGCATATGGATCAGCTTCTGCTAGTCCAAGTCCTGCGTTTAATGTAAGTGATGGTTTGTCATCTGAAGATGTAGCTAAGATAATACCACCTTTAGCGAATGATTTTTCACCTGAGATGAAATCAAAGATAGTCTTGGTGATTTGTAATTCTTCAATACCGATGGATTTGTCCTCAACATTTCTGTAATTAGTTAATGAATATGCAGGTAAAGATCCAAAGTTATCAACGGTCCAGTAAACAGGGAACTGGTTTTGTGCTGTTAACTCATCTATCAACAATTGGAAAACAATACCTCTTTGTCTGGCTGTGAATTTGGTTTGTAAAACTTGATACAAGTTATTAGTGGTTGTGAATTTGATTGGTTGTCTACCTTTAACGGCATTCTCAATAGCAACGTCTTTGGACAAGTTGATCTTGGATAAGACAGCTTCATTGGCGTATTCAATTTTAGAAAGGAGTTTCTTCAAATACATTGGTTGTGTGTAGGTTTTCAATTGTGGATCATACCAGAAATCACTGGTACCATCGACCAATTTGGTGGCATGTGAGATTGGTAGTATGACTGAGTCTTGTGGTAATAGAGCTTGAGTTTGTGCTAATAAAGTTGATTTACCAATACCACCTTCACCAATAAATACGATTTTGTTTTCTTTAGATGGAGAAGTTGCAGTTTTTTCAACGAATTTTGAGATTTCAACAGTGTCTTCTTTCACTAATGTTATTGGTTTAGAGAATAACTCTTGAAATTGATCTTTCTTGAAAGCACCAACATGGACTAATCTTTTGTACTGTATATCAGAATATCTAACAATGGTGTTAAGCTCAGAGTCGCCTGCAAAAATAGGTGTTTCAACGTTGTTGGCTTTGGTATTTAGTCTTCCTGTGCTCACATACTCTTCGAAGAATTTATGACTACCAGCAGACTTCTTACCCTTCTTACCTTCACCACCTTTCTTGTAACCTTGGGCAACAGCTTTGACTTTAGCACCCTTTGCCGCAAGAGCTGGCGCACTTGTATGAAGAAGTGCTCTTCCAGCAATGCGCTGAGAGATCACGAGTGCACTTAATTGGACTCTGAGCATTATAGCGTGCGTCTTGATGATTTTAATTTATCTTTCACCATTTTTGTTGATGAAAAAAAAAGACAAGAAAAAATAAAAAAGCCCTCGGATTTACATAATCATAAGCCGGAATTCGGACTTCATTAAACTTCACTATACACTATCTCTATGTAAAAGTCACTGGTTTGGGTAATTATTCTTCAGTAGCTTCTGGTTCATTCTTTTCTGTTGGAATAGCAATCTCACGCTGTTGGTCCTTCTCTAATTTGGAGATACCTTTGGCTGTCAAGAAATCAAAAATGTTATCACCCTGGAAGAAATCAATGAAATTGAAGAAAGAGTTGAATGTATTCTCTTTGACTTCTTCAGCATAGATCTTGTCATAAATGTGTTTCATCTTGAATGCATCCATTTCAGTTTGATACTTTGTGAAATCCAATTGATTATAACCAAAATCGGTCAATCTGGTATTATATGCTTCGTAGACTGGTTGTTCCAAAAGTAAACCTAAAGCTGGAGCTTTTGGAATGTTCACTTTTTCAGATTCAAAAGCTTCACTGATACGTTCCAAAGGACAACCAGTTCTGACAACTAAAGAGGCCATGGCAATCATCTTACGGATTTGATGCAACATGAATGACTGTCCGTGAATCTTGATTGAAACCCACTCGGTTTGGTCTATCACGAATGGATCACTGACATTGATCTCTTTCATGTATCTTCCAGCACTAGCATCTTTGAATGTTTTTCCTAATGTGAAATTATGAAAATTGTGGTGACCAATGTATATACCCATCGCTTTACGAAGCTGCTCTAGTTTATCTGTTGAAACTCTATATGCTCTCTTTAAATTATTTTCAATGGCTTTGTATTTTCTCATGAGTTTAATCATTTCGTCGTTTTCGTCATATTCAGAATGTGGAACTGGCTTGAAGTTGGCAATTTTCTCAAGTTCTTCCTCTGTGAATCCAGCATCTTTAATAGCTTGATCGTAAGTGTTCCAGAATTCAACACTTTCCTCGTCTTTTCTAGTAATATTTGGGTGTAAAGCTTCTTCCTCTCTGATCTTCTTGGCCAATGAACTGCTTGGTTTTGGAGCCAACAACACATAAGTTGGTAACAAATATTCATAAACTCTAGATCCACACATCTTTCTACAGTCAAACGCTTTGTTGACTCTTTCAATTCCCCAAACTCGAATGGTCTCTGGAAGATTATCATTGATTTTAGTTAAAAGATTCTCATCCTCAATAATCATTTTCAAACTGATCAAGTTACCTGCAGCATGAACACCTTTATCAGTTCTAGCTGCTCTCATAAAGCCAGACTTTCTTGGATCATTAGCATTGTAAGGAGAAATACCACCAGCTTTAACCATAGCCTCGAACAAATCACCTTCGATGGTTTTTTGAGGTGGATTAACTTGCATACCATGATATCCGGTACCACAGTACCCAATCAACACAGCAACTTTCTTCTTTGGTTGTCTTGGAATAGGTTTTCCATCTTCACCTAGGATAGGTTCAACAGGTTCTCTTGGAAGATCCCAGTCTCTCTCTTTACTATACAAATATTCAGTTAGTATCATGATTCTATATCATTCCTGTTGCCCAAACATACCCACGCTTGTTGTTTGTTCGACTTCTGCTTCTTGCCATTTCCCTTGTCACCGAAATCACCTTTTCTGGCTTTGTTCCACTTTGAGCGTTGGCCCCTCTCATAGCTCCCAGATGTAGATTCCAAATCTTGTTCATTGCTCATTTTTTTGTCTATTTCAGTGTTAACAGTTTGTAAAGATTTACTATGAATAAAATTTTCCCTAATTTTTACCTCATCGCCTAGAAAAATTTTTTTTCTTTAAGTGAACTGAAAAATTTTACCTCATCGCCTTAACAAAAACGATATAACCACATAACAACAATGAGAGCTCTAACAGAAGAAGAGACCAAAGTTGTTTTCGAAAAGCTTGCACACTACATTGGTAGAAACATTGCCTTTCTGGTAGATAACAAGGAGAACCCACACGTTTTCAGACTCCAAAAGGATCGTGTTTACTATGTTTCTGATAAAGTTTCCAAATATGCCACCTCTATTGCTAGACCAAATCTCATGTCATTAGGAACCTGTCTAGGGAAATTCACTAAGACTGGTAAATTCAAACTTCATGTCACATCTGTCTCAATACTTTCAGAATATGCAAAATATAAAGTATGGATCAAACCAAATGGTGAAATGCCATTCTTATACGGAAATCATGTTTTAAAAGCTCACATTGGTAGAATGTCTGATGATATACCTGAACACGCCGGTGTTATAATCTACTCCATGAGTGATGTTCCTCTAGGGTTTGGTGTTTCTGCCAAATCAACATTAGAATCAAAGAATTTACAACCAACAGCTATAGTGGCATTCAGACAGAGTGATATTGGTGAGTACTTAAGAGAAGAAGATACGTTATTCACATGAGAGTTTAGAGGTTTAATGATCAATATAAAAGAAAAACAAATGTACATTACAGAAGAATCTAATGAAATACTCATTTTAGTAGTTTTTATCTATTTACGACCTTTGGATTTCTTTTTAGACGATGCAGCTGGGGTGGATTGCCTTGACTTTGAAGATAAGTCTTCTTCAGTATAGTTATCAGCTGTACCACCTTGAGTTTCTCTCACATTCTTCTTTTTACTCTTTTTAGGTTTGTAATAACTTCTATCTTTCAATGGCAACCATCTTTCAGGATCAGGTTGTTTACCTTCTTCGTATGAATTTGGCAATTTCTTGCGAATTTGTTTTCTCTTCTTGGTGACTTTGTAGGATTGTGATTTTATTATAGTTTGTTTAGAAATGATTTCAGCACCTTCTGCCACTATTTCATCAAAGTCTAGTCCAGAAGTCAGATCTTCAACTGGCTTCAATTCATTTGTGTCCTTTTCACCCAAAACGATAGAAACTAAATCATCAGATTTGAACGAGCTCAACTTATTCAATAAGATTTTTGCTTGATCGTTGGAAGATTCGAAAAATTTCAACGAAATGATCTTTAGGTATTCATACTCATCAAGAGTGAATTCTTCCTTGTCTTTGAAATGATCAAAAATTTTGTTGAACAGATTCAATTTCTTCTTTTCTGAGTTAACAGCTTCGTAGAAAGATAGTAATAAACTGGAAACACTTGGTAATAATAGATCTGTATCATCGAGACGTTCTAAAATTTCAATAGAACCGTCAATGTTACCAACATTAGCATTCAATTGAGCTGCGATAAGTGTTGGTGCAATTTGTTTAGAGGTCAATGCATATTTCAATGATTTCTTGGCTTGTTGTTTTGGTGAGTCTTGGTCAATTAAAACATTTGCCTTTGATAAACTCTTTAATGATTGAGAAGTTAAATCTTTGTAATTTATATTTTGACCTGTGATAAGAGCTAATCTTGAATGATTTCTTTGAATTTTTGAACGTTGTAGTTTGGAAAATCTAGAATGTAATGCGTTTAAGGAATTAGGAATTGATAAATCTTTCAACGAGATGAAAGCGTCAATTGGGTTGGCAATGGAAGGGTTGAATAGAGAAATGTAATTATTTTGGAAAATTAATGAGTTTAAATCATTCTCTTGCAATTTTGATGGGTCGATGCTTTGCAAAATTTCTTTAGCTTCCTCAACGTTTCCTAAAATCTGAGAAATATAAGATTTCTGTAAAACGATTGGTAACAATTCTGAAAATCTTTCCTCTTCATCTGAGATTTCTTGAACTTTTGATTCTGCTAATTTCAAGAGATCCAATGAACTCGTATAGTTTTTAGCTCTCAATTCTAGTAACGATTCATTGAAGATCAAATCAAATGAACCTTCAACAACATCAGTCTTTGTGGAGCTTTTCGTTTCTTCATGGTCAGCTAATATAGCTCTCTCATTGACACTGAGATCTATGAGTTCCTCTTGATCTTCAATGTTGTCAATTATAGAGTGATAGATATCCAAAGCCTCTGGATATGATCCTAATCTGTATAAATATTGGGCTTTCAAATGTAATAATCCTCGAGTCAAATCTTCATCTTTTAACTTATCAAATTCTTGTCCAAGTTCTTTATCAAATCCAAGCTTGTACAGAACATACAACTTTTCCAATGTCAAAGGGTCCTTCTGTGTAGGTTTATATTGTTGAAAGATCTTGTATGCCTTTTCATATCTATCAAGGTTGATCAATGATACGACTGTTAATCTCAAAGCTCTGGCATCTTGTGGTGATGATTTCAAGATTTCAAGCCCGGACTCGAAAACTTCTTCATGCTTCTCATCAGCAGAGTCGATCTCCAGCTTCTTGATCAGCTCATTCAAACTCATTATTGTCTTTAATTGGAACTTGCCTTCAATCTTAACGTCAAAAAGTCACAAAATTTTCAGGTCGACGAAAAAAAACAAAACTACTGATTATGTAGCGATGGGTTTTTTGAAAAGTTTTAGTGTAGACATATAAGAAAGCTCATCGCTCCAACTTGTCCACGTATATCGATCTTACTAAGAGAAATGTTCATTGCTTTTCGTTCTAGTGGGGCACTTAGAACCTTTTCATCACAGCCCAGTCGGTTTGCTAAAAACAGCAGACTTCAAGTCTTCAAAAGAAAGAAAGATATTGTCAAAGCATCAGATTTTGATGATGATTACAAGAAGCGTCCTAAAAAGGTAAATCCAGCTTCAAATGCAAATACCAAACCAAAGAAAGAAAGCACACTACCCGTATTAGCGACTTTTGAAAACAAAATCCTAAATAAAAGTCAAAACTTGGTTGATAAGATCACCAGTTTCTCGGAATTGAAAATCACACCAAGCATCAGAGATCTTACAATTAAACAACTAAAGAATCAAACCGTCCTGAATTCACAAAACTTTGAGAACTATAAAGATAATGAAGAAATAGAGATCAAACCTACTAAAATTCAAACAATTGCTATACATGAGATGGCAAAAGATCTAACTAATAAGAATTTACAAATATACACAATTGCAGCAGAAACAGGATCTGGTAAAACTTGGGCTTATTTAACCCCATTGCTAGATTTTTTGAAACAAGAGGAACAATCCACACCAAACTGGGATGCTGTCAAACAAAGAGCCGCTATCAGATCAGTTATACTTCTACCGACTCAAGAATTGGTGGATCAAGTATACTCTAATTTAAAAGATGTTGAGTCAGAAATTGGTGTCAAACCATTCAAATGGAATTTTGAAACAACTCATAATGACTTTGTTGATGCATTCAAGAAAAGAATCGATATTCTTATAACCACTCCTGGTAAATTAAACACAATCAAGAGAATAAGAATGTTGGATAATTCCCAACATGTTCTAACAGCAGTTAAATTCCTTGTTATTGACGAGGCTGACACATTGATGGATAGATCTTTCATTGAGGATACATATGAAGCTATGCATGCTATGTTTAATGTCAGAAGAGTTGTTCTTTGTTCTGCCACTATCTCGAATCAATTGACACATGCAATCACCAAAATATTTCCAAGTCTTACAGAACCAAAACTTTTGATATCCCCAACTTTACATAAATCACCAAGATCCGTCAAGTACCATCTCATCAACTCTGAAATCCAACCATACCAAGGATCCAAGTTGAAAGCTCTTGCGCAAACATTGTACGCTATTCATTCAGACGGTACTGAAAAGGACTATGAAAAAAGATGTATCGTGTTTGTCAATAGTAAACAGGATGTCGAGCCGTTGGTTGAGCAATTGAAAGCAAGTTATAACCACGATGTTGTTGGTTTAACCGGTAATGATAAACCAGAAGATAGAAGCTCCAAGATCTCTATTTTCATAAATCCACCAAGATTACTAAATACTATTGAAACTGGAGATTCAAAGAAAGATGAATATCATTATATTAAAGATTCAAACATAAAAATCAAAAAGAACTTTCAAACAGGCTCAGACTCTAAAGATCCAAGAAAGTTGAAAATTTTAGTGACAACAGATATTGGTGCCAGAGGTCTGAATTTCTTTGGTGTCAGAAACGTTATTCTTTATGATTCACCAAACACATCAGTTGATTTAATTCATAGAGTTGGAAGAACTGGTAGAATGAACCAAAGTGGGAGAGTATTCATTATAACAGATAAAAAGACTAAAAACTGGATCAATAGGTTCGCTAAGGGAAAAAATTGATTACGGAAGTATCGTGTTCATCTAAAGGTGTAACCACATGTATATAGCACAATGATAAACACAGCATATATCATTTTTTCTCTTTAAATTTATTGCGTAGCATGTCTATGTGGCCATAATGGTCTGTTTTTCACAATCCATGGGTGGTTTTTAACTTCTGATAAAGGGTACCGTTTCTCTGGGTTATATTGAAGAAGACTTCTTACCAAATCTGCTGCATCAGGACTAACATATGCTGGTATTCTCAAGTCAACTTTAACAATTCTCCGATATGTTGAATCTCTGAATTCTTCTTCAAATGGTGGGGATCCGACAAGTAGTTCGTAACACAGAATACCTAGTGCCCACACGTCAACCCTGTAATCATGGTCTTTTGCTTCAACCATCTCTGGTGGTAAATAATCCAATGTGCCACACATCGTTGATCTTTTTGAGCTTGGAGCATGTACACTCCAACCAAAATCACTGATCTTGATAATATTGTCAAATCCAACTAAAATATTTTCTGGTTTAATGTCTCTGTGTATGATGTGTTTAGAATGTAAGTACGATAATGCTTCAGCCATTTGGTAAACATAGTGTGACGCATTGATATCATTGAATCTCTTCTTTCTCTTCAAGAATTTGTATAATTCACCATATATCACATACTCTAATATCAAATAAACTCTTTCAGAATCATGAAAATATCCATATAATCGTAATGTATTCTCATGTCTCAAATTCGACTGAATCTCAACTTCTCGTCTGAATTGCTTTTCCACTTTGTATTCCATCAATTCCTTCTTCTCCATGCATTTCAAAGCACAAACAAAACCAGTCTTTTTGTCCTTCACGCAGTACACCCTACCAAATTTACCCTTCCCTAACTTTCTACCAATTTCGAAGTCGTCCAAAGTGTATTGCCTCAAAGGGACACTCGACTCCTGAAGTATACTCCAAGGAGTTGACTTTCTAACGTTTCTCTCTATTGCATTCGACAGTCTTCTTATTCTTTTGGGCGATACAATGTTATTAGAAGCAGCGATCGTAGGGGCCATATATGAAGGCTGTTTGGCATTGGATGGGCGACCCCTAGAGCCATTCAAATGGATCTTCGTCAATGGGGCCCGTATAGTGCTAGCGGTAGACAGTCTGTCTTTGGTTCTGGTGCTCGGCAGCTTGTCCATTATCCTTCGTGGGCCTGATTTTGAGGATCTCCGTCAGAGTTTGTGTTATTTTTTTTGTTTGTTTACTTTTGATGTTTTGATCTCGAATATTGGGAAGTAGAAACATTTTATACGAAAAAAAAAAAAAACAGTTGATCAATCCTTCTGCCTTGAGCTTCAGGCTTTGTGGCACAGTCAAATCATATGGAACTCCCCACAAGTATCCTCCATGGCTTGCTGCCAGTGGCTTTTTATGGAATGGTAGCTGTCTATAGCTTATAGTTTTAGCCCATTTGATCCAAATGGATCTTGACCATCTTTTAACAAATCTTCTGAAGAGATAATAATATGTCAAGATTACTGACAATGGCTCTGTCAACAAGCACTGATGGAGCTTGAAAGTGAGTACCAGTTGGGCTTCTACACAGAAAAAAGAGCAAGTTCTACTGGACAGTGTCACCTAATTGATATTCCATAAAACCCGAACCCTCGGAAGTGGAGTCATGATTGAAAACATAAGGACAGACATTTGTATGTGAATTAGACGATGACCAAGTATCACAAACAGTACGTGATCTGAGTGCGGAACACCTGTGTTGTGCAGAAGCGGAGCTTTGAATCTACCACCCAGAATATAGATTCGATGTACTCTACAACATAAGTCGTTTTCTGTTTTTTAAGATGACAATATTGCCTGCTTATTTTGTTTTTGCTCGTTTTGTGTCTTGAGAAGAATAATTTTATGTGTCTAAATTAATCCAATATCATTGACTTTCAATCATCAATCAATCTCTCTTGAGTGTCAACTAAAAAGTTTGAAGATTTGGATTACCAACAAGTCACTGAACTAAATCAAAATATGGAACTTGACGATATCAACATAGAAATCACATATGGTGGAAAAACAACACCAATTGAACATGAGTCTTTCATAAAGGTATGCAACTTGTTAAGATTGGTTGATATAGATAAGACTTTTGAGGAGAGCTATACCCACTTCAAGGAACTAGCACAAAAGTTCAGAAATGAATACGTTCTTCCGAATGATGAAATACATCCAAATAATTTAGAAAGAGCTGAATTTGCTTTGTTTTCCAAATACAAAGATAAGTTTTCAAAGACGAAAGATGATGACAATCACAGTGAGCAAAAGGGACATAAACAGCATGATAGAGAGCATGAATATTTTGATGATTGCGTTGGTTACAAATTCGACACTGAACCTAAAAAGTCTAAACAAGATGAGGTCCCAAATTATGATTTAACAAGCAAAGACATAGAAAGCTATCTATTGGCTTTTTACAACTCCAATGGTGACGATATCGAAAGAATCCAGAACACTGATAATATCATTGCTGATTTAACTACAAGTATTTTCTTGAAACTAGAAATACTTATCAAACCACACCCGTCTCATTACAACACACATACTCAGACACTTAAACAATTGAAAAACGGTACAGTTACTTTATCGAGTAAAAGGGAAGAAGATATGCAAACACTACGTCAGTTCTGCAAAACACGGAATCCAATATCAATGATACAAAACTTGTTACGGTTAACTATCAATTTGAATCAAAGGCAACTCCCTCTTGTGGCTGATAGGCTTGTAAATCATCAAATTCTACACCAACTTCTCAGTGCAGAAAAATTAGGTGATTTGGGGGTATACGAATCCAATTTAGACCACATCAAAACTAATAGCAAATCATCGTTGCTTGTACCAACAGTTACTACAGATTGTGAATATGAGTCTAATGAAGGTTATTTCATGATGTTTTTTGCTCAGCAGTGGAATATTAAATCCGACGAAAGATATATACCCTATGAAAGTCAAGATGAAAGTCAAGATGAAAGTGCTCTTCATGCATTTTTTAGAGGGGAGTCTCGCCCTCTAGAATCTTTTCTCAATTTCACTCCGAAATGCCCTCTTCCGGCCTTTTTAAAAGGTAGGCCATGTTTGTTGGAAGCTTCCTCAGAGGCCAAAAGAGGATTATTGTTCAATACGAAAGTTTTGGGTCCTTTAAATGGTTATACCTTCAATAAGAATCTGAATATATCAGCCAAGGTAAGTGTTGATCCTCAGCAAAATCAACAAACTACAACATTCTCCACAAAAGCAAGCACTTCAAAATTGGTTGAAGACGATTACAAATTAAATATTTTGCTAAAGCAAGTTCGAATCATACCAGATGATGTCGTCACTATTAAATTGACAAGCACTGAAAATGATGTCAAGTCGATGATTGATATCAATGTCTCAAGTATTGAGTACAAACGAGTAATTGGATTGATTCCCATTATTAAGCTCACATTAGCTTTCACAGAAAGAGTGGCTAGTCATTATGGTTCTTTGACATTTGAGAATATCGAAAAAGAATTTAAAATATTCGATGACACTGCAAAAGACTTGATTTTAGAGGTAATTGACGATGAAGTGTTAGTGGAAAATCTTATTCAATTGAAAAATGCTATTTCAAGAGTACAACAGTTGGTAAAGTTTGGTCTTCAGACTTTAGACCAAACGATCAAACAGTGCTTGAATAGTCATTCGTCACTTGCAATATTAACTAACTCTGAAGAGTTTATCATTATAACTCTATCCCAAAGCCTGATTCATACACAAACTCAAACAAATCCGAATAACCCATTAGTTTCAACACTCGGTCACACTCACATTGAGATGCTCAAGTTCACTGGACCCAATGTTTCCAATGCATTTGGATTGGTTCAAGCTCGAATTATTCAAGAGATTTATACCATATTAGGAAAGAGTGAAACAATGTTGGGTTTCAAATTAATAATGTCTGAGTATGATAAAATATCTAAGAGTTATCAAAACCTCTATTTTGACCAAACATTGGTTAATATCACAAAAAGAGTATTGGTGTTCATTTCATTGCGAAACATCATTTCTAATGAACCTCCTAGTCAGTCCATTATTTTGCAAGCAATTGATAGATTGTTAACACCTGACGAGCTGTTGAAACAAAAAGTCAATATTGAATATTTGAACGCACTGAAACAACGAAACATTCCTAAACTATCAACATTATTGAATACGAAAGACGCACATTCATTATACAAGGTAGATCTTGTCAAGAGAGTTATCTCTCAATTGACTTTGTTTACAGAAGACAAATTTTTGGAATTATTCACTATCAATAGTATCATCAAAGGAGCTGAGCCATTATCCGCTTTTTCGACAGTGTTACTGACTGATTATCAATGTGAAGGAAGTTGTGGTGATGACTTTCTCAAAAAAGCTAGTATTATCAAAGTCTTGGATCCAGTGAGATATGAATGTTCAAATAGAGTTGTTAGTTTGCCACGGGGTTCCATGGATATTATTCCTCATTCTGACCAGATTGAGAACATTGAAATCTTCGGGGACGAACCAGAGAAATTGTATTTGACCATGACATTCATAAATGGATTTCTCATTGCCATCTCCCAATTCTTGAATGAAGTGTCGTCTTACTTGACAATAAAAGAAAAATCACCCCAGCTTTATGGGAAATTTGTTCCAAAGTTGTTGAATTTTGGAGTGATAGTGCCAAACTCACTTGATCATGGTAGTGAATCAAGAAATGATGGGAAGAGACTAAACGCTTCCGGTTTGTTTGTTCACACAGAGAGAATATTGATGAGTGATGATACTACGCTCGCTCAGTTACCAAATATTGACAAGACTAGAATCATTGAAGATGCTTTGAGTGATGCTTCCACTTTGCATAGGGAATCGTTAATTGCCCACAATGATATCAACTGCCATAACACGATTTTTGACTCAGAAAACCGTCACAGGTTATGCCTTATTGATTTTGGAAACACCATCAGCCTGAACAAGAGAATCAAAAACCAAAAAGGTCCATCGAATTCCAAGAGGTTCAAGTTGTCAGTTGAGAGTAGGTATTTGTTTGAAGAGAGTGAGTCAGAGGTTTCACAGACTTTCATCAAAGACTACGAAGGCCTTTTATCTGTTCTTTCGTGGAAACTTTGTGTCGTTTCAGGCCTCCCAGATGCCAAACTATTAGCTGAAACTGACCTTAAAGCTCTGAAAAGAGATCCAGTTGACTAGAACTATAATGAACACATCAACATAACCAGGTAGTTTTCAGTATTTACGGATTTCGCACATATTTACAGATTGGTGTTTTAGTCTATTAATGTTCACCATTTCCAGAAGTTGAAGCTAAACCTGCTTGACTCATTCGCAGAGTCTTCTCTATTCTTTGCCTCCTTCTCAGTCTTGTCATTTAACCGTATTTCTTCGATATTTACTTCACTAAAACACCTTTCAAACTCTTTGTCCTTCAACAAGTAGAATTTTTGCGTATGTAGCGGTGCCTGTAAGTTGTATGTCCGTATTGAATTATTCATCAGTTTTATTTTGTGAGTATAGGATGCTGAATGAGATTTGATAAACTCTTTCCTCAAATATTCAATATCATTGCTATTATGTATCAGAACATGCATTTCCCATTTCTTTCTCAGTTCCTCCCTGAAGTTTATGATTTCGCCATTAACACCACCTTGTTTTTCAATCCATGGTGGAACAATATTCTGATTTTTCAAAATATTGTTGAGATGATGCTCAGTACGGTCGACATGAGGCCCAACCTCGTTATTTAGCTTAACTTTCCTATTGATATTTTGGAACTCGCCTCTCTTCATTGCTTCTTCTATTCTTGCATCGGCTATGGTCTTGATCTTTTCAAAAGATCCGATAGGTGTAAATCTTTCCTTGTAAAGCTCTTTGAACTTAGAATCATCGTCAGGTTGTGGGTTATTCTTCTGGATTGTGTAGTCTAAAACAGTTGCCTTAGCAGATGCTAGCTTCTTAACATTGCTTGATTTCAGAGGTTTGTTCTTATCTACCAGCATTCGGAGAGCAGTTTCAGTATGATGTTCTGTTCCGGTCCATGGCTGGGATGTTGCTGTTTCCCTGGCTTCTCTCGAAGCATAAGAAGGTAATTTGGTAAATTGAATAGCACGTTGGTTGTTAGCGTCAAATTTTTTCTGATCTAATGTTTCAGAAAGCTCTTTTAACCTGGGGTCTTTATCAATCAATGATTTGAAATTCAATGAGTCAGTTTCTTCATATTGAGACTCTAGTTGTGATAGTCTTTCTGAGAATGCTTTCTCTACTGCTTCTTTGGTTTTGGAACTATACTTTCTGAACTGCCGTATCACTACTGTCATTTGTTGATCTGATAAAATACTTTTCGATCTCTACTTTTTTTTTCGTTTTTTCTGATACCTACTACAGATTGCATTCATTAGTTCCTGAATGTAGGTGGCTATCTATAATTCAAGATAATCCACCAGTATTATTTCATTGGTATTGATTCTAGTATAACTATTGTCACTGATAACTTTATGAGCCAGTGCAAGATTTTCTGCTGTGAGCTTTGAAGCTATTTCGGTTTCAGAAAACCATTGTTGTAAGAATTCTTCAAGACCCTTGAATTGTGTGACAGCAATTTCGACAGTTGATTGTTTTAACTCTCTATATTGAGATAGTATGCAGAGTGGTGCATTATATTCTGGATCTGAATCGCCATACAAAATAACCCAAATGAAATGAACTGTATCAGTTAGATCTTCTGCTTCAATGGTGTCATAGTCTGTGATATTTAACTGACGCTTCAATAGCTCTTGAAACTCGATATCTTTCTTGTAAAGCTTCTTTAGATTAGAAACAAAAGGTTTATGTTCTTGCAATAACGACTTTTCTATCTTCTTAATTTTGTCCAAAGAAAGCTTAAATAACTTTAGTTGATCCTCTCTGTATATGGAGGCAGCGCGAGCTTTTTGTGGATCAACCAGATTCAAATCGACAGTTGGAGATTTCTTCAAAGGCTTCTCCTTGTGACCGATTGTCACTTTAAGATTCTGTAACGCTTCGAATTTTGATCTAAGGGTTGGTTTCTTCTCGTGTGGTTTTTTGTAAAGAAACTGATAAAGTGATAACAGATTCACTGGAACCAGATTAGAGTCATTGATGAAATACAATATTCCAGAATCTTCTGTCTCTGTTTCAATCGGTTCTTCAATTTGTTGTCTATCTGTGTTTTGGAATGCATGATATGTGTAATCTTCAATTTTAGGAAATTGGACGCCATAACTTTGGGCTTCCCTGACAGTATCTGGTGATAACTTAAGTCTCAAAGCAATTGATTTATTCTTGTTATCCTCAATCACGAACCCGTAACCCATCAGAAGTTCCTCATTTGCCTTTGGTCCATAGTTATTATAAACTTCCTCTCCCTCTTTTAGCAGATCTTTGTTGTGAAGAGAGAAATAGTCTTGGTTTCCCTGTTTAGAGTGTACCCAGTCAACTTTAGTAGAGTTATTGTGATTCAGCAAATCAATGACTGGTAAAAGAATAGCTTGACCGTCTTTCGCTTCGGTGTTGATTATATGATTAGGAAAAGCTCTTGATGTGAAAATAACAGAACTCCACAAATATGCTCCAAAGCTAGTCCAAGATGTCACATTAGATAGCACTTCCAAGATTTGATCCCTGGATAATCTATCAAACTCGTTGTAAAATTTCAAGCCACTTTCGAATTGTTCACCAGACCTCAAGTCCTCTGGTAAATGTGAGATAGAATCTTTCCATTCATCAAGGAAAGATTTCAACTTTTGATTGATGGATCCACCAAGATTAGTGTTCTCTAGTAGTTTCAACTCTTCCTCGTTCCAGTAAAAGCAAGTACCTGTGTTTCTACCAATAGGAAGAAGATCAACGTAAGGTGCAAAAATGTCTTGATAGTTTGTTCTTTCATTTATCCAATCTGAGTGTGGGCCAAATTTCAGCTTTGAAAGGAACAGTTTCAAGGACCCATTTGGATTTGTAGATTCTATTGACTTGCCAAAGGATTCTGTGAAGTATCTATTCGACAAATCGTTCGTAAGCATCAAATCAGCAGGAATAGTCAACTGAGGTGAAGGTGATGGCTCAGTGAGTGTTTTCTTGTAAGTTGCGTAAATGCCTCTGTCTTCAGAGACTTTGAACTCCAGATTTGGATCAACTATAGATCCATTAGATGTTGCCCATTGTAAAATTTTGGTGAGTCGTGGGTCCATTGTTGGGCTCATCTCAAGATTGGAATAAATTTTCGGGTCTCGGATTTTTTATATAGTGTGTTCAAGAAGTTTATCTGATGCAAATCAATTAGTTGGTACATAAATTTCGATCGATACTTACGTTAAATGTTAACAAGGGAAAAAATTCGATTGTATTTTTATGGTTCTAAAGCTTAAAAGTCGTTAATCTCTTCTAATATCTTCTTCTTCTTATTTCTGACATGTCTAGTATCGACTGGGTTGAAACCAGCAGATTCAGATCCCCATAATGCCCAATCAGGTGTCTTTGCAACATACTCTAACTTATCAAACTGTCTACCACTCTGCAATAATTCAAAGAATTTGGCATAATCAATATGTGTGTGCCATTCACCGTTGATCTTGAATTGGTTGGAACCAATCAAAATACAACAAGAGTGTGCATGTTCAGCTGCTATACCATATCCTAAACCTCTTCTATTCAACTCATCATTCAAAGATCTGACGAATGATTGACACTCTTCATAGAATGGAATGTTTTGCATAGTCAATGGGTTGCCATTACCACTTGATGAACCACAGAATGTTGCACCTTTGATTTCGATCAATGCTGGTCTACCTCTTTCAACCATATCAGCATAACCTTCAACATCACCCATATTAAAACCTTTGACTAAAGTCAATCTGAAAACAGTTCTCTGATGGGATTGAGTTGTTCTCAAAATATCTAAACATCTGTTCAATCTTTCCCAGAAATCTCTGAAAAGTGGTCTATCAACCTTCTTCAAATCACCTTTAGAAGATGCATCAATAGAAACATATAATTGTGTAACTTTGTTCAATGCCTCTAGTTGGTCTGGATGTTGAGCATTACACACTAAAAATGAAGAAATTTCTTTTTCGTGTAACATTCCCAAAAACTCATTGATATATGGGTAGAAGATTGGTTCACCAACCAATGAAAGAGCACAATGACGAACTCTGAAGGCTTCAGCAAATCTTTCTGCAACGACACCTGGAACACCTCTTAGTTGTTTGATTTTAGAATAATGACCTTGTAAAGCACCATCAAGAATAACATCTGGCTGGTCCACTTGCCATCTCCATGTGGTACCGACAGGATTGGTACCATGTCTCCAACAGAAGACACATTTATTAGAACAGGACAATGAAGGAGTTGTTTCCATACAAAGATGTGATTTGATACCATAGAATGCAAGTTTATAACATGAACCACGACCTCTTAGGGCGGACTTGGTCCATCTGCAAATTTTGACACCTGAATGAGAACCAACAACTGTGTAACCTTGTTTGGTCAAACTCTTGAATGTTGGTGAATTTTTGGCAACCATCTCTTTGGTTTCGGATTCGGCTAGCTTATTTGGTGCTGAGGTCTTCATTATTTTACCCATATCTTCAACATCAACTAAAGTTTCATCACTGGAGCTTCCATCTTCCGCATCTTCTCCATCTGATTCTTCATTATCGGAATCTTTGTACTCGTATAAGATTGGTTCATCGTCTTTCAAAGCGTCGATGTACATATCTAGCCATTCTTCGATCTTTGCATCACCACCAGTCTTGATACAGATTTCACCTAATGGAAAAATTCTTCTTGCACCTAATTTACCTAACCAATAATCAGCTTTTCTAGCTTGATAACAGAATTTGTCTGATGATCCCCAAGACTCAGAATCACCAATCCCAATGACTGAATAACCTAAAAGTTTTTTCAACGGATACTTGTCAATTCTGAAATCTTGGTATGTGTCTTCCAAAGTACCTAAAAAGTAATCGATTGGTGAATCAACATCATATGAAGGAAGAATCAATGCATAAATTATATTTTCCAAATCAGGAACTTTAATGAAATAATCATCAAGATCAGAAACATCATCCAAATTATAAATCTGTGGCTTGTATTTTAATTTCTCAAGGTTTGATAGTCTTTCAAACAACTTGTTAGCAGTTCTTTCAGAAGATCCAGTCAATGAAGAATAAAAGATGATTATATTGGAATCTAGCAAAGAAGAATCTGCTTTGGTCCATGATTTTGGTGGAGTTTTCTGTTTGGGTTGAACACCTTTACTTTTGATTAATTTAGGAACTCTTTTGGCCTTTTTGGGTATTGAGTCAGCATTAGCAATGGTCTTAGTACTTGCTGGTTTGGCAAAAGCAGTAGTAAAATCGATGGCAACTTCATCATTCTTTGGTCCAAAATTTTTCTTCTTCTTCAAGTCGGATAATTTCTTCTTTGGTGGCTCTTTATTTTTATCTTTACATGTACATGCTGCTCCACATCCGCCTTCTTTCTTGTGTCCATGTTTGTGTTTATGTGATTCAGGGTGATCCAGTTTTGCATTTTTATAGGATTCAAACTCATGCTTGATGAATAAATTGTAAATAACGGCAATAAATAAGATGACAGACAGTCTTCCCCCAGACATGTAATATAATGAAAGTGATAGTGTCAATAAAGCACTAGACGGTATATTCTTCAACACCATTCTGAATATTTACACTCCTTTAACCGTGCCAAATAAAATAGCTACCTTCTGTGGGTATAAATAAGTACTCCTCAGTGAATGAAACCTTGACAAATCAACCACTTGTGATTTGATACAATTTTTTTTCGATTTTTTTTGTGTTTGAAACGAACAGAAGAAAAAAAATACGATGACTAAGCGATGAGCACTATTACGTAATAATAAAATCCGGATAACTCCGAACGAGAAAAAAAATTGTCGACAAAAAAATGAAATTTTCCACTTGCTGAAAAGAAAACACTGGCAAAAGCTTCAAATACGTGCAAAGAGCCTTTTAGAGAATTGTACATTCAAATTTGGTCTATTATTTCCGAATTTTCACTCTTTTCCCCACTACTTAAATCGCACATATCACTTGCTTTCTGGTTCGTTGGTTCCACTGCTCTCACTGCAAGTTTATCATCCCCTTGTTTCTGTTTGTGACACATTTTTTTTTCGCCTTACCAGAGACACCACCAAAATTCATTGTCAATCTAACCATTTTTACACGTCCAAAGGTTGAGATTGAAAACAAAAATTTCCAGAACATCCTTCATTTAAAGTAATGGCCTCTAGCTTTGATCCAGTTGTTACAATCCCACAAAGCTTTGGTGCTGACTCAGAAATCAAAGGTCTAAAGGAAGGTATTGCATCTGACAACCAAGAAGAGATTGTTTGGAAAGATCTAGGACAATACTTAGAAACATTAGTTGAAACCAACACATCTGATTCAGTCTTCAAGAACGCTATTGAGGCTCAACAGCCATTACAAGCACAAGTTAATTATAGAATCTGCACTCTTTGCAACAGACCAATTTTAGTTTCACATATCAGAAACCATATACAGACGTGTATCGAGATGAAACAACAAAGGGAAAAAAATGCTTCTGCTGCTGCTGCTTCAGTAAACCTTACCCAATCTGTTTCAATATCCAGTGATCATGATTCCAAAAAGAGAGCAAGAGAACAAACACCATTGGAATCTGAAATCAAAGGTTCTAAACCAAAGAAAGTGAAAAAAGAGGCCAATGCTCCGTCTGTAAAACAGAAAACGAAGAAAGCAGCTAATAAAAACAAAGGCCCTGTTGATGTTGAAAAACAGTGTGGTGTTGCTCTTCCAAGTGGTGGACTTTGTGCAAGATCTCTGACTTGTAAGACACATTCAATGGGTGCCAAACGTGCTGTTCCTGGCCGTTCAGCTCCATATGATACTCTGTTATCGGCATATCAACATAAGAATCAGGTTAAGATTGCTGGTCAAGCTGCCAAAGCTCAAGCTGATAAAGATGAGTTAATGCATGGTGGTACAGCTACTTTGGATTCTGATGAAGAAACGCAGGCAGTCTTTGCAGGTGTTACAAGATCATTCCCATTGCCACTAGAACGCAAGACTATAGTCCCTACAAGAGTGCGTACCAAATTCTTGAGAATGAGAGAAATGTTTGCTGGTGCTATATTACCAAGAATAACCAGTAGTAATGGAGTTGGTGGTATGAATGGTCGTACTGCTTTGTTAGATATCGATAAACCAAATGAGCATTTGTTCCTTGTGCGGGCTCCTCAAAGAATTTTGCTAAATAAGAATAACAATGCCACAGCTTCGCCAACCCCTGCACAACTCTCCCAGCAGCAACAACTCTCCCAGCAACAGCAACAACAACGTCAGCTTCAACTTCAGCAGCAACAGCTTCAGCAACAACAACAGCAACAGCAACAGCACCAACAACAGCACCAACAGCAACAACAGCAGAAGCATTTATCACCACAGGCCCAAGCTCTACTGGCTCAACAAAGATTGATGATGCAACAACAGAAATGAGAACTTTGAGTTAAACCAGACACAAATGCAGCAGCAAAAACAGCAGTTGCAACAATTTTAATTTTGAATTTAAATATTCATGTCATGTGGTCTCAGATTTCTTTCTTCAATTCGCTTCTACGCATTTTGTATTACTATACTACAAGTGCTTTGTATTGTTATTTTTTAATACTGATGTCGGTATTATCTCATAATCTAATGGTTATTCTGGTCTTTTGCAGTGTTTTGTAGTGTAAGTGATGTATCCATTTTACCAAGGTTTTTCAAACCAGTGAGGTTGAACAACATATAGGATAGAAAGTCCAATAACCGTCAAAAATTGGAGAATATTTGGAGGAAAGAATGAAAGAATGATGATTGCATATGCAAAAAGAGGTAAAAAGTTTTTATGTAAATAGTAGAAGAAAGGAATCTTCCATGAGTGTAATAATTTTTCCCAAATATACTTCACATATGGTTGTTTCAAAGTGTACAACATTTGCTTTTCAAATGATTGTGTCATCACTAATGATGTGAATTTTGAGTTTACTTGTGTCTTTGCATTAACTTCAATTAATTTTGAGTTCAAATTTAATGACTCTTTCAATTTTAAGCTCCATTTTTCAGCATCTCTTTCAATCAACCAACCCGTTCCATTCTTTTTATCTTCATCTAATGATATTATAGTTTCTTTTGGTCCACCGTTATTGACTGCAAGGACTGGTTTCCCAAATTTCATGGCTTCTAATGGGACAATGCCAAAATGTTCGAAAGATGGGGTGTATAACAATAAGTTGGTTTTTGACAATAGTGCTTCTTTCAAGTTTGATGATATTGAAGGTAAGAAGAAAACATCATAATCAGATAATTGTTCTTTTGAATATTTTTCATATGATTTATTGAAAATTGTTATCTTTTTCAATCCCAAATCTTCTGATAACTTTTCCAATATTTGTAAATATTGATTGTTTTCAACCAATTGGCTATCATAACCACCAGTAATTATAAGTTTTGCTTTAGTATTAGCACTTTTCTTTTTCAATAAATGGAAAGCATTGATAGCAAGTTCAATGTCTTTTTTCTTTTCAAATCTGTTGATACTCAAGAAAAAATCATTATTTCCAACGAGTTTATCCACAAGCTCTAAAGTTTCTTCAGTGATCTGCTCTTTTTGCAAATCGACACAAGGATAGATCACATCTGGAACTCTCACTTCTTTTATCAAAGTGAAAGTTTCGTCATAGACGGATTTTGTAAAATTAGAATTAACAACAATTGAATCAGCCGCTGTCATTGAAAACTGTTCAAACATGTCAAACGGCAGTCTGTATAATTTTCTGATGATTCCTGAACGAGAAGCCAACTTCAAATCAGGAAAATGGCAATAGAATAAGATTCTTGCCCTTTGTTCATGAAATAAATGCAATAAAGGCATACCATAAGATAATTGATCCACGATAAAGAAATCGATCTCAGATATGGATCCTGTTATGACCATGGAGAGTATCAACACCAGCTGTCTAAGTGCTGCAAACACGATCTTGAATTTTCCAAACACTTCTTGTGGCAAGAAATCCCCGTGAACTTGCACATCTAGTGTGCCATTGGCAACTTCTTCGAAACAATGCGTCTTATCACAATGTGACGTGTAGATTGTTACTTTATGACCTTCTTTCTGTAACCCAACTGCGGCATCAACAATCAGTCTTTCAGCACCACCAATACCCAAATCTGGGTGAAGAAAGGCTACTCTCATTCTAATTCTTCTCTCTTCAAACTCAAGAGGCAAAAGAAGAAAAGAATTGAAATATTTCAGCTCATCATCTGCTGGAAAAAACGTGTAGTGTCTTGGTGTTTTTGGCTTTCGCGAAAATTAGGCGTAAACATTTCACTAGCCACAGTCAGAGGCTTGAAAAATTTATCGTGAAAGCAGAGTTTTAGTAATTGGAGAGTTCAGTGATAGAACAAGAATGTACGAAAGAGAGGCTTACATCGCCAGATTGGCTGTGCAGAAGGCTTCGTACTTGACCAGAGCCGTCTCGGAACAGATCCTCAAGGACAAGGCACACAACACAATCACCAAGACGGATAAGTCCCCAGTAACGGTTGGTGACTTCAGTGCTCAAGCAATCATCATCAATGCCATTAAACACAACTTCCCAAATGACGAAATCATCGGTGAGGAAGACTCGGATGATTTGAAAGACAATAAGGACTTATCTGATAGAATCTTGAAAGAACTTCAAAAAAACGATGAAATTGCCCATTCTGATCTATTAGGCCCTAGATTCAATTCTATTGAGCAAGTCGCTAGTATTATTGACCAAGGATCTTCACAAGGTGGTAGAGTTGGTAGATTCTGGGCTTTGGATCCAATTGATGGTACCAAAGGTTTCTTAAGAGGCGACCAATATGCCGTCTGTTTGGCTCTTATCGTTGATGGTGTGGTTCAATTAGGTGTTGTTGGTTGTCCAAATTTACCAGATAGTTTCACTTCCCCAACGTATAAAGGTGGTTTGTTCACTGCCATTAAAACACAAGGATCTTTCTATTCCAAGCTATATAACGAGACCATCAATGAAGATCTTACGACATCAAGCAAGATCTACATGAGAAAAGATCTTAAGTCAACATCTGAGATCACTGTCTGTGAGGGTGTTGAGAAAGGCCACTCGTCTCATGATGATCAATTCAAAATCAAAGAAATTCTAAAAATTCCACAAACCCAAACTTTGAATTTGGACTCCCAAGTGAAATATTGTACTCTGGCTAAGGGTTTAGCTGATCTATACCTAAGATTACCAATCAGTGCTTCTTACAAAGAAAAAGTGTGGGATCATGCCGCTGGTAATGTTCTAATCACTGAAAGTGGAGGAGTTGTCACTGATATGAATGGTAATGAGCTTGATTTTGGTAACGGTAGAACTCTTAACTCGTCAGGTGTGATTGCTGGTCTAAAACAATTTCATCCTCAGGTTATCGAAGCTGTTAAATCAACAGTTTCCAAACTTTAGATAGTCATGTTTTTTTTTTTAATTCAACTACATAAGGAACGCCATAACATTTTGTTTTCTTAAATTCGTATACAATCGCATGTGGTTCATAACTTGTTCAAAGCATCAGCGATAGGAACATCTCCTGAAATCAATGGAATAAATTTCTTGATGGTCTTTCTGTTTCTCAATGACTCAATGATAACAGCAGCAACATCGTCTCTTGGAATTTCAGATTTTGTGCTCTTCACCTCAACAGCATCATCAACTTCAGCAATTGGGTAAATCTTGCCAGTAGCTTCAGAGTCCAACAATAGAGCAGGTTGTAAAATTGTCCAGTTGATATCAGATTGAGAAATAATATCATCAGCGTATTTTTTGGCAATGTAGTATGATCTTATACCCAAATCCCACCAGAATTCACGATCTTGAGACTTAATTGCACTCACTAGAATGAATCTGTCAATGTTATTGGCCTTGACAGCTTCAGCAACTTTGACAGCACCGTCTAAATCGACAGTAAATGTCAAATCAAGACCTTTGCCACCAGCTCCGGCACTGAAAACAACAGCATCAAATCCTTTTAAAGCTTTAGCAATATCAGAGACTTTTGTGTTGGAAATATCAATATCTGTGGAGAATTTGACTCCCAATTCTTCAAATCTAGCTCCTTGTGATGAGTTTCTAATGAATGCCACTGTTTCGAATTCATCTTTGAGCTTAGCCAATCTTTTGATCAAGTTGAAAGCCACTTTCCCGTTTGCTCCAATAACTGCGAGTTTAGAAACCATTTTTTATAATCAATTGATGTGTGGTAATAAAGCAAAGAAATAATTGAGCTGATTCTCCTCTATTTAAGCCCAAGAACAATCGAGGTGTTGAAACAATTAAACAAAATTGCGTCAAAACGAATTGGAAATCTCCGATCCCCGAGTCCCGAGCTCCGATTTCCTACACAAAAAAAATTTCAAGCGATGAGCTGAAGAGACAAAGAAAACATCAAAATGTCGAACACGGAGATGAAAGATGCACAAGAGGTGGTAAACTGGATATCGAAGAATAATGGGTTCTGGAACAGTGATTTGCTGGAGTTGAAACTCTCAAAATTGGGAGGTGTTGGTGTATTCGCCAAACAAGATATTGATCCAAGCTTAAGACCATCTACTGTTCTACTAAGGCTTCATAAGGGATCCATACTCTCTTCAAAGACATCAAGAGTAGCCAATCTTCTCACTGAAGATGGGATTGACGGTGCTCTGTCTCTGATTATTGCATTTATCTATGAACAAGATGCAGGAGAGTCATCGCCATGGTATACATTCATCAAGAGCATCAAATACAAAGATCAAAATGATCAGTTGATTCTTCCGCCTAGTTTGTGGGAAAAGGAAGAAAAAGCGTTATTGAAGGGAACAGAAATGGAACTTATGGGTGCCCTTGACGAATCTGAGAACCAGATACAATTCGAAAGAGCATGTGAATTTGCATTGCAGCACTATGAGCTCTCCAATGAACAAATCAAAATTCCATGGGTTTTTGATATCAATGAAGTCAGTAATGAATTGTTGATATCCAAATTTGAGACTTTTATTGCAATCTCACATGCGGTTGCTTCAAGAGATTTTGAAATTGATCAATATCATGAAGTTGGGTTAGTTCCTGGGGCTTGTTTGTTTAATCATAGTAATAAACCAACTGTTAGATTTGAAAGTTTGTTTGATGTGTGTGGTGCTTGTGGTGAAACCAACTGTGATCACGATATGGAATCGGATCTTGAAAGTGATTTTGATGGGGAAGATGAGATCGAAGATGATGAATCAATAAGGGCCAATGAAAACTCAGATGCAGAAGATGATGCTGCTGAAACAAGTGAAGGAGAAGAAGAGGAGGAATCAGATAAAGAAGAAGAAGAAGAAGAAGAAGAAGAAGAAGAAGAAGAAGAATTTGATGGTCCAATTGAAGAATTTATTGAAATAATAGAAGAAGCACACCAGCTCGAATTACGTGAAGAACAAAAAGAAAGAGAAGTTATGCAACAGATCAAAAATGGAGAGTACTCAGAAGTTGATTCTGAGGAAGACGATCAGGGTCCTATTCTGTTTGAAGATGATGATAAAATTATACCTCCTGAAAATTGCTGTGATATTGTTTTAACCAAAAAAGTCCAGAAAGGTGAAGAGCTTTTCAACACTTATGGAGACTTCAGTAACTCAATACTTCTACCGAAATACGGATTTGTGATCCCTGATAATATAGATGATACTGTTGGTTTAGGTCCACAATTTCTAAAACTGAAGAAACGGAACAAAAAGCTATACGCTAGACATTTTGATTGGTGGGAGAAAGATGGACATCTACTTATGAAAAACCTCTTATCACCCCAGATAGAGGATGATGACTGTGAAGACGATTGTTGTTCTGGAGAAAAGAAAGATCATGGTCATCAGCATACTCATGGTCATGATGGCCACGATCATGATCATAGCCACGGAGATCATCATGATCTTGAAGAGGATGAAGAGGATGAAGAGGATCAGCAAGAGACGCACTGGACTATGGAAGTTGAACTACTGAATTCTGGAGAGCCATCTGCCCTTACATATGCACTTTTGAGGTTACTTTCCCTCAACAAACTTCAACTTACCAAATTCTTGAGTAAACCAAACAAGATCAACTTGAGCCTCTTAACTACCAAAGACTCAAAAGCATTCAAGATCTTACAGGAAATCGTGGAGAATAGACAGAAAGATCACAAAAACGGTGTCAAGTTATCCAAATTACTCAAATCTAAGAATCCAAGAGAAGTCCTAGCAGGTACTCTCCTCTCAGGTGAACGGGACATTATCAACAGATCGTTGGCATACATCTCAAAGAGAATTAGATAGTTAATAGATTTCTGATAGACACTGATTTTCCGTAGCCCTACTTTTTATCACGTGATTCCCAGCCGGGTAATTGTGGATTATTTTTTCCCAACTGAAAAGTTTTTTTTGGAAAATTTTTTCACTTTCTTGTTTAAAGATACCCATCATCCACAAACATAGCAGAAATGTCTATTGCTCGTCCACAAGTCTCAGTTTACTCAACTACCGGTGAAGTCACCCAAACTTCTCTTCCATTACCAGCCGTCTTCTCTGCTCCAATCAGACCAGACATTGTTCACTCAGTTTTCACTGCTGTTAACAAGAACAAACGTCAAGCTTACGCTGTCGCTGAAAACGCTGGTCACCAAACCTCAGCTGAATCATGGGGTACTGGTAGAGCTGTTGCCCGTATTCCACGTGTTGGTGGTGGTGGTACTCACCGTTCTGGTCAAGCTGCTTTCGGTAACATGTGTCGTGGTGGTCGTATGTTCGCTCCAACTAAAACCTGGAGAAAATGGCACGTTAAGGTCAACCAAAACGAAAAACGTTACGCTACCGCTTCAGCTATCGCTGCTTCCGGTGTCGCTCCATTAGTTTTGGCTAGAGGTCACAGAGTTGAACAAATTCCAGAAGTCCCATTAGTTGTTTCTTCTGAAGTTGAATCAATCACCAAAACCAAAGAAGCTGTTGCTGTCTTGAAAGCCGTTGGTGCTCACAGAGATGTCGTCAAAGTCTTGAAATCCAAGAAATTGCGTGCTGGTAAAGGTAAATTGAGAGGTAGAAGATACACTCAAAGAAGAGGTCCATTGGTCGTTTACGGTCAAGACAACGGTTTAGTCAAAGCTTTCAGAAACATTCCAGGTGTTGAAACCGCTAACGTTACCTCTTTAGGTTTATTACAATTAGCTCCAGGTGCTCACTTGGGTAGATTCGTCATCTGGACCGAATCTGCTTTCGCTAAATTGGACTCTGTCTGGGGTTCTGACGCTGTTGCTTCATCTAAATCTGGTTACTCTTTGCCATCCAACATTGTTTCCAACTCTGATGTCACCAGAATTATCAACTCTTCTGAAATCCAAGCCGTTGTTAAACCAGCTGGTCAAGCTATCCAAAAACGTACTCACGTTTTGAAGAAAAACCCATTGAAAAACAAACAAATCTTATTGAGATTGAACCCATACGCTAAAGCTTTCGCTGCTAACAAAGAAGGTTCTAGAAAGGTTGAACAAAAATCTGCTAAACCATCTAAAGGTCAATTCTCTCAAGTCTTGAAATCTGATTAAATTTAGGGTATTTTATCCTGTGTTTTTTAGATTATAAAGATGTTTGAAATTATAAAAAGTTTGGTTGAAGTGTTAATGTGTCCAATTTTGTCTCTTAGGTAAATGTACGACTTAAAAACTTTTTAAATTTTATTGTAGTTTTAAATTATATCGATCAATAAAACCGCACCAATGTGTACGGTCAGTGTTGGTTGATATTGAAATATAGTATTATAGTGGTGCAGTTCTTGTTGTGTACGTCAGATTGGCATTTTATAGTTTATTTTCTGAGAATCTACTCAAATGAATGTTTTTCATCCAAATAAACTGGGAATTGAGCGACGTCTGGTCTGTGAATTATCTAATTGACTTTGAACATTAATTATACGTCAGCTCCATGTGTCGTTGTACTCTTGCATGCCAAGTAAATATATAATATCAATGATATTACGTATATTATATTAATACTAGTACAGCTCTTTATTTAAATATAATTAACACCTTCATTTGGTATTTTAAAAAATATTGGTGAGCCTACTTTTTCGTTTTAAAAATAATAATCTTCGAAAAAGTTGACTGAATTAATTAAAATTATTGCATGTAAAATTTAGCTGGAGCGTCTAATAATCGGGTAATATTTCATATTATAGCAAGGTTGTTAACAACAAATTAGCATTTGCAGCTGTATAACTGGCAGCGATCATGCAAGTGAGTACAGAAAGTCGATATCATGATTTTTACACCTCAAATTTGCATGCATTTCTGACATTGATTTACTGTAAGATTGTTCCAAAGTCCAAAAAAGGGGTTCGGAAGCGGCAAGATACAACAGACTTACTGGAAATTTCACATTAAAAGTAGCAATAATCGTATCAAAATTAATAATAATATACTATACACAGATCAAAGAGTTATCGATTCCCACGTCGACACTCTTCTCAATTAAGACCTTTCAAGATCTTTTCTTTATCTTCAGCAGATAATAAACTGATAACTTCAGTCAACCCACTGATAGCAGAGTCATGGTTAGTTCTAACTAAGTTAGCAATATTTTGAGCAAATGCTTCATCTCTTAATTGTTTAACCAATGAATCCAAAGTTTCATGTTTCTCTTCAATCCAGTTGGCTACAGCTCTATCATCTTCGTAGTCAACTGAAGCTGGATACCATGATCTTAATCTAGCAACCTTCTCAACTCTGGTGGCATGCTGTAGAATTTCACCAATACGTTTGATCAAGTATTCTTCGTTCAAACGACGACGAATTCTCCAGAAGAAGAAACGACGAGCGTTAACCAATTCCAATTCTTTTCTAATAGCACCCTTTGCCAACATACGACCAGATCTGTCATGTAAATCAGCGAATTGCACAGAAATTTGTTGGTAAATTGGTAACAAAGCTCTCTCACGAGCAGCTAGTTTCTGTTGAGTTTCTTGTAATTCTTCTTGTGATAATGATGAGTCTGATAATTTGGCTTTCAAAGAAGCATAGGTTGTGTCTAATCTTCCCATCGTGGCAATCAACTTCTCACGTCTGTATTTGATTCCAACCATACCTTCTGGTTCCAAAACACCGGCCCTTGATTCAACATCAGCGTACATCTCCATCATATCAGCATTAATGGTTGGATCAACAACAACCCATGAACCACCTCTCAATTCACCAGTTGGTGGAATGTAGGTAATGATTGGTTGTTTGAAGTCAACTAAAGCATCAACAATGAAAGAACCATATTTCAAAACTTCATTGTACATATCACGTTGACCACCAGAGAAACCTCTCCAGTTAGCTAAGATCATTAATGGCAATTGCTCACCATTGTTGAAGTCATTGATAGCTTGTGCAGTCTTGAAAGCAGAGTTTGGATACCAAACTTGACCAGCTTCTTGAATTAACTGTTCAGTAGAATCAGCATTGGCAGGGTCAGCAGGAATCAAGTTTTCAACAGTAGCAGTTTCAACACCAATAACACCAAATGGAATACCACCTAATCTGGCTCTACCAACAACAACACCTTTAGCCCAACCACTTAAGGTTTCTTGGAAAGAGTTCTTGTCGAACAAACCATATTCAAAAGAGCCATCTTCAGCATCACGACCAGCAATGACGTGTCTAACATCATAAGCTTCGTCCTTTTTAGGAATGAAATCAACATCTCTGTCCCATGGATCTTCTAATGATTCTAAGATTGGAACAGGCATGTTACGTTTGGCAGGAACATATGATAACCAGTTCATAATGTGTTCAACACCAGCCAAATCATCTGAAGCAGTCAAATGAGAAACACCGTTTCTGTACATAATTTGAGTACCACCCAATTGCAAGTTAGAAGAATAAACTTCACGACCTAACAATTTATTGATAGCAGGAGCACCAGTTAAGATGATTGGTTGACCTTCAATTTGAATAGCTCTTTGACCCAATCTGACTAAGTAGGCACCAATACCAACAGATCTACAGGTGACCAAAGTGATGGTGAAAATATCCTTGTAAGCTTTAGAAGTGGCACCAGCGATTAAACCAGAACCTCTCAAACATTCAACACCTAAACCATCTTCAGCACCAATGATGGCTTTAATAACATGTCTTGTTTCACCATTTTCAACAACTTTTTCAGTGACAACACTCTTGGATTGGTCATTCTTGGATAGTTTTTCAATACCTTCATCATTCAAGTATAAGTATTGGAAACCTTTATCTGGATTACCTTCTTCATTCCAAGCAACTTGATACAATGGAATCAATTCTTCAGCAACACCAATTCTAGCACCAGAGTTAGCAGACAAGTAAATTCTTGGAATACCCAATTTTCTAGCCAATTCAGTAACTTTGTTAAAGAAGTAATCTTCTTGTGGACCAAATGAACCAATTTTGAAAGTGATATCATTAGCAACAACAATGATTTGTCTACCTCTTGGATATTCTGGAGTCTTGACAATGAGTTTGAAACCAACCATACCAATAACGTTGGTACCTGGTTCTCTTGAAACTTCAGTAATTTCATCTGAATCATCTAAGATCAATTCGGTAGATTGGAAGAAATCATCTGGAACTTTAGCAGCTGGAGCGTGTTTGTTCCATTGAGTTAAAGTAGCTTGACGGAATAACTCTGGGAAATCATAAACATAAGTAGTACCCATCAAATGAGCTTTATAACGTTTTGGTTGCAATGATTCTTTAGCTGGATATGGAGTTGAGATTGGTCTCAAATGCATGGAACCAGGGGTACCAATAGATTTGAATACCCAATCACCTTGAGAGTTCTTGACTTCAACGTACAATTCAGATTTGATAACATAACCAGAAACATTGTTGATCATAGCTCTCAATGGATAAGGAACACCAGTCTTTGGATCGTTACACATGATTCTGATTTCAGCAGCACCAACACGTAATCTCCATAATCTTCTACCAAATCTTTCCAAGAAACCACCAAATGCAGCCTCAACATCTTCAGGCAAAACGTTAAAGACAGCAGAGAAGTTGATGAAAATGTGATTCAAATCAGAGTTTGAAGTATCAATGACTTCTAAAGCATCCAAAATATCTGACATTAATCTGTTGGCTTCAGATGTCAAGTACTCTTGAATAGTGATATCATCTCTGATCTTACCAGTTCTGATAATACCTCTTGTGAAGAATCTCTTGTCAACAGGTGAGTTCTTACCAATGGCTTCGTAAACGTGGATGTTTCTGTTGTCTGTGAAAACTGGTTTGATGTTGAAGTTTGATAATCTTCCAAGTTCCAATTGATAAGCCAATGAAGGTTCAATATGACGAATAGTTTCATCTTCTTCATAGTTTGGACCTCTGAAAGTGTAGTATTTTGGATAAGTACCATCATTAGAACCAAAGACAAAAGTGATACGACGAATGGAAGTAGCAACTAATTCTTCTTTAGCATCAGCTAAGATTTCATTCAATTTGGTAGTGATCTCTTCTTCAGTGTCGAAACCATCAGAGTTTTGAATAACAACGTTAGCAACATTGAACAGAGTAACATTAGAAGTAGTAGATGATCTGTCTGGAGCTGGTCCACGAGCAGCAGGTGTAACACTAGCTTTACGTGGGATTTTTTCCAAACCTCTGATCAATGATTCTTCAACGTCATCCAAATGTTGAGCAGGAACCAAAATACCAGTTCTCAAAGGTTGAGAATCATCAGTTGAAATGAAAGTTAGATCTGAAACAGAAACAGCTCTACCAACATTTGGTTTACCCAATCCAGATTTAGCCTGTGGAACAGCGTTGAAGGCAGCAGCTGAGAAAGTTGGCAATTGAAATTTCCATTCAACAATTGGAGATTCATTACCAGTATGGTAGTTCAAATTACCAACAACATTGTAAGCTCTGTAAGCACGACGAACATAAACTTCGGCAGCGGCAGCAGCAACGTAAGGATCTGGATGAACCAAGAATTGAGTCAAAACATCAAAAACGACATACTTAGAGTCAATAACATCTCTCAAAACGTCTAATTGAGGTTCACGATGAGAAGAACCAATTTCACCATAACGAGTTTCAACAACAGATGATTTCAAGATGTGTTCCAATTGATCAGATCTTTCTTTGATGGATGGCAAAGCACATTGAATCAAAATTTCTCTAGCTTTCAAAGAAACCTTAGCAGTTGATCTTGATTCCAATTCAACAATTAGTTTCAATGGTTCACGAATGGTATCAGCAACTTCAGAGTTTTGTTGGCATAGAGGTTGGTAATGTTTCAAGATAGCTAAAACCAAGTTGTTTTTGGAAGAAACTCTTGAATGAGACAAAACAGTAGCAACAACTTTAGACAAATCATCCTTGTTTTCATCACGTAATTTCAAGATGACATCTTCTTCTCTAATATTAGAACCTGTGAATAATTTCTCGACATTGTTGTACTCAGATAGTAAATTAGCAAAAACATTATGTTCATGAGCTTCCAAACCATTTGCATAACGTTCAATAATATCAGATAATGGTTCAACAACTTGTGAGAATAAAGCATCAGTTTCAGAAGAGGAAGCAGCTTTTTCAATCAACTTAGCCAATTGTCTTGATGGGAATGGTGCGTTACGTTGGTTTGAACGTTCAATCAAAGCACTGATATCAGCATCTAATTTAGCTGGCAATCTTGAATGCAAAGCAGAGATTTGTTGATTCCATTCAGAGTATGGCAACAATGGGTTTCTCAAAACTTCAATCAAACTTTGTAAAGTAGCATTCATCACAACTTGGTTGTCAAAACCACCTAAGATGTTTTGCAAAGTAGACAATAAAGTTCTAAATTTGTAAACAGGTTTAGTACCTTGGATAATAGCATCACCAAATTGAGGCAAAATACCTTCGAATGGTTTAGCATGTTTGACCTTTGATGGATCATCCAATGCCAAGATAGCCAAAATATCACCAGCTGAAACATTAGAACCAGGTTGTTTGACCAATTGAACAACACCATTTTCTTGAGCAATCAAAGGCATACACATCTTCATGACTTCAACTTCAGCATATGATTGACCAGCAGTGATATGTTCACCGTTTTCGACCAAGTATCTAACAAGTTTACCTGGCGATGGAGTTCTCAATTGAGTTGGGTCATTTTCAACTTCTAATTGACAGGTCTTGGAGTCAACAGACAATCTAGTAGCACCAACTTGTTCTTTCCAGTAGACAGTGTGGGATTTACCATCTAAAGCAACAAGAATACCACCATCAGATAATTGTCTAACACCAACTTCAGCCTTAGAACCATTGATAAACAAAGTGAAAGCACCTAATGCAGACTGAGCAGCAGTAAATTTGTATCTTTGTCCTTCATAAATGAATTCAATTGGATAAATAGTCTTCAAAAGATCTTTTGATGGGACCTGACCTTTTTCCAATGAGTTGATGTAAGACTGTCTGGCTTCGGTAGAAGCGATGTGAGCTTTGGTAACAGCACCACAGATGGTAGCAATGGTTGGATCTGGTCTTTCAGCAGTTAACTTTTGGGAAATCAATTCATCTAACCAACCTGTAGTAATGGTGTTATCTTCAAAATCAGTAGTTTCCAACAACTTGATCAAGTATTCAACAGTAGTTTTGAAATCACCTCTAATAGACAATTCTTTCAAAGCAACAACCATATGTTTTCTGGAAGCTTGTCTGTTTTCACCAAAAGCAAAGATATGACCAAATTGGGAATCAGCAAAAGAATGAATACCTGATTGATTTTTAACAGAGAAATAACCCCAAACGTTTGAAGAGGATCTGAAATTCAATTCATGCAAGTTACCACCAGATGGTTTGAAACCTTCACCTGGATCTTCTGAAGTGATACGACAAGCAGTACAATGACCTTTTGGAGTTGGTCTTCTTTGAGATTTCAAAGATTCTTCACTCTCAAAGTCAAAATCGATGTCAGTTGAAGTATGTGGATCAACACCATAGTAAAGTCTGATATCTTTAACTCTGTGTAATGGAATACCCATAGCAATTTGTAATTGAGCAGCTGGTAAGTTGACACCAGTAACCATTTCAGTAGTTGGATGTTCGACTTGTAATCTAGGATTCAATTCCAAGAAGTAAAATTTATCATCAGAATGTGAGTATAGATATTCAACAGTACCGGCTGAAACATAACCAACCAATTTACCTAATCTGACAGCAGCCTTTTCCATTTTGGAGAAAGTGTCTTGTTTAGCAATAGTGACTGGTGCTTCTTCAATGATCTTTTGGTGACGTCTTTGAACGGAACAATCTCTACCAAATAATGAGATATTTCTACCGTATTGATCTGCTAATAATTGAACTTCCAAATGTCTAGCGTTACCAGCCAATTTCATGATGAAGATTGGTGAACCTGGAATTTCATTGGCAGCTTGATGGTATAATGTGTGGAAATCTTTCTCGTCTTCAACTTTTCTGATACCTTTACCACCACCACCTTCAGAGGCTTTAATCATAACTGGGAATCCGATTTCTCTGGCTTTGATCAAACCTTCTTCTGGAGATGTAACACAACCTTTGGCATAAGTTTCTGCGTTAACTGAAACCAAGTTTGTTTTTGGGTCGATATCAACATCAGCGACACCAGTACCAGACCAAGGAATACATGGGACTTCAGCATGTTGAGCAACAATAGTCGAAGAGATTTTATCACCCAATGATTTCATAGCTGAAGATGGAGGACCAATGAAAATGATTCTTTTCTTAGAAGCAGCTAAAGAGTCTGGCAAGTCTGGATTTTCAGAGGCATGACCCCAACCAGCCCAAACTGCATCGACATCTGTTCTTTCAGCGACATCAACAATCAATTCAACGTTGGCGTAGTTATTGTTATTTGTACCACCTGGAACTTCCACAAATTGATCAGCCATTCTGATGTATTCTGAGTTAGCTTCTAAATCTTCTGGAGTAGCCATTGCAACGAATTGAATGGTTCTTTCATTACCAAAAGTTTCATAGGCCCATTTTCTAACGGATCTGATTTCTTTAACGGCACCAATACCATTGTTAGCAATCAAAACCTTACGAATGACGGTGTGACCACCATGTTCTTTAACAAATGTTTTCAATGGAGAATCTTCAGCTTTATCAACGGCATTTAAACCTAAGAAATGGGATGGTAAATCCTTGTGTAAGTGTGAGTAATCTGGTAAATTGACCTTATTGCTTGAAGAAGCAACTTCGCTCAAATTTTCTTCACTCATATTTCTTGATATTTTGTTGTGATGTGTGTGTAATAGTTTCAATAAGGGTAGTCTTGTATGTGATGAGGGAAACGCCCCGGGGCGGATTAGGGATATTAAAGGGTGGGTGATAAGTCTAGAAATACTGGAAATAGTTAAACTGTTAGTCTATGTGTCAAGGCTCATGTAAAATGTCCACAATAGGGGTGGAATTGATTGTCTAGTAAGTTATCGTGTTTAGTTGTGTCTTATGGTAAGTTTTTTCCCATCAATTTTGTAAAAAGCTCATCGGTGCGAAAATGTCAAGTGAAAAATTCCCAACAAGACAAAACAAGATCTGGAAAACATGGCAGAACTTATAGTTGCATGAAATCTTGTGAAGACCGGATAATTTTCGGGGCATGGATGGTGCTTGGAGTAGTGAATATGACAATGTGTAATGTAGATCAATCGGATGTTTATGATGTGTTGAAATTTGGGTAAGATCCTATCTGATGACATCCCCAACAAAGATATGGGCAAACATGAGGGATAGTAATTCTTGTATGACGAAGAGAGCAGAACCTTGTAAATGATGAGTAGTTTTATGAATCTTTGATGGGACCATTGTTTTGCAAAAAGAATTTTCTCCAATTGTATCAGAACATGTAATATGAAATCTGGAATCAAGAGTTGAACAGTCCAAGACACGTACTTCAAACGCTCAATAGGTTATAACACTCTTCAAACACGACACTGATAAGCACATGAATATATAATCTTTGTAAAAACACGCACTGAAAACACGACAAACACGGATCAGACAGCCAATTGGCCCACAATGGAAGACATGATAAATACTTACTCTTTCGAAATGCCTGTAAAGATGGAGCAGAACAGAACACGGGATGCTGGCGAGTAGGTGTGGGAATAAAACAAGCGTACAGCACGGGTAGTTCAGCAACAAAAAGACACACAGAATTGGAGACTTTCCTGTTCAATGGCAACTAGAACTTTCCAACAGCGAAGCCTTAGAAGTTTATACTGCGATGAGAGCGTGGCCGTACCGCATATTTTTTTTGTTGATTCCCAACAAAACGTTCGCGAATTTGCTGACGTCAGATGCACGACAGTCCAACAATTATGACTAAGCAGATTTACTCTACTACTCTACGGACTTTCATGCTAAAACTCTAGTTACTAGTATACAATAGCTAACGCATGAAGTAATTGCGTTTGCCTTCTTTTTTTCTGTAGTCATCATCCTTAGCGAATGCGTAGTCGATCTCGACATCCAATTCACGTGGATTCTTTTCATTAGGTCTGTTGGCCAAGGTCAATTGGACCTCATCACCTTTCTTGACATCAATAACATCTTCCAAGTAGAAGACTGTTTGTTTCCAGTGGGTGTATGGAGCATGTGGACCAGTGGAGAAATAGACTTCGTTTTTAGGTTCATCACTTGGGAACCAAATGTCGAACCATGCGACTAAACCGTGGATTAGATCGTCTCTGTTGGCTTTCAAAGTGAATTTCTTGAAATATGCCAATTCTTCTAGTTTAATTGTATTGATGTCGATATGAAGTAGTTTGGCACTTGTAGTGACAACAGCTGAATTTTCAACAGTGTCCACTAGTGGTTCTGCCATTGCAATTTCGATGAATGGAGAGTAATCGAATCCATAGACGTTTTCCCAGTATCCGATCTTGTCATCTTTGTAAGCTCCATCTTCAATAGCTGCGATATGAATAGATGCTCTGTCTGGGAAAATTAAACCACCTTCTTTCAAATAACGATCTCTGGCCCATAAGACAGAGTCCAACATAGATTCATATAAAAGGAAGTATCCCATCCATTCACTAACAATGATATCCACTTTATCGTATGGTAATGTAACGTCTTCTAATTTACCTCTAACAAATGTGATTTTATCAGAAAATCCATTCAAATCAGCAATCTTTTCAGCCATTTCAATGATGTTTGACATATCAACGGCAATCACATGTTTTGCACCAGCTTGAGCAGCAAACATTGAAAGAATACCAGTACCACATCCGACATCTAAAACGATCTTATCTTTGAATAGACTCTTGTTTTTAAGGATAGCTTGTCTGTAACTTAATGTACGAACTTGATCTTTCAACATTTCCTCGTGTATACCGAAATGATCGTATGAGGAGAAGTAATGTTGTTCGGTGAATGGCAATGATGCCTTTTCAGTGGCGCTTTCTTTAGACATGTCGATGTGTTAAAGCTGATGATTGAATAGTATTAGCGCTTTTAAATTTCTTTTATTTTTGTTTTTCTTTACGAAAATTTTCCAGATGCTGTCCCAACCAACTCATCGCATACGGCTGAACATCTTAACTCAAGGGGTCTTAAAATCAAAGAATTTAGTACAATTATTTCATTCTTTTTATTTTTGGTTTTTAATAAATAAATAAATAAGTAAATAGTTCAATGATCATGAATCATTTATGGGATCGAGGTATTTCTTAAGTTTCACCTCACTTGTAAGATTGGCAAGAATTGTCCAACAATCAACATTGGAATATCAAAAACATCTCTCTTCACCGTCCAGGTGGAGGCACATCTAATTTCTTCACCATTAGGTGATAGTAAAGTACACTCGGTGATTATCACTCCATTCAAATCTCCAAACGCAACAGAACTGAATAGTTTGAAATAATCTAGCGCGGAACCATCATTCATTAATTCAACGATAAAAGTTCTCTTAGACAATAAGTCTGATTTGGTGTGTTGAGTCAATGAAGAAAATTCTGTACTCACCGCAACTATTTCACCAGACCGTCTCCACATAATTGTTGGACTGGATGATAATGAAGACATTGATTCATATTCTAACAAGGATCTCTGGAATGATCTTTCTGCAAATAAGAGATCCATTTCAACTAATGATCTGGTTGCAGCTATAAAACTTGGTCTGTATTCTGCCATCGTTTCTGCTATCTGGATGAGATGTTCTTTCTTGAATCTCAGTTTCAGGTAATTCAAGAGAACGTGATATGCCATAGGGTAATTGTATGGCTGAATTCTGGTGGTATAAACATCTTCTGGCTGTTGGATCAAATGCCTTAAGATTAAAGGAGATGTGTAATGAGGTTCTTGATTTTCTCCTCTTAATGATTGTGAAATGACTGTTTCATCGTCTTCTTTGCTTGTTTGTTGTTGGTTAGAGTTATCAGATAATGAAATGTAAGGTCTGGTGTTGTTGTCCGACTGAAAACTTGTTTGAAACTCATTGTTGAATGCAGTTGTATGAACTGAGCTTTGGGATGGTGAATTGATGATATTGTTATCCAGTAGATCTGCCAGTTGTGTGTATTCCTGGTTTGCAAATAGTGAAGAAAATGCATCCGGTGACGATTCGTAATCTTGGCTCACCATTCGATTGTGAACCTTTGATGTGGAGGAGTTCGATCTTCCAACAGCAATACCCGGACTAGATACAGATATTGAGCTGAGTGGGGTCATGCTAGAGGGTGGCTGTAAATTGTATGATTGATCGAGTCCCAAAGAAGTTGAAGGTTGGAGGTGTGAAGAGGCTGAAGTTGAAGTGTTTGCGTGGGGAAGAAGCCCACTAATGATTGGATCATTTTTCATTATGGAGTTATAGCCAAAGTTATTCGGTCTTTTGCCTTTAGCATAACCCTCTGGATCTAGGTCTTGAGATGCTGCGCGTTTCTTGTTTGCTGCTTTTTCTTCATCGTTGAGATATTTTGCCTTTTTTCTTTCAACGTCTGTACAAGAGTCTTGAAGACCCCTTTTGATACAGTTCTTACACGGTCTTTCGTGATCACACTGTATATGCTTCTTATGACAGAACGAACATGCTCTGGAGATGGGTTTCCTGCTGATTTTTTCGTGCAGGGGCAACTTTTTTGTCATTTGTTAATTTAACTTGGATGCAATAATATGGGGTAAACAAGATGAGGAATAGATGAAAGAATATGAGTTTGAAACAAAGATGGAAATCCAATATTGAGATAAACTTGACAAAATGCAGGTGCTTCCTAAAAAAGCAAAGTTAAACGACGGATCCTCCGGGATTTAGAAACAATTGAAAACACGAAATTAAAACAACAAATAGTTTTTTGGATACACAGCTGGTTTTTTTTTTGTGCAAGTGTAGAAAAATTTATTTTAGTACTTCTCACCCGGAATAAAATGGGTGGCTGATCCGAAGATCACCGGGTTTAAGAACTATACAATTTTCGGTGGGTGGTACAAATGTTTTAGTAGGTGGTAGAGAAGTTGTTCTATATTATAGTCACCATCTCCTCAATGCTATCACTTCCATTACCAAGCTGGATACGTTCAGTTTGGTGAATCGATTTTACATCTATCTGCTCATCTGACTCGGAAACATGACCAGTGTATTTTGGTTTATCCCATTTCTGTGAGTCTTTCTGGTAGTCCCAAATTGTATTAAAGTCCTGCTCATTCTTAGACTCTTTAGATTTTTGAATGTCTTTCTCAAGTTTTGCAATCTCTTCAAGTGTTTTGGCATCAGGTTCCTGTTTAACAGTGACTTCTCTCATGACAGCTTTACCATCTTTACCGATTGAAATATCAAGAACTCTTTTAACTCTTCCTGATCTTTCTTTTTCCTTCTCTTCCTGTTCTTTTAAAGCTTTCTGCTGTTTCTTCAATTGAAGGGCTTTCTCAACGCTATTCGACCAAATGTTCAAGTTAGAACCGGTAGGCAGTTCAAAATCGGATGCATTATCAATAATTCTGGTTCTTTCAGCTCCATTTTCTTGAAAATTTAATAAATTCTCCAAATTTGCTCTGACTTTAGCTAAATCTGGATCAACCTCCTTATTATTCTCAAAATATCTAACCCTTTCTTCTTGTTTCTCTATTTGTTCAACTTGTTTAGCCTCTTCCTGTTTTGCAGCTTTTGATTTGTTCATATCATCCAACAATTTATCAGTCTTCTTCCAAAAATCATTACCACCTCCTGAATTATATTGAATCTTCTGGACTTTAGGCTTTGTCTTAGTTTGACGTTGAGGTTCAATTTTCTTAGAACTGCCTTCCAGTTCCTCTTTCTCCAATTTTAACGATTTCACTAGTTCTTCTTTCTCTTCCTCATTTATTATGCTTGAGCCGCAAAAACTGCATGGTCTAAACCCTTCTTTCACACATATAATCTTACCACAATTCAGACAATTGGGCGCCATTTCAAACAATGGATGTTGTCTTGCCATACAATTGCAAACTGAATTCTCATCAACACTGTTCATCTCTAATTTACTTAATATTTCTTCAACATCTTGCAAATTTTCAATCTTCAACGCCTTTCCCTTTTTTGATGGTTTAGGGAGTGACTGTTGAGGCACTGGCTTGTCTAAAAGTTGGGATACGGTTCTGGAGACGTTCTTATTAGTTTTGGGTCTGTTCAATCTTGAAGCAGCTGATGCAGGTGGAGGAGGGTTAATGTTCCATGGATCGGTTTCTTTTCTTGCAGGTTTTGACGGAGAAGATGATGAGTTGACTGATTTATTCTTCTTGGGATTAGACTTTGAAGTAGAGTTTGATGAATTTGATGTAAAATGGCTGATAAAGTCAAGAGCATCTGGAGATTCACCGAGTAAGCCAGTCCAATACTCGTATATTGCAGATTGTGAGGAAAGATTCCATGCATTCTCTATCATCTGACTGAGTGAGTCATCGTCAATGGGCAGAAGATTGAACAGTTCTTTGATCAGTTGTTGTTTGCTCATTATGTGATTCTCAATATTAGTGCTAGTAGTCAGTCATATCGATGTTTTTTTTTGTACAGAGGCAAAAAAATAGTACAAATAACAGCACCTTAAGAAAAATTTCTATTTGCCTGAAACTGTGAGATGGGTGACCTACTAGAGCAGATAGCTAAACTTAGAGGTGAGCAACTATCATCCTACACAATAAATCTCATTCAGAAGGACTAACCGCTTTGAAAGGGTCAATAAATCAATACCAACAGGATAAGAAAGAGATCACTGCCAATTCGAATCTGCCCTATGATGCGAATGCAAAATACCAACATAATTCATGGAGGGGAAGAGGACGTGGAAGAGGATCATTTAGGGCTGGATTTAGAGGCGGTTTGAGGGGAGCGCCGATCAAGAATAGAAGTTTAGTCATAGATCATGGAAAACAAGACTCAGAGTTCATCACAACAAAGTCATCCAATGGATACAAATTGATAAATAAGAATATATACGAAGAAGAGTTGAAGAAACCAGGTCTCACAGCTGAAGAAAAGCAACAGGTTTTGGCAGAGACGAAAAAGAAAATATTAGCTAAAAAGATTGAAGTCAGAATATCAAAGAACATAGTCAAATTGGATCTATGTGATAGAGCTCTTATTAATGGTGACCTTTATTCAATTTCAAAATATGGCGCCAAATTAGTACCACTATGCGTACTAAGTGATACATCTGAAGAAGTTGAATGGAATGGTAATCAATACAAGAGAATAAAGACAGGAGCATTGATTTTACAAAACCAAAAAATATTCTTGAAAGAACAATGTCGATTTTTCCAAAAGACCGGTATTTGTTCAAGAGGTAAAAATTGTTCTTATACTCATAACTACCAAAAAGTTGCTATTTGCAAAAGATTTGTTAGAGGAGCTTGTTCAATTCCAGATTGTCCTTTAAGACATGAATTCAACGAATTCAACACTCCAATTTGTCATTTTTTCCTTACAAACTCATGCAAGAATGAATCTTGCCAGTTCTCACATATAGACCCCGAGCTTGAAGTGATTTGCAGACCTTTTTCAATAGGCGGTTATTGCTTCAGAGGAAAGAATTGTAAATTCATACATTCTTTTGAATGTCCTGATTATCAATTGACAAGAGAATGCCCAAGAGGGAAAAATTGCAAACTCAAACATCCTCAAAAGAATAATCTAGATGCAAGATTGACATTCAGTACTTTGAATCCAGAATATTATCAACTTCCAGATCTCACTCAACAAGTTGGAATCCATGATGATCCAAGAATTCAAAATTTAGAAATAGAGGAAGATGCTTCTAAGCAAACTAACGATGACAAAGACGATGATGAGGCTTTCTATACGGAGGAGCTACAAACTGATGCTGACTTTGTGCATTTTTAGCCTTAAAATCACAAGTTATTACCAATATCCGCTAATTTACAGCATAAATTTTGACAGATTTTGTAGTTTTTTTGCCCTACATTTTTTTTCTCTCTGGGAATTTTTTTTTTCTTTTGCACATGAGCGGAAAATTTTTTCGAGACTATAAAAGAAACTGTTTTCGCTAAAATTTCTACGAAATTCCTTTTGTTTATTTCAGACTCTATCATCAGTAGTGGTTATACTATCTCAATAGATATATAACATATACACTATGAGGGGGACTTCGGTCCCTCTCTTAGAAACCTAGTGTGGCTCGCAATGTTCGTTATTGGATATGTTGGGGCTTTTACACGCATCAGCTAAAAGTTCATTGACTTTCTTAACAGGTTAGTCACAATGAAATTTTCGTTTCGGTTTCTTAGATTGATAGCTTTATGGAATAGTGTGAATGTTGAAGTTTAATCTTTACTTGAGGTATTGATGATGTTCTTCAGCCTGTTCTCATGATGCGACAGAGTCTTGTATAGTTTTTTAAATTAGTATGATCCATGCTTCCCCTTTTTGAATTGCAAGTAGCTTATACAAGTTTCTCTACGTTGAAGTAATCTAAATTTGTTCATTAATTCACATCCTATAATCCTATTGTTATGTACAAGTCTTCGTATCATCAATGCTGTTGTGGTGTATTGCCACTATTGTTTTGAATCAGTTGGAGCATCATTTGATCCTTCCTCTTTGGTTTCTGCTGCTTCATTCTTCTGTGCTTCTTTAGCCTTGAGTTCTCCTTTCAAACGCTCTGCTGCCCAATAGACTTTAGACTGTATGTAAAAAGAACCAGCTTTTTCTTTTGAATTGATATCGAAAAGGTAATTATATTTCTCATCGATTTTATCTAAGGTTATATTGCCACTCTTCAAGTCAAGATCTAGAATCTTAGCTGATTCATCTAATGAGATACCCAAATCTGCGGCCTTGCTTGCGGCAGCTGTAGCAGTTTGTTTCGATGTTTGTTGAGCAGCTTGACGGTATGCTTCAGTGAAAGCACGGCCAAAAACCTTAGCACCAGTGAAAACAACGTTAACAAGTATTCTATGAGCCTGTGACAGACGTTAGTAACGATTTTTGCACCACTTCGTCGATAAAACTTACCATTTTATACTGCTTTTGCACACTCTTCACCACAGAATCTCAACTTTTTTTTCTTCCTTTTCTTTAAACAAAAAAAATAAAATAGGAAGCCTTAACCGAGGGTCATCACCCCGGAATTCGAATCATCCCTTCGTTTAAAAAAATACATGTGAATAGCTCGTTTAAAATTTATGTTTTGATCAAGTTTAAGTGTCCAGTTTGCCAAAAGGGTGTTGCAGTGCTGCTGGTGTTTTGAAGAGAAGTCCCTAATCGTATTATCAAAGATAAACCAGCTTTTTGTCTTTTCCATCTACTGCTTTTACACCATCTCCAGCTTCAGAGGTTCACACTAAGAGAGACATAACTACCACAGACACGTCAACTATATGTCTGAAAGGGAGCCCCAGGCACCGTCCGAGGCCAAAACCACGGCAGAGAAACCACCAAACGAGTCACTGCTAGAAGATGCGTCTGTCTTGCTGATGTTCCACAACTCAGCTATAACGAAGAACGAATCTCCAGTCCAACCCCAAGTTCAACAGCCTCCACCTCCAGTGGTACAGAATAATGACCCACCACAACTTCATGCAATCAAAACAGAACAAATAAAGGAATTACCAGGATCCCCATCACTTACCTCTCCAATGTTGCCTAATGAAAATGATGCTGGCACTGATAAGTCATCAACCTCAACCACTATAAGCACGCCAAAAATAAACAACTTAGCTTCACCAGGACCTGCTATTGCAGGATTAGTTCCTTCTTCTGACGATGAAGGTAATCAAACTGGTAAAAGTCAGAAGGCGATGGTTGCGGCAGCTGCACTTGCAGCAGCAGCAGGAATACCTTTGCCTTTGGTCAATAAGAATGAATTACCACCGCAACCAACTCCAAGTATCGATGAGCATCTTAGATCGAGTATAGATGCTGATGATGAAGTTACTGATAGAGAGGATGATGACACGCTTCATACAGAAGATGAAGCTGAGGCAGAAGTCAAGAAACAAGAACCATCGACAGTGCTTCCCCAAACTGAACAGCCAAATATCGATGTGGAAATGAAAGACACCAATGATGACAATGAGACAGCAGCTGAAGACACACAAGATGAAAAACCTGAACCACAACAAACCAAACAACCAATCAAGAGAGGAAGAAAACCAAAACGGAAACCTTCTACAGGTAAATCCTATGCGGTTGATCCTGATTCTGGTATTATCTCTTGTATCTGTTCTTTTGATCATGATGATGGGTTCACAATTCAGTGTGACATTTGTAACAGATGGCAGCATGGTGTTTGTATGGGAATCAGTGATCCTGACAATGCACCAGACAACTACAGTTGTAGTGTCTGTCAAGTGAGGCCTGTTGATGTTAAAAGGGCACAAAAATTGCAGTCACAAGTCCTGGAACAGAATAAGAAACAAAGAAACAGTTCAACCTCGAAAGATAAGGAAGATAACAATCCCCAGGACACTTCCTCAAACTCTGCTGCAGGAAACAGACAAAAACCTAAACCATCTCCTCCAACTAATGCATATGGTAAAAATCTGGAGGAAAATGATATTGAAGTTCCGGACCCAAAAGATGCTTACTCCGTTCAGTATTTCCCATTGAAAGCAAATGATTATCAAGACCAAGATGTTTTCAATTATGTTGAGAAACTTCTTGAATCAGATGAAAAGATTCTAAGATACTCTCAATCAGACTATGAATCGTTGACGGTTCCTAAACTAAAAGTTAAACCCTACTCAGATATAAACAACAAGAAATTCAATGGTATTTCTAAGCTTGGTCTTTTCACAGAATCAAATATCCCAGAAGACAGGATCGTTGGTGAATATTTTGGTGAAATCAACTTTAAAAACAATTATATCAAAGATACAAGAAATCATTATAGGATATGGGGTGTTGAGAAACCTTTTGTTAGATTCATAAACAATACTCCATTAGTTGTTGATTCAAGATTTTCAGGAAATAACACTAGATTTATCAGAAGATCTTGCAATCCAAACACAGAAGTCAAACTTGTAAAAGTTGAAGGGACTTTAAAATTTGCCATAGTCACTTCAAAACCTATAAAGGCAAATGGTGAACTCACAATGGGCTGGAACTGGGATGAGTATCATCCAATCAGATATATAATGGAAGGTAGCACATTTGATCAAGTTTCCGACACCGATAAACCATCTTTAATTCTTTCCATTGAATCCATTCTTACATTTGTTGAATGTGCATGTTCTTCAAATTCAGACTGTTCATTAGCTAAAGTGAAACGTGCAAGCTCTCATATTTACAGAACATCAAGAAAAAATCAAACCACATCAGGGATCAAATATTTACAAAGCAAACCTGTTCATATCCCTATTCAACAACGTTTATTGGATAAAGAAATTTCCAACATACGTGATACTTCATCAATCAAACAACACGTTTCCATTCTGTCTTCATCTCAAACTTATCAAGAAGAAGTGGGAATCAAACCTTTCATTTACAACTATTTAACAGTTAATAACCACAATAATTTGAATAATAACAAGATAACCATCATCACTAATAAGAGAAAACTTGAAGATAATGATTCCAAACTGGAATATTTACCAATACCATTACCATTGGTTGCCAATCTTGGAACCATCAACACTGTCAATTCTAACGAGAAAACTGGAGTTACAAATGTTGCTAAACCACCAGGTGCAGTCAAAAAGTTGAGTTTTGCAGATTATAAAAAGAAAAAGAAACCAACTGCTTGATTTCTTTTGCTACGAAGTTCATTTACATTCATTATTTATATTTTTGTTCCATTTTTCATCATTTCTGTTATCATTTGTTTTTTAATGTTATTTGAGTTTTTGATCATGTGCACTTGATTTTGACACATTATAAACTATAAAGTGAAGTTATTCATCGTTGGGTTAATTTTATTTCATAATTAAGGCTTTAATAAATACATGGGTATTGAAAAAAAAGGTTTATTGGTAGTTAGCATCATTTATTAGTTAATTGAAATGGAGCGTTTCATTCAAACATAACCATACTTGGCAAACTTGTTAAAACGTGTCAAAATTCTCATCATAATCAATCAGATAAGAGCTATCAGTTTGGTTGGAAGAGTCTCTGCCGATCCTTTGCAAATTGTATTTCGAATATAGTTTTTCAGATAATTTTTCACTATTGAGATTCTTATTGGTGTGATCTTGGAAAAGACCCTTTGATTCCGTCTTCATTTGATTTAATGGCTCAAAAATGTCATTTCTTTCATCATCATAATCTGGTTTTAAACTAGTTTGGGAATCAATTTGTCTGGATTTATTCATATTATCTTCAAACCCTTCGCTAATTTGAGTTTCTAAACTTGGTAGCTGATTCCAATCAATGTATTGCTCTTCTTGAGACATTACTTGATCAATATTCAGCATTGCATTTCTTCCTGGTGAGCTGTATGTGTAATGTTGAAAACTGTTTTTTGCTATAGGAAAATGATGTTTAAGAGATGCATCACTTTCAGTTCCAAATATACTTTGATCATATGGTGTACCTTCATCTGGTATTTTGAAGCTATCAATATAATTGTTATGACTTTGATGCGAAACCTTAAGAGTATCAATATTCTTAGCTTCAAAATTTTCTTCAGCTATACTGTCATAACTCTCTTGAGTTAGGTTTGGAATCATTTGAATGTCAAAGCTTTCACCATTAACACCCCCAATACTTGAATTCTCATTCAAGAAGGACAAATCAACTGGATTCGTAGATGCTGAGAACTGGTATGCACTTTCAACTGATCTATTTGAGATCGGTATTGAAGTAGCTGTATACTGTTTGGAGTGTAAGCTTGACTTGATTCCCTGTAACTTTTCTGACTTATTCAATTGGTTGATAAAAGTGGGCTTTGTTGAGCTTCTTGAATATGGGTTGTTGTCAACACAGGTACCTTTGAAGTAAGGCATACTGCAAATAAAGTCAACATTGGCTCTAATATTAGGGTTCCATGCTAAGCATTCTCTGATAACATCGCATAATGGAGACAATTCTGGATTTGGGATTATTAGTGAAATATCAATAGATTCTTTTTCTGGATACTTGAGACCCAATTGATGTGATAAATGATAAGCCTCATCCCAGTATCCATATGATGGGTTATATGACTCCAAGTTATTTCTCGAATATGGGGTTCCCAAAAGTTCCAAAACTCTCCAGATCTGTTCAAACTCATTAGCTCCTGGAAACAAGGGTCTGAATGTTACAACTTCTGCAGCAACCACACCAAATGCCCAAATATCAATAGGTTTTGAATACCAATCTTTTCTCAATAGAATTTCAGGTGCTCTATACCATCTTGTTGAGACATAAGATGTATATGGTGTCTTATTATCAATGTGTCTGGATAAGCCATAGTCAGCAATCTTAATCACAAAGTTATCGGCTTTGTTGAAGTTACCTGATTTCAAATATTCAGTACTGTAAAAACCATTGGAGGGAGATACCAAAATATTTTCTGGTTTGACGTCTCTATGAAAATAGTCATTGCTATGGATATGACGAATTCCATTCAACACCTGAGATAATATTGATTTCAAGGTTTGTTGGGAAAAAAGATTAGTCTTTCTTGCTTTAATCAATTGGTACAAATTTTGATCCATGCATTCCATAACAATATGAAGTTTGAAATTTGTATCATCAATAAACATCTCATAAATCTGCACCAAATTTTGATGATAACCAATTGACAAAATAAATCTAACTTCTTTAATTCTTGTATAGTGATATAGTAATGGCAACCTTTTGGTCATTGTTTTGATGGCAACCAAACCAGTTCTTTTGTTGTGATGATTCTCATGCTCAAAATGTTCTGTACGTTGCAATAGTGTTCCCTTAAAGCTTTTGAAATTGCGAGCATTATTGAGATCGACATTGATTTTAGCCAAACTCACTTCACCAAAGCTTCCACTTCCTAGTTTGCTGATCACCATGTATCTTGAATCAAAAGATCTGACGGGTAAATAGAAAGGAGCTGAGGCAATATCTGGAGGGACACCTAGAGCTTTTTTTGGTGATTGTGGGATCAAATGTCTTTGATGAGATAGACTTGTGTCTTTATAATAGGTGTGATGTAAGTGTGGATGGTTATTGATCTGTGGAGTCATTCTCAAAAGTAGTACTCCTTGATGAAGAAGATGTGGAATATGACCCAGGATATAGTGTTGATTAATATGTTCGTAATAAACATATGGGTTTGAAGGACCACCAATGAGCGTGAGGAACGAACTCTTGGACCGCCAATACCTCAAGTGCTATGGGCACCGAATTTGACAAGAGGAGTGGCTTTCTGGCGACTCTGGAGAACAGCGCCTTTATTGGAACCAGATATCAGGTATAATCACCAAGTTTGTGGAGGATTATGACTTTCAAGAATTGAGAAAAGAATCAAGAAAATGCTTTTTGTGGTTCAATGTGTCACACTTCGTAAAAGGAAAACACAGATCCAGACACGTTTCAGCGAATAAAATGGAGCAAACGCAGCCAGTCATTCTTTGCAGACTCTATTGAGTATGTACCCCGAAAAGAGGCCGTAACTACCTGTCTCATCTCACTGAATCAAGCAAAGTTCAATGTCCGATCAAAGTGACACAAAAGAGATCGAACGGCCGGCACGTGACTTTTATTCAGGCTAATTGAAAATTTTCAGTTTTCTATAAATAACAAGATCCAAAGGTTCAGACAATTCACAGGTTCAGTCTTCAAACTTCAAGCTTTGCAGGCCCAGCTCTGTAAACTTTATACGGTGATTCCCACAGTAAAATACTTTACCAGTCGCTGTTGTCATCGCTCCAGCAGCAGTTCCAGCTCGAAACATTACCGAATGGTACACGGCCATTCTGTTGTGATGTTGTAATAGTGCCTCGCTTCCTGCTAAACTCCCCTCGCGTTCCCTCTAGAACTTTCCGCCTACAGGTCCGCAATTTAATTTTTTTAGTTGGAGCCTCGCGATCCAGAAGAGTGGCCTTAACAGGTACTAGGACCTAGATTCTGTCAACCGTTGCTTATCGAATACTAGAAAAGAAAACACTTGTGTTTCAACACTCATGTTCCCATCTGTAACACTCAACTTTCTATAAATACACCCTCCATTCCAGAACTTTCAAACAGACAGTGCATTCACAGTCAACAGTTGCTACCATCGAACACTGATCCACACTTTTGATCCCTTCACAACGGAAAACAACTAACTAACATATACTCATCGGCCCGTTTCATCACATAAGAAATGTCCAACAACGAAGAGAGGCCTCAAAACATCAGGCTCTCATCTGATCCCGAGCCCTCTACTCGTCCTAAGCTACTGCATCCGAACTCATCATCATCAATTCAAACTTTGTCTAAGCTGTACGATCACCAGCAAGCGGAAAGACTAAGTCCAGTTACGTCAAGAACAAACAAGAAGTCAAACACAAAACTTCCTCATCTATTACCAAAGAAAAAACTACATAAGCGTGTGCTATCCTCATCTTCGATCCAAAGTGATTTCATAGCTCATAACAAAACAACCTCCAAATCAGAGGGGAATACTCCACTTGCTGAACCAAAAACCCTTTCCCAGACTAATATCAAATTACCAAGATTCCAAACTATGGATTCGATACAGCGCAATGAACCCAGATCAGTGGATCTCTCAGCTGACCTCACCAGTTCCAAGATTTATGAACGCAGAAAGAATAGAGAGCGTGAAGAAGAATTGGAAGATGAAGATATTGTAAAGCCGGATGAAGTTGAAGATATGTTACTTGAAGAAAATAGCACAGTTGATGATGTTGCCAAAACAAAGTACACTGAAAAACTTCAAAAGATGAAAGGAAAACAACGCCAGGTTGAATTTTTCAATTCAGAAGAGGAAAAGTCAGGTGAAGAAGATATTGACGAAAGCGATGTTGACATGAACTCTGATCCTGAGTCTGATTCTCATCTTCCAGAAACCAATTTAGAAAAATTTCCAACTGCTGCTAGTAATGAATCCAAGATGTCTACTGGTACAAGCTCATCGTCTATGAACGAAAAGAAAAATCAACAAGATGATGACAGTAAAAATCGTGGATTTAGAGGATTTTTGAGAAGAATGACAATGGTTGACGAACTAGACGATATCCCAGAAAGCTTAAGAAGGAGAAAGTCAGTTGAAGACGATGAAGGGTTTTTCTCGAAATTCATCAATCTTGGTGGCGGTGGTCTTATTCCAGGTGCCAATTTAAAAAGAGAGGAAAGTCAAAAACCCGATGACGAAGAAGCTCAAAATCGTTTGAGTGGAGAAGATGGCATGGAATTACAAGCGATGGATCCAGAAGCTTTTAAGAACGAGGCAAATAAGATTTTAAGATCCCATGTCAAGCATTCTCATCAGAAAAATGGTTCATCAAGTGTTGATCACTCAGATGAAACCACATTGAAAGACTCCATGAATAATGACTCTACTTTCTTGGCTCCTAATCCAGATATCTACCTTCGTGAAGATTCAAATGGTAATGACCCACAACTAGATGATGGCGACGCTTCTTTCATTCCACCTCCTGAATTAGTTAGAGGTGGTGTTCTTTCGTCTTTGTTGAAACTATACCAGAACCCAGAAGAGGCATCAAGATCAAGATTAACTCTTGTCAGTACAGATAACTCACCTGTTGGTACACCTGAATATGAACGTGAAGAGTTTCTTGGACCTTCTGACCACCATGCCTCATTGGCAGGAAGACTCAAACAATTTGCCAGTGGTAAAAAGATTAAGATTGATGATTCCAATATAAAAGAACATAAACATCATATAAAACAACACCGCAAAAATGCTAGTTTTGGTGATATTGGTGAAATCCTAAGTTCAAACTCGAAGAAGAAATCAAATCTACCTTCGTTTCAAAGCAAGAGACCAAAGAATAATAAATTATCTCAAGGTTTGAAAAGAACAAAGAGGGAACAAACACAAGCAAAGATCACTGTCCATATAGCTGAAACTTTACAAAGACAACGTTTTATTATCAGAATGTGTAAATGTCTAATGCTTTATGGTGCTCCAACTCACAGATTAGAAGAATATCTTACTATGACTGCCAGGGTGTTGGAGATTGATGCAAATTTCATCTACTTGCCTGGTTGTATGATTATGGCCTTTGGTGATGCTACTACAAGAACTTCCGAAGTTAGATTAGTGAGATGTAATCAAGGTCTGGATCTTTACAAGTTGCATCGTGCTCACAGAATCTATAAGAGAGTTATCCATGATTTGATTGGGGTTGAAGAGGCTAGTGTTGCAATTGATGATTTATTGTCATCTAAACCATTGTTCAACCGTTGGATGTGTGTTTTGATTTATGCATTTGCATCTGCTATGATTACACCTCTAGCATTTGGTGGTGGTTGGGTTGATTTACCAGTCGCTTTCGGTATTGGTGGATGTGTTGGTGGATTACAATATTTCATCTCACCAAAGTCCAATTTATACTCAAATGTCTTTGAAGTTACTGCATCAATTGTCGTCTCATTTGTTGGTAGAGCCTTAGGATCAATTAACAATTCCAAGATCTGTTTCTCTGCCGTGGTTCAAGGTTCATTGGCTTTGATTTTACCTGGTTACATCATTTTATGTGGTGCTTTAGAACTTCAATCCAGAAATTTGGTTTCAGGTGCAGTCAGAATGTTTTATGCCATTATTTACTCTTTATTCTTGGGTTTTGGATTGACTATGGGCTCAGCTTTGTATGGTTGGATTGATTCCAATGCAACATCTGAAATCACATGTGCCAATTCAATCAACCCATGGTATAGATTCATCTTTGTTCCTGGATTCACACTTGGTTTAGCTTTGATCAATCAGGCTAAATGGTTCCAGTTACCAATCATGTTGATCATTTCCTGCGTTGGTTACGTTGTCAGTTACTTTTCTTCCAAATACTTCTCTGATTCTACTGAATTTACAGCATCTTTAGCTGCTTTCGTGATTGGTGTTTTGGGTAATTTGTACTCCAGAATTTGGAAAGGTATTGCTGTTTCTGCAATGTTGCCAGGTATTTTCCTTCAAGTTCCAGGTGGTGTTGGTTCACAATCTACATTGTTATCTGGTGTTGAAACTGCAAACAGAATCACAAGTGGTAATTCAACAGATGCTCCTTCAGCATCCTCAAGTGTCAGTTTTGGTATCACCATGGTCCAAATTGTCATTGGTATTTCAGTCGGTTTATTCGCATCTACTATCGCTGTCTATCCATTCGGTAAGAAATCTACTTCGTTATTTACTTTATAGTCAAACAATCCAATAAAGATTTAACATCCGGTTCATTTTGTAGGAAGAACAATTTATACCTTTGTCATGTATTTTTTCATATCAAAAGGCTCCTGTTTAATCCCCATGACCCAAAGCCCTATTATATTTGAAACATTTACTTCCCCAGTCGCTGCTACTTTCCAACTTTCAATATAATAGAATTAAGAAGTAAGAATAGTCTGATTATCCATTTACTATTGATTTTCGTAAAAAATCTGCCAAATGTTTCGCAAATTTGGCACAAAAGACTTGATTCGGAATTTCGCGAACTCATCTCAAATTTTTTTTTCTATGTTTTTTTTTGAAAAATTTATAGAGACACAATCAATTAATAGTGAAGCTAATTATTTTCTTAGACGCATCAGAACCATGTCGTCTTTAGCATCTCAGTTGGGTAACATTGCTGCTAACTCCAGCACTGTGGCCTTCGATAGAAAGAAGAGACAAAAAATCCACTCTGTCTCTCTTATTTATCCAGCTGCGCTAGCTGCATCTCAAGATTTTGAATTTATTTATGCAAATGCTTTAGAAGCATTTGAAGAGTTGATCAAGATTGACAAGAGGTTCAGTTTTTTCAAGAACTCGTTGTTCAGTGAAACCTCGATCAGTGTGGACAGAAATGTACAAACGGTTGAACAAAACAATGATTTAGATAATGCTATCAATGCATATTTGTCTTTGATCTCACCAAGATGGAATTTGGCTCCTGCTATCCACGCAACGGAATGGTTAGTTCGTCGTTTCCATATCCATGTTCACAATGCAGAACTTTTCATATTAAGTACAATAAACTACTACCAGAAACCTTTTTTCATGAAGATTTTAATCATTTGCAAACTTCCACCGTTGTTCGAATGTTTCAGTGGATTTCAGAAAACAGACAAGTCATTGACCAATGCATCAATCACCAAGGCTTTCAGTGATACTGATATTTTCAATCTATACATCAAATATTTGGAAGATGCTGCTACAAAGAACATTCTTTACTCTAACCAACTTTTGTTCTTCACTTGTACAGCCATCAATGTCATTGCAAAAGCTTCAAGTGATCTTGAAAAAATGAACAAATTTGTTCCACTTGTTTTGGAAGTTGCCGCCAAACTGTTGATTAACTCAAATGTTGACGCTCATATTGCAAGTCATACCATCATTGCTGTGTTATCAACAGCTGTTCCGTTATCACAAGAGTTGACATATGCTGCTACTGAAACCATCTTAGCTAAAGTTCATAAGAAGTCAGAACAATCTGCATTGATTTGTATTGTTAAGTTATTTCAATCATTGAATGCTACCCAATATGATAATCTACCAGTTAGAATCTATAGACTGCTGATCAGATTAATTTTGGAAGATGAAGCTCGTTTTGAGGAACTTTTGGTTTCAAAGACACAACAAAATGGGAAATTTGTCACTGTTTTAATCAAAACTATTCTTGCTTATGACTATGAATCAAATATCTCTTTAATTTCCAGAATCTTCAAATTTGTCACTTTACCAGATTATGAAATGTCTTTCATCATTAAAGATTCCATCAAAGCCGTTGATTTAGTTCAACAAAACAAACAAGATATTACAGAATTATTTGAATTCTATATCAAAAACAAGGAAGAGTTACTACTAAACTTCCTAGAAGAATCCAATACATCTATTGACGTTTTGGAAATCAAACTACAAGCATCATTACAAATCCGTCTTCAAAACATTGATGAAGTTATCGAGAACGTGGAAGAGGATATTGTCAAACTTAAAATCAATCCAACTGAAATCATCAAGGAATTCAAATCTAATAAGACCAAAACTCTCTCGTTCCTGGCTGATGGTTTGAACTCAGAATTCAATACATTAGTCCCATTATACACCAAAGCATTACAGTACAAGCTCGTTTATGAGTTTACAAACGAATCATTTGCATCAAACGACTCTTTCATCACTTTCATTACAAGGGTTGCTTTCTCACCATCTGCTCCAAGTTTCACTAGAGTCAAAGCCCTAAAAGCATTATTGTCAGGATTGAAGAATATTGATTCCAAATTGAATCTTTTCACTTTGGTCCCGGTTTTATTATCTGGACTGTCTGATCCACGTCGTGTTATCAGATCATTGACCCTAGATATCTTAAAACTTATTGCTGCTAGAAAACCAACAGATTCTTTCTACCTCGAAGATACAATCTACGGAAAAGAAAAAGCTCAATTGATTTCACCAAAAGATGGCCAGAAGCTTCTTGAGAGCATCACTGAAAGTTACTTTGCTGAAAATTCTGATGTGACTAGATTATTGAAAGGTACAAAGAAATTAGATTTATATTTAGCATATTTGTCCAACCAAGCTTCAGCTATTCCATTAGTGAACACTAAGTTGGTTCTATTCAGATTGGTTTCAGGAGCTACTACTCATGCTAAAGGAGTTCATGCATCACAAATCTTCGAATCGTTCTTGGACGGTTTTTTGAACCAAAGACAACAATTGAAGACCAATGCAGAAGAAAACAAAGTTGACTTCAAAGACTTTGAAAGTGCTGTTGTCGAATTAATCTCAGAAAGAGAAAAGAATGAAACTGCAATTCAATCATTAATCAACTTCTTGAACTCTCCATACGAACAATTGGCCGAACTAGCGGCTCAACAGACTATCAAGATCTTCCCAACTCTTAAATCTCAGCATCAAGCTAAGTTGGCCAAAGCCATTGTCAATGCATATGGAAAAGATGGATTTGTTGGATATGATGCTGGTCTCACACTACAATCAATTCCATTAACCGCAGAAATCATCGTTGAGTTACTTGAAGATTCTCAAATCAACACACCAAATGATGAACCTGGTGTTGCTAAGAGAAGAAGAAGATCATCAGCATCTGCAAGACAAGCATTAGGATCTGGTGAATTGGCTAAAGTTGCTGAACAACATTTGCAGAAAATCACTATTATTTTAGAAACTCTTGACAAAGAGATTGAATCAGTTGTTCCAAACTCCAGATTACTTGCCTCTTTATTCAACTTGTTATCTGATTTGGAAACTTTAGGAGCAGATGCCGGATTACCAGTCTTGTATTCTCAAGAGACTTTAGCTACTACTATGACTAAATTAATCAGAAGACTGAAAGAGTTGGATATCAAATTGAGCTCAAATTCTATCAGAACTGATATCATAGTTGCAACAATCAGAGCTTCCCCATCACCACAGGTTCAAAATAGATTATTACTCGTTGTTGCTGAACTAGCATCTTTGTCACCTGAAACTGTTTTACACTCAGTTATGCCAATCTTCACATTCATGGGTGCCCATACTATCAGACAAGATGACGATTTTTCAGTTCATATCGTGGAACAGACAGTCAAATGTGTCATTCCTGCACTAATCAACTCCAATAAGGACAATAATGTGGAAGACATTGACTATTTATTAACCAGTTTTGCCTCTGCATTCTCTCATATTCCAAGACATAGAAGAGTGAGACTGTTTACTACACTTGCTTCAACATTTGGCACTGATCTATCTGTCCATGTTATTCTATATTTGATTGGTATTCAATATTCTAACGCCGTTAGCAAAAACCGTTCTTCAGAATCCAAAGCTTTGGTTGATTTCTCCATGTCATTCTTGAAACATTTTAGTGCTATTGAGCAAATCCACTCTTTGAGTTCTTTTATCAAGACATGGACAAAATTAACTCCTTCATTATTGGAGTCTAAGGAAAAACAAATCAGTCCAATATTCAGTTCTTTGTTGTTACCTGGTACTCCTGACGAACTTGTATTGCTAAAGAACAATTTGATCCAATTTGTTGATCTATCTTTAGTTGGAACTGAATCTAACTCAGTCCCACCATTGAACTTGAAGATAGCTTCTAGTTTGTTGAATGAAGATGTAAGTGAAGGTGAAAAAGATGCTCTTCTTCAAGCATTCAGTTCTTTGATTGAAACACTGTTGAGTTTGGTGAATGAAGATGGTAATGAATCCAATGAGGAATTGTCTAACTTGTTGAATGATGTCTTAACATTGTTACCAATCAAAGAGTTCGTTTCTTCCATCTCCTTGTTGTTGAACTCCACTGCATTGAGTACCTCCATCATTCAAAACTTGACCTTGTTGGCGTCAAGTAAATTCAGATTGGAATCAGCAGAATCCCCAGAAGTCATTGAAGCTGCTGAAACCTTAATTGGTGTTCTTTTGAATGGATCAGAAACTCAAGAGGATGTTTCTGTTAACCAATCTTCTTTGAATTTAATCTCTGTTTTGGTAGAGAAATTCGGTGCTAAGATTGACTCAGAATATTTAGTCAAATCACTACGTATCTCTACAGGTGATTCTGGTTTATTGAATGCCAATGGTGAAATAATCATTTCATCTTTGAGTTTGATAAGTAACATTGTTAGCGCTTTGGGTATCAAAACCATTTCATTCTTTCCTAAGATTGTCCCACCTGCTTTAGAATTGTTTGAAGAATCTCTATCATTGACAGATGCTGAGGCTAAAGGAGATTTACAATTGTCTATCTTATTGTTATTTTCAACATTCATCAAACGTATTCCAGCTTTTGTCACCACTAATCTTCAAGATATTTTGAAAGCTTTGCTCCTTGCTAACGCTGTCCCTGAGAAGATTAGAACTTCAATTGTTCAAGTGATTGTTCTGAACATGGATCACATTGCTATTTTGAAATCATTGACCAACTTGTGGCCTGAAACTTCTAAACTAGAACCTGCATCCATTGCACTATACTTGAATACATTGGAATCCACTGTTGATGTCATCGAAAAGAAAACAGCCACCTCACAAGCTTCAAGATTCTTCAAACTATTACTTGAATTATTCGAGTTTAGATCAACCAGTGACTTTGACAACAATGCAATCCATAGAATTGAGGCTACTTTCCACAATGTTGCCAATACTTACGTTTTGAAATTGAATGATAAGACTTTCAGACCATTATTCGCTTTGTTGGTTCGTTGGGCTTTTGATGGTGAAGGTGTCACTCATAAAGGTATTACTGAAGTTGAAAGATTAACGTCTTTCTTCCAATTCTTCAACAAGTTACAAGAACATTTGAAATCTATAGTGACTTCATACTACACTTATTTCTTGGAACAAACAGATAAGATCTTGAAAAGATTCATATCTCAGAACTTAAACGATGTCAATTTACGTCGTATCATTTTGATTTCGTTGACTTCATCGTTCAAATATGATCAAGATGAGTACTGGTTATCACAGACAAGATTTGAATTGGTCTCCAATATATTGCTAGGACAGTTGGTGAACATCGACGATGCTATTGGTAAATATTTGGTCAAATCAATTGCAGCATTGGCCAAAACTGCCTCATCTGATGATCATAACAAGGCATTAAATCAATTATTCATTTCTCACATGAAGGCTGAGTGTAAACCTAGGGAGAAGTTATGGGCTGTTAGATCATTGAAGGCCGTTTATGAGAAGGTTGGTGATCAATGGTTGACATTGTTACCACAGACTGTTCCAATCATTGCTGAGTTGTTGGAAGATGATGAAGAAGAAGTGGAATTAGAAGTTCGTTCTGGTTTGATCAAAAACATTGAAAATGCTCTAGGTGAACCATTAGACAGATATTTGAACTAGTTGCTTCACTTATACGTTAATAGAAAAATGTACTATGCATGTATCCACTTCGGCTGTAGTAGTTCCGTAACACAGAAAAATACTTCGCGAAAATACAATAGCCTCTGTATGAATTGAACAAGATTCGTGTATACTATTATCAAATAATCTTGCAATTATACAGGAATGAGCAAACGTCAGTTCGGAATTGGTGGTAATAGTCACGAATCTGTACTTCCCACATCCGTGCAAGACCTTACCCCTGATGATCTCGCGTCATTCAGGTCAGGAAGAACCACTAGCTCAGGAGGAACATACAGATCAAGATTTGGTCTCAGAAGTACCAAGTTCACAAGTAGAAATGGGAATTTCAGAATACCGGTGTTCATCAAGAGATTCTTCAAGCCACCTACGCTTGACTTTGAAACTGCGATGTGGGAAATTTTTTATCTAATAGTGTCGCCTAAAAGAGTCTACAGATTTTTATACTACCATAAACAGACCAAAAACAGATGGGCCAGAGATGATCCTTCATTTGTCATTCTTTTGTCATTTTTCCTCACAATTAGTGCAATTGCATGGGGTGTTGCATATTCGCCGAGCGTTGGGTCTATTTTGAAGTTGATACTGTACATGGTGTTTATTGATTTTTTCCTCATCGGTGTTGTCATTGCCACGATTGGTTGGTTCTTAGCAAGTAAGTTCTTGAAGAAAAAGAACGGAAGTGATCAACTTGGAGCAATAACTGATGGAGAATTTGAATGGGCATACTGTTTTGATGTCCATTGTAATGCGTTCCTAGGAATTTGGGTGGGATTATACATGTTTCAGTTCATTTTGTTACCCTTATTAACTCTTGATCGATTCGTATCTTTACTTTTAGGAAACACGTTATATTTCATCAGTTTGAGCTACTACTTTATCATAACATTTTATGGGTACAACGCACTACCATTTTTAGAACACACACAGGTTATTCTTTTACCAATTGGTGTCCTTTCAATTTTCTTTATTGTGAGTTTGTTTGGATTCAATATAACACAGATAATGACTGATAACTATTTCCATTGATTGAATTTGCAACTCATCAAAGCTTTTGGACACATGCAGGGATTGTACAGATGCACATAAAAAAAGAATGTCTACTCAAAGGGTTATAACAAATCCTTATGATAAATATTTACTCAAGTAGATTATACAACTCTTATTCTTTCACAATTAAATCCAGTTTATTATGATACAAACGCCAAACATCGACAATATAACCCTATAATACATGATAAACAAACAGCTGATTGTATTATCTTTTCTTTTTTTTTCATTCATTTGAAGGGTTTTCAAAGTTGAAGATTCCAATGAAAGGTTCCACAAGATCAGGTTTTCCCGCTGGGACTTTCCCTCTGAACACTATGTCTGGAACCTCATAGTTTTCATCTCCTGGGTTTTCAAAGGCTGCCTCTTGAGTTTCCGCCTCTTTTGCTTTCTGTATGATCTCGTCGTCTGTGCCTTCGTCAAAGAAAACCTTGATGAAGTCGATTCGAAGGACGTCATCATCCTCCAGTAGTCCAAACAGTTTGAACTTCTGGTTGGTGAGATCCTCAGTCTTGTTGTAAAATATCTGTCCTTTAGTGGCTCCTGATAGTCTTGCCATGGTGGAGCCTATACCAACTGAGTTTGATCCTTCCACTTTGATGTACAGGCCAGAAAGGCCAAAGGGCGAGCAGTGAATCTCCAAGTCGCAGTTCACAGTGTGATCAAAGGTCTGAACGCTCATCGTGTAATAACTACTTCAAAGTTCAAACTAAAGTTTATCATAGACTGATTAAAATTATTGTTTATTTTTCTAAACCCGAGCATTAACCCGAACCGATCATACTCTCGATGATCTGGGACTTTGCTCGAAAGAAATGGACAAGTTTTCAGCTCCAGTTCCGTATTTGAAACTCTCGAGCTGCTCTTTCAAGAAACGCGTCTCTGGGAGCATGCTCTCGCTGCTTGTTGAATGCTGTACCGGTGCGATATAGGACGGAGTTGCAGAGTCTGGCCCTGATGGCTCGTCCCATAGCTCATTGGCGATGGCTTTAGAGGTTTTAATGAGAGTGGAAAGTCGTTTGATGTTCAAGTCTCTGCCATAGCCATTTTCATTGGAACTGAATGGTGTGAGTCTGGTATCTTTTGCAATTAATGGACCCTTTTTTGGTTGAATCACTTCGCCATATCTGTCATGAATACGTTGAACTGCTTCCATTACTGGTTTGTAATTGTACCGTCTCAGATTTTGCAACTCTTTCATTAATGATTCTATCAGAACTTTCTGTTCTATGCTAGTAAACTTACTATAAGTTTGTTTATCCTCATTCCCTATCATTTTCAATGTGTTCATTTTCTGTTGGATTCTACCAATGATAGTTTTGGTAGGCAATGAATCTTTATTGGTCGAGGCAATATCATTCTTCTTACTTACACTTCCCTCTTTCTGAGAGTGTTGTAACTCTTTAAGCATTTCAAGAGATTCAATAAATTTATTATCATGTTCAGTACTGATATGACTCAAGTATGAAGAACGATCATTGTTGAGCTCTTCCCCATCGACGTCTGCATTATCATCGTTTTGCAATGTTCTTTCATCATCGTGGTCATCTAAGTCCATTTTCAAACCCTCAAATGCTGGGATCATTTCGTTGTTCATTGATACAGATATACTTGTTCGCTGAGTAGACTTTGATCCGTATTCTTTTGATCTGGAGCTTAGATTGGTCTTTGAACTTCTTCCACTACTCAGATCCATGGATTTTTGATATTTCTGGTAAATAGTCGCATTATGGTTGGGTACCACGGAATCAACTCCGTGTTCATTTAGATAAGTAGACATTGGATTCCTATATCGTATGTTTCCACTGCTATGTCTCACTTGATCATTATGCTTATAGTTCAACGACGGTCTCTGAAGACCGTTAGTTTGGGTTGAGTTGACAGAACTAGAATCTGAAGAAGCTTCAGCAGATCTATTCCTAAGTCTGTCAATTGATGGTTCTGAAGTGTATCTTGTACGGCTATGACTCTGACTATCTCGTACTATATTCTTTTCAATGTTAGAAGGTCTAAAGTTCATTAAAGCACTGCTCCGTAGACTTCTTCCTCTGCTTTCAATTCCTCCGTTGTGGGATGAGTCAAATCCATTTCTTGCAACTGATTCTCCATCAAAAGCCTTCAACCTCGCATCTTCAGTTGTATTCTTCCTCTTATCGTCACCTCTGCGATCCATCTTGAGTCCAACGACAACAATAAAAGGAACGACAAGGTTTGTCCTTTAACCTTATTGTTAAAAGGTTTAGTGTTTTGTAAAAGAGATCAATGGACGCATTGTCGCAACATTTCTCATGTCAAAAACAATCGTTTATCTTCCTCGAGCAATGTACTCGCCCTGATAAGGACGCACTCGGCCTGCAGGTTGATCTAATCGGGGAAACTTCGGTGATTGGTTGCTCGGAAAAACTTATCGGAAAAATTACCAAGAAGAATTGTTGATACCAACAGGTGATAGACTCTATACCCTAGAGCCAGCTACAGATTCTACAAATAGGATATAATATACAAATGTTCATTTTTTATTTCATTTCAATCGTAAATTTCAATAGGTGGAAGTCTGTCCATGTTGTAGAACCAATTTCCTGATTCAACCTCCTTGCCCAACCAATCAGATGGGAAAACTACCAAATGCCCTTGAATTGTGCTCAACAAACGATCTGCAGTCTCACGATCAAATACCCTTTCTTCACCTAATGCAGAACCTTTCAATGCGTTGAACCCACGTCTATTTTTTCTTAAGGTTGGATTCTGACCACCATTAGAGCCTCCGGATAAATTGTTATTATTCTCAGCAGAATCAGTTGGCGGTGCTTTACCTAAAATACCACCAGCGGCACTATCATTACCTTTGAGATCATCCATTCTAATAGTTGTATTTTTCTTTTCATGGCCAGCTGTGCTTGCTTCATCGTCAGTTGATGCAGCAGAAGATTCACGATGTTGTACTTCCAAATCTTGAGCCAAGCCAAAAGCTCTAAACAATCTATTGAATTCTTTATATTGTTTCCAAGAGCCAACTGTATCATCTGGTTGACAATGGAAAATTTCTCTGAAAATCAAAGTATTTCTTATAGCATTTCTTAATAAGATATCTTCATAAAAAGAATCAAGTAACGGATCACTGAATGAATAAGGATCAATAAAATTATTATATTCACCATCATATGTGGCCTCGTTGAATGACTTCAAAAGAGAATCAATAGCTTCAGTGTCTAATGATACAACTGGAATATTGTCTCCTGGCAATTCTTCAATTTCTTTAGCATCACCTGAATTTCCATTAGAGCTACCACTTTTTCCATTCACACTATCTGAAGACAATCCTGTCGAATCCCCTGCACTTTTCTGGTTCTCTTGTTCGTTGAAAGCCTTCACAAAGAGATTTGGTAAACCAATTTTAGCACGTTTGGCATTCTCGTCTTCATTTTGTGCAATTTGTTTGGCTGCTATTCTCTGTAGGTATGCAACCCTTTTCAACAATTCCCATCTTTCAGAGTTTCTTTCATGTAAGATGATCTCTTCTTCATTGGTCAATGCATCTGGATTATTGATGAAGTCGTCGTCTTCTAAAAACTCCAGGACTTGATCGATATGTGGAAGAAAGACATCGTTTGATGTATTAGCCATTGAAGTTTTAGCCCATTTTCTCAAAGTTTTTGCAGCATTGATTTTATAACTTTTGAATTCCTTGGAATCCATCTTATCAGGTCCCTTACCATCAATGTCATCTCTGTGTTCTTCATTATTGACCAATCTAGCATCTGAACTAAATTGCTTTTTGTCTCTAATACCAGCATTTTCTTCTCTTGCACGGTTGTTGAATGAGTGGTAAAACAAGTTAACTGGGGTATGTGAGTTTTCCTGTAAATGTGGAGGTAAGTTATTTGCAGCATCAGAGTCATTGATCTTGGAAAATTTCTCGTCGTTACCAATGTGAGTTCCATTCTTGTTCTTTTCACTGTATGTTTTCCATTTGGTGGTACCATTTGGCATATTTAAAACATCTCTAGATGCTAATTCTACCATGGATGAGCCAACCTCATATTCTTCATTCTTGAAAGAGTGTGTTTTTGATCCAAGACCTGTTCTTGTCGTTTTGGATAATTCTTCTAACTTATTGAACCTTTTCTCCACCAACTCAAGAATATCAACATCAACACCTAGATGCTCTCTCATCAATCTTACTCTGAGTGTGTGACAGAACTTACCAGCTTTATAAGGCTCTCCATTCATAGTAGTGTTGACCATTTCAGTATCTCTAACCACTGCTGCCACTTCTGAGTCCCTGTTCCCCCTTTGTGATCTTTCGTTAATGTTGGCAGAACCAATTAATGCAACACTGTCATCAACCAAAAGAATTTTGGAATGAATGTATAACTGCTCAGTGACAATCTTTCTCTGTGGTCCAATTCTACCCCATTTTCTCAACGAGAAAAAGTGAATGTAATCATATGGGTTAATTTTCATTTTTTTGAGTTTACCAAAGATAGAGGCCTCTCCTCTGGAGATTGACAAAAATTGGCCTTGCATAATCACTCTAACTGCGGAACCTTCTGCCTCATCAACCTGACTTTCAAATCCAGGCATCAATGGAATGACAATGACAGCCTTCCACTTCTTACCTTCATTATGAGCACGAATGATTCTATCAACCAATGCATCACCTATTCTATTTTCGATGATCGTGCCTTCGATGTTGGTACTCGTGATAAAGAACTGGTTTTCAATGTAGATAAAATGTTGAGAAGTTTCTATCAATTTAAGGTATGTCTCTTGGATTGACTTTTCAACCTTTTTCAATCCTAAAGACCAATTACCTGAAGATCTGAGAATTTGAACCTCACAGGTACCCGTCAAGTTGAATCTTTTCAAATCTTCTTCTGAGAATTCAGGAGGTGGTGTTAACAAGGGAGTTGGTCTAGATGGTCTTTTTTGTCTTAACAAATAATTCCATCTCTGAACAAAATGTCTCGATAAATCACTAGCAGCTTGTCCTGCAGTCATCATGTGAACATCATGCCATGGCATTCTTGGTACTATATCTCTGTCATACATAGATTCATAAGGCTTGTCAAGTTCATAGAAATCCTTGACCCTTGGGTTGGAGTAATCTTTTCCAGGAAATGTTTGATACTTCACTGATTCTTCAGTATCTCTCTTTCTGGTGGCAAAGTCAAGAGGAGAATCATCAACCAATACATGTTCTGGGGTGTCGTATCTACCAAAGCATAAATCAATACCACCAACAAATGCAACAGTATGGTCAATCAAACAAAGTTTTTCATGATGTGCCCAGAAGTAAGTATTTTGCAACCACTGATTTGGTGAACGGAGAACATGAATGTTTGGATGTAGATCAATCAATGAGTGTTTTGTCCATAACGAATCAGTGATAACAGTTGAAGCAACATTTCTATAAACAATAACAAAAATCTTGACACCTTGTTCAGCTTTTCTTTTCAAGATTCTATCCAATCTAAATTCCTGATTTCCATTGGCTGGTCTTCTCATATATAACTCTGGTGTTAACCACCAATCGTGAATGTAAATAACATCTTTTGCCATTTCAAGCGCTGCACTAACAGCCCAAAAATGATCTCTACCATCAACAAACCATTGTGCATATGAATTTTGTCTCACAGGGGCAAAACTTCCAAATCTATGTGGCTTTGACCATATTGTGTTTTTCATCATTGTTTCCATAGATTCAATCCATAGTTTTGCTTGATTTTCAGACTTTGCCAAAAGCTTCAATGATCTTTCTCCATTTTCTAACTTGATTGTATAATGCGTTTGAAGAGAGTTTTTCTTAGCAATTTTGTGCTCATCATCATCGATAGAAAAACCATCATCATATAAAGAGGCATTTTCATTGGCAGTATACTTTTCATCTGAACCAATGTTATAACTAATTGTTGTGTAGGAGTCAACAAGGAAAACATCTAATGGAGTGGTTGAATAGATGTCAGATACATACATGACATATGAACTTCTAACAAGAAACCATTTGTTTGTGTGTCTCTTCACCATTTGAGTGAAATCACTGACCTTCAAGTGACTGACTCTCCAACCTTGTGCTTTAGCAGTAGAACTGACTATCATGTATCCTTGTTTACCTTGGTAGCCTTTCTCATAACTTAAAAGAACACCAAGTGGGGAAAGCTCAAGAAAGTGAAATAGACGATTAGATGCTGGTTTTAGAGCTAGGGCATGTATCAATTGTTTTAAGTACAATTCCAATCTTTGCCTTTGAAGTTCATTTGACTCTTGCTGATTTGCATTGTTGACATCTCGATTCAACATTGATGATGCTCTGGATAACGCATTTGTAATTAGGTTATTGGAGCGAGCACTGGTAGCTGAAGCAACATCTGATACCAGGCTTTCGTTAACAGATCTTGGAGACATATTTCCACCATCAGCAAATTTTGGAATTTTCGCTTGAGAAACTGATAGATATCTATCGTTCAAGGTATTAAATGTATCCTGTGTATCTTCATTCTTTTCCTTTGGGAATTTTGGTAACTCAACATTCTTCTCACCTTTGAACTGTTTAGATTGAAAAATGGAGACTTTGAGTCTTGCATGCAACGCACTGAAATCTCTTGCGTCTTTGATGACAGTCCATTTTAATCTATTAGGACCAACACCATACTCCAAATTCAACCGATATTTTCTATGACGTTTATGTGGAGGAGTTATATCTTCAAGTTGAACTCCCAGCATCGCAAGAAGTAATGGCGCTCTTCTAACACCATGTTCATCAGTTCTTAAAGTGGCAGTACCAATCACAGCGGCTGGAGCAGCAGCAATAAATGTGGTGATTAGATTAGATGCTCTCATTCTTGCCTGTTCGTCTGACTTATCTTCTTCATTGTTTTTGGGCAGAGCAAAATTACTCTGTGATTCTTTCTTAGTTTTGTTGTTGTTAAACTTCATAACTCTTTTGAAATCATTCCATTTGTTTGTGTCTGTAGAGCTATAACTGAAAGGTTTAACAGAAAGACGTCTTAACCAGGTTGGCGATTCTATAGCATCTTCCTGATTTCCTTCTGTATTGATAGTGGGTAGTTTCAAATGGCTTTGACTATTTACTGCATTGTTTGTAGGCGAGTAAGGTCTATCAGGTTGTCCATCATTGTAATCGTATGGTGTTTTTTCATATGATTTGTTGCTCAAAGCTTCATTTGTCTGATCAGCTGAACCTACACGAATTTCGTCGTGCGGTTCCGTATGGAGGACGTCGTCTCTGAAACTGAAAGCATTGTTCATCACCTCTGGACTGAACAAGCCACCATCGCCGTTTTCTTGTTTCTGGTGGAAGAAGTGGTGGTGTTTGTCCTTGTCATTGGGCGTCTGGGGTGATGGTTCAGCGGGCGGAGCCATGTCTTTACCGCCTTTCCCCTGTGTCATGAGGTGTCTTCAATTGTCAGTTGTATTGGGAAATAACAGACCGAAAAGATGGGTTTCAAGTTAGAACAATGGATAAATGATCAAATGAAAGGAGTTTGTGTTCTTTTTGGGTCTTTTTTTTTTTGCCATGAATTGCTTGAAGTACTTGGAACTATTTTTGTGAAATGTAAACAAAATTCCATTCCGTTTCTCTGGCAACCATAATAACGAAAAAAAGAATGCTAGAATCTATAGAATTATACAACTTACAATGTTGTTAATATAAAACTACATATTACCCTTTATTCTTCAGCAATTATCCTTTATTATTTATAAAGCTATTTAGCAAACATGAGCATGTATGATGCTCAACGGGTAAAGAAAACATTCCACAGATCCCCTTTATCAACTATCTCCCCATATTTCTTTACCAAAGAGTGAGAAACTTTACTCAAATCCTCAGACTCTAGCTTTTCTTTCTCCTTCAACTTCCTTCTTGTACTTAAAAGCATGATACCTTCCTCAAGTGTATCCGTAATTGAAAACATCCAGACTCTAGTTGGCTTTTTCTGGCCAATTCTGTGAATTCTACTAATGGCTTGCATTTCCAACGCAGTTTGAATCAATGGCTCACAAATGAAGACGTGATTAGCATTCACCAAGTTGAGACCAGACGCATCCACTTTGGCATTCAATAAAAAGCAAGTAATAGATGAATCTTGTTTGAATTGTTTAACTGTATTCTTGAGTCCAGTGATTGTTGGGGTTGGTAAGATTGCATTGAAATTTTGAGTGCCCAAAAATTTGATACCACATTGGTTCAATGCTCTTGCAATAATGTGCAGCATTCTGGTCCATTGAGAGTAGATCACAATCTGAACATCTGGCTCTTTACTTTTAAGCCACATGATTTGTCTAATAATGGTATTGATCTTTGAACCATAGTTAGATGGAATCAAAATACTATTGATACTTTCCAAAACATTCTCATCTAATTTGTGGTATATTTCAAACATTTCACCTTTAGAGGAATTAGCTTCTCCTTCATCAATGAATGTATTAGCTGTAATTATTTCTTTGTTCAATGTGAAATCATAAATCTCCTTAGTGTTGATTGTGAGATTACACATTGGACAGTCTTTCTTAACACCAGCAGTACCTAGCCATTCTTTCAGACAGTCTTTGCAGTATCTATGTCCACACTTTATCAGTGACCCAACTTTAATCTCAGAACGACAAATAACACAGTCCTTGTCCATATCGGATGATTTTGATAAAGATTCAAGGTATCTTATTCTGCTTCTATGGTTTTCAACAGCTTTTGTCTCCTTTTTAACCAAATAATTTAAACGTTCAATATCTCTATCCAATGAATACCTATCGTAAAAACTTTTCTCCAAGACAAGACTATCAGAAATGGACTGAAGTTGCTTGAAATACACAATTTTCTTATTGCAAAGATCTGACATCAATCTGTAACACTTGCTGAATTTCTCTTTTGCTTTCACTTGGTCTTCGAAGTAATCTCTCAAGGTGAGAACAAGATCTGCTAGAATATTGTGATCAACAACTTCTGTATTTAACAAAATTTTGGACTGAACCAATAAAAACCTGAGGGGTTCTTTTGTCTTAAATGTAGGCATCACTTTTTTCAATTCTTCAGCCAGGTTTCGATCTTCGCCTAAATATTTATATGCCAAAGCTTTCTCAGGGAAAGACTCAACTTCACCACCGTTTATCAAATTATTTCTCATACTTGCTAGTATTTTGATATAGTCTAGATAAGATTCAATTTTCTGCTGATCAGCAACTGATTTTTCATAGTCTTGCTCACTAGGAACATCATCTCTAGCATCAAAGAGGGGTGCAGCCAGTAGAATTGAAAGTTCTGTTATCCATTCATTTAGTTTATCAGTGGTAACATGTATCTGGGTCATAATTGCTGAAATTTTATTCTTGAAAACAGCAGCATCTAAAGAGCTCATTTCAAAGCGAGAATCCCTGCTAGTGAAGACAGGGTGGTTTAAAACTTTTGAAATTGGGAACTGGAAAAGTGGCTCAAGTTTTCCGATATAGTCTTCAACAGCTGACATAGGTTCATGAAGCAGCTCGTTTCTGATAATCTTAGCCTTCTCATAAAACATATCCTCAAGGACTCTATGTTCCATCTCTTCTTTTGTGAGTGCTCTCTGGACAACGACATCAGCTAACTCTTCTTCCCTTAATTCCTGTAGATATTCATCCTGTTCATGATTGTGTAAGTCAGGAATTAGTTCATTCAAAGGAGGGCTTGTCTTTTGAAAGTGTGCAGAAGCAATGAAGTAATAACATCTATGCAATGTATCCAAATTCAATCTGAGAGCAATAGTGTTTTTCTCACTTGGATCGTTCACCACTTCCTTTCTCAATTTCTCAACTCGTTTTTCTGTTGCTTCTAAAGCTTCATTCCAGATCGATAATGCATCGTCAATTTTCTTCATCTTCTCGTAAATCTGTCCAATCTGGATATTGTACATGCTTAAAGCTCTTTCAGAATCTAAAATGTTGTTTTTGGTAGCCTGAACCATTGACTCAAGAACCGTTTCAATTGTATCATAGCCAAAAGATGTATATCCAAGGTCTCCAGAAGCACGCTCGAGACCAAGATTGGCATGTGAGCAGACTCTTCTCAGTATTCTGAGCCACCTGGTCATTAGTTCATGATATTTGGCATTTTCTTCCCAATCATCAACAGTTGGGGCACCTTGTTTATTGAGTTTGACATCGTGCAAGAAGGAACTGTATAGAGAGTTGTAATTATCCTGCTCCACTGGGCCAAATGGAATACTTAACAAAATCTTTTGCTGGGGAGGTAGTTTGATATCATCTTTAACCATATCTTTAGTATGTCTAAAACTTATTTGACGAAAAAGATTGAAAATATCAGTTGTATGACTTTCAAGTAAAGTTTTCCATTTGGCATAGGACCCAAATGGGTGAACACCAAGGAAATCAAGCAGGGGAGCCAAATCGTCTATTTTGTTTCTGATTGGTGTTCCACTGACACCCCAGGAATGTACTCTTGGAATCATACTTGAAATCTTGAAAGTATTAGAGAATTTCGAGCTGACCATTTGAACTTCATCCAATACCAGTCTCCAAAATTCTAACAGTACTAGAGGTGAAGTGTAACGATTCTCATTTATATCCACAGCTGCAGGAGCAACACCCAATCTTGTATAGAATTCATTGAGCTTATTTGCTTCTTCGTCATTGAAATAAGTAGGGTTTATTTTGACCTTCTGGTTCGATGGTTCAGTTGTTGACTTTCTAAGTCTCTTAGTTTTGGATGAATCGTAAACTGCATTATGTACTTCTCTTTGAATGATGGAGTATGTGGTCACAACAATATCAGCATTTGCCATGGAATCAGCTAATTCTAATGAAGATAGTTTTTTGTGATTGGAAATACCCTTATAAACCATAACACTAAGTAATGGGGCATGTGTTTCTACTTCTTCGACCCATTGAGGCAATAAAGAATCTGGGCAAATGATTAATGTAGTTTTAGCTGTCTTTATAGATCTTCCTGTATGTGAGTCAGCGATTGTAGACCCAGAGACGTCTTGACGTTTGTTCAAACTCGTTAAAGCAAGTACCTCGACAGTTTTACCCAGCCCCATCTCTTCCGACAATAGACCATTCCCTTTGATATCCGTAAATAATTTGAGATATTCTATTGCCATGCTATGTCTGCAAATGTTTCCATTATAACGATTGAACCAAACATCTTCATCAACGAAAGGTATTTGAATAGGCTTGAAGCCAAAGCAAAGGTTATCTAGCCTTTTCTGAAAGTCAAGTTGATCCTGAACAATAGGTTTAACCCCATTGGTCTTCTGATCATACTCCAAACCTTCTCTTGAAAGAAGCCAACTGAGAGTGTGACTTTGAAATGGAAGGAGTTCAACATCTAATAATCCAGTTGTGGGTACCGCTGAGCTGGGTTTATAGTTTTTGGTGCTTTCTGTAATAGTCTCGTAAAACTCGGTAGGTGTAAAAGATTTATCTGTGTAATCAGTATCTGAATACTCCAATATTAATGATGATACTTGTGACAGTACCTGATTTGAGAGATCAAGCATCAAACTCTCAATAAAACTCATCTTGTACTTAATAATTGCAATAAGTCTGTTATCTTGAATTTTCATGATTAAAAATGGTTTAATATCACACTGGGTAACACCATGTTTAGCAGATATACATGATGATACCATACTCAGCTCCTTTAGTATGACGTCTCGATCTTGGCCAATTGTGAAGTTCAATATAGTTCTGCGGATCTTGGCCCCTGTCAAATCGGCAGAGAGAACGGTTACCTGAGAACCAGATATCCCAAAACTAACCTTTGTTTCAAACTCTGGTAGATCATCAACAGGTTCGTGAATCCCTCGATCAATGATGATTTCTGTATCAGCAATAGTTATGAAAGTAGGGTTTGGGATCCCTGCGATGGGCTGTGATTCCCTCTTTCTGATCTTTGTCACTTTCTTACTTGGTATTATTCGTCCTGAAATGTCACGGATTAACTTCACATCAAAATCTACCAGCTCAACTGGAACAGTCCTCTTAAAACCCATCTCGCCTTTCCTTGTTATCTACTTCCCCATCAAAGGGATGAACAGCTATGAGTGTGAGATCAGATGAATAAGATAATGAATTTATAAAGTAAGTGTGAAACCTGAAACAAAAATGTATCCGCTCATAACCATCACATGGTCACGTGACACCAGATAGATAATTAGAGCTTCTTCAATAAAAACAGGAACTGTCAGAGTAAATTCTCATATTCGTTTGTTATCTTGAAGTGCTGATCATAGAGCTCTAGTTGCAGAAGCTCAATTATAAATTCATGTTCATGTTCTCCAAGACCACAGTAAAAAAAAATCGCTTTCATAACTGAGGCTGAACGGCCTATTGTTTGATTCTACACGTTTATCGGTAACCAACAGAGTTCAGTGGAGTTTGTAGCTACATTCCCACCAAATACTGTACGCCAGAGCCCGCCTACGCTCACTTTGTCTCACTTCACTTCCGTGGCATCCATCTGATGGAACCATCGAGGCGGAAAATAGTGAGAAGTTTAGTCCATATTGACGTAACATTTCGCGAAAGCCCGTATATCCTGGAACGTTGCGAAAAGATAAAAGACCAGCGATTTGTCACTTTTCTTTTAAGAGCAGTTAGCACTAAGACCCCGCTAGGCCCGATTGCTGCCCATACGAATCGGGAATTTTTGCTTTAGTGTACCAGAAATGTTTAAGGTGAGTAAATTTGCTGGAAAAAATTATTGCACACTGCCCTTCTTTTCCCCCTTTTGAATCGTCCCGTCCAGTTACTAATGATTGCTGCGCAGAACATAAAGAACTTTATTAGACAGGGCAAAGCTGCTCAAGAAGTGATAATACCAACTTATCAGGATCTCAACTCCTTTGCCACTGTTATTGATGAGACACACATTGCTGATTTCAAACAATTGGAGTTAGAAAATCATCATCAAAATAAAAAGCAACAGCAGAATAACTACTACGATTACAATGAATTAGCCAACGAAATCGTCAAGGAGGAGCTTAAATTGAACTCTGCTGAGTTCCCAGGCTTAGAATCCTATAAAATCATTGAGAAAATCGGGGAAGGTGCCTTTTCTACCGTCCATAAAGCCCTCAATTTGAGGACCAATGAATTAGTTGCTATAAAGATCATTAAAAAACAACAATTGGATAAAAATCAGCGTCAAGCCGTCCTAAAAGAAGTTACTTTGATGAGGCAGATGAACCATGAAAATATTGTTAAATTTGTTGAATTCAAAGAAGTTGAAAACTTTTACTATATTGTCCAAGAATTGGTTCAAGGTGGTGAAATATTTAATGAAATCGTCAAGTTCACTTACTTGTCAGAAGACCTTACTAGACACGTTATTAGACAAGTTGGAGAAGCAATCAAATATCTTCATGAGGAGATTGGTGTTGTCCACAGGGATATCAAACCTGAAAACTTATTGTTTGAACCAATTCCTTTAATTCCATCAAGACATGCCAAAAGAAGAAGATCCGATGATCCAAATAAACAAGACGAAGGTCAGTTCATTAATGGTATCGGTGGTGGTGGTATTGGTATTGTGAAGCTTGCAGATTTTGGTTTGTCAAAACAGATATGGTTCGATGACACCAAAACTCCATGTGGTACTGTTGGTTACACAGCGCCGGAAATTGTTAAAGATCAACATTACTCGAAAGAAGTTGATATGTGGGCTCTAGGTTGTGTTCTTTATACTCTACTTTGTGGTTTCCCGCCATTTTACGATGACAAAATTGATGTGTTGACGGAAAAAGTTGCGAGAGGAGAATTTGTTTTCTTACAACCATGGTGGGATGAGATTTCTGATGGTGCTAAGAGATGTGTTTCAAACTTGTTAACTGTCAATCCAAACAAACGTTATAACATTGAACAATTTTTGAATGATCCATGGTTGAATGAAACTGAATTCAAAAGACCTAGAAAATCCACTTATAACGAAACATTTAAGAAAACATCTTACAATTTCTCACCTGCTGCTAGAATCATGAAAGATGCATTTGACATTTCCAACGAACTTCATAGAATTGGTGAAGAAAACCTTACAAAGAAACGTCATTTGAATACTGAACAAATTGTGGAAGAAGAAGAAGAAAATATAGAAGCTGCTAGACAGCCTAAAGTTGGCCAAGTGGAATCACCAGAAGGTGTTGTTTTAGAACATGTTGAATTGAATGAAAGAGAATCTAGATATCAGAAACATCAGCGTCACCTTAGAGAATCGGTTAATCCAGAGGCTGCATTTGAACTGAATTTGAAAGGAAGTACGATCATCAACAGAAGAAGACACAAGGTTATTAGTTGAGTTTAGCTCTTCCAATATTTAGAAACAAGTTTGAATTTTGAATTTTATAGAGAAACTGCTGTTTGTGCTTTTTTATTTGATTTTTTGTTGGTTATTGGTTAGGTTTGATTTATGACGGGTACTGCGTTTCAATAATAATTAGAACTTAGTAGTTACAAATTATAATACGGAATTATATGATTATCAGAGTGAAAGTGTCTTTTGTAGTTTTAGGTTTTTACTTTCCTTCAAATATTCTTTGGTTTTTCGTTGGGCAAAAAGGAAAAAAATGAAATAATGGTCGCGCCCGGATTCGAACCGGGGTTAGTGGAAGATTCCGCAATTAGATCAGAATCCACAGTGATAACCTCTACACTACGCAACCTCGGATATGGCGAAAATTGGTCCTCTTACAACAAGACCAGGAAGTCCGCGCCAGGGCTTCAAACCAAACCGGCGCTTATGGAAATTAAGGCAGTGAAATGGCATTTATGGCTATTTATAAGAGACAGGATAGTAGATAAGTATCTAAACATGCAGGTATATATGTCATCGAGATATAATATCAGCGTATTGTATGTTTGTGTCACGATATTTACAGATTATGTAATATCTGTTCCATAGAATTCCATAGAATTCCTGACGTGGCACTTACATAGGTATATAAGGTGATGGGGGACCCGAGCAGGAATGAAGGTTCTTGAGAGGGGGACTCATCGTTAATAGATTTTATTCTACATACATCCAATTTTAGACTCTTCGTTAGAACCTTATTTCCGCTAAAAAAATTGATTTTGATTTTGAAATTCCAAAAAAATCAAAATCAAAATCAAAAAAATCGGAAAAGTTGACATTTTGCTTGTATAATACAACAAATTTTTACAATGAGGAACTCCTTTCAATCACCTTCTATTTGACTGTAATCCACTAGCCCATAGTTCCAATCGGTAAACCCATACAGAAGTACCGAGATTCATGTAGATATTCAATGAAATTCTCAGAAGCATGTCCATAAGAGCTTTATTCATCTACAAAGAAGGGACTTCGCTTCAGTCAAGTGCTACATTGGCTATTATGTATTCGAGGAGCTAAATACATCCAAAATCTTGCGGTATGATCACATCAAGCTGCTTCAATACTCTTCATTTGGGTGAAGTATCAGGTAAAATATTTCAAAATCAGTTGATTTTGATTTTCAGTTGATTTCGAAATCTTATGTAAGCCCACTAACAAAGGTTATGTAAGCGTCAAAATCAAAATCGAAATCAGCCAATTTTTACCGTCGGAAATAAGGTTCTTATAAAAATAACAACTGTTTGTAAGCCATTTTGAAGAGTTGAAACATGACCGATTTTTTGACACATAAATTTTCAACAGAAAAACAAAAACAGTATTCTTACGGCCAACATGCTGCGCGGAAATCAGCTATTCCATACCTAGAAAACTTGACATGTGTCGCACCTTGTACTCACTGATTGATGTGTGATAATCACTGCTCTAATTTTGGAACTTAATGCTTGCCAATCATTGGCCTTGTTACTTATTCTTCTGGGAGTGAGAGAATAAATTCAATGTAAGGAAACAGAAAATATTGCTATGAAAATTCCAAGTATAAAAGATAAAGGAATAATCTTAGATTTTCTTGATGATCATTTCTTAACTTTACAAGGTTCCTGACTCAATTCCTAGCTTTCAAACTCAAGAGAACAGTCTACTCCTAATTGTATTGGATATCTGATGGAATTTACTGAGAACGTACCTTCAAACACTGTATCCGAAGATTCAAACGACATAGAAATGAATGATATTGGAAATCCTTCTTTATCAAAAATGCATTTTATCCCAAATGACTTCCCGCCAGAACTTTCCTTCCAAATTTTATCACATTGTGACCCAAAAAGCATTTGCTCTATCTTAAAGACTCCAGAATTGTCATATCTTCACTGCTATATTTCTATTGTTATTAACTTCTTGAATTCACCTGAATGTGGCCCTTTGTTGCATCAACTTGGTATTGTGAAAAGTCCATCAAGTGATAGCTCAATGAACCTTGCTGTAACTTTGAAGGAGAAAGGGACCATTGTCACCCCAACTGGTCTTACATTGGTGTATTTCTCAACCCTATGGGATGAAAATATTCTTGATATTAAGGAAAATGAAGTTTTCCGTGTTCTAAGTCAGAAAGTTGGTTTGTTTTTAACTTCTGACATACATGATTTTGACACCTACTCACTTAGTTGCTGGTTCAAAATCAAGATATTGAAAGAACTGAAGTTGGACGTTTGTCGTTTAGATTTGGTTGACTTTGAAAGACTTTTTTCCAAACATTTTGACTCTGAAGATTTGAAATTACTAGTTGGATCCAAATCAGTCTTCAAGATAAATAAGATTGAAAATTTAGCAAGGTCTAACTTTCAAGCACCTGATGATCTTGTGGAGGCCGATGAAGTCGTTGATGCTACAACTACAAGACTTTTGACAAGGTTACAAGATCTTCTCAAGCAAGGAACCCCATTTATCAAATTCAGAAGCAACATTAACTCGTATGGTTTTCATATGAAAAGTTTGTGTTTCCTCTTGGTTATGTTTCTCAGAACTGATATGAAAGTCTTATACCAAGTTGATATCAATAGAAGTAAGATGCGGAATAAAAAACTCCAATCTAATACTCTCAATGAGTTATCACTTCATAATTATCATCTTGAACCTTCTTCATTTTCCATTGATTATGATCAATTTTCTATCAAAACGCTGGAACTGGATACATGCTCAATTCTAGATAACGGTTTGATATTATCGCATCCATCTTCCATTAGCGCTAATGAAAATACATCCAATATTGAGAGTCTTTCCATTAAAAATCCCAATTTCATCTCAGAAAGTAAGCATGTTGAGATATGTGATTTGTTAGAGTTTCCCCCATATTTAAAGAATGTTGAATTTATATCTTCTGCTCCTCAAGTTCACAAGACCTTAAAGTTCAATAATTTGTCCAGTGGAAATCTAAAAACTTTGTCTATCACTGGAATTTCAGAGTTACAAAACATAAATCTACCTGGCCTAGTCTCATTAAAGGTCCATTTTGCTTTGTCAGGGGATTCCAATAACATTATTCTCATGAAAAACGTCAACTGTCCTTCTGTCAACTACTTGGAGCTAAGGAACGAAACGTTCGGTAAGGTTAATATGGAGAATTGTTACATTAGTACTTATAAGATTGAAAATCAAGCAAATGAAAGTGCAGGAAGTGAAGGAGGTCAAAACTGCGGACCATCTCGTTCGATCATTGTTAGTGATACTATTCCTTTCTCTAGTCTTTTTGAACATGGGTTGAATCTGTTAAATCATTGCTCAAACGTGACAATCAATATGTCTGAAAAAAACGAAAAGAACAAAGATACTGATTGTAACCAGTTCTGCTTTCCACAGGCAAAAACTGTCACAATAGGATTGAGATTAAAAGGCCATGAAAAGATTCTTAGTAATATAGATAAAATGTTCCCTAATGTGGAGGACCTTACCATAATCAACAATGGCCCACCTGAGTGCTTCAATCTGGTATACAAAAGGTTTTTGGGAAAGTTATCGGTCAAGAATTTAAAATGGGTTTAATGAAGGTTGAAGTGTGTCGTGCTCTACATTGATTGTGAGAAAAAGAATTATAATTGAAAATATTCGGTTAATCGAATTGTTGAAGACTCTTTCGTAATCTGTGTTAGCAGGTACCTCTGAAAGATGTATGGTGATTCTGTTTATGTTCCTCCAATTGTTGGATGATATCAGAATCAGCGTTACCAGCATTTGCAATAGCGCTTAGTAATTTGAAGACAACACCTTTTTCATATTTGGCTTCAAGGTTCAAAGAGTTGTGATATATTTCACCAGCTTTGATCAATGTTTCTGTGACTTTAATGATATCTGTAATCAATCTGAACAATAAATCATTCTGTAGCTCTTGTCTGACGACAACTCTCAAAATTTCAGTTTCTTCTTCTTTGGCAGGTAATGGATAGTTTGGAATGATCCAACCTTTTTCACGTAACAAAGTAGAAACCAGAGCCTGAGGAATATTTGGATACTCACTCTTGAAATCGTCAGAGAATTTGAATGCAACGACAGGTAAACCTTTGTTGAAGAAGCTATCTTCATTTTCTTGGTTAGCCAAATTTGATTCAATTGTTTCAGGATCAAACTTCAAATCCCCTAACTCTCTGTGGATAATAGAAACCACTTCAAAGTATGTTGATTTCTCCAGAAAGTTTGACAACAATCTTGCATTTTTCAAAGATGTGTGATGAATCTCTTTGTATCCTTCAAATCCTAAACTTAAGAAGTTAAAGTATTGGTGAATTGATTGAAATCCTGGTCTACTAAAGTTTAAGTTAAAACTTTCTTCAACCGATCCCAAGTATCTCAATTTGAAAATTAACTCATCTGGTAGATAACTTGAATCTCTCCAAATAATCCAACCTAAACCAACAGAAGTCAATCCAAATTTATGGCCTGAAGTGTTAATTGAGTGAACTCTTGGTAATCTAAAGTCCCATTTCAATTCAGGGTAGATGAACGGAGCAACCATGGCGCCAGATGCACCATCAACATGGATTGGGACATTAAAACCTTTACGTTCCTGAATATCATCCAATAAATCAGAGACACCCAAAACATCTTCAAATGAACCAGTATAAGTGGAACCTAAGATAACAAAAATACCAATAGTGTTCTCATCGACGTTCTCTTCAATCTTGGTGATGTCCAAAACGTGATTAGACTCCTCCGAAACAGGAATCAATCTTGCTTCAACGTCAAAATAACGTGCGAATTTCTCTAAAGCAACTTGAGCATTAGATCCCATGATGATATTAGGGTTCGCAATACTCTTTCCTGCTTCTTTCTGTCTTCTTTGCCATAACTTTTTCAATGCTAAACCACCTAACATGATAGCCTCTGAAGAACCGGTGGTTGCAGTACCAACAGCTTTAGAATTACCAGCACCCCATAATTTACCAAGAATTGAGACATTACGAGATGTCAAGTCGATTAGGGTAGGATACTCGTCGGCATCGGCAATGTTCTTAGAGATATTATTGATAGCAATTTCTTTGGCTTTCTCAGTGACAAATGTGTTAACAAATGAAGCCAAGTTCAAAACCGGATTACCGTCCAATGTCAAGTCATTGTGGATTAACTTGAAAGTGGCTTCATCAGAGAATCCCTTCTGTGGGATTCTGAACTTGTTTTGAGCAATGATCTCGTTAGTTTCGGCATCAAGCCCATGGTAGTGAGTGTTGGACAAGACATTGTCCTCTAATTGTTCTGGGTCAATTGTTTTGGTCAACATTGTGCAAACGTGTGAGCAATTGGGTGAAATCCAGTTATGAGGATATATCAAGGATCTTGGACTCCTTTTATAGTTTAAAACATCATGAGAGCTTAAGACCCGGATGAGACAGAATTAGAGGTGGGTTGTCCAATGTTGCTAAAGCCTCGCTCAGAACGGAAGGAAAATTCGAATTGAGGCCTAAATTTTGGGGGAAAAAGAGAAACTTTTGACCAAAATAGATTTACAAGACCTTTATTTGGCACATGGTGCACTACTTTTTTCTGATAGAACAACCCTTTGGGCTTCTAGTAGCAAGTATTGGCGAGATCAGTAGTTGCCCCATAATTTTAGTGTGTGTGGCGCGTACCAGTGTGTCATGACTAAGCAGATTTTTTACCGATGATTTTATGCTTCAAGTGTATTAACAGTGTGGTTACTATACAATCTATTCGACTTGTTCGAAGTTTTCACCTTCAACTAAGTCTGGGATTTCGTCTTCGGCGTCACCGTGGGTGTGTTCGTGGTCGTGGTCATGACCGGCTTGGGCTTGTTGTTGTTGAAGTTGGGCAGCTAATTTAGATAAGATGTCCAAGTTTTCAGCACCTAATTGTGGGATAATGTTTGGAACTAATTCAGTGATTTCTTTTTCTTGTGGGATACCGTAGAAACCGTGGACGTTGTGTTGGTTAGCGGCTTGAACACCGACTCTGTTGAAGTGCAAGACTTTACCGTCATCTCTGAAGAAGTTGGCTTCTTCAATACCTTCTAAAGTTTGAACGTTGAATTTTTGTAAAGTTGCTTGTAAAGTGGAGTCATCAGCAGAGGCTTTTTGAGCAACCTTAGCTTTTCTTCTAACACCACCAACTTTGGTGTTGCTTTGTTTTTGCAATTTGGCTAATTTAGCTTGGTCAATTGGCATCTTGATCGGTTAATTATGGGTAATTGTGTATTAGTCGTCGAAAACTCAAAATTTTTCAGCGTTTTTTTTCGGTTTCGTGAAAAAAAAATTGAAGTGATGGTGTACGGATTATTTTCATGTCTTGATTCAGATGGAATCATTTCAAAAGCAAGAAGAGCTCAGTTTTGAAGCTTTGTTCAGTTGAAGAGATGCTCAGGTGCTTGGCCAGACGACACTATAGTAGTGCTCCATCTAAAACTGATCTTGCACATAGTTTTCAAAAGACACTTCAACTTCCAAAGACTAAATTTCCAAAGAGATCGAGTCATGACAAGAATATAAAGGATTTAATTCCAAGGTCATCACAAAGTCTTTATAAGCACCAATTCGACTCAAAAGTCACAGATAAAGATGTTTTCATACTTCATGATGGACCACCTTATGCCAATGGTGATCTCCATTTAGGGCATGCATTGAATAAGATTTTAAAGGACATGATAAATAGATACCATTTATCTACAGGTAAAAAGGTCTATTATCAACCAGGTTGGGATTGTCATGGTCTTCCCATTGAATTGAAGGCTTTGGAAAAGGCAAATGCAAAACTCAAAAAAGACTCAAGTACAGTGCTACCTGTCAAGCAAATCAGAAAACTAGCCAGAGAACACGCAGATAAAACGATAAAGAATCAGTTGAATAAATTCAAAGAACTTGCAATATTGACTGATTTTGAACATAATTATAAAACAATGAATCACAATTTTGAGATACAGCAGCTTAAAATCTTCCAGAAACTTTTGAATAAAAACTTGATAAAAAGACAAAAAAAGCCAGTTTTCTGGGGTTGGGAAACGCATACTGCATTAGCTGAATCAGAACTTGAATATAATGAAAAACATGTCTCCACTGCTGCATTTATCAAATTTCCAATCACATCAAAATTCAAAGACTTGGATAATGTCTCACTTTTAATTTGGACTTCTACTCCTTGGACAATTCCATCGAATCGAGCAATCTCAATTAACGAAAATTTCGAATATTCAATAATATCTAACGGCAAAGAGAATTTGATAGTTGCAAGTGATCTAGTTGAATCTGTTCTTCAATTGAATCAAGATTTTGCGAAATTAGAAGAAACCTTTTTAGGTTCTGATTTGCTCAGTTTACATTATAGAAATCCATTGTTGCAAGATGAAAGCTCATTCCCAGTCATCCATAGTGATCATGTCACTAACTCATCTGGTACTGGACTTGTTCACTCTGCTCCTGGACACGGTAATGAAGATTACTTTGCTTGTTTAGATCATAATATTGAAGTATATTCCCCAGTTGATCAATTTGGTCGTTACACAGATGAAATTCATCCAAATCTTAAAGAGCTCGTTGGTTTACAAGTTTTAGAAGAAGGTAACCCAAAAGTTATAGGATTGATGACACAACACGACATGTTGTTTAATTTGAATAAGAACTATGTCCATTCATATCCCTATGATTGGAGATCAAAGAAACCTATCATCATTAGATCAACACCACAATGGTTTTGTAATGTTGGTGAAATCAAATCTAGTTCTGAAAACGCATTAAAGGAAGTCAAGTTCATTCCTGAACGTGGACTTAATAGACTCACTTCATTTATCAAGAATAGAAATGAATGGTGTATCTCTAGACAAAGATCATGGGGTGTGCCAATTCCAGCATTATATCATAAGAATGATGACAACAAAGTCTTATTGGATGAGGAATCTGTATCTCACATTATTTCCAAAATCGATGAATTAGGTACCGATGCCTGGTTTGAGAAAGAGGAAAGTGTAGAAAGATGGTTGCCTGATTCTTTGAAAGGTGAAGGTGAGAATTATATCAAAGGCAATGACACAATGGATGTTTGGTTTGATTCAGGTTCAAGTTGGGCTGAAATTTCCAAGTTCCTTGAAGAGAATGGTATCACTGACAGAGGTTATTTGGCAGATGTCTATCTAGAAGGCTCCGATCAACATAGGGGCTGGTTCCAATCATCTTTATTGACTAAAATAGGCACTTCTGAAGAGCAGATCCCCAAAGCACCTTACAAAACTATTGTGACACATGGATTCACTTTGGATGAAGCTGGTTTCAAAATGTCCAAATCTATCGGTAATACTCTATCACCAGATGTTATTATCAAAGGGGATGGTGATAAATTGAAGAATGGAGTGGGTGTTGATGGCCTAAGACTTTGGGTTGCCCAATCTGATTACACGACAGATATGTCTGTTGGTCCAAACGTTTTGAAACACGTTGGTGATGCATTGAAGAAATTGAGAATTACTTTTACTTTTCTCTTGGGTAACTTGCATGATTTTGAAGCTGAACACGTCGTTCCGATCAATGAGCTTCGCAAGATGGATCAGTATGCTTTATCTAAATTAACACTACTAAGTCAAGAGGTTATGACAGAATACTCCAATTACAACTTCAACAAGGCTCTAAAAGCTTTAAATAACCATTTGAATGTGGAATCATCTGCTATTTATTTTGATATCATCAAAGACAGACTATACACAGATTCAAAAGATAGCATATCACGTCGTTCAGCTCAGACTGTTCTTGCTGAAATTCTTAAAACTTATGCTGTCTTGTTTGCCTCAATCACACCATTGATCACACAAGAGGTATGGGATTATTCTCCAAAATGGATCACAAAAGATACTATCAATCCATTGATAGGGGGACAAGAGCTGCTCACAAGCTATAGAGACGATCTTTTGGAAATCAAGTTCTCCAAGCTATGGGAGATCAAAGATCAGGTAAAGTTGGCCATGGAAGAAGGCCGTAAATTGAAAAACATAAAATCGTCTCTGGAAGCTGATGTATACATCACACTTTCGGAGTCAACAACAGTCAGTGTGTTAGAAGAGTTTGAATCTGAACTTGATGATATTTTCATGACTTCCCATTTCCATATTAACGAGAGAGTACCTGAAGATGTCCATTACAAACATACTAGAACATTAACGGTTAACGGCCATACTGTGGAAATCAGTGTGGTTCCTTCATCTCATCACAAATGTCCAAGATGTTGGAAATTCACATCTAAAAGTGAAACTGAAGTCTGTCACAGATGTGAAGAAGTAGTTGGTCACTAAAAAAACCTTGTAAATAGAATAAATGAAATATTTCTTGTCTATATTGAAGAGCCAATAACTACATGTATAAAGGATATGGAAATGTATATTTTAATCGTTTTCTTGATGGTGGAGAGTCATTGGCATTTTTTCAGTGACACGGTTGATTCCATACAGCTTATAGACTGGAAAATGCGAAAAGAAAAAAAGAGAAACTTGTTGAATTTAGAAAGGGGTTCATCAGAAATGTTGCCTTTATTTTCAAAACCTTCGCTACTGTACAGAAGCAGCCTCCCTTCTCATGCTACTAGACGCTTCTTCTCATCAACCCCTCGATTCTTGAATCAATTGAATCCAAAAGATGTGAAATCTACACAAACCCCACAACTTCGACAGACAACACTCAGCAAAGAACAGAGAACGATAGCCAAATACGATAATATAATCAACAAACTTCCTAAAAGACTTCAAAAATATGGACACAGACTTATCAATGCTCCACTGCCTCATATTGTTTCGTTCCTCACATTGCATGAACTTTCAGCAGTGGTTCCATTTTTGGGCTTATGGTATTTTTTTCACAATTATGGATTCTTACCAACTGATCTTCCTTCTTGGGTGATTGTCAAAGGAAGTGGATTCATTGAGAAAGTGGTAAGTACAGCTTTTCAACCATTAAATGAATCATGTTTTAGATAATTTACTAACATTTTTATTTCAGCTTGGTGATTCAGTTGCTGACCTTTCAATTCAAGATCGTACAAAGCTAATAATTGAAGGTGCAACTGCCTATGGAATTGTTAAAGCAATGCTTATTCCTAGAGCTTTAGGGTCCCTTTTCCTTACTCCATGGTTTGCAAGGGTCGTTGTTGAACCAGTTTTTGGTCTTTTACATAAAATCACAACGTATTTGAAGTCAGACAAGAAAGGGAAAAAACTACCATAATATCACAGTGGTCTGTATATATATTTATAAACGTTCATTGAGCCTTAGAATAGGCACATTGCCAGATCTATGTAAAAATAACATTATTAATTGATGATGTGGTTTGTTCCGATGCTTTTTCTCACCCATATATCTTGATCCATTTTATAATCAACCCGCTTCTACTTTGTCACTTCAATTGATTCCAATTCACATAGTATAAGGTGATCTGTGGTACGAATATGAGCTCCAAAACCAGTGTCTCGAGAACATCACGTCTTCTAAAGCTGCATAAGAGACGGTTTCAGACATCATTGTCCCGTTCTAACGACGACTATGAGATTGATTTAATAACCATGAAGAAGAAGAAAGCAATAAAGACAACAGATAAAACATCCACAAACCAAGATAAGATAATAAATCTCAGTATACCTTTGAAAACTCAACCTAAGCAGGAAGTTAATGACACCGATAAGACGATATACGAACTAAAAAAGAACTTGAACAATCTAGAGGATTCGATGAACAAGAAATTTGATGAGCTGGAAGGGGTCTTGAAAGTGATATCCAAGGAAAACAAACAAACCAGTAGTGAACTGTTGAATCAACTTAAACAGACACACACTCATAAGGCCAAAAAGCAAGATCAAGACCAAGATATCCATAAAACCACTACAAAAGACCCTTCAAAAACCACCATACATGTCAATCGAGCTGATCTTGAACAATTCCTTCTTCACGCTAAACAGACCAAAGATCGTCAAGATGCAGAATACTTTAGAGCAGTTAGAGCAATGGAAGCTTCAACTCCTAAATCTAGATCATTGGAACAAAAGAATTTCTTCACCCCAATCAATGAAAACTTGATAAAGAAGCTAGCAAAAAGAGGTATGTTTCCAACATCAGAAGTACAACAAGAGCATGACGAACTACTGTTCCCAACAATCCCTAAACATGATGAGAACAATATCCATGAGTTCTTGATTCTTTCTCCTAACGACTCCACCCCAATTATCACCAAAACCAGTCCATTGCAGCCTGGGTACCATAAGCCTGATTTGGTGAGTATGATCCAAAAATTAGGTTCTCACCACGATTCGTATTGGAAGAATATTCTAAAGTATGAAAAGCAGAAATGGACTTTGATTGCAACTGAAGGATATGAGGATCAAAGTGTCTTGATTTTCGAAAGAAATATAAGCAAAGATGACTTAAAGAAACTACAAAGACAAAAATGGTATGATTTACTTTCTGGGTTAACTGCTACTGGTGTTGCACTATACGCATTGGGTTATTACTTGGAAAGAGATGAACACAAACCTTTAATTCCGAAAACAATCGAGAGCTAAAACTTACAGAGATGTCTGTGAATTGGATATGAAAACAATTAATATTAATGACCAAACGTAACTATTATGTGCAATTAAAAATGTAAATATGAAAATTATTCCTCCATTTTGGAATCTGTTGGATCTCTAGGAAGTTCTGTGTCACTTTGTGAAATACGAATGAATTTGACTTGATTAACACCTCCAGAAGTACCATTCCATGCTCTTAAAAATTCTAATGATTTTGCATCGTTAACATTAGGTATCAAATATCCAGATTTATATTCAGCGTGTTCAATTTTACGCTTATTTTCTAGAAGTGACTGTCTGTTGGTTGGTGGTCTGTTTTTCTTTCTTTTATTTTGTAAATCTTCTATTTCTTCATCATCTCTTGATAAGAAAGTTTCAATAATTAGTTTGATTTCTTCTAGTGGGAAAAATGTCTGATCAGGTCTAGACTTCACAGCTTCTTGAAAAAACAGCACTCTTTGCATCTCATTCTCCTTACGTTCTGTATGTTCTATTTTCTTCTTGATGATCTTGTTTTCTCTTAATGTAGCTCTCCCAAGTTGTTTGAATTTACGACCTTTTGGATGCATAGCACCCTTGGACTTTTGAATGACCTTCTGGACTTTGTTTAAAGAGTGAGCAATAGGCATAACTAGTGGTGTAATGGATATCAATCAGTTGAATAACACTAAACTTGGAGCTCATCTCAATGAAAAAAATTTTGACGTAAAAAAAATATTACATAATCAAATGCTCGGAACTCGGGAATAAACCCCGGGTGACCCTCGTAATATCATCTCGAATTTTTCGCATTTTTTTTTGAGCCTCGACAAAGCCTAAAAAAAAAATAGACCAAACTCAAACTAAGACGTTCTTCAAATTAGAAACAAGAGACGAGATGGCCAAATACACTGAAGCTCAATTGATTGAATTACACGACGCTGCAGCTGTTCCAACTGGCTTCGACTTCCTTGCCTTCACCAAGTCAATCGAAGAACAACGCGAACAACAAAAAAAACTTGAAGCTGAAGATGCCACTGGTAGAAGAAGATCATCGACTCATGGTACCAGACCAAAATTCACTTTCCAAAGAAAAACACGTGTTAAACCAGAAGCTCCACAACCAGACGCTGACGGATGGGTTACTTTAAACAAGAGAAAAAACTCATCTGGTGCTGAAGAAGGTGCTACTGCTAAAGAAATTGTTAAAGAAGCCATTAAAGACCAACAGATTAACAAAATCAAAACTAACAGTAAGAAAATGAACGGTGCTGGTGGCTCTGACACTAGAGATATAATTGCAGACTCAGCAAAATCCAAATTTAATGCATTTGCTGCTTTGGAAGACTCTGATGAAGAAGAGGACGACGAATAATTTTGTAATAGTTAGATTTTGGACTCCATAAGATAGTCATATTTGTTTAAGTGTGGTGTGTCTCATTGTTTTATTGGAATATAACCAGGAATTTTTGTTATTTCTAGGTTCCAATGTTTCTTACTCCCTTTGGGGTACAACATACATCCTCTTTGTTAAGTTATGGTTTTTTTACTGTTGATATTTAAAGAACTGTCCACACTTTTGAAATCTTTCATGATAACTACGGTGTATGTTTTTATGTTATAATACTTTTGTGTGTATAATTGAGAATTTTGTCTAGGTTTTAGAGAAATCAATCGTAGTTTACATCCAAAAATTTAGGTTGATATTGTACATATAAAACATTTTTCAGTCAGTGCTCACTGGTCGTGTGCTAATTTACCTCCTTCTTCAAGTTCAGAATTGAGGGCCAGATCATCCAATAAAGTGGCAATGTCTGTCTTCTGGAATGTTGTTGGACCAGTTACAATTCTTGCCGATTGAGGAACTCCAGAAACAACATTTCTCAATTCAAAGACTTTAGGAACATTTAGTTTTCCATTCAGTAATAGCGACCTTCCTGAGAATGGTGTAGATTTGATGCTATGATTGTCATTATTGTTCAAAAGTTTTGGAGCATCACCTATTTTCAGGAAATTTGTAAAAGATTGTGATGTGTTATTGTTCAAAATGACTGGTTTACCTTTCTCTTCCTCGTCAAAAGTCTCAATACCTGGATGGTCAATATCAGAAAGGTTATATTTATAATGAGTTGATAGAATTGTTTCTTGGAAGTCGCTCAAAGAGGATGCTGAGATCAACTCAGTTATTTCATCTTTTGTAAGGACCAAAGTAGATGATCTTGAAGATTTAATCTCTGGAAATTCATCCAAAACCCACAATTTGTTCTCCTTACGATATTGAATCTTTGAGGAAATTTCTTCCAATATTTTATCAAAGTTATTAGTCTGTGCTGCAAAATAAACATTGGCGTATCCTATGTTATCTAGTAGAATTTCGGATTCAGTGTAACCTTGCTTGTTTGAATCATTCAATTGGAAATGAAAGAAAAAAGGAATGAAATCAACAGCAGTGTTCACTCCAAACTTAGCATTCAACAATTGCAGCACGGTTAAAAATTCAGATTTTGATGGTAATTTGGTGATTAATTGAACTTGCTCATAGAAAAGATTCAAAACACTGCCTTTTGCATTTGAGATAAGACCATTATAATCTGGCTTTAGGTATTGGTTTTTCTCTTTATATTCATGATCTAGTTCACTTATCAATAACCGTAAATAATTCTTTTGAATTCTCTCTTCATCATGATGGATAAGGTGGAAAGAATCAGCAAATATTTCAATTGGAACAAATGATCTTTGTACACTCTTTGAGTTGAATGCTCTTTGTAAGACTCTGCTGACATCGTTCAAGAAAACTAAAATAGTTTTGTTACTATTTGTACTTTTAACCTGAGCTAGTAATTCCCCAACTATATCGACAATCTGATCTTGATAGTAAATATGGGTAGCAAGACTCTCGATGGCAAGAGTGTATTCAGATATTAACTCATCATCATTTGAGTTTTCTGTATGATGTTTTTGTAGGTTGATAAATTGCTTCAAATTATCAATGACTGATAATCCAACTAAATTGATGGAGGAAGCCAAAAGAGTGGAAATTGAGTGAATATATATCACTTGGCCAGATCTATTCGCATTGCTATCTAGTTTTGCAGTTAAAATTGATAAAACAATGAATCTTAATTGAACTGGAACCCATGTAATGATCAGTTCAATCAAAGCAGCTGACCAGGTTGGGGAAACATTAGATTTGACCAAATAATCTGTCAATGCAACTGTGCTTGAAGTAATCTTGGTCGATGATGTTGTATTGAAATAGCCTTTCAAAGCGTTGATAGCCAATTCATCAAGATCTATACCTTGAGGGCTTTGGCCATCATTCAACTCCTTTTTAGAGTATATTTTCTTGATGCTATTGAATCTTGTAAGATCATGGGGCAGTTTTTCAGAAGAAAGTTGTTGATTTTCTGACGAGTGAGAGACTGTTCTATTGATTAAGTTCTCTTCAGTGAAGTCAGATAAGATCTCTGATGATATTAAACTGATTGCCTTTTTAACAGTAGGTAATGAACTGTTATTGAGACTAATAAATTTCCAGTTTGAAAGAATTCCTGCGAGTTTCAAACTTATGGCTTTCCATTCAACTGTGTTGGCACTGGAGACGTTGACACCCAGATTTAGGAAGGATTCTGTCAATTCTGTGAAGTTGTGGACAAACTCCAAATCACCAGTAAATAATTCCACATCCAATGTTGAGCAATAAGTATTGAAGACCGGTTCAGCATGTTGACAGAGTGATAAGTCTTTTGTCTTTACCACACTTTTCAATATAGCGTTGATATTGGATGCAAAGACGTTAAGATCGTCTGGACACTTTTTTATCAATGCATCAATAATCTCAAGTGTAACTTGCACGTTACCAGTACGGTTACGGTAGACATCAGATTCGTTCTTTTTCTCCAAGAACTTTCCCACTTTCTCAAGTTTCACTCTTCTAGTTGATGCATAATATAACAAATAGCTCAATTCCGAACTGTTTGGTTTCTTGTCAAAGCCTCGACCTGGTGGATAACACTGAAGAATCAACTTCTGGTGCTTTGACTGAAAGAACAGCATTATGTTTCCAGATTTTTCTGTAACGACTTCAAAGAGAGCTCTCTTCTCTCACAGGCTTTGTTCAAAAGTGGATCAAAAGAGTCCGTTTGGAATCCGAAAGCTTTGAGTGTCTTTCCGTGAAGTTGGATTTGTGTTGGCAAGTTGTGTTTTTTTTCAAGATTATTTTTTTTTGGTTTGTAAGTGCTAAAGATTAAAACGGTGGGAACAGAGAACACGATGGTCCCGATCTACGTAAAAGGTGGCTCGTGGTCTAATGTGGAAGGTGCGTAATCGTGATACTGCTGCCATGTTACTATACTAACTCAAAACAGACGAGATCTTGAAAGCTGCTGTATCCAAATATGGTTTCAACCAATGGTCAAAAGTAGCATCTCTACTGTCAAGAAAGAGTGCCAAACAAGCAAAGGCACGTTGGAATGAGTATCTAGACCCAAGAGTTGACAAGAGTGAGTGGACACAAGAACTCGATACCAAGCTCTTGCAACTTGCTCGTTTGATCCCTAATCAATGGAGAACCATAGCTGCCAGACTGGGAAGAACAGCGACCCAGTGCATAGAAAGATACCAAAGGCTATTAGACGATGAAGGTTCTAGTGATTTGGATCTTTCTGGTCCCGGCATTGAAACTTTAGAATCTGTAGGAGGTCCAGTCCATTTGGGTGACTTTAATGTCGATCCTGAGACAAAAGAGGCCAGACCAGATGCTGTTGATTTAGATGAGGATGAGAAAGAAATGATCAGTGAAGCAAGGGCCAGATTGGCCAATACCAAAGGTAAAAAAGCCACAAGAAAATCAAGAGAAAAGATGTTGGAAGAGAGCAAGAGAGTTGCTTTGTTACAGAAGAGACGTGATTTGAAACAAGCTGGAATTAATACAGAATTGAAAGCTCCAAAAAAGAAATTTGCAACTCAAATTGATTTCAACGCTGATATTCCATTCGAGCATACGCCTGCTGAAGGATTTTACAGTACTACTGAAGAAGCAGAGGCTAATGACCAGTCTTTAAAATCTTTTGAATTTAGCGTCAACAAAGTAGGGCTAAAAGATGATAAGGACAAGAAAGACAAAAAGGGTAAAAGAGAAAGAGCCAAAAGCACATCCAATGATATTGGAACCTTACTACCCGATGATCACAATAAAAGACCCAAACTTGACCTTCCCCAGCCTGTCTTTACTGATGGACAAACATATCTTGAGTTGATCAAAGAGGGTGCAGATATAGATGAAATTGCTAAGCAAAAAGATTCTGATCGTGTCAAGGATATTGATGATAATATTCAACAGATGGCCAGAAGAATCAAAGAATCCAAGGTTGAAAGATCCGCCCTTTTAACTGCAGAATCTGAAGAAGAAGACGAAGAGGATAATGACGAAGAAGAAACCACTCAAACAACATACAATCTGCAAAAGTCTACAGTTGATGAACCACTATCACTTATGGAGAAACTTTCTGCTCTTCCTAAGCCAAAAAACGACTTCGACCTGTTAGAGGAAGAGTCTGATGAAAGTTCTGTTGAACAAGAGAATATCGAGAATAGCATAGAAGATGAGGGTGAGCGGGAGAGGTTAAGACTTATACATGAACAGGAGGAGGCAAGGGATGCTTTGCTACGCAGATCTCAAGCAGTCCAACTTGACTTGGATATACCCAATATACCACCTAAAATAAAATTAGAAACTATTCCAGGTGAAATCAATGAAATAATTGATAAAGAGATGATCAGACTGATACGCTCAGATTATTCCAAGGTTAATCGAACTGGTGGTGCACCACTTGTTGGAGATCTTTCAAGATTAGAAAAAACACAGATTGAGAAACTGATCAACGATGAGATAGATGACAATGCTCTGAAAAGTTTTCAAGATAACTTTACTAAAACTCTAGAATCTAAAGACATCAATGGAAAGGATATCTCATCAGATGATAGAGAACTAATTATCAGCAGATTGTCTGACCTAATAGTCGTATCTAATGACGATGAAAAATTACTGGATAATGAGTCTCGTGAGAAAGTGGAACTTAATGAGAAGTTGAACGAAAAATACTTGAAGATACTGAACCAATTGAAAGATGGTGATAGAACACATATTGCCTTTGATCAGTTACTCTTCAAAGAACAAACAGATAATGCACAAAGACTTGATAACCTCAGAGAAGAAGTTGACATACTCGTTCAAGCTGAAAAAAATGTTCAAGAAAACTATTTAGAATTGAAAAGAAGCTTACACTGACGAGCCATAGTTTAATGAATTTAATGAATACCTTACATCATATAACACGTAGAACATCGCTCATCTGACTCGTCCTGATTCGAATATTTGCAGCTGAAAAGAAGAGTTGGTTGGAAGCCCTGGAAATTTTCAATGTTGTGACAAAGTACCGTGTTTATAAAAACAACAACTTATGCAATCGAAGACTCATCGAGGTAAAACTATAATATGAGTGGAAACCTCTTATTCATTCCGTTTCGCAAAACTGTGAAGATTGAGTTTGCTCAGGTTTTGAGAGATCTGATCTCAAAGGAGTACTACCAAACTGCAGTGGTATTTGAAAAAGATTTACAAGAAGTTGATGTTTTGAGGAACGATATCGTTGATCTTGGGACCACATCTCACGACATAGCTTTGTTGAAGACTTATTATGTCCACCTTTCTACTTTCTCAGCTAAATTTCCTAAAGATTCAGTGGAATTTCCTTGGTATGGTACATTAGGTTACAATGTCACTGGTCCTGTCAAGATCACGTCTTTTGTTTTCGAACAGATCAATATCATTTACAACCTCGCTGCCTTATACAGTCAACAGGGAGCTAATGAGGATAAAAGCTCAGATTCAGGTGTGAAACGTGCATTCTTATACTTTCAATATGCCGCTACTTATCTCAATCATATACACACGCTTTCAAAAGAAAGTGAAATAACCCTTCCATTGGATCTTCAAGAAGGAACAATTGAAACGTTAAGACAATTGATGTTAGCACAAGCACAGGAAGTATTTTGGCAGAAGGCATCAAGGGATAAGACCAAAGATTCATTGCTTGCAAGACTATCCATTCAAGTCTCTGACTATTACAACAAAGCATTGGAGTCCATTAATAGAAGTGATGGGTTTAGATCAGAATGGGCAAATCATATCACTGTCAAAAAGATTCATTTTGAAGCAGCCGCTGAATATAGAGCAGCATTGACAGCCGTCTCTCTATCTAAATATGGATTAGAAGTATCAAGATTACGGAAAGCATCCAGATCATTATCACAAGCGGGTCGCCATTTGAAGTTCATCAGTGTTAATGTCAAGAATGAATTTGATGGTTTATCTAAAATCATACAAGAGACTTTATCAAGAGCAGAAAAAGATAATGATCTAATATATTTGAATGACGTGCCAGCTGATCCACCATTGCTAATGAAAGCACCAGTAACTGAGGAGATGGATATCGCAGATATTCAACATCCATTCAAAGCATTGGCTTCTGGAACTTATGGTAACCTATTATTCAAAGATTTGTTACCTTTTCAAGTTATTCAAAGTGCAGAAGCATTCCGTGAAAGACAGGAAGAATATATACACAAACACATCGAAAATCCAACGAAGGCATTGACAAGAATTTTAGAAACTTTCGTTAGAGAAAGAGGTTTACCTGCCTCTCTTGATGCAATTGAAAAGCCACTTTCTCTACCATCAGGGCTACTCGAGCATCATCAAGAGGTTAAATCAAACGGTGGTGTCAAGAAAATCAAAGAAGCATTATTAGATCTTCAGAGGCTTTCGCTTGAAGGAGAGCATCTCATCGAGGGGGGTAAAGAAAGGCTAACAATGGAGGCGAAGGAGGACGATATGATGAGACAAAGACAAGGCTCTGTACATTGGAATAGACCAACATCAGAAGTAGCAGCATCTACATTATATGAGCGCCTTGAAGATTTAACCGAATACTTGAGAATTGCAAAAGATGGAGACAAAACTATCAAAACTCAATTCTCAAACGTTGAAAATCTGTTGGAAATTTTAGGTTCCTCAGAAAGACAAATCTTGGAATATATTCCAAAATCATCTAAAGCTGCTATTAATCCAGAGTTGAAGAAAATCATATCACAATTGAAAGATCTCCTTACTGAGAAAAGAAAGCTAACAATCAATCGTGACACGTTTTTGGAGACTGTTGAAATTAAATCTACCCAATACAATATCCTTCCAAAGATCATCACTCATTACAAAGCAATTCAAGCTGCTGGAAAAGATGTGAAAATAGACGTCGCATCATTTGAGCCTGTTTTCGATAGACATATCAAAAATTTTGAGAAAGATCTTGAGTTTATAGAGAATGAGAAAAAGAAACAAAAGGCATTGGAAGATAAAATTGATCAATTGAACTCCAAATTCATAAGCTTAAACAGCTCACAAAAAGAGGATTTACAAAGGGAAGAAACTTTCAAAAAATTAGATAATGTCTATGATCAATATAAAGGCTTGATTAATAACATTTCTCAAGGTCTGAAATTTTATAACGATTTCAACAATAACTGTCTCAGGTTGGTTGAGGATATTGATAATTATGTTTACGAAAGAAGAGTGGAAGCTAGAGATTTAGAAGCGTAAGTCTATCATGTTTTTTTTCTGTTAGTCTATATACAATTGACATTTGGTTACTAACTCATACACAGATCCTTAACTGCAAAGTTTCAAAATTTGAAAGTCAATGATCAAAGATCAGCAAGTCAATCACCCCATGGCAGTGTCGCTGATATTCGGTCCGCAGCTTCTACACCTAGTAGAAGTGCTAGTCCTGCGTTGATTGCACCAAAAGCAAAACCAGCAGGCTCTATCAAAGGTGGTGTTTGGAAGTCAGGAAGTGGTATAAGATTTGATTAGTTGTTTATTAATGTTTCTTCATTGGCTTGATTCTTGGCTAACCATTGCTCGTATTCACGTTTACGCTTGCCCCTATTAATATTTGATCTATGTCTTTTACTCTTCAAGTGAATTTCATGCTGTTTTGAGCCAACTAATATCAGTGGTTCATCTTCACTATTGCGGCATATTTCACACTCAATATGTTTCCATTGAGATGACTTGGGATCTTCGTTCTGTGCTTGATTATCAACTGCTATCAAACCATCTAATGTACTAGGTAATTGGGGTATATTATTATTGCCAGTGAGAAAGTCATTGGTGATCTCTATGCCCCTTTCATAAACGTTATTATTCCATTTTGACAAATCAGTAGCATCTAAGACGAATAGTTTCCCACCATTTACATAGTTAAACTGAGACTCTTTGGCTAGGTCTGCTGATAAGTTATTTTTGATCCACTTTATCTGTTTTTTTGCATACTGCCTCGTTCTTGTTTTCATTTGTTCAATGGATGTTCTCAATAATATGTTATCTTGTAAGCCATTTTCTAGCCAGGGTAGAAATTCTTTGAACCCAATAACTTGCCAAACACCTCTCTCACAATCTGGGGTAGGATTAAGTGAGCTATAGTAACTGTACAGTTCCTTGATCTCATCTATTCCCCCATTTTCCAGCATGGTGTCCACCCGACTGTCTAACCTTTGATCAAGTACTGATTTTTCTGAGTATATCCAAAAGGGAAGCGTTTTAAACTTCAGAGTGGAATGTGAGTTAACCAGCTGACTCTCGTAATGTTCGCTGGTTTTCTTATTAGTTGTGAAAATAATCTCTAGGGATCTTTTTATGCGTCTTGTGTCATTAGGATGGAATTTTTCTGCAACGATTGGGTCCAACTGTTTCAAAAGTTCAAAGACCTCTTCAGCAGGGCCATCAAGTATTCTTCGTTGCTCTTCAGTAATCATCTCTTCTTTATCAACATTCTTTCCTTCTGATTCGTTTTGGATGGTCTTATTATTGAATAGCAGAGAATTCAAATAGTAATGTGTACCACCAACAATGATAGGCAATTTTCCTCTTGAAATAATGTCTTCGATGGCTGAGTTTGCCTCTCGTTCAAACCTATGGATGAAATACTCCTCATTCCAAGGAATGTGATTCATAACATGATGAGGTATCCCGAATCTTTCATCTATAGGATGCTTGTTGGTGATGATTGGAATATCTTTGTACATCTGCATTGAATCAGCGTTGATTATTTCACCATTAAATCTCTCTGCAAGTTCGATACTGAACTGTGATTTTCCAACCCCAGTGGTCCCTACTATCACCACAACAGTTGGAGGTCCCATAATCAATCGCCTAAGGGCCTTAAACATGCAGAACTTTGATCGTTCAACTGTTTGGTGAAAATAAAAAAAAAAATTTTGACACATCTCCGATGAGTAAAAATGTTTGGCATGAGCTACATTTGCAGATTAACAATACAATTTTGTATTTGGTTCTTAGTCGTCTATTCTACTCTTCATCGTATTCTTCATCGTCTGAATGGTACCATTCGTTTTCGTATTCTTGTGCCAAAGTACTGAGCTGATCCACTAATTCTTCCCTCTCATCCCCATCTCGAAGCATTTTAGATACAAATGTCTTCCATTCAAGAAATAGCTGTCTAGGTTGAGAATCAACTGTAAGTTTGATCTGTAAATCATCCTCTTTAGAGATAATACCAGCTGGGTAAGTATCAGGAGTAGGAAATCTTATATCAGAATAATGTGTAGTTTCTGTGAAGAGTTTACGCTCTCTTGTAGCTGGGGTTTCTGGTTTTTGCTGAGGTCTCTTGATTGTTGTTTCACTGAATAGATATGGCTCACTTTTTGGTGCTTTTTTAGTTTTGAATAGCTTATCAGTGAAATTTATTGGATCATTGGTGTTTACTTGAGCATTAATTCCAGATATCACATTTCTTTCGTTAGATCCATACATGAGCTCGCTTCTAAATTGATTGAAACTAATACCCCCGGTGTTTCCACTATTGAGAATTTGAATTGATTCATATACAAGATTCTGCAACCCTGATGAGTACCATAAATTTGTGTCTTTTCTGGATAAAGGAATCACTAATGAACTATGTTGTCTTAACGCAGTGAATGTTCTGATTCTTGACAAAAGATCCTGATTCGAAAGTTCAGAGCTCGATTTCCCATTATATATGACATAGTTGAATATTTCAGATTTAGGATTATAGTCATCTCTCAGCTCATTTAACAACTCATGTGTAAATCCACCCCATGCAGTGTCTAATTCATTGACGACATTTAGACCATTAATTAAATCGGTCTCTTCGAGACTCTTCCTGTAATTGTTCTCTAGAAAACTTATTCCATCGGAGTTTTCCCACTCTTTGACTCCAACATCAAAACTCTTAAATTCTCTAACTTTTGCATCATCATCGTAGTCTTTGTAAAGCTTTCCATTGGGGTAGTTTATTGGATCGAAGTCCCAGTTTTTCAAGGAATTGAACGATTTTGGTTCATATATTAGTCTGTTAAAGTCAGACCAGTACTTGACATTGCTTTTGTTTAAATTCGGTAATGGAGCACCAGCGTCTAACGCTTGTTGATAACTATTTTTATTAATTTTGGAACTAGTTTGAACTACCTCAACACCTTGCTTCAAAATATCTTCTGTTCTGCCATTCCCTCCATAGTATTCGTACTCTCCGAGTGCTCCAAATCCATTCTTATAGTCCCATAGTAAAGCTCTTGGGGAGAAATTTATTGAATTTCCATGTATTGTTGGTTTCAAATAAGTTGATGTGTTGATGAGTTGGTTTTTGGAAGAGACCGTATAGTCGAGGTAACTCTCTTGTGCGTTGAAGAAATGCGTTATGAGATTATTAGCACTCGGGGAAAGTGAGAGTGTTAATACTTCATGCATTATATCGGTGCTTTCTTTAGAACTGTCTGAAGAATATTCAATTTCTATTTTTCATATTGAAGTGAAAACACTTTTTTTACCATTATTCGAAATATTCGAAAACTGATAGATACTCGTAAAGTAAGCATACAAGATTTCTAAGACAAGACAGCCCTTCCATTATGAAAATTCTACAAGTTTAGCTTCACTAGAAATTCAAAAAAAATTGTCAAAAAGCTTGATTAATTACAGTTAAGTAGGATTTTCCAGAGTTCAATTGATGTCGTATTTTATTGTTTAGCTAATTCCTCTAAATCATCAGCTTCTTCCTCGTCATCATTTTCTGGTTTATTGTTGGTTTCAATCTCAATAGATTCGTAATTGATATCATCGAATTTATGTCTCTTGTTGTTTCTGACATTGAGCTCTTGGACTGTTGGCTCTTTGATTCTTAGGTTTAGTTCATCAAGATCCAGTTCATAAAATTCATCCCTATCTTTATCATCCAATTTTCTCTTTTTCACTTCACTCTTCGATTGAATAACATTATAATACACAACTCCACTCTCTTGGTCAAATCTTAAAGCAAGCTCACTAATCTCTTGGTCAGTGACGTTTACAGCATTTTTGATGTTTGTATCATTGATCGAATTGGAAACAGGAGTGTTATCCATTCTTTGTTTTCTTAATTCGTAATCACCTTGTTTTATGAATTTGAATCTTTCGTCGTTCTCATTAGTCTCATCGTTTTCTTCCAATTTACTTAACTTAGCTCTATATTGTGATTCCTGATCACTTGAACCATCAAGTTGATAAATTGAAACTTGTGCAATTTTGTTATCTTTCAACTGAACCTCTCTAAATAGGCCGTTCTCTAAAGAAACGTCGTTTGCAAGAACATTTGTTGCTCTGATTGTGCTGAAAACTTGGTCAATTCTGGATACATCAGGCAATAAAGACCACACACGTTTTGCCTTGAGTTTTTTCTTCAAAGGATGCTTTAACTCTGACAAATTATTCAATGTCTTTGTAGCATTCTCAAACGTTTGTTCAATTGAACGTAATTGACTGATTGGAGTATTGAGATCGTTGATTGAGTCTTTAGACTCGGAGGATTTGTTCTTTTGATTATTAGCAGTTGGAGCGCTGTTGGTTTTTTGAGAAACGTTATATTCTGTTCTTCTCAAGAATAAAACATTTGGTGCTTCCTTTGCTCTTCTATCAGCACCAGGATCTCTCAACAAAATTTGATCATTTGGATGCAACTTCAAATTGGAGTCATGATCTTTCTCCTTATTGGAACTTCCCTTCTCACTAAATAGCTCAGGAGTAAGAGTAAGGTCAATGTTGATCCCAAGATCGTTATCAATCAGAAGGAGATTGTCCACATTCTGTTTACGATATAAGTTGGATAACAAAGCTGGTGAGTCTATTTGTTCAGTTTCTTTAATTTGATATTTTAAAAGCTTTGGTGGAAGCAAAGGTGGAGGCAGGTCATTTTGATACCTCACCCTAGCAATGTAATCTTGATTTTTTGACATTGACTTTAGTTTTACCCAGTGTTGGCACTAGTTTTAAACCTGATACCCAGTTTGTTTGGAAACGTAGTTGAAAAAAACAAGAAAATACATTGATGCTGTGGGAGTCACCCGGAAAACATCACGTGACAGATTTTTGACTTATCCGATCAACGGAATTTTTAAGCAATCTAGCTCGCGTGGCGTAATGGCAACGCGTCTGACTTCTAATCAGAAGATTCTGGGTTCGACCCCCAGCGTGAGTGCTTATTTTTTTTTCTTTCAGAAAACTCTAGTAATAGATCTTTGGTAACCAATTGACTTTGAATATATCAAGATTCACTGCCCCCAATGACTGTTTTTTTTTCCAGGAGAGTCTGAGATTCAATATTTGCTGAAAAAGATCATGAGATAACAAAAGAATCAGAAATCTCAAACTTAACTACAGTGCAGAATATTATCGTGAAATGCAGTTCGTTCATTGTTCATTAACTTCGTTTGCTAAATGCAGTAACTCTTTAAATACACCTCTTGTATTTCTTCTCTTCACTTGTTCTTCAACTGTACGGTTTGAATTCTCGTTGTTCTCGTATGAGATTTGAGTTGTTCTAAGATCACCATCCTTCAGATCATCCAATTCATATCTTTCCTGCTCAAAACTATTATCATGAAGGTCCGGATTTGATTCGGACTGCTTTTCTAAGTGTGATACTTTGGCTCTACCAACTAACCTTAGATTATTGTTCTGTCTCTTGTTTCGAATTGGAGATGGTAACTTGGGGAAACTGTCAGTATCTGTAAATTGTTCCGGATGCTCAAGCTCTCTATCAACTCTTGTCAATTTGGGTCTAGAACCCAACTTTTGAGGTTCACTCTCTTCATACGTTATTAGTTTTGAAAGTCTTCCATCAATTTTTGACATTTTAGGACAGTATAAACACCAATCCTTATAGTTGATACTGATAGATTCGCTGTCATCCAAATCTCCAATGAAATATTCAAACAAAAACGATATTGTAACAATTGGAATACTTTTCGCTTTTGCAAATTTCATTTTTGATTTAGTAGAGTTAAGACTGGATTGAGTCACATTTTTGGCATCATACTCTTGAATGAAAAGTGTTGGGTTCTTTGCGGTTAAATAGTTATGTTCAGCCGGGAATTTGATTATATCTATATTGAGAACCAAGATGTCCGTAGATTGGTTCAATTTCTCTGATAAGTTGAAAGATCGATGGTCCAAGTCATCTTTGACAGTCATCAACTTATTGATCATATTAGTGACATGCAGCAGTTCAATACCTTGAAATCCTGTTATTGCAACATTCAGCCCATTAGCTGGCAAGTCCCTTATACGTTTCTGCCTTTTGCTAAACGGTCTGTAAAAAGGTTCACCCCATTGATCCATTTTGATGGTACGGTAGTGTAACGATCTCTCAATAAACCATTCTGTAAGTACTGCATAGTCGTGAAAATGTGTTGGTATCTTAGACACATTATAATCAGAGGGAATTATGATGTAATCAAGACCAGGATCCTCTGTCTTGACCACACTCCCATTATGAGATATTACAGCCTTGGTCAGAATTTCAGATTCCCTTCGATCAAAAAACTTAAACAGGAACTTTTTTCCTTTGAAAAGGTCTGAGCGGTCATCTTTGACTGGTGCTTGTTTGGGACGTAAAAGATTGGAAGTAGAAACATCAGGAATATTTGTGAAAGGTATTGGTATTTTCGTCTCGGTCTCTTGTTCTTGTTCAGCCATATTTTCATCCCATTCATCGTGCTTATTGCGAAGTGTGCCACTTCCAGTGTTTGCCATTATTGATTCCCAGATTTTGGTACTCTTTTTCTTGATTGTTAACTCCTTCTTGACCGGTTCAGTCACAATATTAAAATCATCTTTTTCAAATATATCTCTTGATCTTTTTTTACTTAATTCATTCCAAAGCTCATTAAAAGTGTCGGAAAATAATTCACTGCCATCATCACCATACTGAAATTCCTTGAAATCATAACAAGCATTTCTTTTCAATGAAAATATAATCCAAACAGGGTGAATTGCTGGTATATTCCAAGTTTTTCCCATGTCGTACTTCTTACCACTTAAATCATTGGTTATAATGCAGTTCTTCGTCGGGCTCAGAGAAGTTGAGATTTCACCACCATTTGATGATACCAATTCAGTGATTTTTTGTTGAATGCTAGAAAGATCATCCGTCTGGAAATATTTAACCAAATAGTCATCGATCTTTAGTCTTGATAAGCAGATGTTCTGCTTGGAAAAAACAGGTAAAGAATATTCATATGGATTGATCTGGTCATTATTTAGCCATTTTTCAAACATGTCCATAATGTGGTCAGAATCAATAAACTTGATATCGTATCTCCTCCTGGCACAAAATCTATACTTTTCTGTATCTCTAGAACCAACAATAAGAAACTTCACGTCACTGAGCAAGTTCACCTCATGAGTTCCACCCATTTTAGAGATCTTATTAGCCACATCATTTCGCACATCAGTTACCAGACCAGTCGAGCAAAATTTGATCCCATTCAGCGTGCTCATCACCAACAACTCACTACAACAAACACCATTTAATACTCTCTACTGAAATTTACGAAAAAAAAAAACAAAAATAAAAAAATCAGATGACGTAATCTTCTCCAAGTCACATGACCTGTCAATACTCCTCGCTTACCTAATACCGCGAGCAATGATTGGCCAAACTCCGTTTGAGTCACGAAATGACTAAATGGCCCCGGTCCGGATAAACGGCGATTGGGATTAACGTCTAATTTTTAATTTTTTTCTGGGGAACAGCATCTTTCTGATTCAGTTTGTTTCTTTCCACAATACTCATCTTCCAAATAACTTGCTGCCCAAGAAAGATGTCTTCCGAACAGCAGCACCAGCTCAAGATGAAGCTCATCAAGAACAAGAATATTTCCAGAACTTCCCAGGCATGCGACCGTTGTCGTATCAAGAAGATAAAATGTGATGGTTTGCTTCCTTCTTGTTCTAATTGCTTGAAAATTGGCTACAACTGCAAGATTAGTGATAAATTGACCAGAAGAGCCTTTCCACGCGGCTATACTGAGAACTTGGAGAGAAACCTTATTGAGTTAGAACTACAGCTTAGTGCAAAAGATGATGAACTGAATCGTTTGAAGAGAAATAATGGTCTGGAGGACGATACCGAAGATTTGTCAAACAATTTCTTCAAGTACAAAAATTATATTGACAAAAATTTGTACATGGGTTTGAACTCTTTGCAGGTGTCATTTGTTGAACTTTTGGAGAAGCACAAACTTCCAACTGACTTTAATGAGTCTAAGGATGGTATCGACCTACCACTTCCATGTTCAGTAAATCAATTTATTGTGGAGAACTTCCTGCTACGTTTTCCTTCAAAACAGAACTTGGATATGATTCTTCAAAAATACTTTTTGAACTTGAATAAATTGATTCCAATTATTAACGAAAACTTTTTCTATAAAAGTTACAATGAGTTCATTGAAAATACCCAGTCTTTCACAAGTGTCGATGAGTCCATTATTCAACAAAACCAGAAATTTGTGGTTCAGTTGATTTTAATAATTCAATTGAACTGTTCCATTTTTTCTATTCATGATGTTCATAAACTAGTTTCCAATATTGCTTTAGCAAATGTTATTGTTTCAACCGACTATACTGTTTTTGAAAACCTGTTATTGAGTTTATGGCTGTTTTCCAACAAGAATTGTTACAACTGCACTGTGATTTCAATATCGAATATTCTGAAAGCTATGGTGTTGAATTTTGGTTTACATTTAAACTACAACAATCTAGCAAATTTAACGTACCCTGATGAAGATAAAGAGATCAAATATTTGAACTATAAACATCGTCTAAACCTTTACTGGTGTTTTTCAATCTTAAACAAACTCACGCTAGTGAACTTTGGTTTGCCAGGCTTGAAGTTTTTCAATCAATTTTATATTCCTAAACTGACAGCAGACGAGAATGATGATTTGAAATATACCTTGAAGTTGATCGACCTTGTTAAATCAAAAGATTGGAACATTTTGAAAGATTATTCTCAAGAGTATGAAACTATTAACTTTGTGAATGAGTGGTATGAAGTGAATGTAATTAATCACGAAGAAGAACATGAATCCTCAATAATCTTGAAACAACTAAAACTGATCGCTTTGGTGTTCAAAATCTATCTGAAAGTTGATTTGAAGAACTCATGCTCTGAATTTTTGCAAGAGATTTACAAACTAGACCAAACCAAAGAAATGGGATACAATAACTTTGAATTTCACCTAGTTCCGCTCAACTTTTTGAAGATTATAATAATTTCAATGTTAAACCTAATTGAATTCGATGGTCAATTAACAAAGCAAGAGCTATCTTTGATTCAAAAAAACATTCAAATTATTGAAAACAGATATCCTGAGAACTTCATTTTATTCAAAGTGATTTTGGATCACATTCAATCAACTGTCAACCTAATCAAACAAAGCCAAGCTCAAGCCAACCAACTTGACAGTAACAGATATGGAGAAGTTAACAGATCCACCATATCTGTAGTTCCACACTCTTATGAATCATTATTTCAAACCAATCCAAACACTGGGAACTCCATTCCTCGTTCGAACCCACTATCAACCCCATCTCCAAACATTTCTTCATTAAGAAATATGTCCACTGTCTCAAACACTTCCACGCTCACGAATGCATCAATAAATTCCATTCTTTCTGACGACACTGCAACCAGTTCATCAAACTACAACACCAGTTTGAAATCAGTGGATTTAGTGGAAGACATCAAATCGTTAGACTGGTCTAGCGATGTTATGGGACCGGGTATCAAGGTGGAGGAGTTCACTTTATAACTATTATGACTATTTATTATATTTATACCATATTCTATATTCAATATTAGATGCGCTTATTCTTACTACTAAACATTCACACTATTTCTGTAGATCGTGCATTTCTGTCTCTGTTTCAACTTTCAAATAACTTTTTGTTGTATGATCATTGATAATGCACCGGGTACCGGACCGGCATCTTGCATTTCCCGGACCGGTCAGGATATATCATGATGCAAAATCCAAATTCAAAGACACAATTATTTTAACCTTTTCACCTAAATATATCTCCCCAATTCTAAAGTTGCTATATTTGTGTTAAACCATGTCGAGTTTCCTTTCCGCTATTCACAAAACTGACAGGGAAGCGGTTGTCATACCTGCTAAAAACTTGTCCGTTAGCTATTCGCAACTATCAGATTTGACTGCTCATTTTCAGACATTTTTCAACAACTCCACATCCCCTTTGTATAACAAGGTTCCTAAAGGTGCAAGAATTGCCATCTCTCTGGAAAACAACTTGGAATTCATTGTCAGTTTCCTAACTGTTACCAATTTCGCTAGAGTTGCTGCTCCTTTAAACCCAAACTACAAAGAGAGTGAGATTGATTTCTACCTTGATGATTTAGATGCTAGCGTTTTGGTTATTGGTAAAATTGGTGCTGATGGAAGAAACTACACTGATTTATTGAAAAGTGCTGCAAAGAAAAATATCTTGGTTGTTGAAACATGGTATAATCCAAAAAGACAAAGAGTTGAATACACTATCATCAAACCAACTGATCAAAAAATTCTATTCAATTCTGAGAATTTACCAGTTTATAGCAACAATCTTCAAAGATTCCCAGGTATTGCTCAACCTGATGATATCGCTTTGATTTTACATACATCAGGTACCACTGGAAGACCAAAATCTGTTCCTTTAACTCATGCAAACATCACCACTACCATGAAAAATATCGTCAATACTTACGATTTAGTTGCAACTGATAGAACTTATATTGTCATGCCATTATTCCATGTTCATGGTTTGATTGGTGGTCTTTTATCAACCTATTCTACTCAAGGTACAACAATTGTTCCTATTCGTTTCAGTGCTAAAGTCTTCTGGAAAGATTTCATTGAATATAAAGCAACTTGGTACACTGCTGTTCCAACTATTCATCAAATTTTACTTCACATTCCAAAACCATCACCATTCCCAAAGATCAGATTCATCAGATCTTGTTCCTCCTCATTGGCTCCTGCCACTTTGGAACAGTTGGAAGAAAACTTTCATGCCCCAGTTTTGGAGGCTTATGCTATGACCGAGGCAAGTCATCAAATGTGTTCAAATGACTTACCATCCAAAGGTAAGAGAAAACCGGGTACTGTTGGTCGTGGTCAAGGTGTTGAAGTGGTTATTTTGGATGATAATGACAACATTTTGAAACCTGGAGAAATTGGTGAGGTTTCCATCAAAGGTAAGAACGTTACTAAAGGTTACTCTAACAATGTTAAAGCCAACGAAGAAAGTTTCACATCTAATGGTTATTTCAGAACTGGTGATCAAGGTTTCTTAGATGAAGATGGATTTTTGAAATTAACTGGTAGATTGAAAGAACTTATTAATAGAGGTGGTGAGAAGATCTCTCCAATTGAAGTTGATTCTGCTATCTTAAGAAATCCATACATCAAAGAGGCTGTTGCATTCGGTGCAGACGATGTGAAATATGGACAAGTTGTTAAAGCTGCTGTTGTTTTAAATGATGAAGGTAGGTCTAAGAAGATTGGACAAAAAGATTTGCAAGAATTTTTGGCAGATAAGATATCATCTTTCAAAATTCCTCAACAGTTCTTCTTCATTGACGCCATTCCAAAAACTGCAACAGGTAAGATTCAAAGAAGAAACATTGCTAAAGTTTTCAGCAACAAATCAAAATTGTGATCAATTTTAAAACTTACAAGATATATCTAATCATTTCATACTAAATTTTCTTTAAATACAATCCATTTTTTAATGTTGAAGTAGTCAAGAGTACTTACATAAACGAAGAAGTTATCTCTATATATCATTCATTTCAAATTGGTAACCATCAAGTCATAAAATTAAATAGTACCATTACTAAAATTATAATGATAAAACTTTTTTGGATGCTCTGACAATAGTATCAATATCTGGGAATGCGAAATCTTCTAGTTCTTTAGCATATGGAGTTGGAACTTCAGCACCAGTGACTCTTTCAACTGGAGCATCCAAGTAGTCAAAGGCTTCAGATTCAACAATTTGAGCAACAATTTCAGAACCAACACCGTAAGCTGGGAAACCTGCTTCAACAGTAATCAAGTGATTGGTTTTTTTAACGGATTCAACAATGGTTGGAACATCTAATGGTTTGATGGATCTTAAGTTGACAACTTCAGCTTTAACACCGTAATCTTTTTCCAAAATTTTAGCAGCTTCCAAAGCAAAACCAACGTTTCTGGAGTGGGTGACAATACTGATATCAGTACCTTCTAATTCAATATGAGCTTTACCAATTGGTAAAGTGAAGTCAAGTCCTAAAACTTCTTCAGAAACGTCAAAAGCTTCACCATATAACAATTCGTTTTCTAAGATAACGACTGGATTTGGATCTCTGATAGCAGCTTTAACTAAACCTCTGTAATCAGTGGCAGAGTATGGGGAAACGACTTTCAAACCTGGAATAGAACCGTACCAAGCGGAATAATCTTGGGAATGTTGAGCACCAACACCGGCAGCAGCACCATTTGGACCTCTGAAAGTGATATTACAAGGTTGAGTACCACCAGACATATAATAGGTCTTAGCAGCGGAGTTAATGATATGATCGATAGATTGCATAGCGAAGTTGAAAGTCATGAATTCAACAACTGGTTTCAAACCTGCTAAAGCTGCACCAGTGGCTAAACCAGTGAACCCCATTTCAGTGATTGGAGTATCAATAATTCTCTTTTCACCAAATCTATCTAACAAACCTCTAGTGATTTTGTATGCACCGTTATATTGAGCAACTTCTTCACCGATAACGAAGACTTCTTCGTCACGGTCTAATTCTTCAGCCAACGCACTGTTGATAGCATCACGGACAGTAAGCTTTTGAGTGCTGTTGTATCTAATCTGACCCAATGACTTGGAGGCAAGGGTGCTTTTCAAAGCAGACGCTCTAACGTGGGTGGAGGTAACTCTGGCAGAGTGCACGAGGTTGGCGACAGCGGAATTGACCATTGTGAACTGAGGTTTTGAGGGTGTTTGGTGGGCAGGAAAAGAAATGGGAAATCGTCGTTCTGTTTTGGTGAAGATTTCCATTTACGTGGGGCGAATTTGGCTTAGTCAGGATTTTTTTTTTTTTACTCTCGTTTTTCGTGGGTGTAGAAAAAAATCAACTGATGGTCGAGAGAGGCCCGATCCGGGAATTTCCGGTCACGTGATGGGGGTTATGCAGCACTGTTTTAAGAGGGGCTTCAAACCGAAAATCCGGCGAAAATCCGACACGTAGAACAAGTAAATATGACCGTGTAGTACTGTATATCCCAATAACAATGAGTTCTAATAACAGTCTACTGCCTGTGCACAATAGGAAGAGAAGCAGGAGCAGAAGTCGTGTGGCTTCTCCTTCGCCTGCTTACGAAAAACTCGAGTCACAAGGATCTGGATCATTGCCTATTCATGATAGACCTCAATTCATTCTACTGATAGTGTTATATTTATTACAAGGTATCCCAGTTGGGTTAGGGTTTGGATCGATACCTTTCCTACTGAAATCACATTTGAGTTACTCACAAGTGGCTACTTTCAGTCTGGCGTCTTACCCATATTCATTGAAACTACTTTGGTCCCCCATTGTTGATGCTTTATACTTCAAGAACATAGGGAGAAGAAAATCATGGATTATTCCAATTCAAATAATAAGTGGTTTAACGCTGATGAGTTTAGGAACTTCAATGGATCAGCTTTTAGAAAACGCAGCTGAAAACTTGACAAAAATCACATGGACTTTTTTCTTCTTGGTTTTCTTGTGTGCAACTCAAGACATTGCAGTTGATGGTTGGGCATTGACTATTTTAAGTCCAGAGTCTTTGAGTTATGCATCGACAGCACAAACAATTGGTTTGAATGCAGGTTATTTCTTATCATTTACCGTCTTTCTTGCTTTCAATTCAGAACATTTTTCAAACAAATATTTTAGAACAGAACCTAAAGACTATGGACTAATTTCAATGAACCAATATCTGTTTTTCTGGGGTGTGGTTTATATCTTGGTGACAATCTTCCTGATTCTTTTTGTAAAAGAAGAACCATCACATTTAGCAAAACCAAAATCTGATGAATTAGTGATTGAGATCCAAAACTCAAAGTTTTTGAACCATATCAACAAACTGTCAAAAGTTTACTCTTCAATGTACAAAGTCTTGAAGCTTTCAAACGTTCAATGGTTCATTTTGGTCCATCTAGTTTCTAAAATTGGATTCCAAGCAAATGAAGGCGCCACCAATTTGAAACTACTAGAGAAAGGTTTTGCAAAAGAAGATCTAGCTATTACCGTTTTAATCGATTTCCCATTTGAGATTATCTTTGGTTACTATGTTGCCAGGTTATCAACGGGTAAAAACTCTTTAAACCCTTGGATGTTCGGATATTTGGGAAGATTGTTATCTGCTGCATTAGCTCAGTTGGTTATTTACAGTTTCCCATCATCAGGAAAAGTCAGCACACTTTACTTTATTTGTGTCATTTTACAACATTTGTTGGGATCATTCATGTCAACCATCCAATTTGTTTCTATCAATGCGTTCCACACAAGAATATCAGATCCTTTAATCGGTGGTACTTATATGACCACGTTAAATACTTTAGCCAACTTGGGTGGTCAATGGCCAAGATTCATAGTTTTGAATTTGATCGATTATTTAACAAAAGCCGTTTGTGAAGGCACTTCCATCATATATGATAACTCTTTAACCAAACAAGAATTTAAAGATGATTGTATTGCTAAAGATGGGGACTATGTTATCGTTAGAGATGGTTATTATGTTACAAATACGGTATGTATTACCATTGGACTCGTTTTGTTTTTCGGGTTTATCAAGGGCAAGATTAGACATCTCCAAAGTCTTCCTGTATCTCAATGGAGAATTAAGGAATGATCTCAACACTAGTGTTAAATTTTTAATAGAAAATCTCATATAAATTATACACACAAAACCTTTTTGCATTTAAAAGAATCTTGGTAAAACGTAAATCAACAAACCAATCAATCCGAATAATAAACCACTTAGTTTTTCTAAAACAGTATGAAAGTGCATACTAGTCATCAATAACATCCACCACCAAATTCCTAAAACAATTAAAACTCCAACGACAGAACTCTTCAATAAAACCAATCCAACATCTTTCCAATTTCTACATCTTTTCAACAATGTGACCACCTCCAAGACCTCACTTAAAAACCCAAGCTCCAAAACTTCAAACCAAACCATTAGTGATCCATGAACTAATAAAAAAACGTGTCCACTTGGATCATGACCACCAATCCATTGTCCTTTTAACTTCCTACATGCAAAACTTCCTTCTCCAGAACTCAACTGATCTCCAACAAATTCTCCAACAGCCCTTCCCATAGGCACATCATCACTCACTACACAAGTCCCTCCACTTGCAACAAACACTCTGTCCATAATAGGAATGCCAAAAAACCACTGGGTAAATAATATCCACCAAGCTGTACTGAGTGCCACTCTAATTAAAACTTTCCACCCATTGCGTATTCTTGACTGGTGTTGGACCAGATAGTAGATAAGGACAACCATTGTCCAGAACCATCCCTGCTTCACGAATAGAACGTTCAGTAGATTCTTCTTGGAGGCGTAATAATTTGGTGATGATACTAAAGACGATGAGAGCTTGATGAGCTGTCCTAAACTGATTGTGAAAGGATAGAGCAAAAGCACTAGGATTTCCATTGGTCTCAGTCTTGTGGATCGCTGTAGTCTTGTGGCCAGTTGTGATAGCTGTGAGAAATGCTGGGAGTACACATCATTGGTTGTGCTCATGTTTTCAATTGTGTTTGGTTAACCGAGACATAATAATTTGATGATAGGAAAAATGACCCAAACACTTTATTAAAACATCAACATTGAAATGGAAGAACAGCCGCAAGAACAACCACAAGATATTCTTCCCACGCGTTGGGAAGTCGAACTGGAGTTTGTCCAGAGTCTGGCGAACTTGCAGTATCTCAACTACCTTGCACAGAACAAATACTTAGAAGACCCCAAATTCCTAGCATACTTGAAATATTTGGAGTACTGGAGACTTCCTGAATATTCCAAGCATCTGGTGTATCCCAATTGTCTTCATGTCCTCACACTTCTTCAGTCAGAAGAGTTCAGAGTACAGATACTGAGAGCCGATACAGTAGGGGTGATTATGGAAGATATGATTTCGAGATGGAGAAAGCCTCATAGTATAGGAACATTTGCACCAACACCACTTTCGAAAGAAGTTACACCGGGAGGAGACATACAGATGAACGACTCATAGAATAAATAGAGATTCGTTAATATATTCATTAATTTCATCACCAAAATTGTGGGTGGAAGTAGTCATGATTTCATTATTATATGTTGATGTTGAAGTTTTGTTGAAGAGCCTGTTTCAGTTCTGGATTAGAAAGATCAACATTATCTAAATTGGTCAGTAGTTTTGACACTTTAGGTTTGTCTTGTGATAATCCCAATATGTTTAGCAGTTTCCATGTCTCCATGTTCAAATAACGTTCTCTATCGTTATCTTTAGATAGGGTACCGTTCTGGAATATGTTGTTTATCTCTTGACATTGTTTAAATAACTCTATAGTTTGAGTAAGAACATAATAAAATGTCTCCTTCAGCTGGCTAATTGACTCCATTGAACTTCCATTCAAAGATAAGAACGAAAGTGCTTCTTTGTAAGATTTCAACTGTCTCGTTATGTTTCTAGCCTTCTTTATCTGTTTAATCAAATGTTTTTTGATAAATATCTGTAGTTCCATCTCTTTGAACAAATCAGTGATCTCAAGGTCTAACTTCACACTTTGCGCCTCAGACCCTTTGCTAAATTCTATACCTTCATAATGTTTTAGTCTGAATTTTCCTTCATCTATTAGTTCTGTAGGAATGGTCAAAATGTTTCTTAATGCATATAACTCAAACTTATCAAAATTCTTATCAACTGAGTTTTCCAGCAATGTCTCAAGCTTTGCCGTACCGATTTCCACTTCTTCATCTGTGATTATTCCTTCCTCATTCTGGTGTCCTTGACCATCTGCCTTTCTTTTCAAAATTTCTTGTTCTTGCTTCTGTTTAAGATAAGTTTCAACACCTTGCGTACACTTATACATCACCCCATTGACTGCATTGATAACGTCGTCAATTAGTGCAATTGGAGGAGCCCCTAGATGCTCCGTGAGGATCTCAGTCGCTCTGTTGTCCATTCTATATCAGACAGATCGATAAATACACGTATTGAAATTAAATTTTTGAGATTAATTTCTGAAATCAAAACAAACCCGTATAAAAGTAAACAAATTACCCGGACTTTAATATCACCATTTCGTTAACCTCATTGAAAAAGAAGTACTATACTATTAGATCAAAATACATTTTCCAATGCTGCGTAAGAGGGTTTCCCTGCGGTTGAACCCAGGGCTTCGTCACAAATACTCCACTATTGCACAAGACTCCGGACTCAAGCTGAAATGCGGTCTTGAAATTCATACACAACTCCAAACATCACATAAACTTTTTTCATTATCATCGACACCAACACTACACTCACATCAAAACTCCCACGTTTCTCATTTTGATGCATCACTTCCTGGAACTCAACCTAAATTGAACCCAGAAGCGCTTCTTTTTGCTTTGAAAGCTGCTAAAACATTGGGAATGAAGATAAATACGAATTCTAAATTTGATAGAAAGCATTATTTTTATGGAGATCAACCTCTTGGTTATCAAATAACGCAGCATTATTCTCCTATTGCATCTGATGGGAACTTGAAATTGTTCAAAAGAGATGGTGTTTCAAAAGATAAAGATATTAGAATCATTCAGATCCAATTAGAACAAGATACAGGAAAATCCATATATTCAGACCTTGATGATATTTCTAAGATTGATCTAAATAGAGCAGGTGTTCCATTGATTGAAATGGTAACTGAACCTGATTTTGAAGATGTACATGAAGTTAAGACATTTATCAGAAAATATCAAAACTTAGTACGATACTTAAAAATTTGTACTGGTGATTTAGAAACTGGGGCAATGAGAGTTGACGTTAACGTTTCCGTCGGTGGTCATTCAAGAGTTGAATTGAAAAATCTATCAACAACAAGTGCTGTTTTGGGTGCCATCGATTATGAGTACAAAAGACAAGTAGGATTGATCAAAAGTGGTGGAGATATCATTCAAGAAACTAGAGGTTGGGATGGTACGAAGACTTTAAGTTTGAGACTTAAGGAAAATGCATTAGACTATAGATATATGCCAGATCCTGAACTTCCAACTATTGCATTAGATGAAGGAATTTCAAATGACTTGAATTCTGTCATTCCTGAGTTACCTGATCAAGTTTTGGGTAAACTAATTGAAACCCCATTCAATTTGAAGCTCAAAGATGCGGTGATTTTAACATACGATCTAAAGTTATTAAATTACTATCTGTCATTGTTTGAAAAAAGTAGCAATTTGGGTATCGATGGTAAATTGGCTGGAAATTGGTTGATTCATGAACTTTTGGGGTTGTTCCATTCCAATAACCTTCAGTTCAATGAACAATTGATCAATGTTGACACATTTTCTGAATTGTTAGACCTAGTTCAAAGAGATAAGATCAGTGCTTCTAGTGCTAAATATCTTTTATCTCATATTTTCCAAGATGAAAACGAAAGAAAAAGACCATTGATTGAGATTATTGAAGAATACGATATGTTCAAAATCGAAGATGTGAAGGATGAAGAGATTGAAGCCATTTGCAAAGAGATTATTGAAGATAATCAAAAGACAGTGAAAAATCTTAAAAAGAAACCAAATGGGTTAAAATTTTTAATTGGAAGAGCAATGAGTTTGACACAAGGTAAGATCAACGTTAATAAATTCGACTCAAAGTTCAAAGAATTATTAAACTTGTAAATAGAAATAATAGAAAGATAAACTATTGTGTGCATAATAACGAAAAACAAGAATGACTATATTAATATACAACGTAATGAAGAAGAGGAATCTATGTAACAAGTTTTCTATAATTTTAAGGTTTCAAGAGATTTTGATGAATTTATTCAGAATCAGAATCTTCCTCTGCACTAGAGTCATCTTGAGCAACCACTTCTTTATCTGAATCTGAATCGTTGGTATAACCAGGAAGCTCGGTGTTGTTAACAGTAGCTTCTTCAACTGTTGATTCATCAAAATCATCAAATTTAATCTTCTTACCACCTGGGACAACAGGTAGTGAGCTGACTTCTTGCTCTGGCGAGATCAAAGTAGCCTCAAGAGAAAGGATTCTTTGTCCTAAACGAACAGATTTGACTGTGACTTTTAGTTTCCCATCAATAGGAACTTCATTAGCATCAACCCATTGACCTAAAATGTTATTTCTTCTATTGTTATTATTACTGCTTTCCTGTTCACCATCTTCTTGTGCTTCATTCTCATCTTCTTGGTTTGGAATAAACGTCCAGTCTTCAGGAATGTTGAATTTTTTAATACTTGCATTGAAAGTATCATGGATCAATAAACCAATATGTGATGGTGATTGTATGTACACTTGGCCTTCAACGACATCGCCAACTTTAGGTCTCCATATCAGAAAAGTAGCATGTACCCATAAAAATGCGAATGGAGAATGTGCGTTAACTTTAGATAAGATAACTTCTGAATTACTTCCTTCATCTTGATTTTCATTAACTATGGTAACATCAGAATAACCCAATACGACACCTTTGAGTTTACTAGAAAACTTCATGATCAGTGGATCCAAATGTTGTGCTTTGACACCTGCAAGTGGTGCATTAAGGTGGGATGGTGCTAGTGATACATAAAGTGATGATTTGACTCTTTTAAAACATTCAGATAAACCATCTGCATTGACTGGGTTTGGATTTGATTTAGTAATGGATCTAGCAGATCTCTGTTTTTTGGATTGGGTTTCCCCACCACCAAAAGACTCGGCAGATCTCTTTTGCGACATGATGGAAAGAGACGTATGTATGGTAAAGTTGTGAGATTTGTGATTTCTACCAGTTTACAATGAGTTGAAAAAAATTACAAAAAAAAAAAAATTTTAATATGGCGATGAGGTCACGTGACTAAAATGAGACTTTTCGATATTTACTTGTAGAGAACTTGGAAATTTTAGTGATGGATGGTATAAGATGTTTGTGGATGTCTAATAGTTCATACTGTTTAGTCACATGTCCCATTTTGCCAATTTTTTCGAGCTCAAAAGCATAATTTGCAACTAATGTAAAATTTTTAAAAAATTTCAGTCGAATCAGCTCCATTTGATTTTTTATTCTGGTAAAATGAGCCAGTGGAAATTTGTTCAATTTAATTTTGATCCCCATAATTATTCGACACCAGTAAATTATTACAATATATCTACTACAATTCCTATTATCAATCAATTTGGAAACTTCATAATTCAGATCTGTAGCGTAATACATCCATAGATTATTAGTAAAGTTACAAGTGTTGTAGCTCAAATCAGAAATCAGATCTGCCATTACATAATTATCCGGTGCGGGCAACACCACATGATAAGTTAAATTAGAAATTATAAGAATTCAAATAAAAATCCCTTAATTTCACAACTTCACAATCAATTGCTGATATCAAGTACCAGAAACACACGTTAGTTTAATCAATTTGTGTGTTTGTATATGTGTTTGTTGTTGGGTTGAATATAAATGCTAAAGAACTTGTTACGTCAGCCTATTATTGTTGCTGCTTCTACTCGTCCTGTTATTAATTCAACTAGAATTATTACCCCATATAACAATTTCCCAATTACTATTCAAAAAATGCCATTGTTAACAATTTCTAACTCAATTAAGGATGCATTGACTAAGAATGAGATCTTTCCAGATGTCATTGATGCTTTTGAACCAAAGGGTCTTTTAACAATCTCATATGGCAAATCTAATGATGTTGCTTTGGGTAACACATTAAGTGTTAAAGAGACTCAAGAAAGACCAGTTTCTCAATTCACACCTACAGAAACAGGAATAATCAATAAGGATGATCTCTTTACTTTGGTTCTGACAGATCCAGATGCACCATCTCGTACGGATAAGAAATGGTCAGAATATGCTCATTACGTTGTTTCAAACATCACATTAGGTGATTCTACTCAAGATGCCGATTTCCAATCAGTGGAAATTGTGGAGAAGGGTGATGTTGTCTTGAAATATGAAGGTCCTGGTCCTCCAAAAGGTACTGGTAAGCATAGATATGTTTTTTTGCTATTTAAGCAAGATAATGGGAAAATCGAAAGCAAGATTGAAGGAAGACCAAATTGGGGTTATGGAATCCCTGCTACTGGTATCAAACGTTGGGCTGGTGAAAATGGACTAAGCCCATGGGCAGTTAATTTCTTCTTTGCAGAGAACAAAGAATAGTGTCTATGAGTGTATATACGATCATTATGGAAATATGAATTGAGATTTTATGAACCTTTGCAATGTAATTTATACTAAAAATTCTAACAAATACAAAAACATCAAATTATTAAACTATCGATACACAATTAAGCTAAGTAGAACCAAAAGACAAGAAATAAAAAGAGCTTAATTTTAACAAAACGTTATATCATCATCACTTCATTTATAGATTTTTTTTTTTAAGAATTCAGAATCTACCATTTTCGTAATTCAACTCGTTATACTGATATGCTCCATCATATGGAGCTGTAGGATCTTGATTTGAGCTGCTTGCAGCATACCCATCATCTTTCTGCTGTTGCACTTGCGATTGTGCTTGAACAGATGGAGTTGTAACTGAAGGAACATCTGTTGTTTGAGTTTGATTAACATAAGAGCCTTGTCTACTTTGATTTGAAACACTCCCCATATTGGCACTTCTTTTATCTTCTTCTCTAGGAACAACATCGATTAGAAAATCAAACATATCGGATTTTTGTAAAGCAGCAGCTATATCTGATTTTTGTAAAGTACGTCTTTTGTTTTCTTCTGCATGAATCCATGCTCTCATCGTCAACTCAGTGATGAAAATATCACATCCTTTAGCAAACAAAATAGGTGCTTCAGCAGAGATCATACGGACTTCTTCATCCGTTTTCATTACTTTCTTGATACGAGCAAGTGGTAACTGATGGTTCTTAAAATCATGATCTTGTGTCTCTATTGCATTGATCGTCTCTTGCCAATAATTCATCATCATGTCTCTATATGGTCCATTCAAACCTTGCGACACATTACTAAACAACCCGTCACTGCCCATGATATCTTCCTCTTCACCTTCATTCTCAGAAACGGCTTGCTGCTGTTGTTCATTGTGTTTAACGTCCTGTGCTCGGTCCTGAAGTTCTTGCCCACCTTGCTGGGGAGGCTGTACCGGGATCTGCTGTGCCGGGTGCTCCTGTGCCTGGCCATCCTGGTCAATAATAATAGCAGGCTCCGTCTGGAGATAGTAATGGTCGTCCATATTATTGGGTGTGTGAATACTGTGGGACATATAACCAAAGAAATAATTTTCATAGCTCTAAAAAAAACATCATTACTAGTAACTGTATAGTGTTATACAATGGGAAAACAACAGGAGACGGACTTCACACTTTACGCAAAGACACTCACGTACAATGTGGTGACGCGTTACGATCCAAACATACAGCATCTGCTCTACTCAACACCACATGCACAGCTATACCAATATTCCCCAACATCACAGGACTGGACTAAGCTTGAGTATTCCGGAACATTGGCATTGTATTCCAGAGACACAACATCTGACAAACATCAATCGAATAAAGATGATATTTATACTCATGGGATCATAATACTGAATAAATTGAGCGAAGAAAACTTTAGTTTAGGACTTCTGAGTAACGAAGAGAGTCGTAAATATGGTATTAGTGAGATTAAGACTGAGAATCAAACTGATTACATCATTGTCAAGAGTTTAGTGGGTGATTTGTACGGGTTATGGGTGCATGACGAGAATGATAAAGTTGTGCTTAAATCGTTGATCGATGCAATTTTGCAAGGAAGGGATATAACTAATGGTGTTTAATACCTTTATTTTTGGGAATAGAATATCATCATCATTAAGTTTTATAAAAAACGTAAATAAATCACTTTACGTGTATCTGTCTAGTACCAAGACATGAAGGATCATCATTTCAATTATTACTCGTCCTTCTTTTTCTTCTTGTAAGTTCCTCTTTTCTTCTTTTCACCTTCTAGTAGATTGTTGTTTGGAGTTGCAACGCCGGGAAGAGTCTTTCCAGCAACTTGAACTTGTGCTTCCCTTGCCAATTTTTGTTGTTGTTTCTTAGTTAACTTCTTTGGCTTCTTTACTTTCTTACCATCTTCATCAACAAGACTTCCAGATGCTAATTTTTGTTGAGCTAAAGCCTTCTGTTGTTGTAAATTGATCTGTTGCTGTTGTAATGTAGATGCCATTGTAGGGTCAGAACCAGAGCCTGCAAATTGACCAGCCAATTGTTTCTGTTGCTGTTGCTGCTGCTGTTGTTGTTGCTGAAGTTTGAATCTTTGTTGCTGTTGAAGTTGTAATTGTGCCTGTTGTTGTGGTGTTAATTGTCGATGGCCATTGGCTCCTAGAGGTATACCGGCACCAATACCAGCATTGGATCCAATTCCAGGAGGCACCAAAGGAGATGAAACATCACTTCTGTTTGGTTGATTGATGGCTCCTTGTTTAAGTTTCTCTTTACGAAGTTTCCATTGTTCAATGAAACGTAAACGTGAGAATTGTAAAGTTTCTGAAGAATTGATATCCACACCGTTGATTTTTTTAGAATCGTTTAATATTGTCATGAATTGTTCATATTCTGATGCTTGTTGTGGAGAATCTTCATGCAATTCTCTAAATGGTTTAAATGCTTTAGAAGCTGGATCCGTAGATTCAACACGATGGTTATGCACGACATCAACAAATTCTTCCTTACCTTCTTTATCCTTCTTCGTGACAAGTTTAGGATATTCACTTTTAATCCATATAGAATCTGGAGAAGGCACACTCAAATCTAATTTTCTTTTGGTGATTGATAAAAGTTCAGCTTCCATAGATACACCTATAGTATCACTGAATCTTTGTAAAGCACTATCAGTTTGGCATAACAAATCATAAAACATTGATAATTGCGTTGGTCTTAACAAACATCTATAACTCTTTGGTTTTAAACTTGTCTTTACATTTCCATCGTTTTTACCGTTTTCTTTATTATCTCCTGTTCCATTCAACACTTTATCCACTTTTCTATGATCAATAACTTTCAAAATCAAACATCCTTCATAAAAAACCATACCTGAATCTCTCAGCACTTCTACAATACCACCAGGTATTTCACCTCTTGCAACACATTCTAAAAATTCCTTGATAATCCCATTGCTTTTAGAAATCACACCATCTTGGTTCCCAAACCTATAATGATTCTCATGAATATGAAACTCTAAAGAAGGTTCTTGATTTTCAAACTTTTTCAGTATCTCTTCAGAAGTCTCCGCGAACTCATATTTTCTTGGATTCAAGTTATAAGCTAATCCATGTTGATTTCCAGGAGGACCTTGAGATCTACGTTGCTCTGTTTGTCCACGTACCTGACCAGCAGCACCTCCAGCGGCAGCAGCGGCAGCAGCTCTTCTCTGTGCCTGAGCAGCAGCAATTGCTTGAGCTTGAGCTTGGGATGGATTCGCACTCATTGCGGACTGATGTCTCGTTGTCATTGGCTGTGACGCTGGTACAACTTGCTGGTACATCGATGAGCCCACGGCCTGTCCCGGGTGAGCCATTTCCTGGTAGGATCTCTTGGGAAGCGACATTTTGTGGTGTGTCTGTGCTAATTAGTACCTATAAGCTTGTCTGAGATAAATTGACAAAATACAAAAATCGCGATTTTTTTTACTCATCACTAGTAAAGAACAATGTACGATTAAAATATGTAGAGATTGTGCTTATTTGGTGGCATTCCACACGTCTTGGACACCGAACAAAGAGGTGAATGTTCCCGCAAGACCAATTGCACCTTCGTTGTAGTTGAGGAAGTTCAAGTTGTTCAAAACGATGAAAAAGTCAAGAGAGTCCCAAACGAGTCTTTTTGACGCGTTGTATTTCTCTTTGAGTAATGCCTTATCTTCATCTTTTTCAACTGACTCTAATTTATGACCAACAATGCTCAATCTTCTCAAGTCGTTGAAGATACCGGCAACCAAACCTACGAACCAGAACCAGTTGGCGTATTTTGGAGCTTTTGTGAATTTTTTTGAAGAGACCAAACCCAATGCTTTGAACCACGCGAGTGAGTCAAGGGATAAGTATCCAACGTAGGCCAAATTCTTCAAGACAACTGTTGATCTGATGACTGAATCAGAGAGTTTGTTGTCAAATGCCTTGGACGCGTCACGAATATGGTTGAGTGGTTTGAGGAAACGTAATGCTTTTCTAATGAAAGCAGCATTGTTCTGTAATGACTTGAAGAGTTGGGCTAATGGAGCAAGACCCTTTGTAGAGGCATGGAAAGCGAGGAAACGAACAAGGTACTGGACCAATCTGAGTGATTTCTCACGGCCAGCAGTCGAGTCGAGGTATTTCACGAGCTTGAGCAGCGTAGGATGGTACACAAGGGCGTCGGCAACCATTTTTTTTCTTTTCAGAGTTGTTAAAGAGAGAAAACTGGGGCAAAAAATTGTCCTTCTTATATACCCGGCCAAAAATTAGGCAAAACTGCTATTCCACCCGAGATTCTCCCGCCTAGCCGATAGCGCGCCCTCTAGCCGGGCGGACCCACATTTAGCCCCAGTTTTCTGCCTGCTCCTCCTAGACTCCTTCTAGAGCTCTAGGCAGAGCCGCACACGACTCACCCGGGAAGTTCCTACACTATATTAGATCCAGTTACTTGTATTCATAACCATTAGATTCACAATTACCTCTATAAATTACTCTTCGGAGACGGTTTTGAAAGCCCATTCTCTTGATTTTTGGATGAGCAAGTTGTCTGCAAGCACAAGTGCAGTCATGGCCTCCACGATTGGGATGGCTCTTGGTGTGACGTTAGGATCGTGTCTTCCCTTAGCTGCCAAAGTTCCCTTTTCACCATTGTACTTGGTGGTGGTTTGTTCTTTAGAGATGGTAGCCACAGATTTGAATGCGATTGAAAAATAGATGTTTTCACCGTTTGTGATACCACCTTGAATACCACCAGAGTTGTTGGTTCTGGTTCTAAGTCTTTTATCAGATTCATCCCAGTAGAATGGATCATTATGTCTTGAGCCTGGAATTTCAACACCAGTGAAACCGGAACCAATCTCGAAACCTTTAGTAGCTGGAAGAGATAACATTGCGTGTGCTAATTGTGCTTCAAGTTTATCAAAAACTGGTTCACCAAGACCAATAGGAACGTTTCTAACAACACATGTGACAACACCACCAATAGAATCTTTAGAATCTCTGTATTTTTCCACTTCTTTGGTCATTTTATCAGCAAATTCAGGAACAGGACATCTTATTGGCCCACTCTCGTCAACTTGTTCTCTAGTGACTTTACTCAATAATTCTAAAAATTCAGGACTGTCTCTATCCAATTTAATTGAACCAACTTGACTGACAAAGGCAACGATTTCAACACCGTTTGCAAGTTTTAAGAATTTTTCAGCAATGGCACCGGCAGCAACTCTTCCAATAGTTTCTCTAGCACTGGCTCTACCACCACCAGAACTGGCTTTAATACCATATTTTTCAGAGTAAGTTAAATCAGCATGACTTGGTCTTGGGAATTGATCCATCAAGTCACCTTTGTAATCACCTGGTCTTTGATCTTCATTAGCGACAAGAAGTCCAATAGGGGTACCTAAAGTTCTTCCGTGCTCTGTACCTGATTGGATAAAAACACGATCTTTTTCGTTACGTGGAGTGGTTAGTCTGGATTGACCTGGACGACGACGGGTCAGTTGAGGCTGGATGTCTTGCTCGGTGAGTTTCATGTTTGGAGGGACACCATCGACGATACAGCCGACGGACGTGCAGTGGGACTCCCCGTAGGTGGTGACTTTGAAAAGAGTACCGAACGTGGACATTTCTGATGTTGTGCTTGAACTGAAAAGTTTTCCTTCACTTTCTTTTCACTTTTCAACTTTTTTTTTTTCTCGATGAGCAAAACCGATGACACATAGAGATGAGAAGAGAAGAGAGAGATAGAAAGACAATACATGTAAAAGCAGTCGTTAATCGTGGCGTACATTATAAACATCATCAAATACATAAAAGATCTAAGCAGCGATGCCCTTGTTCACGAGGTCCACTTCTTCCTGCACTTTACGCAGCCACCTCTCCACAAGAGCCTTGTTCTCACTAGTCAAATCTTGCACTTTCTTCTCAAGCAGGTTGTTCTCAATCTCCACAGCCACGAGCTCGTCGTTCAGTTTGCGGACAGTGTCTCGTGTCTGTGTGAGTTGCTCGCCCTGCGCATTGTACATTCGCTGCAAGTGCTGTGCTTCAGGTGTCGTCGCTAGCCTGGCATACAGCTCCTGGACTGGTGCCCCGTGTTAGTACTCAGCATCATCACAGATGGTGATTAGTTCACTTACACGCGTAGAAATACGACGGTGGCCTCTCTTTCTCGTCACGTGCATCCAGAGACTTGAGCAGAGATTCTCTCCATGCCATTGTTCTAAAATTGGACTTTGTTATCGTGATGTTTTCTTTTATCACGTTTGTTTTTCTTTGTCTCTTCTCTTCTCTTTAAACAACCAAAATGTCCAAATCCACCTGGTGGAACCCACTATCTTTCCTCCAGACTGACATCCCGGAACTCCCTCCGCACAACCAGACAACACAACTCCGCCATCAGCCCTCACACTCTTCTCTCTCCACTGCGACATCGCTTCTCCAGCAACAAGCACAACTCCAGCCATGGTATAACCCATTCTCTTGGTGGCAACCACAAGGTTCCTCAAGCCCCACCGATGAAGACCTCGTGGACCAATTAGGCGACACAGTCACATCTGCAGCCATTGCCAAATTGGTGAAGGAGTCGAAGAAACAGATCTTGAAAGATGAACCGGTATGGGCATGGTATCAACCAGATAGCAATGTTATTACCACAACGAGTCAGGAACAATTGAGCGAAGAAGAATCTACGGGTCTAACTGATGGATACGGTGAGCTCTCTATTCTTGGCTCAAAATCAGAAACTTCCCCAGTTCAAATACCAAAGTTCCCAATTCAAGATGTGAATGAGATTAAACACGATTCATCAGTGGAAATGATACCAAGTTTCCAAGATAATTTTAGAAATATCACAACAAAGACAAAAATAAGAATTGCATTCCAACTCTATTATCGTTATCCTACTGAATCACATTTGTATTTAAAGAAGAATACATCCCTAAACAGTCCGACAACTACCGAATCTACAGTCAAGACTAGAATTCAAAAAGCATTCATCATATCTATTACTAAAGGTCAAAAAACATCACATTCAACTTCTCATACCGTGACCAATGCCATCAAAAACGCACTTACCATAGATCAAATAAACTCATCAACCGCCTATCATATTGACACAATCTCTATTGAATTAGGGAAAAATTCAATATCTGATGATACAACTGAAGATATCTTCAAACTTCTAATCAATTGGCGTGAATCATTCTTAGACACTGAAATCTTAATCATATCTGGATATAAACAAGCATCAACAATTGCTGTTGATTTATTAGACGTCTTAATATCCAGAAAATCATTCCCAAGACTTTCACATTCAGGGCTTATTCTAATGGACACACCAACAATACCAACTCAACCTCCACAGCCTGCTGGGGTACCCAATTATTCATTCCAACCATCGCATATAAACGCACAAACTCTAGACCGCCTAGTCTACAAACATAATACCAAAGTATCAATTATTGCATCATTACAATCTTTAAATGAATCATTAGCACTTGACTTAATTCATCCAAACATTCACAGGTTTCTAAACATTCCTATTCATAACCCAAATTTTGACTCTTTCAAAGTTCAACTCTTTAAAATGTTGCTGATTTGTGTCAATTTAGGTCCAAAACCGAGCAATGAGAATTTCCAGCTGAGTAAAAGATTGTTGTTTCAATTAGAACCATATTTCAGTAATCCTTCACAAGCAACCACCAATAATACAACCACTAATGCAACGCAGGGATCAACAACCACAAATGGACAAGGATCCTCACTGTCATCTTCCTCTAATCCTAATAGACTAATATCTCCATTCATTGGGAACATAATTGCACCTGGGGCTCTATCATCAGTCATTACACATCAACTTCATTCAACTTCTTTATTTAAACCTCAACATCTCATTCAAACACAATCATTGAAGGATGAGCTTTTAGATAACAAATATAACATAATTTGGAATTTTCATGCTTTCTTGGACGGATTTAAGAAACTACCTAATTTGAATACAAGATTTGAATTGGACTCTTTGGTTACCAAATTCAGAGAATGGGATTCATTAGTGAATAACGTGTCTGCTCCAGGCTCTAAAAACGCTTCCAATGGTTATGCCGCTACAACAGTTACTACAGATGGCGTCCCTGGTGACAATGATCCAAAAAAACTGGAACAAGGTACTGATAATAATAATGTGAAGAGTCCGAAGTTTCCAAATTCAAGTTGGAAAACGAAAGAACAACCGAATCATAAACAGAAGAACGGTACAGCAATTGGATCAGAGAATCACAATATAGAAGTCACACCCATTGAAAAAGAACTTGCGCAAATGTTGGAGGTTTTGAAAATTGATGATTACTGTGCATGTCTGTTAGATAGCTGATATCCATAATAAGTGGGAAACCACTAATTAGAGGCCTTGTATACTTAATAATATTAACGAAATTCATGATTTATTTCAACTCTTTAGACCCTTGACCGTGTTTGTTTACATTTCGCGTCTCTCGAGATCATAAAAAAAAAATTATGAAATTTTACATGATCCAGTGCATTTCATATCATCAATCATGTCTCTCCATATCACAAACAAGAGAGTAAGTCGATCTGTCAACCGTGGACCCTATCTGGGAACGTCCTTCCTAATCCAAAAAACATATTACTAATTTTTTCACCACTATAGCTGAGAAACAATTCTGATGATAACACCAGTAGAGCATCAATTAAACGCACCCATACGAATCTACCACCTACAACGACCAGTTCAAGAGATCCCAATACACCAATTGCAACATTATATACTCTAACACCCAAGACTTTCCCACATAACATACTAATTAACCTAACCCCTGATCTTGAGACTACTATTGGAAGAAGTAAGAAATGTACAGTTGTCTTACCAGGTGATCTTTCTGAAGTTTCCAGTGTTCATTGTAAGATCGTACCCATGGTACAATTGGGTCGTGATGTTCTGAATATAGTGGATTCAAGTACAAATGGGACGTTTGTCAATGGGAATGGGATTAGAAATGGACTCACTATCTTGAAGAATGGTGATTCTGTATGGTTGGGGAAATCAGTTGGATTTATTGTCAGATACAAAGATGAAGAGACTCCCGAAGTTCCAGAAAGACCTAAGGATGGTGTTTCGAATGATGAAACTGAAAATGATTTCGAAAAAAGAAGATTTGGTGATCTATACGTTTTAGGCAAAGAACTTGGATCTGGTCATTATGCTACTGTTAATGAAGCTATTTCTAAAAGTACAGGAGAAAGATTTGCAGTTAAGATTTTCAAACCAACAAGAATCAATGACGTTAAAAGTTCATTGAAGTTCCAACAAGAATTACAAGTCTTGATGAGTATGAAACATGAGAATATCGTCAAGTTATTCGATAGATTCATTGAACCGATCAATAAGTTTCAAATATCTACATATTTGGTCCTTGAAAAGGTCAACAATGGAGAACTGTTCACCAGAATCGTGGAAAAGACTCAACTTGCAGAACCTGAGACAAAAACCATTTTTCGTCAACTATTAAAGGGATTGAAATATTTACATGATAGGGACATTATACATAGAGACATTAAACCTGAGAACATTCTACTCAACTTCAACACAAATGGATCAATCGAAGTCAAGATCGCCGATTTCGGACTTGCCAAGTTCATTGGAGAGTTAAACTTTACCAACACCCTTTGTGGCACACCATCGTACGTTGCACCTGAGGTCTTAATTCCTAGTTCAGAAAGACAATACGCCAAACCAGTTGACATGTGGTCTTCTGGTGTGTTATTATACGTTTGTCTTGCTGGATTCCCACCATTCAGTGATGAATTGGGTCCACCATCAATGAGAGAACAGATCATTGCCGTTAAATATGCCTTCTACTCTCCTTATTTTGATCGGGTTGATGATCTGGCATTAGATTTAATCTCAAAACTGTTGGTTAAAGATCCATTAAGAAGATTCTCTGTTGAAGAAGCGTTATCACATCGCTGGTTGGATCAGTCTGAAAGCCACGACTCATTGAGTGCTGATGATTCTCTGGATGTTTCCATGGAAAGAATCAATCTGACTGATGGACAAATGCCAAAGACTTATACCGAACTCTCTAAACTCGGCGGTTAATTTTTTTCCCTCGTATAAATATCAGATGGAATCACCTCTATTTTATTTTTTCCTTCTGTTTTGATTGTTCAATACTACAGCGGCTAATTCAAAACTGAAGATATGAGTGGTCAAGAGACAAGTTTAAACGAGCGGTTGTTGAGAAGTATGACAAAGGGTGTTGTCCCTGAAACACAGGATGGTTGCACAGAAGAAGAAGCCAAAAGAGAATTGATCTCTTGGGCGAGTAGGTTGGAGTTCGAATCGATGGATCTTCGAGATAAAGCCGGTGTGTTGAGCATACAATTGTTGAAGAACAGTGATGTCTTGAAAACCCTTTCCACTGATTTGAAGGATGATATTGATGAATTGAAAGAAACCACTGTGGATCCAATTGCAAATCTGGTTGAATCTTTGAGAAAGGTCAACGACTCAATTAAATCAACAAACATGTTGTTGGGGAAACAAAGAAAAGAAATGGGACAAGATATAATAATGAATGGATATTCTGAGACTGTTCAAATGTTGAGGTCCATATCTGGTCAATTAGATAATCTCAGAAATCAGAAAATTGGAAGCGGTGTTTCTAGTCATGGAGGTTTAAATAAATCTCACCTTGATGAGGTTAACAAGAAAATAGATCTTATCTCCTCAAATATAGAGAAAAAGATATCAGAACAGAACAAAAAGGTTAATAAAGATCTTGGGCTACTTATAAATAAAGTCAATCAATTGGATAAGAAGTACGATCAGTTTAAAAAGTCACAAAAGATACAATTTGATGAAGATAGAATTATTGACCGGATTTCAAAATTATTGGCATCCAAACAAGACCAAATCATCACTCAGCATCCATTCACGCCTGATTCTTCATTCTACAATGAATCATTTGTGTCTTTCAAATCATCACCCAAACCTGCAACAACTAGAGTTTTAAGATCTACGCGTCAACTCCATTCAGCATCAAAGACAACCAACAAATACACAAAGGGAAAGAGATCACAGCTTCCTACACCACCAATAGTGACCTCACTGACTGGTCTGAAAAAAATTACACATAGAAATTCAAATACTCAGCATCATCAGCGAAGATTACTCGAAACCCATGAAATCATTCTTGATGATGATTTAGAACCTAGTTTCCTAGGACAAAAAACGGCAAGTATACTAGAGAATCCACCGTTTGATGTATAAAACTACGCTAGAAGAATGAATGAATTAATGCATAAATTTGTGTATTTTGTATAAATAAATTCTAAAGTCAGGTTTATATTTCTTGTACTCCTGAGATACTTCTATCCAATTCCACAGAAATCTTCAAATTGTGTTTACCAATGACACCATTCTTGACGAACTGTGAATAGTACAAGTCATAAACTGCCATATATCTTTGAACAAAAACCTTTATTTCATCATCTGTCATTCCTTCGCCTTTTTCTTCGATCAATTGATGTTCTTGTTGTGTTCTCCATGCAATCACATTATCGATGTTACTGGTGGCATAAAAAACACAGTAGTCGACAAGAGACCACAATTGTTCATACTGAACAAGATTTTCATTGACTTGCATGATTTCATTCAACGAATAATTGGATAAGATCTTAGAAGATGCATATTTGTCAACTATTTGTTTCTCATTGATATGATTAAATCCAAAAAACCAACCTTCTAAAATAACGACATCTGGTTTGTTGCCATTTTGATCAACTTTGATCCAGTCTTCAACTTTAGTTCTATCACCTTCACCTCCAAACAAAGATTTATCATATGTGGGCACAAGCACAGTCTCATCTTCATTTAACTCTCCATTGACAATCTTTTTAATACTTGAGATCAACCCCAGATCGTGTGTCCCCGGGAGACCCCTCCCTCTCAGAAGACAATTACCCAAGGCTGTGACTTTCAATTGCTCATCATGCGTAAGATACAAATCATCAAGAGATATAACAATGGCATGCAGACCATATGCTGAGGATTCCAATTCTTGTTTTAGTATGTTTGAAAGGTATGATTTTCCTGAGCCTTGAGGGCCGGAGATTCCAATGACTAGTGGTTTTGAACGGTGAGAGATCGAATCGAGTGATGAGTGTTTTGATATGAACTTTAATGTTGCACTGAGAACATCAGTGGGCTGATCATTGGACATAATAAGTAGTTTTTGATTATTATGGTGGATTTTACAGAGTTTTATTCATTTCAAAAATTATTTTCATTTTTCACATGTGTATGATGTTTAAATACAAATTATCTAAATGGCCTTTGCATCTCTCAATTTACCAATCAATTCGTCGACATTAGCGACTTTGATACCAGCTTCTCTTGTGGCTGGTTCTTCAACTTTCAAGACTTCTAGTCTGTTACTCACACCTAAATCTTCGAAATCTTTCAATTTCAATTTATCCAACTTCTTCTTCTTTGCTTTCATCATGTTTGGCAAGCTAACGAATTTAGGTTCATTCAATCTCAAATCGGTAGTGATGATCAATGGTAAAGTTGAAGTAAGAGTTTCTTCACCACCATCAATTTCTCTAGTGACGGTGACTTTTTCACCGGTTGAATCGACTTCAACTTTAGCAGCATTGGTAGCTTGTGGCCAATTCAACAAACCAGCAAGCATCTGACCAACTTGGTTAGAGTCATCATCAATGGCTTGTTTACCAAGAATGATCAAATTTGAACCTTTCTCTTCTGTGATTTTCTTCAAGATCTTAGCAATTGCTAATGGTTCTAACTCAACGTCTTCAGAACCGACATCCACTAATGTTGAAGTATCAGCACCTTTAGCCAAAGATTGACGTAGGATGTCTTGTGCTTTAGCAGGACCAATGCTCACTGAGTGCACTGATTCAACGATTCCTTTATGTGCTGCTTTGATCTTAACAGCTTCTTCAACTGCAATGTCACAGAATGGGTTAATACTGAATTTGACACCGGTCTTGTCAATACCGGTGGCCAGTTTGTTGATACGTGGCTTCAGTTGAAAGTCAAGCACACGCTTGATAGGAACAAGGATGTTGATCTTGGACATTATGTGAAGTGTGTAGATGAAATGAAGGTTGAGTATTAAATGCTTCGATGAATTTTTTTGATTTCGAGGGTGTTTAAAAAAATACCGTTTAATTTTATACGTCAAAGTTGTGTATGAAGTATTGGAACTCTTTGTTAAAACACTTGATATATAAATGAATAAATAGTTAAATAAATAGAATAAATATGATAAATAAATAAATAGGATGAATAAATAAAGCGTACTACACCACTCTCTTCTCTAAAGTTTCAATCTTTGGAAGTTCGAACCCCCAGTTTTCTTCACCCTCTCTAACTTCATAGTATTTGGAAAGATCGATACCGTGCTTCTCATGATGGAAGAAACTGAACCAAGGGAAGAAGAAAAGCCCATACTGTGAGTTCTTTGAGTTTCTGTATGCCACGTCTTGCAAATGGTCAGTCATCGAAGGCTTTTTTCCAAGTGCAGGTAAACCCAGACTCAAGTTTCTCTTAACTTCAAATCTGTCTCTCTTCACCTCCCTCAAATTCTCTGAATGGCCCCAGAAACGACGTGTAGAGCGTTGGTATGCGATGATGAACCCACCGGCGAAACCCAAGAGGGAACAGACCCTTAGCAGTGAGCCTGCTGGACGTTGGAACTTGACCCCATTAACTGGGTCGAGGTACTCAAAGAGGGTGAAAGCCCCTGGCACAACAGCAGTGGTGGCAGCCCAGTGAGCGTAGTCTGAGAGACGGAAGTAGCGCACGACCTTGAGGAACTGAGGGTCGCTGTCTATGAGCTCGTACTTGTCCATTTGCTTAATAATTCGTCTGATTAGTTATTGATTAATGTTGTTTAGTAAGGGTTGTTTTCCCCTTCCATTTGGAACAAATCAGAACAATCGAAACCCGGTGCCTGATTTTACGTTGCATATTAGAAGGAGTCGTGCCCATATATACGCATCTTTTAAATCTGCCGAATCCAGGTGCCACAGCGATTTGTAATCCCGATCAAGAATATAAAAAAGAAGTGAATTTTCCAAAACTTATCCATCTCCATCAACAACTCACACATACAACACAATGGTCTCCCAAATCGTCTCTGCTGAAGAATTCAAAACTGCCATTGCCTCCTCCAAATTAGTCGTTGTCGACTTTTTCGCCGTGTGGTGTGGTCCTTGCAAAATGATTGCTCCATTGTTAGAAAGATTCTCTACCGAATACGCTGAAGGTGCCGAATTTTACAAATTAGACGTCGATGAATTAAGTGCTGTTGCTCAAGAACAAGAAGTCACTGCTATGCCAACCATCCTTTTCTTCAAAGACGGTCAACTCGTTGACAAAGTCATTGGTGCTAACCCAAATGCCATCAAACAAAAAATCACCGCTAACTTGTAATTTTTGAATTAATAAACACATGTACCTTTTGAAAACAAGCTGTAACCCCATTTTAACGTAGTTTTAATGATATTGGAAGATATTTATACTTGAAGTGTATCGTTTATTGACCTTGACACGCTCAAAACGGAAGATTTGCAGTTATCAAGTACTTATCTCTGAAATACTTTTCGCGTTGCGTGTAAACCCGTTATACCTTACAATTCCTGAAAATTTATTTATCAAGATCCCCAAGAGGCAAGTAAGAACGTAAATTACATCTCTAAACTTAATTAACAGGCTCTTGGGTTCACCTTTCGACTACACCCTTAATAAATCCATTCTTTCCCTTATATTACACTATCAAAATTTGCCATCGCTCGTAACACCCTCGTAATTGGGCCGCGCATTTCTTTTTTTTTATTTTGTTTTTGAAGAATTTTTTTGAGAGAACTGAAAACAAAGGGAAAACACCCACACCTTTTAACCAAAACAAAACATGTCAGAAGCGAACATTGATAGTCAGTTACTGCAAGAGTCCCATCATTTGATCTTCGTCGATGAGCAGAACCGTGCACTCGTCTTCAGCGTATCACACACTGAGACTGACCGTGACGAAATTGTTCAATTGATCAAGGAGAACGGGGGTGAAGTTATTGAAGATGCCTCAACAAACAATGAAGAAGACGTTATATACATTTCTAAATTTGCTGATGTGAACCACGATTCTTATGACCCAAAATTCGTGTATGACTCGGTTTATGCTAAGAAATTGGCCAATTTGGATGAGTTTAAGAATGCAGTTCAAGACAATTCAGAAGATGTTCAACAATTAGTCTCATACATTAATGATAATCAAGATGCCAGTGACAAAGATGGGACTAATGTTGATGAAGATTCAGCAGTTGCCGCAATAACAGCTGCACATGGTAATGAGGAGAACATATCAGAACAAAATGAGAATCAGGATGCTAACGTGTTGAACGCAATTGCAGAAGCTGCAAACAGATCAGCAAAACGTACTGCTTCATCTACAGGTTCAGGTAATGTTTCCAAAAACGGTTTCACAGAAGAAGAAGATGAAGCTATTTTAGAAGAAGTTAGACGTAATCCTCACAAGAGATCATCACATAAATTGTTTTATGACATTGCTAAACTTATTGGTCGTCATACTGGAAATTCTATCCGTTACAGATATAGAAACAGTTTGTCAAATAGATTGAAATATGTCTATAAAATAGATTCTGATGGGAATCTGGTCTTTGATGCCAATAAAGAGCCTATTAGAGTGGAACAGTTACCAGAAACTTTGAAGAGAAAATTCACAGCCAAAGAAGATTATGAATTGGCTAAAGCCATTAGAGAACAGCTTACTGGAAAGGAAGTTGGAGAGTATGAAAGAAATCCAGCAACTGTCACTTTACCAGGTAAATTCTTTGAACAAATGGCAATCGCTCATCCTACACATTCTAGAGCCTCATGGAGAGATCGTTACAGAAAATTCACTGTTCCTTATGGTATTGATAACTACATCGAATATTATGAAAATGAGGTTACCAATAACAGAGTCCCTGAAGAAATTAAAAACTTTACAGGTAAACATTTCTATAAGGCTAAAAAGAATACCATTGATGATGATGAAATTGGATCTAAATTGACGGAACATAACAACCAATTTGAAGAACATGTGAATAAGAAGAGAAAAACTCCAGGAAATTACTCAAAGAACGAAGAAACAGATTTGGTTGTATCTCAAAATTCTAATGACTCCAACAATGTCTTCATTGCTGGTGGTCAAGATGATCTTCACGACCTGTCAAACGTTAATTATTTCAACGCCCACACAGTGGCTGCTGTTGCTCATGCTACTGGAAATTCATCTGGTGACGCCGATTCTCAAGGACCAACTGAATTTAATGAAGTTTTCAGCAGTGATCTAGTCAATGCTAAATTCTTTACTTTCCAACCTGCTTCTGCTCTTGTTGACAAGATCAAAGAAATTGTTGGAAGATCTTATGACTCAACAGATGCCGAAAATCTAATACAGGCACTTTACGATGAAGCTGGTATTGAAAAGAAGTTTGGGACATTTATCATCACATCTGTTTGTGGTGATTTAATTTTAATTCCAAAGTATATTCAATTATACTTGGAAACCGGTCAGAACCCACCAGAAAACGTTAATGGTATCTGGACAACGAGAGACGATGAATACCTCAAGTCTGGTGATGAGGAAAAGGTTAATATAGTCAGGGAATTACATGGGGATAAGAGAATCGAGTTGAGAAAACAGTTTATTTCTCAGGAACTCATTTAAACATGGGATTTCCAAGTTTGTTAATTTACCTTCAACAGTTGTTGATCTTCTTTTATTAATTCTTTATATGTGTATTTTTATTATTATGTATTCGTGTTTTTTTGACACTATTGGTGTAGTGGTAGAAATCAGGGTCCTGTGTTCGATGATAACTTGATTTTTATCGGCTGATGTAAATCCGAGACGTTTTGCCTCAAAATCGGTCCAAGTTAAATTGAACTTTGGATGACTTTGAAAATGTCAATAGAAACATCAAACTACTGAAACCACAGTCGCCCTAACAAAATGGCCAAGAAGAGGGAACCAAAAGTGATTGATCCTGCTAGACTCGCTCAGTTCCAAAAAATCGCTGACCAGATTGGTGAAATTTACGTGGATAAGTACTTTGGTGAAGAAGCATACACTAATGGTACATCACTCGAAGATCAACAAAACATTAACCCTTTAGTTGATGATGAGCTTTTACGTCTCAGCACTACTCAATTTGATATTACCTCCGAAGCGCCGAGTCATGGGTTTGAAATCATATCTGCATTGAGATATGATCCTCAATTACTTGATGATCCAAGAAGATACAACGATACGTTTGGTGCTTCAACTGAGAGTAATTTAGCGGATATATCACTATCAGATCTTAGTTATGATATCAACAATGTGTTTGAGTTCAATCCAGGACTCGATTCATTCATTCCCCAAGAACCTACAAAGGAAAATGATTATAATTCCAGTGCATTCTTCCTATTTGATGAACATTTCCATCGCTTGAATGTATCAATGTCATATTTTAAGTTTGATTATCATATTGAAAGACTTCAATTACTGGAACAACTTAATGTGGCATTGGATGGACTTGACAAGTCGAGGCCTTACAAAGTGAGAATAGCGGTGAATAGAGATGGCGATGTTAACATACAAGCTACAGAAGTTGATGAACGCCCTAACATTCTCGATGGGTTGACAATTGGATCGATACAAGAATATATTGCAAGTGGGTCAACTGTGTGGACTGTTCATATTGATACAAAACCAATACTCATATCTCCTTTCACATCTTTCAAAACTACAAACAGAAACCATTACAATGAGGCAAGAGCTCGTTCTCTTCCCGAACATCCACTGCCAGGTGAAAAACACGAGGTATTACTTTTCAACACGGCAAATCAACTGATGGAAGGATCAATCACTAACATTGCTGTCAAGTTGAAAGATAAGAAAACTGGTGTATATGCTTGGTACACTCCAGTTCTTACATCTGGATGTCTTTGTGGAGTTGTAAGACATATGCTTCTCAGAAAGGGCTTAATTAAAGAAAGGTTAATAACCATGAAAGAGATTAAGGAAGGTGATGAAGTGTTGTTAATGAATGGTGTAATGGGTGTTGTAAAAGGGAAATTGGTTGCATAACTCTAAAAGTATCTGTAATAGTAGTTAGTCAAACTAATCAATAAGTATTTACATGGGTTCAATAAAATATGGACATTATAATGATTTATTAACAGTAGTATAATTACAGTGAACATAATGGGTATTATGCAAGTTTTAGGACGGTTCTATCAGTCTATGCTATGAGGTCTTTAATTTCAGCATCATTGTAACCCAAGATGTAGAAAATATCGCTCATTTTTGAAGAGTTTAGTTTGCATGGAGCAAGTTTTTGGACTCTTGGTTTGGCATTCCATGCAATACCCCAACCAGCAGCATTCATCATTGGTAAATCATTGGAGCCATCACCGACACAAACAACTTCTTTCATATCGATTCTCTCGATTTCTGCAATGTATTTAGTCAAACTGGCCTTTTTGGCACCATCAACAATTTCACCAAAAGTTTCACCTGAGAAGACTTCAACTCCTTCTTCATTAGTTTCCACGGCTAGTTTATTGGCAAATGCATAGTCTAAACCAAGTGTGTTTTTAACATAAGTAGCCAGTTGAATAAATCCCCCCGATAAAACAGCGGTTTTGATACCAAGTTTCTTCAAGCCTCTAGTAAGTTCTGGAACACCATTAGTGAAGACTAACTTCTTCTCAACATCTGTCCAGATGTTTGCATCGATACCTTTCAAAAGTTTGACTCTCTCATATAAAGATTCTTTGAAATTCAGTTCACCATTCATGGCTCTTGTTGTGATGGCTTCAACTTCGGCCTCGACATCAGAATACTGAGCAATAAGTTCGATAACTTCTTGAAGAATCAAAGTGGAGTCCATATCGAAACAAAATAGCTTTTTGTTCTTTCTATATTCATTGTTTCTTTGGATAATTAGATCGAAGGTCTTGGTGATCTGTATTTCATTTATGTCTAAGTCATTGAACTCGTCCTTCAGCAGTTGGATAACTCTCTCTTCTTCTTTTACATTTGTATTGGATTCTGAATTTTTGAGGTGCACAATAAAATCGTAAACTCTATTCTCACTTAAAGTGACAATGTCATCGACCTTCAATGGAAGAGTAGTTATATACTCCCTCAGTTTGAAAAACTCAGAGGGAGTGATCTGTTCGTGAAATATCACAGTGAGAGCGTATGTCATATCTTCAATATTTTCCTAATAGGTCCTGGCCTCGTGGGTTGGAACAGATTTTTTTTAGTAGTACTAGCTCATCTGATGCGATGAGGTTAAAAAGTTTTTTTTTTTTTTTTGACGAGTACTAGAGATGGCCAAGCCCTTGGGCACGTGACTAATTTTATCACGTGACAGTGAGTGTCAATAAAGGAAAACGATCAAAGATTTCCCATTTTGTTTTCAAATTTATTCAAACATCGATCTGCAATGGAACTCACCGCTGAAGAGACAAAGTTGTTGAAGACATGGCTCTTGAAGAAGTGCCAGGGTCTTTCAGAAGCTGAACCTGACGTGCTCGCTGATTATATTCTCGCGTTGTTGAATAACAAGGTCGAGGGTGACGAACTCCTCATATTGTTGTCTTCCCAGTTGGAAGACTTCGTTAAAGACAGCGCTTCGTTCGCTAAAGAGATATTGGACACTCTTAACACGAAGAGCTATGCTGGTGGTGAAGAAGCTAAAGCATTGGTCGATCCAAAGAAGCAGAAAGAGATTGAGCAGCAGAAGGCGCTTGAATTGACAAAGCTATACATGCCAGATTTCACAACTTATCTTCAACCTCCAACTGACAAGAGAAAACATAAGAAAAACTTACAATCTCAACTACCTCCACGTGTATTTGCTAAACTCAATCAAAAGACTGATAAAAGTACACTACTAGACATTGTTAGTACTAAGGAAGAGAAATCAAATAAACTGATTGTTGCAAATATTCCAGAAGATAAGCTAGAAGACCCATTGCTAAGAAACTATTTCCAAAGATTTGGTACAATTACTAATGTTAAGATCAACACTGGCTTAAGAACAGCAGAAATTGAGTTTACTGAACAATCTGCTGCTACAAAAGCTTGGTCTTCACCTACTCCAATTTTTGACAATAGATTCATCAAGGTATTCTTCAAGCAACCTGAACCTACTGGAGCACTTGAAGAAAAGTTAGATGAAAATGATAAATTTGATTTTGAAGAGTTCAAGCTTCGACAAGAGGCTGCGCAAGCAAAATGGGAAAAAAAACAAGAAAAGGTTTTTAAGTATAAAGAAGATCTTAGAAATCTAATTGCTTTGAAAGAAAAAATGCTAGCTAGTTACGAAAAAGAATTATTAGGTTTGGAAACCCAATTGAGAGAGAATCCTGAGCTTGAAGATGAAATCAAAGCTAAGTATGAAAGTATCGAAAACGCCATGAATGCCAATGGTGTTACCCCAATCTTGATTGCCCAAGATAAATCTAAATTGGAAGGAAAATCCAGTTACCTTTCAAGTCGTGGTACTGTCATTAGAGGAAGAGGAGGTAGAGAACGTTTCGCTTCATCTCCATATGATCGCCCTGCCAAATCTTTAAAACTTGATTTGAGACCAAAGACGGTCATCGTTAAGAATTTCAATAACGCTCAAGATGAGAGGCTACAAAAAGTACTTGCTGATAGTAAATTGGAGAAAATTGAGGCTCAAAATTCCGATTTGGTTATAACTTTCCAAGATAGATACAACGCTGAGAAGTTCAAGAATACACCACTTCAGTTTGGAGACAACGGTACTGTTTTAGATACTGAGTGGGGTCAAACAGCCACTACAGATGGTGATGGTGATGTCCAAGTCTGAATATCACTTGTATAGCTATTATTAATACCTTGCTTAGAGATGCTTTACCTTTTTTGTCACAAAAACTAAACCAAATTTAAATCCCACAAAATTCAACAATAGAAAAATAAGTATTACGATTGAACTATTTCTGTTTCATCGCCTTTTCAGTGGTGATGGAGCAATTGAATCTTTTGTACACGAATCTTTGGATTACCACCATTCTGTCGTTGTCATTATTTATCATTTATGAGGACTATCAATACAAGAAACTCATAAACACAGAAGCAAAGAGAGAGTATTATCCGCTAGATTTCAAAGCTGCAAAATCTTACCAGTTTGTCAAAGTTGAAGGGAAAATCCAGAGTCAAACCGCTGCTGATGCTAACTCGCTCATAGTCAAAACTCTTGTTGTTAACCAGAGTGGTTACATTGTTATAGATTCGAATGGTTCAGTAAAGTATAAATTTGTGAAAGTGAGAAGCAAGTACCTTCGTGAAGATTGGAAGATTTTTGACATGTCTAATTCATTAGCCCTGAAGAAATTGAGTATTAACGATGAGTTTGTTGCTCAAATTCATATCAATTCTAAATGGAGCATTTTCAACAAAGATGTTTACTTTCCACTGAAGGTCCACAGAAATTCTGCATTTATAAATGAGGAGATCTTAGAAGAAGGTGGGACACCTGCTCACTCACTATTATCCCAACCATTATCTGGGTTTTCTAGTCATTTAGACTACAGCTCCCCTTACATCGATCAGACCATTCGGACCAACACTTACGTCAAAAGAAATCAACTTGAAGAGTTTGAATATAATCCTCACCCAAAGTTACATGAATCAGAACAAAGAAAATTGAGCCGGATACATGTCAAGTACTTTCACAAATACAAAACAGGTTTTAAGATACAGAAGAATTCTGATTTTTCGTATATTTGGGTTCCTAATGGATATCTTGAGAAGACTATTGTTCAGAAAGATGAATATGCCACCGAGAGGGTTGGTTTCATGAAAGTTGACAAGGACTCGCATACTAAATTATATGTCAACGAAAAAATGATTGAGAATGAGCTAGCCATTACCACTGCATTTTTACAGTTTATACTAGATTATTGATATAGACTTCTATTTCTATTTCTATTCTTGTGGAATCTGGTCGTTTCTTGTAACGAATCCGCTTTCAATAAGTTCTATTATATCTTCCAGTGAATCAACAACGTAGTCTACTATAGTGTTATCTCTAATTGCTTCGTTTGCCTGTGTTTTGATCAAGATAGTTGCACACCCAGCTCTTGCTCCACTTAACATGTCATCTATCGAATCACCAACCATTATCACATTCTTAGGTTCTAGATTCCAAGTGTTGACTATATGTAGCAAAGGTTTTGGACTTGGTTTTGGTGGCTGAAACTCTCTCGTTATTATAGTGTCAAATTCTGTATCTGGTAAGTAATTTGAGAGAAGATGATTCACTGGAACTATCAGATTTCTGGTACATATGCCTTTCTTCAACCCTTTACCAACGATATATTCCATTAATTTGGCCAATCCAGGCTGTGGAGTCATTTCTTTCATTGCCTTGTATTCCACTGCAGCAATCTTTCTTTTGGCCTCCTCATGAGCTTCTGGTTCCAATGAGTCAATGAACTTGAGGATATCAATCTTGGAATCTGTGAGATTAATGGCTGAACGCATTTCTTTGAACATCCAAGTCTGTGGGAGGCACAAAGTTCCATCCATGTCGAAAATCAGAGCCTTGATGGCCACATCGTTTGAGTAGCGAGGGTTCAGTATGATTCTGCGTGCCATAGTTATATTTAGAGGTCTTTGATGTATGGGACCGGGTGACTGAGGATTATCGGAAATAAAACCTCCAAACAAAATTCAAACATCAACACTTCAAAAGTGTCAAAAACACGACATCAATTCTAAGCCATGTCTTCGTCCATTCCATACGATCCTGACGAGTTCGACAACAACCCTTTTGCAGAGCCAGTAGTCAGCTCATTGAATCAAACAGTTCCACCATCTGAGGACCAAGCACCAGCCTCTACCCCAAACGAGGAAGTACCTGTTGAGCAGGAGGAACAGGAAGTGCACACGGATATTCCAGTAGACGCCTCTATCAAAACAGAAGAGCGTCTGAAGAAGCTCATCCCAGAGCGGTTTCAATCAGATTCTGATCTCAAGATCTTAGTCAAAGTCCACGGGTTGGAAAGATTTGGATCCTTGACTAACAAAAAGGAGAATCCAGCTATAATATTTGATTTACAAAACACGTTACCTCATTTCAGAAGGAAGAATTATAAGAATTTGAAGAAGTCATACCTCGAGTTTGATAACTTCTTCAATTATTTAAATGGTGCTAATCCAGAATGTTTTGTTCCTGCATTACCATTAAGCTCCACAAGTTATGGTGTTTCAAATGAAGAAGACTATAAGACAGTGATCCATAACTTCAACACATGGTTTCATAGAGTCATCAAAAATCCTATCCTTATTAGAAATGAAGAGTTTGCTTATTTCATTGATAGTGATTTCAACACCTATTCACCTATAAACAAGTCTAAAGTACCTGCTTCTGGTTTGAAGAGAAAAACACTGAAACAGCTACAGCCTCCATACGATGAAGCTTTGGAACTAGCAGAGTTTAGACCTTTAGTCAAATCCATATATCAAGATTCTAAAAACATTATCGAGAAACTGGAGAAATTATCAAAATTGAAAAAAAGTCTAGGTGCCAGGGAAACAGAATTGGGTAATAGTATAGTTGAATTGAACAAACTTGAAAGTGCACATGCTGGTATGATCAATATGTGGAACAAAATAGGTAAGACTTTGAGTTTTTTGGGTGATTTAGATTCAGTTACAGCAAGTTTAGATTTAGCTACACTTGGTGATGGGTTACAAGCAATTGTCAATGATGGATACGTTATCAAGGAAGCACTTACAAATAGACATTTGTTGATGAGAGAATTGATTCAAGCGCAAACTAATACGAAATTGAAGCATGAACAAGCCAGAAAATTGAAAAATAAAAAAGATATAAACCCAATCAAGGTTGATGAAGCAATTAAATCCTTACAAGAAGGGATTGACTATGAAGAAAGATTAAGTCTTAAAATAAAAAGAATTACGGAAGAAATGTTAATTGAAAAATCGGAATATTTGAAGCAATTGGATAGACAAATCCTAAGTATTTTCAAAGTATATGTGATCAAAAATATTGAATATGAGAGAAGAAAACTTAACGTTTTGGAAAGAGTGAGGGTAGATGTCAGATCTGTCGATCCAAATGGAGGTCTTTCTAGACTAGGAAGAGAACAACATCCAATCAAGAGTCCTAACCAGAGATCGAGTCAAGGACCAAATGGTGACAGTTGGAGTGGAGACCGTTCTAAATCACATTTCAGTGATAAATTACTTAAATTAGACCCTCCAATTGATTTTCAACCAGATGAAATAAAATCAGACGAACCAGAGAAAGAACAAGAGGATGAATTCGATGCACGTAATGCAGCATCCTTGCTTGGTGAGTCCACCTTCAATTAAATAGACCCTTTCAATTAAAATGTCACCCGGATAAGTACTCCATTGTGTATTATGTAATTTTCGCGAATTCGGTTTGGGCACAAACGCAGATTGGTGAGTTTTTTTTTATGAAAATTTTTTTTGGGATAAATTTCTCCCTTTGAAAGTTTTCTCTTCAAAAGATTCCATCTTTTAAGAATTCAATTAAAGAAAATCATACAAGATGGGTAAGTACCTTCACTTGCAGTTCAGTTGTGAGACCATCACATGTTCGATCTGGCGGTTTTGAAAGCGCTTTGTTGCTGCTTATCACACCATGATCGATTGTTGGAGATGGGCCATCTATCTTCCATCACTGAAAAAATCTGCAGCAAATTATCAACTTCAAAGCAAACTTGATACTAACAATCGATAACAGTGAACTTCACAGTTGATGTATGTCTATCTCCTTCTGGACAGACCAGCGGTCTCAGTCCTATTTTGGCACCTTGTTTTTTGGCCTTCGTTTCTTAATCCCATCATAAAAAATTTTTGCCGTTCAGCTTATCTAAGCCAGATGATCATCAATTTTTGATGGATTGGAACTGATAATGGTTAAACAAAGCAATCATGGTGTCTGTTTCCTTGAATATGTGTACTAACTTATCTTTTAGCAAATGAGATCCTTAATGGACAAGGTCACTAACGTCCGTAACATGTCCGTTATTGCCCACGTCGATCACGGTAAATCTACCTTGACCGATTCCTTGGTTCAAAGAGCTGGTATTATTTCCGCTGCTAAAGCTGGTGAAGCTCGTTTCACCGATACCAGAAAGGATGAACAAGAAAGAGGTATTACCATTAAATCTACTGCCATTTCTTTATACTCTGAATTCCCAGATGACGATGTCAAAGATATTAAACAAAAGACTGAAGGTAACTCTTTCTTGATTAACTTGATTGATTCCCCAGGTCACGTTGATTTCTCCTCTGAAGTCACTGCTGCTTTACGTGTTACCGATGGTGCTTTAGTCGTCGTTGATTGTGTTGAAGGTGTCTGTGTCCAAACTGAAACCGTTTTACGTCAATCTTTAGGTGAACGTATTAAACCAGTTGTTGTTATCAACAAAGTTGACAGAGCTTTGTTAGAATTGCAAGTCACCAAAGAAGATTTATACCAATCTTTCTCCAGAACTGTTGAATCCGTTAATGTTATCATTGCTACCTACGTTGACCCAGTCTTAGGTGATGTTCAAGTTTACCCAGAACGTGGTACCGTTGCTTTCGGTTCCGGTTTACACGGTTGGGCTTTCACTGTTCGTCAATTTGCTACTAGATACTCCAAGAAATTCGGTGTTGACAGAGAAAAGATGATGGACCGTTTGTGGGGTGATTCTTACTTCAACCCAAAAACCAAGAAATGGACCAACAAAGACAAAGACGCTGATGGAAAATCATTAGAAAGAGCTTTCAACATGTTCATCTTGGACCCAATCTTCAGATTGTTCTCTTCTATCATGAACTTCAAGAAAGATGAAATCCCAACTTTGTTAGAAAAATTGGAAATCAAATTAAAAGGTGACGAAAAAGATTTGGAAGGTAAATCTTTATTGAAAGCTGTTATGAAAAAATTCTTGCCAGCTGCTGATGCTTTGTTAGAAATGATTGTCATTCACTTGCCATCCCCAGTTACTGCTCAACACTACAGAGCTGACACCTTATACGAAGGTCCAGTTGATGACAAAGCTTGTATTGGTATCAAAAACTGTGATCCAAACGCTGACTTAATGTTATACGTTTCCAAGATGGTTCCAACCTCTGATAAAGGTCGTTTCTACGCTTTTGGTCGTGTTTTCGCTGGTACTGTCAGATCTGGTCAAAAAGTTAGAATCCAAGGTCCAAACTACGTTCCAGGTAAGAAAGATGATTTGTTCGTCAAAGCTATCCAAAGGGTTGTTTTAATGATGGGTAGATTCGTTGAACCAATTGATGATTGTCCAGCTGGTAACATTGTTGGTTTAGTTGGTATCGATCAATTCTTGTTGAAATCTGGTACTATCACCACCGATGACACTGCCCACAACATGAAAGTCATGAAATTCTCTGTCTCTCCAGTTGTCCAAGTTGCTGTTGAAGTTAAAAACGCTTCTGATTTACCAAAATTGGTTGAAGGTTTGAAACGTTTGTCCAAATCTGATCCATGTGTCTTATGTACCATCTCAGAATCCGGTGAACACATTGTCGCTGGTACTGGTGAATTACATTTGGAAATTTGTTTGTCCGATTTGGAAAACGACCACGCTGGTATTCCATTGAAAATCTCTCCACCAGTTGTTTCTTACAGAGAAACTGTTGAAGCTGAATCATCAATTGTTGCTTTGTCTAAATCTCCAAACAAACATAACCGTATCTACTTGAAGGCTGAACCATTAACTGAAGAAACCGCTGTTGCCATTGAAACCGGTAAAGTTTCTCCAAAAGATGATTTCAAAGCTCGTGCTAGAATCTTGGCTGATGAATTCGGTTGGGATGTCACTGATGCCAGAAAGATCTGGTGTTTCGGTCCAGAAGGTAACGGTCCAAACGTTGTTGTTGACCAAACCAAAGCCGTCCAATACTTATCTGAAATCAAAGATTCCGTCGTTTCTGGTTTCGCTTGGGCTTCTGCTGCTGGTCCAATCTTGGAAGAAAACTTGAGATCTATCAGATTCAACATCTTGGATGTCACTTTACACGCTGATTCTATCCATAGAGGTGCTGGTCAAATCTTACCAACCATGAGAAGAGTTACTTACGCTTCTATCTTATTGGCTGAACCAAGAATCCAAGAACCAGTCTTCTTGGTTGAAATTCAATGTCCAGAATCTGCTGTTGGTGGTATCTACTCTGTTTTGAACAAAAAGAGAGGTCAAGTTATCTCTGAAGAACAAAGACCAGGTACTCCATTGTTCACCGTTAAAGCTTACTTGCCAGTTAACGAATCTTTCGGTTTCACTGGTGAATTACGTCAAGCTACTGGTGGTCAAGCTTTCCCACAGATGGTTTTCGATCACTGGGCAACTTTAGGTACTGATCCATTGGACCCAACCTCTAAAGCTGGTGAAATTGTTACCGCTGCTAGAAAACGTCACGGTTTGAAAGAAGTTGTTCCAGGTTACGAAGAATACTATGACAAATTATAAGCTTGTTAACACTTGTTCAAAATTTGTTCATTGTTTAAGTTATTCATTTGGTTTATAGTTATTTTTTGAGAATTCTAATTCTTGTTATAATTGGAGAATATATTTGATAGTATATTGATAATTTGAAAGCACTGTAGTTAAACTGATGTTTATAAAAGAGCATGATTTGACGTATGTCTCTGAAGTAATTATTTCATTTCATCAAAACCCTGAGACACAAATACAAATATCAGCGCCTGGTCCATTTGATCCGATCGAATCGTCGTTTCTCAACATTATATAGCAGATCGCTTGTATTGAAACTGATGGATTCCGCCTGATACTTCTTGGCAAGTTACAATTCCTGTATTGCTATACGTTTAATGGACACATACATTTCTGAATACAACCATTAGTTGACAATGTCAAGGTTCGAAGCTCAAAAAGGTATTTTATCGGATAAATATGAAACACCGTGGTGGAGTTTATCCAGATTCCAGTGCCCATTTCCCACTGCCCAGACCAAATATCCGAGATAAGATTGGTTTTTGGCAGCATGCATAAAGGCATATAGTTCTTTATTAGTTGCGTCAGTAAAATCTAAATTTTACTCGAAAATAAACCTTAAACATGAACTATATGAGGCAACAGAATTGATCTGGCTTACTCATAAATACTGCAGGTTGGAGTCACTTATTAATTGATCTCTCACATACACTGTATGGAAACTTTTACCATAAAGGTAATATAGCCTCTGTGTGTTGATGGAGCTCGTGCTATTTAGGCGACTGACTATAGGCCCTGAAAGGATTGACTTGAATTGATAGGTTTTTAGTGGAAATAGTCTGACGGAAGTGACATAAACGAAAAAGAATAATAGAATTAGCAAATATGGCCTGTTTACAAGAATTTGAAAGCAGAATTGGATTGCTCTGTTTGATTGCTGAATGATAATATGAACCTGTTTCAAAGTTCCCTTATTGTTGACTTGCTTTCAAGAACCTTTCTTTTTTGGAAATATAGATGATTTTTGAGGTTCGATAATGCCTCATTTTCCTAAGCTTTGAGTTTATTCGATGGAATTTGGTCCCAAACCCAATTGATTACTGTTCTTGAGTACGATAAGCTGGTTATCATGTTAAGGAAGAACTAAACATTCCGATTGAGTAAAAGCTTTTATTCAAGTAATGCCTATTTTAGTGATAAAGTCCGGATAATTACGTGAGAGTTGAATATTTGAGGTGACAGATTGTAAATCATTATTGTCAGTAAAAGGGTAAGTCAGAAGCGCTCGCGGCTCAACTGGGGCTATTATCTGATCAATCATCCGATACTTATTACTTACTTTCTGTGATGTCGGTATTATACGAAGTATTTGCACGCAAAGAACATCAAAAATAGGATAATTCAATCTAAACCTGTACCAGTCAAGGTTACCTGTCAGCAGATCAATCAACTTCAACGGCCGCCTTTTTGAAGGGACTTAGTTACGGCAATAGCAGAATACCATTACGTACGAAAAGGTCGCATTAAGTAATGTATTAATTGTGCCTTCTATCACAAATACTGTGGTATACCACAGTTGTCAACAAGTGAGAACTTGAAAATACAGCTGTGTTAGTAATGTAGGAATGTATTCATTTGATCTTTCGAGTTGAACAAATGCCATTGACTTGAGTGTTGACCTTATACCAGTTTGAGATAGGCGAGAATTTCCAAGTTAATAGTAGCTTTGCCATCTAAATTCTACGTTGTCGATCTTTTCTATTAAATAATTATCCGTATTCCACAGGTTCTTCCTTGTATAATATTATATATGGCTGAGTAGACTATTATTTAACCTTAGCTATGTTTAACCAGCTTTATCAATCACTCTCAAAGTGTTTTTGAACTGGTTCAGTACCACCAAAATTCAACTGGGTTCAAAATTCTCTTTAAAATCCGCTTTTCTTTTACTATCAGTTGTTACACTTTCAACTCAAACTCTCATTGGATAATGAGTTACAGTTGAGGGATATAGGGGCCATATTTACGCTTCAATGAAAAAAAGATGATTCAGCATTTAGTTCAACTATACACCGAGAATTGTCTAAATGTTTTAAGGTCTAGTCACTGGTGGTTTTGCTCCTGTTCTGTGGAGCCATTAGATTGTATTAAGCTGAGTTCGACCAATAAAAGCTTTAACAAATGAAGATGGTGTTTTGTATTCACTTTCACAGAAAGCAAATAACTCATCATTTGAAGTCCATCAATCCCACAAAAAACACGCAGTATTTTCAAAGTGATAAAGTTGACCACATAAAGTGAAGAGGTTGGAGTAACAAGAAATGATTCATCCACTGTATATGGGATCAAGTTGAGTGTGGAACCTCTTTCAAAAACACTCACATGGACATGGTTTCCCAATAACTCCTGATTGTATTTCAAGATTAATTCTCCTTGCAAAGGTTTGACTATCAAGTCATTGAAAAGTTCCATTTTGAGCCATTCTTCTTTAGGATCTATCCAAGTGTAATTATGATTAAATGTGTACCTTGAATTTGTGAAAGTCAAACTTGAATCTCGTAAAATACTGAGACGATTCAAAACATACACGTTTCCAACATATTTGTGTGATTGGTTCTCATGTGGTCTATCAGGAACACCCTCTTGATAATAACTGAAGACGATTATAATTTTTAGTTGTTGCAAATTAACATTTTGTTGAACAACAAAATCACTTATTCTTTTCTTGATGGAAACATTTAGAGCTTCATCTTCTAAAAAATGATTCTTGTTGAGATCCTTCATGAACATAGTGGCAGAATATGCAGGTAGTGGAACGATCAAAGTATCAGCAGTGAAGAGGTGCGGCGTTATATCATGCTGGATACCCAATGACAAAAAAAGATCCAAAGTTGAAGGAAAAGAAGACAATCCACTATATAGAGTTGACAATGTAAAGCCTGAAATTCTTGTTGAAGATCCTGTTGTCTTAATCTCTACCCTCTCGTCGATATTTGGGAAGTCCTGATATTCTTCAAAATCGGTAAAGAAATCATCAAATAAGGGAAGTTTGTTGTGTAATAAATTTACTGTTGGTTGTAAATTTGTTTGAGTAATTGATAAAGTTGTAGCGGTCGAGTTGTAAGTTGAGCCGTTACTTGTAAGAACTGAAGTTGTAGAATTTGCACTTGAAGGTTCCATCAATTTTTGATGAAAGTTGACAGTGCCACCTTGTTGATGATGAACAATGGGGCTTAGCTGAATTTGGGAGGTGCTCCCATTATGATTTGAATTTAAAGGAACTGAAGAATAAAATGTATTTGGTTGTAATGGCGAATAATTTGGATCATGATAATTCCCTATGCCATTCTGTGAAGCTGTAACAACTGTATCAGTGTCAACTTTTGGTTTTTTTGCAGAGTTTTGTGTTGATTGGAAATTGTCAAATGCTTCTTGAGATTCTTTAGAAGTTTGTTTTCTCTTTGAGCATGGATTTTTACCAATGTTTGAGTATATCCCTTCCAGTATTTCCTCTGTAGTTGATTTCTGGATCGATGAAATCTTCAAAACTCTTCCTCTATGGCACACTGAACAAGTGATGAATGAAGTTGGTAACTTAATTAAATAATGTGAATCTCTAATAACTAAATGTGAATGATGTCCTCTAATCTCTGCATACTCTCTAAGTTTGGACGGTCTAAGAACTTTCTCCTTGATAAGGGTCTTAAACTCCAACTTCCTGTTCTTTTCCTCTGAGTCTTTGGGGTCAGTGTCTGGTAAATGTTTCATGCTCTCAAAGATATCCAACTAAAAGACGTATATGGGGACTTAATAATTACAATAATGTCTCAATCAAAAGGAAAAAAAACTAGATGCTCAATATATCTGTAGGATTCTTTGACTTATCAAAGAGAAGGTAGGGAACGAGTGTGGCGATCTGTGTAGCAGTTGATTCGTATATAGAGTGTAAAGAGTTTAATGATTGAAAGCTCTTTTTTTTCTCTGACAATGATAACAAATTTTCTCTGCACTGAGATAAATTGTGGTGGATTGACAAGTTCGAGGGACTAAAGAAAAATGATAAACAATAGCTGAATTTTTTCTGATACAGCTGGTAACTGACGGTTTTATATAAACGGTTTTGAAAAAAAATAATCAACACAACAGTTTTTTTCCAGCTTGTTTTTTTTTTTTTCTTGATGGGTATATCAAAATAAAAGTCACTTTAATTGTAAATTTGTGCATACACATACATGAAACAAATCTCTGAAACTGCCTCTAATTTATACAGTTACCAGTTTCCAAATTCATGGTTTCAGTTCCAATGGACCCCGAAACGTAGCTGTCTGAAGTACTGTTGCTATTGGGTGAAAAAGCATAAGTTTACAACAATAAGGTCACTACAATTACCACCTTCAAAGAGGTGGAAGTCAATTGCAAAGAACAAATTCAGAGGACCAAACAATCGAAACGGAAGTATCGAATTTTTTCCAGTTGACGCTTCTTTTATATAGCAGGTGCAGCCAGATATGCGTAAATATGCAAGGATGGTTCCAGAAGCAGTCAGGCCGGGCAGTTTCCCAGCCGAGTGCTAGATGTGATCGAACAATTCTAACCGATTGAGTTCAACAGTGAACATGAAGTGTGTCAAAAGGACAAAGATAAAAGTCCAGGCTTCAGGGGAATTGGCATCCAGGGTAGATACAATATGTACTCTGCATAGATACTCGCTTACGGATACTGCAGAACGCTTGTTTTAGAATGCCAAATGCTTGAACAATTATCATTTCTTTTATTGTTTGATCGACCCCATATTTTCACCAATAATATGATGGTGATTCAGTTAAACAGCTGTATAACGTTAAGTTTAAATATCAAAGTGTTCGGTAAATAAGATCCCAAGGCATCTGGTTTATCGGATCTTTCTGTTGATAAAGTGGTTCATATTGAACATTTTAAAGGTAAAGTGGTCTTTGAAAAACGTTGTGCCATCAAAGATTCAGTATAAAGTTCAATGTCATGTTATAATTCCCTATCCAAGTGCACCACAAGACAGAATTCTATAAGCATTGAGGGCTATTGTCAAAGTTTTCTTAGAATGTAGACCCATTTTCAAAGCTCATCTTGATCTGCTTCGGACTCTCAAAACTGTAGAGATACTTCAACGATTGATGGGCTCTATTTGAATTGATATGAGCTGTAACTTGCTCGGTCACTTTATCTTGATACCTTTACGCTATAGACAAAACACATTTCCATATTTTCGAGCAAATGTGGTCAATTGAGTTATTTGCTATCGATATTCATGTATTAGAATTAAAAGCATGCCGCTATAAAATTTGACATATATCGTAGAACAAATTTTAATGTATGCTAAATTGCATTGTTTCGTTTCACCATTTGCCATACATCTAGATTCCACAGTAATTATGGTAAAGCTGTAATCATAATAGCCTTATGATCATCTACGTCGGTAAATCTTCAAACTGGTCAACGTGTACTTTTTATATCCCTCTAATTATGTAGAAGGTCCAGCCAAATAGTTTCGAGTCGGATAAATTGTGCCGTTATCTAATTAATTCACTATAATAAAAAATGTTGTAGTAGCCTATTCGCTTCACAATTCCAATGGTAAATCGAATCTTGAAGTCCAGGGACCAGTGGACTGGAGTTTAAAGTTTAGACAAGTAACGTATTCCAGTAACACGGCATTTACCCAGATAATGTCTTCAAAATTTGAGTTGGAATGGATGGGCTTTGACTGTGGTGACTAGTCTGATTATCCTGAGGCTTGAGCTCTATAATTTGCTCTTGATTTTCATTTGTGTATATTTGTTTTGTTGCTACAGGTAACAGGAAAGGTTAAAGCCGTAAAGAGCTGAAAATTGTAAATTCAATTAAATATGAATTTTGTATAACAGTCAGTGATCTTCATTGAAGCTCATGGGCGTGAGGCATCAATTGAGATAATCCCATAGGTTACAACCCTTGTGGAGATGGTCTGATCCATTACAGTTGAAATTATTCCCTATTGCTGAAACCAACTTCGAAAAAAAATGGTTTATCAAAAGTGGAGGATCAACAAAGATGAAAATGAGGGTCTAATGGATCTCAAAACAATGAACCTCGGATGAAATATCAACTGGAAAGTATCATCATATCATCTAGAAACTCATTCACCTCCTTAACGACTGCTTTTTTCACGTCATTGATGTTTAAACTATTCTCCAGTGTTTGTTCAAGACTTTGTGTAGCTTTCCATCCTTGAAATCAAAGAGGGGAGCTAGCAACTAACTTCAAAGACATTATGACCTCAAGGATTCTCTAGAAGATGGAGTCAAGCTCTTAAACTCTATTCAGTGATTAAACGGGTAGCATAATTGTTCATTTCGCTTTTTTCCTTCTCCTTTCTTTTCTCTGACCAGTAGAATAATTTCAAAACAGGGACCAAAAATCAGCTTTTGTGATCTAAAACTAAACTAGTTAAGGCACAAATCATGATGATACTAGCCACATAGTGGCTTAATCCACTCTGAGCTTATAGTTCCCTCATAAAAATCAGCTTGTAGGGCAAAGGGTGTATTTCGTAAAATTGTGATTTCTGCTTCAAGTTAAAAAATGTATCACGAAGTTCTCGACTTGATAAAACAGAGAATGTTCTGAGGAATGAAGTATACGCTTTACTCAAGTAAAGTCGGAGAGCTAAAGTGGATATCGGGTTTAACTGTAGTCAGAATTTGCTGTATTTGTGGTTTGAACCGATAATTCAAACTGGATGAAAGAATTTTTAAAATTCAACACCGCTGGGATTCTCCTTCCTCTTTACGAATATCAAATCCGCAATTCATTGGTTTCCTTTAAAAGGGTATGATGGATCATTGACTGCTGAAAGAGCGATTGCACTAGGGCTCAACCAATATGTCAACTTCAATCTCTCACTTGAAACTGTTCACTGTGATTTGAAATTTTAGATCCAATTTCCTGTTGTTAGCGCCACCAATACTGCCTCACAAAGTATCACATATATCCTTCAGCTTATAGCCCATACCCTTGGACATTCCATAACCAGGAGCCTTACAATCGCATATCATCGAATGACAATTTGAGATCCTGAGATGTGACTAAAAGTTGACTTGTCGTTTTCTAGATATTGTAAGTCAAATTTGCAGCCACCAGTCCCATCAGTTGTCCAACATCACTTATAAGTAGAAGGCCGGGGAATTGTGATTGAAAGTGATTCATATTTGAAGATTTTTTGTTTGCTGGTGTGTCGATGGTCCAACTATCAAAGCCAATGTTGAGAAAAGAAGGTTGTGTATCTCATCCTGTACTGATAGTGATGGAAACTATTCACAGGTGGCTTCCCAGATGCTATAGCTGGTCTTCCTGTTAAATTTGGTGCTTAAATCTATCATTAATGTCCATCACTTAGCCTATTTCACACCAAACCAGGTCCAAAGTTGATTTCAAAAATAACTGACTAACCACTGGCTGTATAATTCGTCACCTGCAACCATCAGATCACAAAGCTCAAATTGGATGGTGAGAGCAGCAGTATTTGTTATCACTAGTGGTTGATCCATCAACTAAATTGGTGTATCTCAGCTTCTAAACCACCCATATTTTTTTGTGTAACACATCAAGCAAGCATTGCCACTGGTGGCAGTCGTCCCAGATCCTTCAGCATACATCAGCTAGGCTGCAACTAGTGGGATCATAGTCTTGTCTAGTTTCGGTGTATCCCGAATCAGTATTCACGTGTAACTCGATGAACCCTTTGGCATCTGAATTATTATCTAAGGGCCTAACTGTAGGATTTAAAAAATTATAGCCTCCGGAGCTCAAACGGGGAAATTACCGAAATGAACCATGAGAGAATGTCAGAATATGCACTGATTTTTAGAGTGATCTGAATCCATGCAGAAATCCGTGAGTTTGTGCATCATGGCTGAATAAACGTTATTTCTTGGATAAATTAACGGGTCTTCAGTGTTCACTCAAGAGTCAAGAACTTACATCTTCACAGGGGAAGCTACTAGTGCTTACTACTTCAACCATACGCGTTTTGGTTTGTTAACGCGAAGATTTCTAAGTGCTTTGTTTGCCATTCTTTCGAGTACCTGGCAGATTAAACGGTTTACAAATTATAAAGAGAAAGAATACTCGACCAGATGATAGTCCTGCTTCAATCAAGCAGAAGTCCAATATAAATGTGACTATTTTAATTCATAGTACTATAGATATAATCAAAAAACGGTATAGCATAATCAGCAGTCATAGCTAGTCTGATCCTCTTCACCATCGGGCTCAGACCATACTGCACAAATTCGTGTTTAATTATTCCGATTCTCCTACATTTGGGGCTAAATCAATTAATCCGTGATTTTCATCAATTCGGAATCAAAGTAAACAAACAATTAAAGATTCAAAATTTATACATAGGCCTGTTACTTTGAAATTACCAACTATAAACCACTCACTCTAGTCTGCTCTCTTTACACTGACAATAGCAGATACAAGAGAATCATCATGTCTCAAAATCTTCAGCAATTAGAACAGTTTCTCAGCAAATCAATTGCCTTATTGTTTGAACCATACGCTAATACTCCTAAGTTGGCAAAGATTGTGTCCAGACATAATGACACGTCCGGAAAGAACATTACTTCTACCGCTTTCACAAGAGCCTTGAATCAAAGTACGTTCATCCCCTTTTAGTATTCCTACTATAACGTCTACTAACATTATTCAAGCAAACGAAAAGCTGGAGAGATACAAAGCTCTCTGTTTCTCACATCAAGCACTAGATCAACTTCTTCAACAAATTGTCACACTCTGGAAAGAACAAGATGAAGCAAATGAGGAACTGTTGAGCAATTTGAAAAGTTTAGATTTACCAATCACTTTAAAAAGTGACTATAAGCTCCATTCAATTAACGATTTGATTAGAGAAATAGAATCTTTACCAAAAATCGACATTGACCAAAATGAGAACAACGATGAAACAGAATACTTAGAGTATGAACAAAAGAGGCAAATCATCATAAACAAAGTAAACAAAATCAAGAAGTTACGTCAAAAGAGAAATGTACTCAATACCCATCATAATTTAATACAGTCAAAGATTGGTAAACGCCAAAAAATTCAACAGAATATACCAGGCTCAAAGAGTAAAGTACATGAGGAGATTGCTAAGTTGAAAGTAATTCTTGAGAAACTTAAGAATCTGGATGATGTCAAACGTTCAAAATTGAAACAATTGCTAACCAAAAAAGACTAAGTCAACTACGTTTATGATCAGAAGTTATGAATTTATGAAATTTTTTATTAGATCTTATACTAGTTTGTAGATATTAACCTTAGATTGATATAACTCTTTCAAACTGTTTAATCGAATAAACCGAATCCCATGTCATCATCGGATTCTTCTTTAGCTTCTTCTTCTTTTTCTTCTTCAGCGGCTTCAGCAGAACCAGAAGCAGCAGCAGCACCGGCAGCTGGGGCGGAACCACCAGTTGGGACAGAAGCTAATTTAGCAGAACCTTCAGCAACAACTTGTTCTAAGGTTTTACCTTCTAAAGAAGCTAATAAAGCAGAAACTCTAGCTTCTTCAGCTTCAACACCGACGGCAGCTAAAGTTTTGGTGATGGTAGCAACGGTTGGTTCTTCACCACCTTGGGCCAATAATAAGTAAGCAGCTAAGTATTTCATTTTGATTCTAGAATAATCACTTTTAAGCTTTAATGGGCAGACTATTCCTTAAAGAACTCTTTATAAAAGTTTTCAACTATTCATTCGTTCGAAAATTTTCAACCACCAGAGCAGAGGAAAGAAAAATATTAGTTCCGGTCAAAGTCACGTGAATATCCTCAGAATCAAGCGTTGTGCTTGCCCTCGGAAATCATGATACATTTAACAGTCACTACAATATTCATCCTTACACCACAGTATGATCACGTGCGTCTCAATATTAAAGGGCTTCTAGTACTTGATACAGTTCGATCTGCAATTATTATTTATTCGATCATGCCAGTTCAAGGTTCGTTGTATTATCCTTGATATGAACTATATGTTGCTCACAACTTGTTTTAGAAAGAGAATGTGTAGCTTCGATACAGGAATATAAGTATGTAAACATAAAAATGCAATTAAACATCAAACTATAAACGAATGTACAACTTCCCGATTTCCTTTGGATAACTTACCTGTATCCTTTTTAACTTGATTAATTCTCTCTCTCTTTATCTTTTCATTTTAGATGTAATGAAGGTCCTTTTTTGTATGTGTGTTGTGATTAATATAAATGACTATCTTGAGTCCAATTAAACAAAAAACAATGAAGTTCTGCGAGCTTTTGTATTTGCATAATGATCATTTTTTGAACTTGTGAAGACTTCCCTGAAATCAACATCACTAAATAGATCAGTGAATTCTTCTATTGGTTCTTCATCTCTGAATTGTATAGTTGAACCTACCCAAATCGTACTGGAGATCGTTGATACTGAAGATTTGGAATCAATTAGGCTAGGTGTGAACGATGGAATATGATCTGGTACATCATAATAACCAATGGAACTTCCTTCGCTTGATTCAGTAAAAGATGATGAATTTGGTGAGCCAAGGTCTAGCTCATCATTTATAAAGAGTTTGTAATCCTCTAACGCGGAATTAAACATCATTGATTGCATATCTTCATCAGAAGCAATATTTTCCATGTTATGCTGTTCTATACTCTCTTCAAGTATAATCGAATCCTTTTTGGAGCGACGACCATCTTCAGTCGATAAAAACAATTGTTTATAGAATTCTAATTCTTTTGGGTCTTTAACATCAGTTTGTTCCAACTTTAAACTGTTGAAATCAATTGCAGAAAATCGTTTGCTCATACGCACAGACTTCCTCAGTGATGAGCTTCGTGGTTCTTGGGGTATGACGCTCAGTCTCTTGGATGCAGTACTAGGCTTTTGTTGTGTGTAGTTATGTTGATATGTGCTTGTTTCTGTTGTTGGTGAGCTTCTTGGGGTTAGGTTGTAAGTTGACATTGGTCTCGATGATTTGGTCTGAGTGGAGGTGTTTTTTTTATCTTTTGAGACTAGAGACATCCAAAATTTCTTTGACTTGGATCCTTCAAAGTTAGTGCTTTGGCTCCTCGACAGCATCATTTCGATTATCAAAAGGGGATGATCTGAATAGCTAGTTAGATTTTGATTTAAATGGTCCCATCGCATAAAATTTCCAACGATTTCCTCTTCTATAAATACAATGCACGCGATGAAAAAAAAAAAGGTAGATCTACAAAAATACCGAATCGGGAAATGACACGCCAAATTTTTACCTTTTTTTTGGTGCCTGGGGCCTGCGAAAGTGAAAGTGAAACGTATTTACAAGACTTCAGAAGCGCAAAACACTTCTAGAAGGACCAATATATCTACAATGTGATACACTTTTCATGCAGCTTGTATCAAACAAGTAATTAAACAACGCAACTTTATCTCCAACCATTGTAGCCATTAGTACCCGCAGGTTGCGGACCTTGAGCGTAGTAGTTTTGTGGAGGTAAATAGGATCCTGGTCCATTTGGCAATGGGTGTCCTTGATTTTGAACAGGAACTGGTTGGCCATGTGGTGGTGGAGCTTGTTGGTGTTGTTGCTGTGGGTGTTGTGGAGGGAAGTTTGGTGTAGGTTGTCTGGCGATAGATCTCGAATTTGGTCCGTTTGGAGGTGGACCCTGTGGGTAGAAGTATCCACCTGGACCATTTTCCTGTGAGGCCCAAACTGGACGGGGTTGAGGTTGATGAGGTCCCTGTTGATTTTGTAAAGGTGGTGGAGGTGGTTGAGATAATTGGAGAGTGCTATGCTTGTTCTCTGGGGTATTTGATCTTGAGGCGAGTGATCCTCTTGGAATAGGAATGTGATGAAATTGTTTAGGTGGTTCGCCAATTCTTGGGGCACTGATTTGTTGAGGTGTCTTTTGAACTATTTGATGCTGTGGTTGCGCTTGATGTGACTGCTGTTGTAGCTGTGGTGGTTGCTGTTGCTGTGCGCCTGATGGTGGAGGTGGTAATGTTTGTTGAGCTGGATAAGCATGCACAGAGCCTGACACTGGAGTCGTTTGATTAGTGGATGGTAATGGATGATTCTGCTCTGGAGATTGATCTTTCTCAACTTTACCAAACTGTTTTGATCCAGATACTATCAATTCTCTCAAAAGGACAATCGGAGTTTCCGGAGGGCCTCTCAAAGATGGTGCTGGAGCTTCACCTCTTGCTGCAGCGGATAAAGAGTGGGCTCTTTGTTCAGATTGAGAAGCTGCTCTTAAGTCACCAGCTGCTCTGAAACAAGCAGCGGCACGGAGACAAGCATCAGCAGCATCATGAGCTTGATCATCACAACGTTCATAAACACAACTCAAACCATCCCATGCAGTAGCTGAAGATGCTGCACTTGAAGCCGATGTTTCATCAACCAGCAGTCTAGCAGCTTGTGAATATGCCGCTAGTGCATCAGGAAGCTGGCCCATTTTCAAATAGAGTGATCCAACTGCTAACCAAGGCAGTGGTGATGATGGACCAATTCTTAAAGCAATTTGGAAAGCGTCATATGCTTCTCTTGGTGAGTCAACAGCTGTGTGGGCTTTACCCAACAAGTACCAGATCAAAAAATCTCCTTCAGAATTTGGGCCATGTGTTAAAATTTCTTGATTTACTGCACTTTCTAAAAGATTGATTGCAACTAAAGGGGAGAAGAACTTGCTGTGTGGCAACAACAATAGATAAGCATTGGCAATTAACAACTTAGGTATACTGCCGATTGAATTAATAGCATCCTGTGCTGTTTTCAGAGCATCCTCAATATCACCGGTTCTCTCTTTGAGCGTAATTAAAAATGCCCACAAAGTGGCTTGTTCTTCAATCTTAGAAGGTGGATAAGGTGGTAGAGATAATGCAGTTTGCATTTCTGTAATTGCAACCTTCAAGTTATTTTCCAAAGATGCAAGAAACGCAAGTTTGTGATGAGTTTCTCTCACAATCTCGACTTCATGTTCGTTTAAATGTGGTTTGTTGGCAAAATATGATAGGACAGAGTGTAATGTATGAGTTGCGTATTGATAATTTGACAGTTTTATTAGACAATTGGCGCCAGTAAGTAGTAAATCGGGGTCATTTCCATTTAGAGATAGGGCCCTCGATATAGCTTGATGAGCATCCTCGAATTGATTGGAGGCCAAATGTGTCTCACATAACTCTTTCCAGATGAGCGGCTCTTTAGAAAGATGTACATATCTTTGTATGGAGGTCAAAAGAAGCTCAGCTGATTGCTTCAGACCGATATTTGGGTCTTGAAGTTTGAATGATTTTGATAAACCAACTAAAGATTCCACATTATCAGGGACATGTCTAAGGGAGGAATCAAACGCTTGAACAGCCAAAGAGTATAGTTCGAAAGTCGAGGCGCATTGCCCTATGTAAAACCATGTCTTTGAAGTTCCAAGGTCGAGTTCCTTTTGTGTTTTTGTGTATCCTGAATCTGGTTCTTGGAATTGTTGTTGTTGTGGAGGTATTGGTGTCTGTTGTTGTATCTGTTGTTGTCCGTTGGCCTCAAAGTTGGATGAGTTCGAGGCATGGCGTTTGAGCCTTGGTTGGGCTGGCAAAGGAATGGTATGCTTTGGCATTTGGAAGAGGGATTAGATGATTTGGCGCCTCTATCTTCAACAAGGAAAGTGGTAATAACAAGAAAGGATCGATTGTTTGTAGTTTTGTTCGCAGGGGAAAATGTGGATGATGAAGTTTTTTTCTGCATTTCAGAAAAACCCTTGAATATGTAGGAAAAATATCAAGGACATTGGAACCGGAACTTGTCCATACAAATTAGGCAGATCTGACTTCATGCAAATGCGTTTCGATAAAATATAACGTGCAGATTTGCAGCATAAAAAAATTTGTTCTGCAGTGATGGTTCCTAAATCATCACAATACATAAACTAACAACACATGAGCATTAAGGAGCTGGTATAATTGACTGATCATTGATCAATTAGTGTCAGTCATCACAAATTGGAACAGATCCTGTATTCTGTTGCTCATTATATCCTGCAATCATTAGACGTTGACAAAGCCCGATTGCCAAATCTTCAAATAATCTGGAAACTTATGTGCATAGACATGCATGGAGTTATGGTGCGAATTTTTTTTGTTTAGATCGTTTTCTGCTTAAATCTGCAATTGCGGTCGAGAAAGCGCATATGCGGGTTCTGAATTCGGGTTCTGGTTTAGGCCGCCCGCGAAATTCGAAACGCATTTTATACGCATTCAGCGTTAATTTGAAATTGACAATCAGATGCAGCATCACACATCGTAAATCATTTTTCTTACAACTGTTTTATGCAGAGAAGAGTCCTCCGCAAGTCATATGGCGCGCACATATATAGACAGATATCCATAATAAGCTAGAGTTGATCTATCACAACTTGCAAGAAAGCAACTTCCAATATTCACTTAGGTTCAGGAATGCTCAACTACATGTATTACATTGATGAGCTTTCACATCATATTTTCATTTGAAAGACTGAGCCATCCCTATTGACTTCTTTCCAAGCTCGCTAAAAACCAGGTACAAATTTCAAAGGGCATGCCAAACATTCAATTTCTTCGTCAAAGGAATTTAGAGTTCAAGCAGATGTTTTGTTGATGAATGGAAGTCTCGGTCCCCATTTCGGAAATTCCTGAGCTTACATTCACTTACTGATTTGAACCATGGCATAAAATCACAGAGACATCCCTGAATCTCGATTGTTGCTCAAAGAGTCAGGACTCAAATTTATAAAAAGGTTTGAACTTTGTTCAATATATTTTCTCGATGCCTTGAATCTTCTTGAATTTGCCCCAAAAATAAAAAAAAAAAAAAAAAAAAGAGAGAGAAAAATTGAAATTCAGAGGTTTCACTTTCATTGAAAAACTGGCTCCAGAGTCTAGAGTCTATGATGGAAATGTTGATGAAATTTGAATTTTGGTTAGGTTAAATATCTGTTCATATGTTCATATGCTTCGATGGTTATTGTAATGTATAGATTTCGATATTCGTGGCTAATGAATTGTTATGACTTTACTGCTACACTTCAACATTCTGCCGATGGTTGAAACTTGATACTCGAGATCAGCAACACATTTTTAACTTCCACATGAGCTCCAGACTCCATAGTAGAGCTACATATAGTGTCCACTGTATACAGTAACTTATAGTAACATGCTACATTGATAGCAGTTATGTAACTACTAACTATATAAGCAATTGCGATCGGGTTTGAAAACATGGTAAAAGACGGTACGCAGGCCAAGGTTAATTTAATGCATATATATGCAGATCAGGTAGATTTATGTACTAAAACCGTTAAGTTCCAGAATATTATGCAAGCAAGACACAGCTATGCCTGTACATGAGTCTGCCTACCATGCACATTGCAAAGTATAAGCTCGCTGCTTGAGGTCGCCCTGTTTGGTTCTGTAACTTCTGACTTCTACCTGCGATGAATAATAACATATACAAGTCAAAACCAAAGCAGTAACGTTAATTAGGTTGTGCGAATGAAGGCCATCCTTTCCTACTTCTACATCTCAGATTTCTATTTACTGCTCATCTATTCTGTCTTTAAACCCTGAAACCGAATTGTTAAGAAGAATCGGCTACAGTGAATTGTAGTTCAGCTGAAGTTACATTTGAACTTTTGAAATATCATGCATACCACTACCAGGTATATATAGATCTGTTCAATAATATTAGAATCGAGAATGGAAAGATGGTCTACTGTATGAAGGTATGAATGCACCCTCAATATTTGAACGTTCTTTTTCAAATTCAATTCACTAGTTTTAAGTCCAGACTTTGCAATGCTATTTTATGTCAATAATTTTTTGTTTACCATTGATATTTTCAAACTTATGTTCAACTCCAGACTTGCAAAAAGATTTACTAAGGATGTATGCAGTGTGCACACTATAGATATTAGATAATAGACATAGTTAACTTATTCGAACATTCAGCTAATATTATCTGCAACTAAATTTGAACTTTAAAAATATACAGAGTAACAGAACAAGTTGTTGGTGTGATCAGCAACCAAAGACATAAAAAATGAACTAGACTCTGGACTCTGGACGAACAAAGATGGCAAATCCGAGAAACGATAAACGTGGGCAAGAAGCAAGGATTATAACCTATATGACCTTGTCTAAGTGTGTAATCAAGTCCTTGGTCGAAACTTGATCAGTGAAATTTCAAAGTTATGAATATATGGTACCTTGCTAGCTTTTAGGTTGTTGTCTTTTTTTGATGTTTAACGATTTAAGATACGTCACCATACACGTCAAGCGATTCGGGGATCACCATAAATTTATATGCCCATCAACGAACCACTTTTTTTCTCGGAAATTTCGAAACTCGTACCTAAATTTTTGAAACTAAGCCTCAAACACTTGCATTCAAGACTCTCAAGAGCTTCAAGGTCTTACAAGTATTGTTTTTAGAGTTTCTTCTAAGTTTAGTATTTCTATTCTGGATTTATATCAATCAACTCTTTCTCAAAAGATGATATACCTTGTCTTTGACTAGTGTTTGGAATCTGGATGATTTTCATAAGAATAAGCCGCTGTAAGTTACCAGCGGTAAAGGAACAGGTTTCAAGGACCAAAGTTCAAATCCAAAATTCTCGTCAAGACAGAAGAAGTAAAAGCTTCTGCCATTTTATTTTTGCCAGCTTGTCATTATCAACTGGGAGTCTGAGACTAAGTACCATATAAAATATTATAGGTATGTACTATGCAGGCCCTACCACGTAGGTCCACAGTATATAATTATCACTATGCCATAGTACGCAAAAGCGTAGTAGAAGTACATACTACATAGTAGTATAGTACTGAAAATACAATTCCTTTCAAGAACAATAAAATTTGCTTCAAGTTTAAACAATTAACCAAACGCACTTTTTTGAAACAGTCTCACGACTCACCGCTGACTGGTATAATATGTGGTACTGTCAAGTTTCAATCATGGTTTAGTCAGGGGTATATACCCGAAGCTCAAATATCGTCAGTCTATCCATACTACAGAATCCAGATTAAGATTCTATACTTCAAAAGTCACTTCTTCACTTTAGTCGACCATGAATGAAAAGAAGTCTAAAAAAATAATGAACTTGCCGCTTGCCACCTATAACCTTGAATTGTTTTCTCCTAACAGAGAAAGATCGTCCTACAACATTAAAAAAGAAAATCATTTTTTGCATAAGCGTTGATATTCATGCCTCCAGAGTCTGATCCTGTTTCATGATACCCCCGTTGCTTCATGATAAATTTGATTCAACATGTTTTGATTTGCATTTTGCATGTAACTTTTGGTTTAAAATTTAAACGGACTTTTTTGGCGCGTTTATACAGATAAAATAGATTTAAGAATCAAGACTCCAAAAGTTACGAGATATTGAATTTTTTTCAGTCTGTGCTACTAGCTAACTAAGAAGTACGCGCTACACTCCTAAGAATCGGATTGGTCCCCTAGCTTTCCCTGTTCCTTTAGTTCTAGAGAGTCGCCGCCGCTCATGACTATAACATATGTACAATGTATATGTAGTTGCATGTACCAAATATCAAACAATAAAACTGCGCTTGTTATGTTAATATGCACCATGCAGGTTCCACAAAATTCTTTTCCATCTAAGCACATATTTTTGCAGCTCTAGCTAACTTCCCTCAAATCAGGGATCTGCACGAAGAATTGGAAAATCTAGATATGGCGCGAAAGTGTAAAGTTAAACTCGACTAAACTGAAACTCGATTTCCGAAACGGTTTAAATTTTGTCTATTCTCGATTTAATAGGCTACATGAAATTTTACGTTTTCTTCCATTTACACCTTAACTCCATCATATCTTTCTACTGGTATTCTAGATGCTCTTGAGATCCGGACTGTCAAGGTGAAAACTGTGTCTTCCCTTCGTTAACAATTTACAAACTAGTAGTAATTGACATATTCCATCAAATTTCAACATATATGCAGTACGAACGAACCCACGGAAGAGCTCAAACTTGAGTGGTGAGGTTTACCTCCTATTAACTTGCCTTTTTATTGACAATGTTGAAACTACTTCTACGCATCCAGGCATTGTGTGTATATAACAGGGACAAAGTATTATAGACATTGTGATGATGGTGTCTTGAACTTTAGATCAATAAAAATAAAATCAAAATAAAGTTGGCGCACTTATGTCTCTAGATCATTCGTTACTTGTTGCTGAGAGTTGTAAATGACAATAATGAACAATTGCCAATGGGTCATTAATGCGACTCTGATCCTGTGTACAGAAAGGTCAAAAACTTCAGGGATTAAACCCCAATGTCCATCCAGTTCCTATAAGTTTGAGTTAAAGTAATAATCACCTAAAATTGAACTCTGAAGCAGTAAGTATTTTATATAATTACCTATTACCTATGTATTATTACACTAGCCCTGGATTGCTGGGTAATAATATTAAATATTGATCTTAGCGCTGAACAAACCAGCGCAACAACATTTGCCATGAAAATACACAATTTCCACCGACTTGAAACCACCAAAATTCAAATAAACTAGCTTGAGAATAAGTCGCATAAACAAAGAACCAAATTTTTTGACATATAATAAAGAACCATTGAACAATTAACCACTAGCCATGCCTTTTATTTGTTTGAATTAACACAATTGGTTTTTCTCGATCACAAACTCTGCAAAGTTGTGAAATTTCCCAATCGGGTAATCAACGAACAAATCTCACGTCATAGTTCCAAGTTTGCATAATCTCCCCAAAAACAAAAATTCAACCAAAAAAGAAAATTCTAATCTTAACCTCGAAGACCATAAAGATTGAGTTGCTCACACATACCGTCTATATACACTTGAACAACAATATCACAATCGAACTACTGACGAGAACTTCTTCAAATTAGGACAATTGGAGATACTACAAAATAATCATTCGTCAAGAAACCCCTGTATTGCTGCCACTCCTTGGTTTTCAAAGAAGTACAAGATCTAATCCAAGATACAAGAATTGCTTTTGAATTGAGTCATATCATTTTCACGAATTATAGAAGACATTCAATCACTTTCTATATCCTTCACTTGTCTACATTAAACACGAGCTCCACACAAAATCATTTCATTTTTATTCCAAAATTGAAACCCAACTACAATCATGGTGACTTTAACTTCTAGAGTACATGACCCGCTAAACAGCATCATTTTGGAAAAGAAACCACAGCCTAAAAAGAAAGGCATTCTAGAATATGCATTGAGAAAAAAGAAGAAGACTCCTGTCCCAGAGAAGAAAGTTTCTGAAGTTGTTGAACAAGAGAAGCCTGTTGATGTGAAAGCAGAGGAAGAAGCTCCAGAGGAGCAGTTATCAGATTTAAAGGAGGATGAAGCTGTTGAAGCTGCTGAAGCTGTTGAAGAACAGGACACTGTTGAACAACCTGAAGACTCTTCAGTGAAAAGCAACGAACCAGAGGCCCTTGAACCTGAACCAGTGGTCCCTGAAACAGAGGATGTTTCGTCTTTTGTTAGAACAGACGAAAACGACAAACCAATTGAAGAAGAAGTGGAAACTAAATACTATTCTCCATTCAGAACAGTGAAGCCAAAACGTCCAAACTCCAAGGTTACTTCTCAAAGATTTACTTCTCCTGTCTCCATCAAACTTCCAGGTATTTTCAGTAAACTCGATTCCAGACATAAATCTGAATTATCAAAATTGGAATCAGAAGAGAAGCAATTAGGTGCTGTCACTGAGAAACATAAAGAAGACTTGAAGAAAAGCGATGAAGCCCATGAAGATGAATTGACTCAGACAAGAAAGAGAATCGAAGAGTTAGAGAAAAGAAGACTGCAAGCACTCGAGGATCTAAGAATTGTTGAAGAAAGAGTTGAAGCAAAAAGAAAAGAAGCTGAAGCAAAGAGAAGATTGGAACATCCAGAAGAATTTGAGGATGAAGAGGAAGAACAAGGTGAAGAAGAAGAAGGAGAGGTTGATGATGAAGATCCAAAGAAACTGAAAATTCCTGTCAGTGAATCTAGAGAAGGTGAATTGGCTGAAACTGAACTTGATGAGTTGGTAAGCGAATCACCAGCTGCTCCAGAAAAGAAGAAACTCAGAAAACTCTTCGGCGTGACCATTCCACAATTTGGTGAAGTTTTCCCTGACTACTCCAAGCGTGAACCTAGAAAACCATTAACAGAAGAAGAGAAGAAAGAGTTGAAATTGCAAAAACATCAAGCAAAATTGAATGAGATAAAAGCTACCGCTGAAGCTGAACAGAAACGGATTGAAGCATCTTATAATGCAAGAATTGAGGCCTTGAAAGCAGAAATTTCTAAAATCGATTCATCAATTGTTGAGAATGAGGAATCAGCAACTCAAGAGCTTGAGGAAGCAAAGATCAAACATGAAGAAGAATTGAAAGAATTAGCAGAGAAACATGGAGAAGAGAAAGAAAACTTTGTAAAAGAAACTGATGAAACAGTTGCTGCTAAACTTGAAGAGATTGAGAAATTCAAAGAATTACAAGGCACTACAAGTGAAGAGTTAAAAGAAGTTGAAGCAAAGCGTTTAGAAATTGCACAGAACTTGGAAACTGTTGATGCAGAACTCGCTGAGATCACAGAAAATTTGAAAGCAGAACAAGAAAAACATGCTGAACTTTCCAGCTCTAAAAAGCTCAAACTCGATAAGATTGATGAGTTAAATGCCTCAAAGGCTGAATTGTTGAAAAAATTGAAAAAGGATGATAACAAGGCATCTGATGAAGATGAGTTTGTTCAAGAAATTCATGATATTAACGTGAAGATTGATGATATCAATAAATCAATTGATGATGATAAATTGAAATCAGATCAGGAATTCAAAGAACATCAAGAATCGTTGCTTGAAAAAATTACAGCTGCTAAAAAGAAAAGAGAGGCGTTGGTCAAGGAATTACACGCGAGTGCTAAAGATGATCTCTATGAGACCCTGGAAACAGAATCATATGTGGAGATTTGAACTTTGTGTCTTCCAGTTTGTGCTATAATTGTGTTTTTTTATTTGTCCTATTAATACGTTGAAAGTTATTCAAAGCTGTAAGCAGTCCCTTTAGACTCTAGTAGAAAACTTGCCGAATTTCGATTAGCTTCTGTTCCTTCTCGATAGCTTTGACTGCTATTGACGATTTCTTTATATGTTTGATGAATATATCAATACATCCAATCACCATCAACCTCAAAAAACTTGTAAACAAAAATGTCTGTCAATCTATCACTGCCTAACATCCCGCAATAACCTACCCAATGGTTTCATTTCTTGACAATTTCTCCAAGAGCTTTCAGTCTGGTCTAGAAGGAGTTACCAAAGAGGCTCAAAAGCTCTCCAATGACTTCACTCCTTTGGCCAAACGTACTGCCAGATTAGTCCAGGAAAAATTTGGTGCAATTGAAGATATCTCTGAACTACCAGAAGATTATATACTTCTAGAAAAGAAAACAGATGCTTTAAGAACTGTTTATAAAAAACTATTGACCATCACTGAAACATACGAAATCGAATCGTATGATTATCCTCCTAATATCAAGGAGTCTGTGAATGATTTATCAAAGACCATCAGTGATAGATTTCAGAGTTTACAGAGAGCTAGCAATACCAAAGAACTAGAGTCTGCATTGAATGCTGAATCTGGTCCTCCTCTTCCAAAGACATTAAACCATGAACTTTCCAAAGCTGCTAAGGCTTCACATGATACATTGGTCCAATTTGGAAAAGAGAACTCACTATCCCAGATTTTGTTGAAGTTTTCTGAATCTCAATCAAAGATCGGTAATAAGAGATTGGAACAAGATAAACTGATAATTGATGAATTCAATACCAAATTGAAAGAGATTCTTGAGAAGAGTTTCCAAGAAACAGCGAAGAACAGAAAGAATGTGGAAAATGCAAGGTTAAACTTCGATACATTGAGATATGAGATCAAATTGAATCCAGCAAAACAAGAATCATTACAAAGTAAATTAGATGAAAGCGAAGATGAACTAGTCAATGCCACTACCTTAGCCGTTGAAAGTATGAAGAAATTGATAGCTCCTGCGGAGAGTGTCAATTTGATTATCTTGTTCAATAAGATCCAACTAGATTATCATAAATCAGTTGCAGCTGAATTAGAAAGTTTGATCAAAGACCTAGAGAGTGTCCCAATAGAAGAAGATGAGGATGAAGAAGATGAAGAGGATGAAGAAGAGGAGGAGCAAGAAGACCCAGAAACTAAATAAGCTATCTAATACATCGTTTAACACATCGCCTACTTAATTTTGTATGATTATCACGTGACTTTGCACGTGACCTGTCACGTTTCTTGCTTTTTTCATGACATGTGAAACTTTAAGAAGCATTGTGTTTTAATTTCAAAACAAAATAGTAAACATTCAACTTATTCTGATAGACAATCTACTGTGACTTGGACTCCCATTTCAGCCATGTCAGAAAGTGATAGAGCACTCGATTACAGTGCAGAAAGCTTGACCGATCAGGTCATTGAAACAAGCGAAACAAAGCAGCAAGAAAGTATCACCATGAAGACGCAACGTTCTTATTCTTCATCTTCAACCACTCCATCCGGTTCCCCGTTGTTCTACTCTTCTGGATTCTACAGTACTAGCTCTATTGACAACTTACCAATGGAAAAGATGACATTCCTTGACTTATTGGATCCAGTATCGTCCTCTTCATTCATCTCAAAGAAATACACCAAAGTCAAAGAGAAGTCAATTAATAAGCTCAATCAATTGAAGATTGAATCTACAAAGAGAAGTAATAAATACATTCATGATATCAAAGATTTAGATGGGTTTAAGAAGAAATTAAAAGAGCGTGTGGATAAATTGGATAAGAGAATGAGTGGAATCTTCTATGCCTCAAATACCGAGAAACTGTTCTATGCGTTTGCTTTATTTACTGTTTTTATTGCTGGTTTCATTATTGGGAGCTACCCTCATCAATTTCACTTATTTTATACCCTCTTAGGTGTGATACTTTTCCCAATTAGAGCATACACATATTGGAAAAAAGCATATCATTATTTCTTAGCAGACTTATGTTATTTTGTTAATCTATTACTATTGACATTTTTATGGATAGCTCCACACTCTGTTCACTTATACACAGTGTGTTTTGCATTCACATTTGGTACATTATCATGGGCAGTGATAACATGGAGAAACTCTTTAGTTCTTCACTCTATTGACAAATTCACTTCATCTTACATTCATATCACACCACCTGTCGTTATGTACGTGATAACACATCATCTTGATTACGAATACAAACTTGAGAGATTTCCTGGTGCAGCTAAACTCACATCATGGCATTTTCTATCTGGGATTTTATGGACTTCATTCTATTATCTCATTTGGCAATCACTTTACCATTATTTCATAACTATTAGAAAAGCAGAGAAGATCAAACAAGGACGCGTCACATCATTTGAATATTTGCGTAAATCGATGTCCAAAACATATCTTGGGAAGTTTGTCAATTCATTGCCTGGTCATTATCCAGTTGTTGCCTTCACTTTAATCCAATACGGTTATCAACTATCTACAATGTCAATATGTCCAATTTTCTTTCGTTATAAGATACTGGCATCTATTTTCATAAGTGGTATCTTTTTGGTTGCTAGTTTCAATGGTGCCACATACTATATTGACTACTATGGAAAGAGATTAGAGAAAGAAGTTGCAAGATTACAAAGAGAAATTCAAGAATTGCATCAAAGTGAATACAATAGCGATTCCAATACGCTGAAGGGAGAAGAAATTAATAGTGAGGAGAAAAAGGACCAATGAAGGGAATTTGGGAATTTATCATTTATTAGGACTGTTATACATTTGGGGTTTACCTGGACTATATCCATCACCAATTTGTAGTAGGAAGTCAACTAGCAGAGCGTAGAGTGTAGTGTGTAGAGTGTAGAGTGTAGAGTTGGTGCTTATGTAACTTTTTGATTTTTTTTTTTTCAACAAAAAAAATGTGAAAAAACTGGAAAAGACGAACAAGTTGACAAGATTAAAGAGACTTCTACATATAATGTTCTCATTGGTTCGTAACTCAGTGGTGAAGAGTTCTTCTTCTCACATACGAGCCTTCCACAATGCTAGATATCTGTTAAACCAACAACAGCCACCAACTCCATCTTCCGAACCTCAACAACCATCATCATCAACACCATCAACCTCAAATAGTTCATTATCCACAGAAGACAAAATATCGCATTTGAATTTCTTGAAAAACTACTACAGTGATGATCTTGTGGAAAGTATCAAGCTTGCAGAAACATTTATTGAACCTGAACACTATGCTAATAGAAAAATAAGAACTACAGAATTTGCACCACCATATTTAGACGATTTCAGTAAAAAGGATAAATTTTGGGATACTCTAGAGATTGAAAATCCTATAGATTATGATTTCAGATTACCATTACAACCATCCCCTATTGATATTCCAGCAGGTTCCAGTTTGGCAGAGACTCGTGGCGCTGCTTTAAAACAAACCATTGCTAAAGATTTAGCACTATTGACCGGTTTGGATGAACAATACATTGACAGATTAACTGCTAAACCTTTAATTATGAAACGTGTTTCCAATCAGACTGCCAAAGGTAAGATTCCAACTAATTATGCCCTTGTTGTCGTTGGTGATAAAAGAGGTATGATTGGTATCGGAGAAGGTAAAGATCGTGTTGAAATGAGCAGAGCCGTTTCCAAAGCACATTGGAATGCTGTTAAGAACTTACAACATATTCCAAGATACGAAGATCGTACAATTATTGGTAACGTTGATAATGTTTTCCATGGTTGTAAGATCTTCTTGAGATCAGCTCCACCAGGTTTTGGTTTGAGAGTTAACCATTATCTTTTTGAAATTTGTGAATTGGTAGGTATCAAAGATTTAAGTGCAAAGATCTATAAGTCAAGAAACCCAATGAATGTCTGTAAAGGGTTCATTGAAGCTTTAGCCAAACAACAAACATTAGAAGAGTTGTCCAACAACAGAGGTAAGAAGGTTGTTGACATCAGAAAGACATATTATTCAGCTTAGAGGAGGGGTGTTTGTACATAATCATTGTAAATAAATTTCAATTAAACATGATGGAAAGTAGAAAGTAGATGAGTTACGATAGTACTACATGAATCAAATGAAAAAAAAAATAGAAACTGTTATCTTTTTTTATATCCCAAACCTGCTATTGAAGTAACTCCCAAAAGATCACGCTATATTGTGCGTGTCTTATGCATTTAACCAAAATATATTCCGTCAGCCATTCTTACAATGGCATTTGGCCATCAAAACTTGTTAAATACCATGAAATAAATAAACTTATGTTGGCTTCATCTTTAATCACAAGAACAATCGACTGAACCACATTCTTCGGTGTTCTTTACGAGTGGAATTCTTGTGTTGCAAGTACAGTCACAGTCTCTTTCAGCGGCTTTCTTGACGAGTGAGCCAAAGGAGCGCATTTGTGTAGTGGAGGCGAATGATCTGGTGACTGGGGATCTGATGGTGGTTCTAACGATTTGAGATAACATTATGGGTATTGACTGATGAGTTTGTGATGGGAAAATATTTTCTCAGGATGCTCGTGGGTATTTATACAGATAGCTGCTCGTTTCTTTTTAGATGGCGTAATTTATGGAGTTTGGGTGTTTTGGGCTGAAAGGTGTCAAAATTAGGCAAATTCACCCAAAAATTTTGGTGGAAGTTCAGGAAAGACGCGGTCGAATAAATCTGACGATTCATAGGATTCAGACAGTTTGGGAATGGTCAGATGTTGTGTTTGTAAAGTGTTTGTATCATTTAATCGTTGTTTGGTCACTTGAATGGGGTTGTCACTCCTCTTCCGAACTGTGGTTCCAATCTCACAATTTTTGTGCCAAATTATCTTTTTCTCCGATATAAGAGGGAAAATAACGATGCTTGAGGGAATCGAATTGGAAACGTTTCTGCCTCTTCGATCTATGCGTCGTTAATATCTACGTTAGTAAATATTTCAAATTGACATTTCTTGATAGTTGACGCGTCTGAATGACTAGGGATGATAGTTTTAGGTTATGAATTGTAATCTTAGATGGTCAGACAGTTATCGATTATGAACTCGAGAGAAATAGTGAGATTTGGACTATGAAAAAATGATAGATCTACAAATCCAGATCCATTAATTGTAAGTCACCGCTGGATCGTGATCAATTGATATTTAAGCTATAAGTATACATTCTATGTTATTTGTCTATCTCTCTTCATCTCACAACGATAGACAATCCCAGAATTTGCCTGATTGACAGTAAAAAATAACTGACAATTTTTTTCAGAATTTTTGAAGCCCTAAAAAAATGAAGTTTGTACAACATGTATGAACATTTGAACACTCAATTGGCAAAAAAAGAGGAACTCTCGCGCGGGGAATCGAACCCCGGTCCACCATGAATTGTCATATTCTTTCTCAAGAATACTTAGCGACAAACGGAGATTCTAACCACTAAACTACACAAGACTGTTCTTGTACACCAAAATGGGTTTAAAACCATGTTCAACTGAAAAATTATCCCAAAAATTGAAAAAATCCGTTTAAATCAGTCTATAAGGTTGCTCTAAGCAAAATATTAAAAGCAGATTTCATGCCCTTACCAGATATTATCATCAATCCATCCGATTCGTCATATCTCCTCCCGATCTTGCAGGATCTCAAATTTTTCAAAATAAAAAAATTTCCCCAAGATTTATACCACCAAATTCCGTCTGAAATCTTATTAATCTTATTATATCTGACAGATTTATCTCATATTATTTCCTTACATAGCATCTAAGTTCTTTATCGCAATATAATCATATCAGCGGGTCTTCGCTTTTGACCTTGATCTGAGGATTTTTAAAATCACAAAATTGGGCCGCCAGCTAGCTCAATTGGCCTTGTTTCAGGATTTAGTGGGTATCAATCCATTCAGATTTGTTTGATAGTGTGTTATGAGTGAAAACATTTGGTAATTTTAGCTGTTGTATAGCTAAATATTCCATCATAAACAAAAAATATCGATGATCTGAAAATTGGCTATGAATGTATCATTTATTTGATAAATTTAGGCAATGTATTTGATTAACAGCTCTGTATGCTCTGTAATTCCCTAAAAACAGTTCAGCCGGTGTTGATAATACCATTTATAATATTATGGGTACTGTATTTTTTTTATCAGCATAAAATGACGACCTCAAATAACTGGATCGAATATATTAATCAGTTAAATTATAGTCAAAATTTACGGAATTTATATTATAATTGATCAAATTTATTGAATTAATATAATTATAAGTAGTAATCTTACTTATGTCACTTTATAACCTTGTGATAAAATAAATTAGAAATATCTAATATTACCAGCTACTTTTGGACCCTGAAGTACTGATTTTGAAAGGAAAAATAATCAGCCTCATATTAAACACCCATGAAAATCAAAATCTGAACTATTTTCCCAGTTCTTCAAGAATAAGTAAATGAATTGACCAGAATCACCATCTATTTAGTACCCAAGATTCCTCCAAAGCAAATTCAAGTGATAGTACAGAATTTAAAACTATCCTTCCATACTATCTTTTCCACTGTTCACTAAAAATTCAAGTTATGGTGTCCTTTTTTACTCTGCTAACTTTAGCCCTGATCTTCACAGTTGTCAATAGTCAAGTTGTGTCCTCTCGTTTTAAACTGACTAACACTCAGGGAATCCTGGTGCTCACTGGTGCCATTTTACACGAAATTTCAGCTTTATATGCAACATGGGAACATTTTATTGAGAACTCTAGTGGAAATCCTACATTAAGTCTTTCTTTAGAAGTTTTGTCAAGGGGTTTGTATTGGGGAATTGGTCTCGCTGCATTGGGAAGAGTATCTGACTGGTGGAAACGTGATAGTGATGATTCACTTAGCAAATTATTGAATTCAGTGATTTTAGCGTCTCTCGCAACCGGGACAGCATCGGTCATTAGTCGTTTAATTGTCTAAATGACACTTACCAAATTAGCAGTGCCTTAAGCGATGAAGAATACAAAATAGGGCTTCATAGAAACCCAAGTTGTGGTAGTGCACTGTGCCGCTGGTCGATAAAATACTCTCATTAAACCCAGTGTTTTTGGTCAGATTTGTCGAGCTTGACGATTGGAACTGAATTTACATGTCTTTAGAAATCCAGAGACTCGAGGGAACATTAATATAATAGAGTTGTTATTTTGATAGTAGACAATACAGTACATGAAAATACAGCTCAATATAATCGATAAATATTTGATTCTAGTTCAGATCTTATTCAAATCTTAAAATTCTTGAACTGATCAGGAATTTCATAATTAACTCTCAATTTCTCCTTGACTGCATCGTCAATGTTTTCCAACAATTTATCTATTTGTTCAATCAACAAAACATCTTTCGAGTTAACTTTGACGAATCCTAAAAGATCTTTCAATTTATCACCATATCCTTTCGGTATCAACTCGATATCATTCATTACCAGATCATTAATCAACACAACTGCACTTCTTTTCATAGTCACATCTTCCTCTAATTCCAAGATTCCAATTGCACAGTCAACTGCATCATTCACGAATTTTAATAATCCAATCGCGTTAACTTTCAATGATTCACCAAGAATCGACATGGCCGACATTCTCAACTTGTTGTCAAGTTTGAAATTGTTGATCTGTTTGATGGTTCCATTGATGAGAATGTTGATCGATCCATCAGGATCAGATGTGTTTAAAAATTCATTCTTACGTTGAATGAAATTCAGAAGAACTTCACCAATCTTAAGTCTGTCATCTATTGTGTCACTTTTGGTGTCTTCTGTTGAGACTTCCGACTCTGTTTCTTCCTTGACGTCAAAATAATGATTCATTAAAGTTTTTAAAGTTTCAGATTCACTCAATTCAAGAATTTCATTAAGTGATTTGATAACATTGAGATAAATAAAAGGTTCTGTATCATGAAGTTGTAATAAATGTAATTCAATAACGTGATCAATTGACAGTATTTTCGATTTTTTAACAATTAATTGTCGAAGTAAATGAAGACCATGAGCACGGATAGGAACCAATGGATCATTCATATTAGTCAATGCCTTTTCAAAAATTTCTCTATCTTGTGATTCTTCCATTGTTTCTAAACTTTCTGTATCAATTTTAATTTCATTTGCCAAAAGATCTTTGATTCTTGAACTCAAAGTGACACAATATTTGTTATTAGGGAGTTTATCCAAATGTGTTGATATTTCAAGCAATGTAGATTCGTGTTTCGATTTGAGAATAGTTGGATTAGTTTCTGAGATGATTGCAGATAATAATTCTAAAAGAAGATTTAAATTATCCTGATCTTGTGAGTGATCATCAATTAATTCATCATCTGAATCTTCATCATCTGAATCAACAACTTCTGATTCATCATCTTTAGTTAACAAATTCTCATCCTTGTTTTTCAATTTCAAGATTAATATGTTATTGATTGTCAATAGTATATCTTCTGGTTTTTCTAATAACGTGTCTTTGAACACTTCATTCAATTTTTCCAATAACCTTAGATCAACTAATATCAAGAATGGATTTTCTTCATTGAGAATAGCATCTGTATCATCTTTATCGTTTTGTAAAATCCATCTATTCAAAATCAACAAAAATTCTTTCCTTATGAGATCCTTGTCATCAATCTCTTTTAATAAAGTGATGATTGACGTTATACTGATGTCCATATCATTGAAAAATTCTTCGTTTGAATATGCTTTATTTGATACCAATAAATCTTTTTTCCTTATACTGGTCAAATTGTGTTCAATGGTTGTAACAAAAATCAACTGCTCATCGATTTGAAACTTCACTAGATTTAAAATAATGTCATTCATGAAATCTGTGTTTTTAGTGACTTTGAAAAAAGATGTCAAGACCCTTAGTAAAATTTTGGAATAATCTAGTTTTTTTTTGGAAAGATGATTATAATAACCCCACAAGTTTAAAAATATAGGATAAAAAAGTTCATTGAGGAACTCAGGAGATGATTGTTTTGTTAATGATATCAAAACATTAAGAACATCATTCAATTCCTTTTCTGTGACTATTATTTCTTTATTCTGAACTTTAGGATTAAGTTTATCCCAAACTAATTTAAATAAAAAATCATGAACAATTCTCTTATTCAAACCATAAATTTTTTCAATAAAATTTGAAGAAACTGAAAGTAAGACCGGTCTATCAACAAACACAAGGATTTCATATATCTGAGGGAAAATCTTTTTAAAATATTCACTCTTCTTCATTGTCTTTGGAGTTGCTAACAATATTTTATTCACCGTATTGAATTTCTCAATGTTTATGTCTTCATCGTCTCTTATCCCAACAATATAATCGATTAATGCAATGACTCCATTAGGCCTATTTACAGCTAAAAGCGATAATTTCTGTGCAATGAAGTTTTTATAGTTTGGATTTGTTGTTGATTGAAGCATTAATGTGTAGATGGAGTATAAATTGTAAGTATCTGATTGATTTTCAAAAAATTCAAACTGTTCAATGTATGGTTGGTTATTATCTCTATCCGAATGTATCAGAAGTATCAAACAAGTGAAAATATCAATCAATCCAGCACCTTTGATCATCAATTCTTTCAAATCGTCATTCTTATGGAACAATTTTTGGAAATATTCAACAATTTTGGACAATACTTGATAAGTTTTAACATTATTTCTGATTTTATTATACTGGAACTTCTTAGACTTATCAGAGAATGATTTCATACGTCTTTGACTCAAAGGAATACCTATATCTATAGGCAGCAATGGATATATCAATTGCACAATTATCAAATTGATTAATTCATTAACGTATTTCAAATCATGTAATGAGATAGATATCAGGTTTGATTTTTCAGGATCATTGGCATTAGTTTCTTGAACTTTCTCAGCAAGGTCCTGTATCTTGAAAAAATATTGGAATGAACGATCAACAAGAGCATCAATCTTGTCAATGGTTTCTATACTCTCTAGTTCAATATTCAACTTCTCATAGTACTGATCCAGCGCAGTCGAGGAGATTTCCTCATTAATCTCGAGAAACTCGGCAATATCATCAAACAGCAGATCCAGTGGTGACTTGTGCCGCTGTTGTGGAACGTTTAACCCTTTCCTCACTGACATTGTGCTTTGAACATCAAATCATCACATCTTCACTTATATAAGGCCTATGAATTTTTTGATGAGCAGAGGCACACGCTCCATAACCGCCTCGGAATATTATATAATACCGAGGGTAGTCTACATATAGTGAAGGAAAGAGCCAATGAGAGAAAGGGACTGGTTGACCAAGAAAGAGACGAGAGCTGGGCAATGAAGAGGGATTGAACAATAAAGAGACATTGACACAGTTTCTCGAGTTTTAAAGGGAATTAGTTCAGTGTTTCGAAACACGATCAGATGTTTCATCAGCAGAGTCTGCAGACAATAGAAAGGGTCCACTGGCATTCTCCTTCTACAGCCACAGTGGGTCCCCCTTCCAGCTTCTAAGTTCATCTCTGCCTAGCTCTGCCTAGCTCCAGCCAATCATTAGAAGGACTGTGGACCCAAGAAAAAAAAAATCACCCCAAAATCGAAATCGAAAGTTTTTGTTCCTCCGATATATTTCGTATACAAAGGCTGAAAAAAGATCTTTTTTATCTCTTCCATCTACAACAATAAAATTAAATAGACCAGATGAAGCTTTCTGTTCTCGCCACCGTGGCCGCTGCACTCGTCGCTTCTGCTGACGGTTTCAGTCTCTCCACTTTGCTCAGCCGCCCAACAGTTGAAGACGCAGCCAGAATTGCGCGTACTTTGATCAACAGGGAATCCCTTGCCAATCTCAACACCATTTACCAGAATGGCGACGATGCTGGACTCCCAGTGTCGTTTGTCGAGTACTACGCTGATTGTGATAACGACGGTTCTTTGACTTTTCTCGCTGTTAACATGGGCTCTGCTTTCAAGAACATTGACCAGGGTTCATCAGTCACTTTGACCATCAGAACAGGTGATCATGGTTTCAACGAAGATGTCGACAGACAATATCCTGGCTCTAGACCAAACTCTGTTGCTGGCTCTCCAAGAATCAACCTTCGTGGTCATTTCACAGACATTGACTTTGAAACTGATTCTGAAAGTTATGCTAAAGTTGAAAAATGTTTTGTTAACAGACATAAAGATGCCGTTTGGTGGTTACCAGGTAATCCAATCCATAAGACCCGTTTCTCCAAGTTCGAAGTTGATGACATTTACTTCTTAGGTGGGTTTGGTGATACTGGATACATTGGTAAGATCCCTGTTGAGTTATATAAGAATGCTGAAACTTTAGACTCTTTTGATGATGAAGGTAACAATTTGTCTGTCTTAAGAAATGGTGAAGATGACATCAAGGATGTTGCTTTCCAAGCATATCTATTGAAACATCAAATTAAAGACTTATCGAATGGTTTCTATAATCAAATTGATGCCAAATCTCAAATTGTTGCTAATTTCTTAAACTCTGAATCTAAAGATGAAGAAGTTGTTTTAGACTTATCAGAAGAAAATGAAGCTTCTTCAATTGTTGATTTGTTCAAATCTAAATTCGGTAAAAGGGATCTTGAAAAAACTACTGCTTTGAAATTAAACAATTTGTCCCAGGAAGAATTGAAAGAAGTCTTTGAAGGTTTAGAAAATTTAAAATCTAAAGTCACTGCTTACTCAAATGATTTGATTACCAAGTATGAATTACCAACTGATGAAGAATTGAACCTTACTGAAAAAGATGATGAAGAGGAAGAAGACAACACTCCAAGATATCCTCCAAGATTCAACCGTAACAGAAAACATGGTCAAAGATTTAGAGAAATTCAAGAACATGAAAACGTTGATCCACATCATGCTTCAAACCCACACAAATTATACTGGTACAAAACAGACGAACATGCTCAAAGAATTGGAGAGATCCATGAAGTTGATTCTAACCCACACAGATTGAACAAACATGGTCAAAGATTCAGAGAGATTCAAGAACATGAAAATGTCGATCCACACCATACTGCTAATCCACATGAATTGAACAAACATGGTCAAAGATTCAAAGAAATCAAAGAACATGAAAATGTCGATCCACATCACACTTCTAATCCACATCACCAACAATCAATCTTTGCTCAAATTATGGATTTCTTTGGTGTTAAACTCCATGGTGATAAATCAGGTAAATACCACCACAAAGGTCAACATAAATATCATCACAAGGGTAATTACCACCACAAGGGTGACTACCACCACAAGAACAATGATAAAGTTACTTCTGAATACGTTAATGTTGATTCTATCAAAGAAGAAACTGGATTCTCAGTCTCTGTTATCCCACCACGTCATGATTCCTCTGATTCAGTTGATAAAAAATCCAAATTGAGAATCACTAGTGATAAACATTCTTATAGAATTGTTGAAGGTTCTAAACATGCCAAACCTGGTTTTTACTCAAGTCATGAACTTTACAAAGCTCATCATAAGACTGAAGAAGTTCCTGAATGGGTTGTTGATGAAATGGTGATTGTTGTTCCTACTGAAGAATCTAAAGAATCTCAATTGTTCGTCAACCAAGTTGCTCATTAGAGTTGGTCTTGAAACTCTTTTTGAAGCTTCATTCTTGAGACTTGATGAGTTGACTTCATTATGATCTTTTTTTTCTTTCTTTTACTTTTTTGTTATTTTTGTGATTTGATATTGGTTCACTGGCGTGAAATGGTAAGGTACTATTGCTTTTTTGTTTTCTATTTTTTTTTTGTTTTAATCTGTTACGATTATCACCATTTTATTGGATCATGTTGATCCATCGATCCAGTTCTTTTTTTTCCCCTTATGATTATGATCTACTCAAGGACTCGTTTCTTGATATTACTTTTATCTTTGAATTTATACTTTTTTAAACTTTTAAACCCATTTGTAGTCCTTATCATAGAACTCAAACTATCACCTACAACATGATACATAAACTTTTCAAATCTAGCACTATATTAATGGCAAAGTGATGAGCAAAATATGCTTCTTCTATATACGATATCCCAATATTTAAGCACCAAGAACGTGTCCTTGTCCTTGAAATCCAGTCACGTTACCTGTTTCTTCAACACTCACCATTTGTTCTGCGTTCAAAACACTATAATATTCACCATCCCTGACATATTTAGCATCTTCTTCTCTGTAATATTTGACAAAAGAAGGAATCAATTCAATTAATTTAGTAGCTTTAACTTCAATCCATTCAATAATTGATGATTTTGGAATTAATACTTTCAAATATCCTAATGCTAAGACATAACCCATGATCAATCCGAATAAATGACCAATGAAACTTGATCCAGGAACAAAAATCGCAATGAGCACTAATGGGATCAAGGGTGTGTAAATAGTTGGAATGGAAACTGTTGGAGTGATCGTGTAAGTTGCATTGATAAGACTCTCGTGATATGCGAACCATCCAAGGAATGAAAACACTAACCCACTTGCACCTAGAATGCTTGATTCAGGATAGAACACGAAACCAACAAATGAGTATAAGAGTCCAGTTGTGACGGTGAGTAAATTGAGCACAACACCAGTGTACACAGTTCCGTTACGTCTTTCAAAATTCGACATTGAACTGATTAGACTGGCAATGTTGAAGACCAAGTGGAAGAAGGAAAGATGACCCATTGAGTAGAAAGAAAGTCTGTTGAGATCAAAGTTTGCGAGATCGGATGGTGCGAGTGAGATGCTGTTGTTAACCGGGAGAATGAAATTGAGGAGGTAGAGCACTGTGAGGAAAATGGAGAGCCCAATAGTGAGAGCCGGGGGAAACGTGGTGCGGTGGAGAACGGCTGGCAGCTGCATTGGATCCGATGTTTGATGTTTGACGTTGATATCGTTGAATTTGAAGAAACCAAAAAAAAAAACACGAACAAAAAAATATCAAAAGGTAAACAAAACATAACCATGAAAAGACGATTCTTAACAATTCTTCACTTTTCTGACAAAAACTTTGCAACTTTCTCAATTTTGACGAGCTCTTTACGCTGATCTGGAATGCTCTCTTTCATTTGTAGAATCTTATCGATTGCATCTTCGTAAACTTGTCTAACATCGTCTAGTCTCTGGAGCTGTTGATCTGGGACAAGCACCTCATCTTGATCCTGTTCCTCTTCTGTCTCGACATTCGCTTTCAAAGCACTGTCGAGCACTTCCTGGAACGACTCGTCGTACTGTCTCGTGACGTCTGCCGGTCCACTTTTACGCAGTGTCGTGAGCTTCACAGTTTCTTCTTCAACCTGAACCCATAGTTTCCTCACTTGTTCAGCGAGGTTGAAGTCAAATGGTTCGGTTTGCAGCAGTTGCTTGTTCTGGATGATGTCGTTCAACGAGAGATCACTGGATCCACTCCCGTCAACAATGGACACGTTGCCATCCAACGCAGTGAAGAGTTCAGTGATGAAGTCATCAACATGAGTTTGGACACGGGTCTTTAAAGTGTCGTGAGGGTCTGCGTTCGGAAGGTAGAGATCGAGTTTGCGTTTGGACGCGGAAGCGAGCTGCTGGTGGAGATGGAGAACGTCGCTGCGTGCGAGTGGGACGGTGGGCATTTCGTGTTTTTATTGGTTGTTTATGTTTGTTTGTTTTTGTTTTCAAACATCAACACTTTAAAGAAAATCAATATATAGAACAAAATTGAAGAATTACAAGACAATGCCATAAAAAGTGATGTTAAACCATTGAATCAAACTAGACAATAACCATCTTTAAATCTATATACCACTACAACTCACGCTGAATATCCAGTGCTCGTTGCAAAACTTCCTCAACTGTTGGTCTGTCACTAGGCTCTACCGTCAAGCACCACCGTATCAGTTCATTAATATCATCAGAGTACCAACTTTCAGCACGACGAGGAACGCTGTATTGACCCGTTGCAATTGCCATATTCATGTTTCCCCCATTCTCCACCTCGTGTTCAAAAGGTGAACATTGGTACAGTAAAGCGTACAAAGTGCATCCAAGGGACCAAATATCAGATTTCTCATCCAACGTTGTGTTTGTTTGCACATCCAATAGTTCAGGTGCACGATATGGCAACGTACAGTGTTCGGCAAACTGTTCTTGTAATGTAAGAGCTTGTGATCTTGAAGTCACTGTAACACGAGCACGATCACAACTTCCCAAATCACAAAGCACTGGGATTCCATCTTTACTGAGCATCACATTTGCAGGTTTGATATCCCGATGTGCATAAGACACGATGGATCCCAATTCATGTGTTGAAACTGGTAATGTATCAACATCTGTTCCATTATCTCCAAGAGAAACTGCCTCATGAATCAAACCGGCAACGTCATCATTCTCACTCTCAGGGTTCAATAATGGATCATCTTCTCTGTCTGAAACACCAATCGTTGGCACATCAACACCACTTCTCAATTCATGTCTATGCATAGCTTGAAGTCCCCTACACACTCCCACGAAAAGCCTTATTGCCTCGCTTTCCTCAATATGTGTCTCATCAAACGCATGTGCGTTTATCACATCTTGTAAAGATCCATTCTCAAAGTACGGCAGTAGTATATACACAACTTTCCCACCATCAACCTCTTGTACAACACAATCTTGTATCGAACTAATCACAAAAGGTGAACTTTGAAACTCTTTATAACTAGCAACTTCACGCATTGCGAGCCTTAGCTTAGCACTTCCTTCAATCCCGGCACCTCCACATCTGATCTTCTTCAATGCATATCGTGAACTCTTTGAATCAACACTATGAACTAGATAAACAAAAGAGAACCCTCCTTCTCCTAACAACTTTTCAATCTCAAAAACTCCATCGTTTATATGCAGCGTAGGACCCGAAAGCCCCAGACATTCAAAACAACACTGAAACCAGGACATGAGATGTGTTCATGTATTGTGCAAATATCCCTAAAGTCTACCAATTTCAATCAATCAGTGTACATTAAAACATGCAAATTGTCAACATTGAGATGACTTGATTTTGTATTTTGTATTTTGTTAGGTATTACGTAACTTCGGATATAAACTATAAGACCGACAAGAATACTAAACGTAAATAGGGAAAGTCGTACTAACCACTGACTAGATTATAGGATGATTCTATGATGGCCATCTTTATTAGAACTGGTTAATCATTTTAGGACCGGCTTGTTCTGAGTTTATTTTCCAATATCCAATTTTAATGTTTGACACAATTATTTCTCTTTCACACTTTCAAAGAATCAAAACTGGTTTCTTACACTTGAAAGATGCATTTACATAGATCTTTATGATGTATTATGGCTTATCAGATTTGAGTTTTCAATATACTTTTCTTAAAAATTTCTCGTTTGTTTTGACCAAATATAATTCTTCTCGTAGTCTCTCAATTTATTCCAATTAACTCATTGAATTATTGGAATGAAATAACTATCAACAATGTCAGCATTCAAATGGATGATAGACCTTTTCAGTTCCGGAGACAAAGAGGTTTCTACAACCTCAATCTCAAAATCTCCGACAATTTCTGAAAATATCACAGATAGAAAATATCCTCTGGCTTCTAAACACATCCTCTTGACTAAGAGCCTCAAGAGCACCATGTTGGAACAAGCCGAATCTTACCTAGACCCTAATATTCTTGCTATTCAACTTCAACTTCTCAAGATTCATGAAGCAAACTTTGTAATTAACTTTACAGGTGAAACCCCAATTATTACAAAACGTTATGGTTTGCAGTCTTCGGTTGAAAACTTTTTGAAACAACATACGGACAATATCAATCATTTCAAAGTGGCCAGCTTTGAAAATAATCTGACTGTTGATGCTGTTTATTTTGTCAACGTTTTAATTGAGAGCGGTTTGGTGATAATTATTGCTGTAGAATGGTTGGTTCAAAACGAAGAACAACTTATCGAATGGGGTGAGACTTCTGATGGTGCATTTTGGACCGGTTGGATCAAACGAATCATTGAAGAAGAAGATGATGGGTATCTTTCCAAGACTAGTGAGGCGTTGGAAGAAACGTTTGATATCCTTAAAAAATTAATGGATATGACTCCAGGACACATCATCTCAACATATAACCGAAAATTGTGCGAAATCCACACTTATCCTGCTCCAACGGCTTATAGGGGCTCATTGTTGAACTTAGAGTCAATACATTATGATGAGGAAGGGAAACGGAATCTGGTCAATCAGTTTCAATCTCAAATTACCCAACATGAAGATATTGTTAAAGTCATGAAGATATTGTTAAAGTCCATGAAATACACTTGAAAAATGTCATGGTTTACTCATTATACACCATCAAAGTTCTCGACGAAAAGTTTAATCGAGCCCTAAAGTTTGAAAAATATTTGGCATCTCTTGAAGAACATCTTGATGATTATAATGGGTATCTTATCGAGAGTCTTCGACTGAAACTAGAATTTTTGAAAGTGTACATTGATTGTGTCACAAACTATAAACCTATATCTATTGAAACCCCTTTAGTTGAGTTTGCGTTTGCTTCAATACTTGCACTTGAGAAACTTCTTCTAGAAAATGAGGTCAAGCTTTCCGAATTTGAATTGAGCGACGACAAGACTGTGACTCAAGTCAAGGCAATATTTGAAAGAACTAATGAAATTCTCGCTCAAAGCGATCAAGTATTGTATTTGGGATTTGACGCTATCCAGGAACACTCAAGACAAAAAGAAAAACCTCCTCCTTATAGTTGACTGTTGTTGTAAACACTGAGGTTTATACCCGTACAACTACTAAGGCTTCAAAGCTGATTCTATGATTGATAGATGATGATTTGATTATTGAAACTTTATAAGCCTGAACCAGTCAGTATACTCAACAATGAACTTTAAAATTTTTCCAATTTTCTGGCTCTAGCACTGGCTATATGTGAAACCAAGTGTAAATCCCATGTGTTGTTATATCAATGTTACGATTATATGTCTTGTTCTTGGTTTTCTGTAGTTTTAAGCATGATGATTGATGATTGACTGAGTGATTGGTGATTGGTGCTGTGATTATCTAATTGCTTACACATCAAATTTTCAAAACCAAAAAAAAAAAACATCAACATGAACAAAAAGTTAGAGAAATAGATCTTTAGTACATTCAAGAGTTACAACCATGTCCATCCAGACCGTCGCCCACAACAACGACGACACATCCAAGCCACTGTCTCTGATTGCCGCACACTCGCACATCTCTGGGCTCGGGCTCGATGAGAACCTGCAGCCACGCACTGGCAATGAGGCGAACTCTCAAGGAATGGTTGGTCAATTAAAAGCACGTAAATCAGCTGGTGTTATTTTGAAAATGGTGGAGAATGGTACCATTGCTGGTCGTGCTGTTTTGATTGCAGGACCTCCATCCACGGGGAAAACTGCTATTGCTATGGGATTAAGTCAAGAATTAGGTAAAGATGTTCCATTTACAACTATTGCAGGTAGTGAAATTTTCAGTCTTGAATTAAGTAAAACTGAAGCATTGACTCAAGCTTTTAGAAAATCTATTGGGGTTAAGATTAAAGAAGAAACAGAGATGATTGAAGGTGAAGTTGTTGAAATTCAAATTGATAGATCCATAACTGGTGGTCATAAACAAGGTAAATTAACAATTAAAACTACTGATATGGAAACAATTTATGAATTAGGTAACAAGATGATTGAAGGATTAACAAGTGAGAAAGTTCTTGCTGGTGATGTTATTTCAATTGATAAATCATCAGGTAAGATTACTAAACTTGGTAGATCTTTTACAAGATCAAGAGATTATGATGCAATGGGTCCTGAAACTAAATTTGTTCAATGTCCAGAAGGTGAATTACAAACAAGAAAAAGTGTTGTTCATACAGTTTCTTTACATGAGATTGATGTTATTAATTCAAGATCTCAAGGATTTTTAGCCTTATTTAGTGGTGATACTGGTGAAATTAGAAGTGAAGTTCGTGAACAAATTAATTTAAAAGTTGCTGAATGGAAAGAAGAAGGTAAAGCAGAAATTATTCCAGGTGTATTATTCATTGATGAAGTCCATATGTTGGATATTGAATCTTTTTCTTTTATAAATCGTGCTTTGGAAGATGAATTTTCTCCAATAGTGATTATGGCTACAAATAGAGGTGTTTCAAAAACAAGAGGAACAAATTATAAATCACCACATGGTCTTCCATTAGATTTGTTAGATAGATCAATTATTATTCAAACAAATGTTTATGGTGAAGAAGAAATTCAACAAATTTTATCAATTAGAGCACAAGAAGAAGAAGTTTCATTAAGTGTTGATGCTTTAAATTTATTAACTAAGATTGGTAAAGAAACGAGTTTAAGATATGCATCAAATTTGATATCTGTTTCCAATCAACTTGCATTGAAAAGAAGAAGTGATGTTGTCGATTTAGAAGACATTAATAGATCATACTTGTTATTCTTAGATTCAAAAAGATCAGTTTCTTATTTGGAAGAATTTTCAGGTCAATACATTGATGATTCTGGTAATGTCAACATTGGTAATTCAAATGATGAAGCAATGGACACTTCTGCTTGATGATTCGATGAACTAGATATCATTTAAGAAATAAAATGTACAGTAGTATAAAATAATGAAATTCTTTTGTTTTTTTCTGTATATTGATAGTAATTGTGATATTATTTTTTTCTTGCATGTTGGAATGTGAAATGATAAGGTTAACCAGAACCTTTTGTATTCAAGATCAAAGCAATAATCATACCATACAACCCTAACACTTCAGCGAAAATCAATATTAAGACAATCCCAACGAACAAACGAGGTTGATGCATGTATTTCCTCACCCCTTCATCACCAACAATCCCAATAGCATACCCACTAGCCAAGCATGCGAATCCAACAGACAGACCACATGCAAGATGCATGAATCCATGGAACAGTGTGTATTCGTGCTCTGGGTCTAACCCACCAGCTATTAAAACTGCAACGACTAATCCATAGACTGATAAAATACCAGACATAACAACGGGAATCAAAGACTTCATGATCAATTCAGGTTTGAAAGTACCGATACCAGCGATACCAACACCGGACTTGGCAGTACCGATGGCAGCACCGGCACAACTGAGTGTCATTGCTGCTGCACACCTGTGAGTTGTTAGTATACTTCCTCTCAAGTGCTAATTATATATACGTACCCTGCAAAGCCAAAGAAAGGCGCAAAGTTAGGCGCAAGTTCTTCTGCAGACCTGTGGACGGTTAGTATTCATGGGCTCGGAATGAAGGTTTGACAGTGGATGAACGTACATTTAGACGGTGTAAGTGTGACTGTAGTGTTGGTTATATTGAAAGGACTTTGGTTTTCTGAGCAGCCAAACAGAAAATGAAATTCGCGGGTTTATGTGAGTGGTAAATAAATGATGGTTAGACTAAAGAAGTGTATAGGCGTATAGGTAGAGGTGTATGTGCCTTATAATTACAGATCACTTATAAAGACAACGACTCTCCCCTTAATACCGTTCACTCTCTTGCAAGTCACGTGACTCACCTCTGAAATTCCCTGAACTCCGCCATTTTAAGCGCCGGAATTAAATCCATCTCCATCACCAAAAGTCCCGGTTTTGCTCCGGAGATAAATCCGCGAGTTGGCGGAACACCGTTATTCAGTACAAATTGTTACATAACTCACAATCGTGTATTGACATTATTAATTTCGAGTGTTTACATTCATTTGATGCTGATGATTCCCAGTGTATATAAAGAGAAGAAGATGCCCACTTTTCAAACAGGTTCTCACATCTTCATCATTCTATAACAATCATGGCTGGACAAACTTACTTCATCACCGGTGCTAATCGTGGTATTGGTTTCAAACTTGTTGAGAAACTCGCATCAAATCCTGAAAACATCGTCATTGGTACTTCAAGATCCCCTGCTGATTCAACTGACTTAGTCAACCTATCTAAATCTAACCCAAAGGTTCATGTTGTTAAACTCGATGTTAAATCAATTGAATCAATCAACGAACTTGATTCTCAAATTTCTACCATTGCTGCTGATGGTATTGACGTTTTCATCTCAAATGCAGCCCTTGCTGGTCCTGAATCTTTCAAACCTGCTTTTGATGTTGCATATGATACATGGGTTGATTATTACAAAACCAATGCTCTTGGTGCAGTCTTTACCACCAAAGCTCTTCACAAATACTTATTGAAGAAATCAACAAAGAAGATCGTTTTCATTTCAACTGCAGGTGCTTCATTGTCCAATTACTTCCCTGTCTCAACATCTGCTTACGGTCAAAGTAAAGCTGCTTTGAATTACTCATTGTTGACACTTGACGGTGAACTTAAAACTGATGGATTTAAGATTGCAGCTGTCCATCCAGGTGTCGTCTCTACTGAATCAGGAAACAAAGTCCTGGACACTTTCCCTCCTCCAATTGCTGAACATGTTAGATCAACTGCCATCACTCCTGAAGAAAGTAGTGCTGCTATCTTGAAAATCGTTGATGAATTAGATGAGACTAAAAGTGGTAAATTCTGGGGTTATGATGGTACTTTGATCCCATTCTGATTGATTTATCCTGTTCTAAACCTGGTCTGGAATCAAGATTTATATTGGGTTGTTCAAACATGGGTATAATCTATGTATTTCTAATAACAATTCCAATCTTAAAAATTTTTGTACTGTAATTCAACTTTGTTTATCATTGAAATATAGCATCGACCATTGATGATTTGTAGCTTGACACTTGTTACTTCGTTACTTAGTTGTCCATAGTACACTCTCCATTTTAATAAGAGTTTCCGACGCTCATCTTTATATCACTAAATTATCCTACATTTTTTAAAGTTTTTTTTTTCTAACAAAGTGTAAACAAACGAGGTACAACCTGCATAAATGATGTATCAACTTTGTTTCAAATCCCAAAACAAGGGGCAAAAAAAAATTTCATGATGAAGTCTTAGTCTTCACCTTTACACAATCTCCACCAAATCCTCATCTCGATGCTGACTCGATTTCATATGAAGATTTACACATTTCTGATCTTTACTAGTTTTGTCTGGTGTCAATCAGATCTCGAAACAGTACATTATTCAATTCAAGACATGATCTTCAGGTATAAGAACCTAAGCATAAAAAATCCTCAAGTTATTGACTTACAACTGTCTTCATTTGAATCTGGACATGGATCCAAAGATGGAAGTCTTGATTATTCAAATACTTGTATCAAAGATGCAATTCGTCCAATTTTAAAACAATGTTTACAATCTGACAAGAGCATAAACGAGTTGAATTTAAAACTACGATCAAGAACTGCGGCTATGCTTAGCGTTTGTGAGTTTGAAGTTGCAGGGGTAGAATATCCAAATGAATGTCAATCGTCAAATGGTGATTCGATGGATTCATGCGTGGTTGCCATTGAAGAAAGGGCACAATGGTGGACTAGTTACAGTGGATACTATCGCAGTATTGGTGAGATTTGTCAACAGGAAAGATTACCCTTTGAGAAAGAAAGTATCTTGAACATGTTTATGGATGTTGCATCACAGTATGGTGATATGCTTGAATTTTTTAAAGAGTATTCATTCATGTTTGATGGGTTTAAAAAAAATTCACAAGACTCATTTATCAAAATGTTTGAATACATGGATGAGTTAAACGTTAAGAGTGATGAACAAAAAACACAATTCAACGAATCATGGGAATCAATGAGATCAAAACTAAATGAAATTTCTAAAATGTCCAATCAAGTGACTACAATGATGGTTGATCAAAACAGACAACTTAATAACGATCTAACTGATCTTTTCAATCAAGTTGAGTTCAATTATGACACACATTTAACTTCAATGAATGAAAAATTCATCAAAGAGATGGATATGAGGCAAGATGCAATTAATGACGTTTTAACCAAAACCTACAACGCTAGTATCGGAAACCTAGAATTAGCATCACTACTGTCATACGAGCTGGATGAAAGCACACGGCGAGCACATCATGTCAACGGAGTCCTGTTAGACATCACGATAACATTGCATCGGGCGAAAGACGCGATAAGACGCGTCATGAGCCTGGTGCGAGTATTCAGTGGGAGGGTATGTGCCCTGTTTGCTAGTACCACACTCGTTTGTGGCCTATTGCTTCACTTGACACTGCCATCTCTAGTTGTACACGCAGCCGGTATCGCACTACTGGCTATTGTCCCCGGTTCAGCATTGACACTGCTACTGCTGCCCCTCAATTGATCCCCTCTATTGTTAGCAGCCCTGTAATCTTTCGTCTAAATTTTGGGTAAATCCTGGGCCCAACAAAAAAGGAAAACACAGGATGTCACGTGACTCTCCTATTAGCATCTACAATTAACGACAGCTAAACTATCCGGTATTCGCCTGTAAACCAAGCTGTGTGTTTCTCCCCAGCACGTGACACTGCTCTTGGTAAACGCTAGCCACTGTGCTCCTCCCGCTGCCCCACTAAAGGACGGCCGGAACCGGTTTTTGATCATTTGCGTCTCTCCAGTCTTCCTAAATTTTTCACTTTTCGCGATCTGACCTTTTGAACGAAATTATAAACTTAAACGAATTTGCACAATTTCTCAAACTTTTCTAAAACCTCTGATCCAATTGGTTATCTAAAACTTACCCAATGACTACAGGTACCCATAAAGTCGTCCACGAGGCCAACACCGCCAAAACAATCCCGGCTCCACAGGAGTTCTTCGACAAACAGGCCCCAAGAAAGCCATACCTTTCATCTTTGGAAGAGTACAAGCAGTTGCACAAACAATCCATTGAAGACCCAGAAGCTTTCTTTGGTCCTTTGGCAAATGAACTTTTGGACTGGCAAAGACCTTTCGATAAAGTCAAGGCTGGATCCCTTGACAATGGTGATATTTCATGGTTTTTAAATGGTGAATTAAACGCTTCTTATAATTGTGTTGATCGTCACGCGTTCGTTAATCCATCAAAACCTGCATTGATCTATGAAGCTGATGATGAAAAAGAAAACAGAATCATCACTTTTGGTGAACTATTGAGACAAGTTTCTGAAGTTGCTGGTGTTTTGAAATCATGGGGTGTTAAGAAAGGTGATACCGTTGCTGTTTATTTACCAATGATTCCAGAAGCTGTCATTGCAATGCTTGCCGTTGCAAGACTTGGTGCTATTCATTCTGTTGTCTTTGCTGGTTTCTCCGCAGGTTCTTTGAAAGATCGTGTTGTTGATGCTAGTTCTAAATTCATCATCACTTGTGATGAAGGTAAAAGAGGTGGTAAAACCGTTCATACCAAAAGAATTGTTGATGATGCTTTAAAACAAACCGATATCGTTGAAAAAGTGCTTGTTTTCAAAAGAACCGGTTCTGAAGGTATCCCAATGGCTGAAGGTAGAGATTTTTGGTGGCATGAAGAAACCTCTAAAGCTAGAGGTTATCTCCCACCAACCCCAGTTAACTCTGAAGATCCATTGTTCTTATTATACACTTCTGGTTCAACAGGCTCTCCAAAAGGTGTTGTCCACACTACTGCTGGTTATCTATTAGGTGCTGCTTTAACCACCAAATACGTTTTTGATATTCATCCAGAAGATGTTTTATTTACCGCTGGTGATGTTGGTTGGATTACTGGTCATACTTATGCCTTATACGGTCCTTTGGTCCTTGGTACTGCTTCAATCATTTTTGAATCTACCCCAGGTTATCCAGATTATGGTCGTTATTGGAGAATTATTGAACGTCATAGAGCAACACACTTTTATGTTGCACCAACTGCTTTAAGACTTATTAAAAGAGTTGGTGAAGAAGAAATTTCTAAATATGATATCTCTTCATTAAGAACATTAGGTTCTGTTGGTGAACCAATTGCTCCTGATTTATGGGAATGGTATAACGATAAGATTGGTCAACATGCTTCTGTTATTTGTGATACTTATTGGCAAACAGAATCAGGTTCACACTTGATTGCTCCATTAGCAGGTATCACTCCTTCTAAGCCAGGTGCTGCAACTTTACCATTCTTTGGTATTGATGCTGCCATTATTGATCCAGTTTCAGGTGTTGAAATTAAAGAAAATGATGTTGAAGGTGTTCTTGCAATTAAATCATCATGGCCTTCAATTGCAAGATCAGTTTGGAATAATCATGGTCGTTATATTGAAACTTATTTGAAACCATACCCAGGTTATTATTTCACAGGTGATGGTGCAGGTAGAGATAATGATGGATATTATTGGATTAGAGGTAGAGTTGATGATGTTGTTAACGTTTCTGGTCATAGATTATCCACTTCTGAAATTGAAGCCGCATTGGTTGAACATAAAGGTGTTAGTGAAAGTGCAGTTGTTGGTGTTGCAGATGAATTGACTGGTCAAGCCGTTATTGCATTTGTTTCTTTGAAAGCTGGATACTTAGTTGAAGCAAATGCTCAAATTCAAGATGAAAATGATCATATTACTCCAGAAAAATTAAGAAGAGAATTAATTTTACAAGTTCGTGGTGAAATTGGTCCTTTTGCAGGTCCAAAAACCGTTATTATTGTTGATGATTTACCAAAGACAAGATCTGGTAAAATTATGAGAAGAGTCTTGAGAAAAATTACTAGTCAAGAAGCTGATCAATTAGGTGATTTATCAACTTTAGCTAACCCTGAAAGTGTTGAATTCATAATCAAAGAAGTTGATACTCAATATTTCAAGAAATAATTCAAATCTTGATCTAGCTGTGTTGATAATTTTTTTCTTGTGTGTGTCTGTGTTGCTTTTTTTTATATTGTATTGTTGCTTATAGTTGCATATGTTTTCTACTTTTGATATATAAATATAGTTATAAACTTGAAGATAAAGAATACTTCAAAAAGTATCAAAGATTACTGTGGGTTTAATAACTTGTGGTTTTTTTTATTTTGTTATTTAGAAGAATTTTCTATTATATTTATTAGATAACTTTTGATGTAGGTGTGGAGTTCGTAAGTCTGCTTGATAATGATAAAATATGCACGGTATAACATCAGACATCCCCATTGCTTTTTTATTTTGGTCACTAAATTCAAATCTTTAATCTCACTAACAAAATTACCACATCGCCAAAATAAATTCGTGCATCGGAACTTTAAAAAGAAAAAAAAAATTATTTCAAGCACTTTAGAAGAAACTGTTTAAAGAGAGCAAAATGGCAACTCAACTAAAACCACAAGAGTTAACACAAGAAGAAAACGATATCATAGTCGATGATGCTCGTTTCGGCGATCTTGAATCATTAACTGCAATTTTCAGTGAGATTCCACATTCTCAACTCTTAGACATCAAACAATCAGATACAGGTAACACTACGCTTCATATGTCAAGTGCCAATGGACATTTAGAAGTTGTTAAATATTTACTAGGTGGTCTAACTACGAGTGAAGCCAATAGATTCGTAAATTTACAAAATTATCAAGGAAACACTGCGTTGCATTGGGCTTCATTGAATGGACATTTAGAAGTTGTTAAATTTTTATGTGAAGAATATCAACCAGATGTGTTCTTAAGGAATAAATTCAACCATGATGCTATTTTCGAAGCTGAGAACAATAACAAAGAAGAAGTCGAACAGTATTTTTTGGAGAAATTTAGTGTTGAAGATCAAGTTGAATCAAATAAAGAGAATGATAATGAGACAGTTGATAATGAAGATGAAGAAGGTGAAGAAATCACATTCAGTAATAAAGATAAAGAGTACTATGATAATATTGAGATTAAACCAGGTAGTGAAATTGATGCAATCACTAAAGAAACATTGGAAAGTTTGGAATCAAATCAAGAGTTTATAGAGAAGAAGACTGAAGAGTTGAAGATATAGTGAATTTTTGCATGGTTTTTACTTTGATATACAGTGCGTTATAATATTGTCTTGTGTATTGACCAATGGATCGACTGACACTATGTTAGTATCAGTTAGTATCAGTTAGTATCAGTTAGTAGTTAGCAGTTAGTTAGTTGGTAGTTAGGTAGTTAGTAGTAGCTGCTTAGTCATTCACCTTTCAATTCGCGATTGATATTTTCATCGTTGGGAAAAAAAATTGATGAAAAAAAAGTCAAAAGTAGACACCAACAACTAATTATCTAAGATGTCTGCCGAATTAGGATTTGATCCAAGTTTGAAGAAGAAGAAGAAGAAGTCCACCAAGGCCTTTGATGAAGCTGTTGCCCCTGCGGCTGAAACCACGCCTGAAGTTGACGATGTTTTATCAGGATTAAAAAAGAAGAAGAAGAAGCCTACAAAGAGTACAGAAACTGAAGAAGGTGAAGAAAGTAGTATAGTTGATGAAGCCGCTGATGCTTTAGGGGAATTGAAATTGAAGAAAAAGAAGAAGAAGGCAGTGAGCACTGTTGATGATTTCGAGAAACAGTTGGAAAAAGCTGGTGTTTTGGATGATAATAGTACAGAAAATCTTGATGAAACGTTAAATGAATCAACATCAGGTGAACAAGAACAATTAGGTCTTCCATATACTTCATTGCTTTCGAGATTTTTTAAAATCTTGAGTGAAAATAATCCAGAATTAGCAGGTGAAAGATCAAATTCAAAATTCAGAATTCCACCACCAATTTGTCAAAGGGAAGGTAATAAGAAAACAGCATTTGCTAATGTTCAAGAAATTTCTGAAAAATTACAAAGATCTCCAGAACATGTTATTCAATATCTTTTTGCAGAATTAGGTACTTCTGGTTCTGTTGATGGTCAAAAAAGATTGATTATTAAAGGTCGTTTCCAACCAAAACAATTGGAAAACGTCTTGAGAAGATACATTATGGAATATGTCACTTGTAAGACATGTAAATCAATCAATACCCAATTGAAGAAAGAAAGCTCCAATAGATTGTTCTTTTTGGTTTGTAATAGTTGTGGTTCTACCAGATCTGTCAGTTCTATTAAGACAGGTTTCCAAGCCCATGTTGGTAAGAGAAAGAAGATTTAGTAAACACTGGGAGGTTATTATATTATTCATGGTTATGGGTGTCTACATATTTAGATCTATAAATCACATTTAATGCACAGATGGATTTTTTTTTTGTTTATGATAAATATTGGTTTTCAGTAGTAAATTTCTAAGGCTTCTAGGTATAGTGTAGTGGTGTCATCATTCGTTTTTGAGAACGTTCTCTAAGATCTTGATCAATGGTAAGCACCAATTCCCAACACCATCATTATTCAAGATTAAAGTCATCAATTTTCCTTTGGTCAATTTGTCAAACCCGTTGAAATTGTTGATGGCTTGATAAATTAATGCTTTGTCAGTTTTAGACAATTTCTGTAACACGCTCTTATTCGTATTGATCTTGTTTTGATAATGAGTGAACTCTTTCTCAGGCAACTTGCTTTTTTGCCTCAAGAGCTCTTGAACTTTCAACTCGAAGTCATCATCAGTGATCTCTTGATCAGTATTCCCATCTTTGTTGATTTTTTTCATAGAAGGACTCAAATTTGGTGAAGGACCAACAGCAGGGTTCGTTTGTCTAACTTTGGGTATCGTTGTGATACCATTATTTGCATTCACTAGTCTTTGATCGATATTTGCGTTGAGACCATGACCAACGAGACGTTTTCTTCTGAAATTGCCACTGACTGAGCGGGTGCTGGTGAGCACATGATGATCCACTATAGGACAGTCGTTGTAGCCCTCTACCTGTGACTCTGAGACGTTCTGGTACGATTGCATTGGGTGTGATGTGATTTCTTAAAGAGGACACATTTAATTTTTAGATTCTCCAGTTTCATGTTGAATTTTTCAGCACACAAAAAGAGAGATGAATAACAACTACAGCAAATGTCAAGTATAAACGATCTATTCAAGTTTTAGCTATCTAATATTCAAGAGTGGTACCATCGTAGTTGTAGAATTTACCAGAGTCTTCAATGGTGACTTTAGCGAACAAATCTCTGAGGAAGTTACCACATTGGTCTGGGGTAATGGCAATAGATTTCAAGTACTGGAGTTCAGCTGGGTCGTTTTCAGTGACGTTGGCAATGTCACCAGCCATGTCAGTGAGGACAAGACCTGGGTGGAATGGGATGACGGTGAAGCCTTCTGGTTTCAATTCACGGGCCAAAGAGACAGCGACGAAGTTCAAAGCAGTCTTGGATTGACCGTAGGCAGAAGTAGAGACTGGAAGAGCGTCTTTAAGAGTACCCAAGGCAGATGAGGTGTAGAAGATTTGTCTGGTTTGTTTCTTCAACAAGTGTGGGTAGACGGCTTGGGTGGTCAAGATGGAACCGACAGTGTTGGTCTTGTAGTGGTCGATCCAGACAGCAGCTGGGGCTTTCAAGACTGGAACGTTGGCATTTTCAGATTTACCAGCGTTACCAATGAAGACATCGATACCTTCTGGGGCGACTTTGGTCAATTCAGCGTCCAATTTGGCGATTGATTCTTCGGAGGAGACGTCTAATGGGATGATCTTGACGTTAGCGTGGGCTTTAGCGAAAGCTTGCAATTCAGTAGAAGAAGCTGGGTTTCTAGCAGAAGCGATGATGGTGTTTTCTGGAGACCATAATTTTTGGACGAGTTGGAATCCGATACCTCTGTTAGCGCCTGTGATGAAATAAGTTTTAGCCATGATTGTAATGTGATGATGGTTTAACAGAAGAGAGGAATCAGTGGGACACAGGACCTCTTTTATACCTTTTGTGATTAGAAATCATCTAATAGTGCAACGGGTTTATAGCTGTCGGGTGTTGATGTGTCGGAACTAAAATCACGGGCTTAATTAGAAATCGCTGATATTACTAATTTAATTCCGCTGAAATTTGACGTCTCATGCTGTGCCACTCGGCTGTCGGTGGTAGGATGGCTGTGCGACTACCGCGTGCTAGTTGGAACTGCTTGTGTAAGCTACTAATTATGACCTGTACTGTAGGCTCACTGTGCCATAACTCGATCAATTCTTGCTCGTTTCTCTCCGGTCCAACTCGTGAAGAAACACGCTGACTTCTGTTACTACACAAGCTGGCATATCAGAAACTCCTGCACAATCTGACAACCGTTTTTCAACGACCGAGCCAATCTCCAATCTCCAGTGGATTAATAACGTCTCATCGCCTTGCCAAAAATATCACTCCCGCGAAAGTTTCCCAATTCGGGTCCCAATGTTTATAATTTCGAAACAAAAAAAAGCTTGAGAAAAAGAAAAAGCACAACACAACACGCTGTTTGCTGGTTTCATATTTTTTTTATTCATCTTTATCTTTTAATTCAGTCTTTGAGACCTCTTATTTCAGTTCCTGGTATCACTTGCCGTTTTTACTTCCAAGAGAGAAAAAAAGCTATCACTTTGTGCTTAGTGAGAAAGGGATTATTAATCTTTGTGTGGTTTGATACTCCATACTAATATTTGATTGGCATTATTTATATCTTGTCGCCATGAACCTCCGTCTGATACTGTCGTTTCTGCTAACCACTTCTGGACTAGTGTCGGCGTTCCAAGTCCCATTCAAAGACCACACGCTGAACGATTATTTTGCCATCGAACTCAATGATGATTCTGTGTTGGAATCAATTAAACTAAACTATCCACATTGGAAATATGAGCACCCTGTAAGGGGCATACCTAATCATCACGTGTTTTCACAACTTAAGAGCCATGACTCTCAAGTATACCAATTCCATGAAGAATTTGATCTGATTGATAATGAGAATGATGATCATTCGACAATTTTACAAAAAAGAATGTTCCATGTGGATTTATTGGACAATGGAGTTAGATCCATACATCATTTACCGCCAAAGAAATTAACTAAAAGGGCAGCAATTCCAGTCAATGAAGAAGAAGAAGCAAGTAAGAAGAAAAAACCAATTGATTCTTCAATGGTTCCCGTTTTCAATGCAAAGGATCAATTCAATATAAATGATCCTGAATTTGAAACTCAATGGCATTTGATTAATCCAAGATACCCTGGAAATGATGTCAATGTTGAAAGTGTATGGGCACAAAACATAACGGGGAAAGGTATCGTTACTGCATTAGTTGATGATGGATTAGATTATGAACATGAAGATTTAAAAAATAATTTTAATGAAGCAGGATCTTGGGATTTTAATTCTAATACCAAACTTCCAAAACCAAGATTAAGGGACGATTATCATGGAACTAGATGTGCAGGTGAGATAGCAGCTGTTAAGAATGAAGTTTGTGGAATAGGTGTTGCTTATGATTCTCAAGTTGCAGGAATTAGAATCCTTTCTGGAGAAATCACAATTGAAGATGAAGCTGCTGCATTAGTATATGGACTTGAACATAATGATATATATTCTTGTTCTTGGGGTCCTTCCGATGATGGTAGAGCAATGCAAGCTCCTGATTTACTTGTGAAAAAATCTTTAATTAGAGGTGTAACTGAAGGAAGAAAAGGTAAAGGTGCAATTTATGTATATGCCAGTGGTAATGGTGGATTACATGGTGATAATTGTAATTATGACGGTTATACCAATTCTATTTATTCTATCACCGTTGGTGCCATTGATCATCAAGGATTACACCCACCATATTCTGAATCTTGTTCTGCTGTTTTGGTTGTTACTTATAGTTCAGGATCAGGTGAACATATCCATTCAACAGATATTCATGATACGTGTACGAATAATCATGGAGGAACATCAGCTGCTGCGCCTTTAGCCGCTGGTATTTATTCATTAGTGCTAAGTGCAAACCCAGATTTATCATGGAGAGATGTTCAATATTTAACAATTCATAGTTCTATTAAAGTTAATGAAGGTGATGGAAATTGGCAAAAAGGTGCAATTTCTGAATATTCACATAGATATGGATATGGTAAACTTGATGCTTCCAAGATTGTTGAAATGGCACTTGATTGGAATAATGTTAATGATCAAGTTAATACCACCAGTGGTGTTGTTGAATTAGAAGAACCAATTTTGAAAGAATACGAATACAATTTAGAAATTGATGATGAATCATTTGAAGATTTTAAGAATTTAGAACATATAGTAATGACATTAAACATGGACACCAGTATAAGAGGACAAGTATCAGTTGATTTGATATCTCCTAGTGGAGTTGTTTCCAATTTGGGTGTTGTTAGAAAAAGAGACGTTTCAAAAGATGGGTTTAAGAATTGGAATTTTATGAGTGTTGCTCATTGGGGTGATGAAACTCCATCTGGGAATTGGACAGTTAAAGTTGTGAATCATGATGAGAAGAATAGTGTTAATTTTAAAAATTTCGAATTGAAATTTTTTGGTCAAAAAAGAGATGATGTTTTAAAAGAATCTTCATCAAGTTCAATTTCAAGTCCTACCTCTTCGAGCTCTGTGGAGTCTAGCTCTTCAAGTTCTGTGGAGTCTAGTTCTCCAAGTGCTTCAAGTGATGTTCCGCAATCGGATGAAAATAAGGAAGGACAAGGGAAATATCAAAATTCTCCAAATCATCTGACTGAATATTTCGGTATTTTGATCGTTATTGGATTCATTGTTTTGTTATATTTCTATAAATTATCAAGCAATAGTAAAACTAGAAGAGAACAATATGAATTTGATATAATTAGAAATGAATCTGATTCTGACTCGGAATTTGAATTTGATTTAGAAAATAATGATGGAAGAAATGATGTTTCTAATCAAGATGCATTGAATGAAAGTTTTGGAGGAAGTAGTGGAGATGGATTAATTAGAAGATCTCAAGATAGTTTTGAAATTTCAGATGGTGAAGATCATAATATCGATAAATAATTGCTGTTTTGTTGTTTTTTGTTTCCATTTCACGTATATATATATACACTTAAAAATATATCATACACTCATATATTAGTACTATAAAACTAATGTACTCTTTTTTTTTAACATATCATAACATACACCCACCTCCCCTCATTTCTCAATCTATAAACTTAAACCGACCTCATCAAAAAGAATAGAGCTAATCACTCAAGTTATCCAATTCAAATTCGGTACGACCATCACCACCACTAACGGAAGAATAATCATTCAAATCAACACCAGACTCAGTTTGGTTTGTCAATCTTAAATATAACCCTAATAGAGTAATTTGCCATAAATAAACCATGAACGCAGCAGATGTTAAAAGTAAGATATAAGCACTATGTTCTGATCCTAATCTTAACACGAGTTCTAATTGTTCTTCATTTGCACCCATGAACAAAACACCGGCCTCGACTAATGAGAAAGGAGCAGCGTACTGGAATGAATTAATAACACCTTTTGGTAATGATCTTTGATCATGTACTAAGAATGAAATTTCATAAATTCTGAAAAATCCACCAAGCATTAAAGCAACACCAAACATTAAATGAATCTTGGTACTGATTTCTAAATGTTGTGAATGTTCAGACATGGCCCAACCTGTAAAGATTAACATAAGCGAAGGCATGAAACTTCTTCTACCTCCTCTTGACAAGTACAATCCTAATAATCCACCTGTCCACCATAAGATCCCAGAAACAGTATGTTGATAATCACTCATTGACCAATCTTTACCCCATCTATGTTCAGTGAATGTGTTTACAATACCCCATGACATCATCACTAAACTATCATAAAATTCTTGAGATTGTTTATGTTTTGAATTTCTAAAGAATGGAATCACTAATACCATCACGTAGATGAATCCATACCCGATGAATGCTGATCCCATAATACCATGGGCAATACATTGACCTGTATGTGCTTCTCTGCAAAAACCAAACATTGCACTTGGAGCAAGACATGTCTTGACCCAACCTGACAATACTAAAACAATAGATAATACATAATGTAATTTCTTAATGGCAACATCACTCAATGTCGTGACCCATTTGAAGCTACTCTCTTTATTAATGATGAAATGTGATCCTGAGTTGAATAATCCCAAGAACACGGCAGCACTATTAACCAATAAGATGAAAACACCAGTTCCACGACTAGTTCTATTCTCAACACCGTCAGAATCAGGGAAAGAAAGGAACAGAACATCAAACCCGGTGTATGCCAACGATGCAATCTGTAGCACAACACCAGCATGGAACCGTTGTGCTAGGATCAAAACTGCGGAAAGTGATGGGATCAACAGTTGTAATAAAAGCGTAGACAACCAATGGAACGTTTTGGATCCGGCATTGACGATGTTGGGAAACGTGTATTCTTCGTCTGTGTCCATTTCCATGGCCATGGCAACGGCCACAAACGCGGTTGCAATGATGATGGATTGAGGCTTGAACATTTTGGATGTGTGAATATACTGAATGAACCTTTATTCTTTTTTTTTTAACCGTTCCACTTGGAAACATAGTGGAAAACACCCATATAAAAGAATAATGGAGTGATGGAACACTGGAGAAATTGATGATTTGATGCTCGGTTCGGAACACTACAGTGATTGCATAATCATTATAATCGTCTGTTTTGGTATTGTTGTCGTGTTATTGAGAAGTTTATATTTCCCGTGTTCAATTACCATGTAGTAACAATCTTCTCTACATTTCCAACATGAATAAATACATAAATTAAAGAAATAAATACATCTCACCAAGTGTTCCCAACACTCAAGATATCATTAGCTTTAGCGATAGCATTGAACTTATAGTTGAATATTCTATCGCCATTATTGAAAACACCAACAAATTCATTCAAAAATTGTCCTAAAGATTCCAATCTTCCAGATTCAAAAATATCAATTTGTTCAAATTCATTCTCATATTTTTTAGTCAATCTTGATAAGTGATCTTTTGAATTATCATCAGTTGTCAATTCACTATTTAAATCTGTTGAATCTTCAGATAGTGAAGCTTGATTTATTCCACCACCATTAATACAACCACCAGGACATGCCATAACCTCGACAAAATCACAACTTGACGGGTCTGCACTCACTTCTTCTTCACTTGAATCTGATTTGTTCTTCATCCTTGCCTTACGTCTAGCTGTCAATCCTGATCCAATCTTAACTTTCCCAGATGGTTTCAATTTCCTTACTAAATTTTGAATGTTTCTAAACCCATTCACAATGGCACTAGATCCTATTTTAACTCCTGTCAATGTATTAATCAATTGATACTCCACAACATCAACATTCTTACCTTTTATCTCCCTGATTGACGTAGGCACATCTCTATAGTACTGTTGTAATGCAATGATATAATTGTATGCGTATCCACCTGATGAACCTCCATTATTACTTGCCCAAGTCTCTAAAGGATTTGGCCAGTCCACAGGGGCGGCTTTTTGATACAGTTCCAAAGGTGGTGTGTTTGATTTCGTGATATAGTCATAAATGTTAACGTTTTCTTCTTTCAAAAGTTCAATTATTTCTTTTGGTGTTAAAACACAATCAACTTCTTGAGTAGGTGTATCATCACCCTCGATGATTTCACTATCTGATCTGGCAGCTTCTAGTTTCTTATCGAAGCAAGGCATGATTGATAAATGATATATTTGATTTCGTTTGATTTTCAACTGTTTAGACACTAATGATTTTAATAACGTTCCTGTTATTTGTTGTGGTGATTTGACATTTAGTAGATATGGTAGGATTTCAGGTTTGGTTTTCTCAACGTATAACACAAACCCAGGACATATAGAGCTCAATAAAGGTTTGTCATCTTTATTTTCAACATTATCGTGTTTTGATTTTATAATTTCAGAGTTAATCTTCATTATACTCAACTCTCTACTTAATTCTGTACCAACAATGAATTTAAATCCAAATTTCTCACTAAAGAAATTGATTAAAAACTCATCCATCTTAAAAACTGGTAAGTTTAAAAAATCAGCAAGAGAAACTCGACTTTGATGACTTAAACTCATCACAAACATCTTTTCATTATTCCATTTGTTTAAATCTTCTAAAAGAATCTTATGTGTTTGTTTAGATAGCAGCACCTCCTCCGCAGACGTGATGCATCCACTGCACGCTAGACAGTCCTGTAATGAGATATTGGCACTCGGCAGACTATTGACTGTCCCATCGTCTATGCTCACTTCCATCGCCTCTCCATTTAAACCTATCTGCACTTCATATCCTTCGGTGCTGTCTCGCATACGGACTTCCCCGGCAGGCTTAATACAAGCGAGACCGGGACTGATGAAATCGTTCAGGTCACTCGCAGAAAGCAGAGCAGCCATTGTGATATTGATATTTATCAAAGAGTAAGAGATGAGTATTAATTTATTTCGCTTACTAAAAAAATTCTGTGATTGGGAAAAAGAAAAAAAAATCGAGTGTGGCCGTAACAACGTCAAAAATCAGTTACAAATTTGACCCTCAAAATTGTGGAAATTTTACCTGATAAACGTCAATTTGTGCTGATATTTGTTAAGAATGGACGTTCAGCAATTACAAGACTGGCAGGAGGAACTCTCTGCAGATCCCGTTTACAAGCTCGCCTCTTCGGCTTTCAAGCGTTACAATGCGGATAATCTCGTCTTCAACACGGAGCTCAATCATTACTACAGCCACGTTATCAAACCAGAAGGAAATCCAGTAACTAATCAGAAAGCATCGGGAAGATGTTGGTTGTTTGCCTCTTTGAATTTGCTTAGAGTTGAAATTGCAGAGAAGTTAAATGTGGAGAAATTTGAACTTTCTCAATCTTATCTATTCTTCTATGACAAGTTGGAGAAGGCTAATTTCTTTCTTGATAAAGTGATTGAACTCAAAGATGAAGATGTCAGTTCCAGAATTATCCATCATTTATTAAGCGCACCTGTTAATGACGGTGGTCAGTTCACAATGTTTTTAAACTTGATTGAAAAATATGGTGTTGTTCCAGTTGAGACTTATCCTGATGTTTATTCTTCAACTAATTCAAGAAAATTAAACGATTTGATCACTTCTAAATTAAGAGAATTTGCTGAAGTCTTACGTGAAGGTATTAAAAAGGGAGATGATGTCCAAGCTATAAAGAAGACTCAAATCAAGGAGATTTATAAATATTTGACAATCTTCTTAGGTGAACCACCTAAATTAATTGATGAATTTACTTATGAGTACTATGACAAAGATAAGAAATATCAAAAGATCAAATCTACCCCATTTGAATTCTTGGAAGATTACACAACTTTCAAAACCAAATCAGCAATTTCTTTAATCAATGATCCAAGACATGAGTATAATAAGAAATTGAAAATTGAACATTTAAACAACATTACTGGTGGTCAAGACGTTGAATATTTGAACTTACCAAACGATGTTCTTTCAGACTTGGTTGTTAAGAGAATTAAAGACAACAAACCGGTGTTTTTTGGATCTCATACTCCTAAATACATGAACAAAGAGAAAGGAGTTATGGACATTGAATCCTTTGGATATGATTTGTTTGGATTCAAAAACAATCAATCCAAGGCTTCTCGTGTCCTATATGGTGAGTCTTTAATGACACATGCGATGTTAATCACGGGTGTTAACATTGATGAAGAAACAGGAAAACCAAATCGTTACAGGGTTGAAAATTCATGGGGTAAAGATACTGGTAATAATGGATACTATTCAATGTCTCAAGAATATTTTGAAGAGTATTGTTTCCAAATTGTTGTTGATAAATCTGAATTAGATGAGGAACATTTGAAACATTGGGATCAAGAAGCTATTGTTTTACCATTATGGGATCCAATGGGAGCATTGGCTAATTGAATAATCTAACAAACGCGCTTTTTTATTTTGCTAATTGAATAATTTTTTTGATATTTGCTGTTTTTAACATTTGTAGGAGTCTAGAGAGTAAAGCATAACTACAACGATTTGAACAATCCTTTTGAATAATTTGCAATTAATATACAAATATTACAAAAACCCAATTTGAATCCCATAACACATTAAATAAGTAAAAAACGAACAAAATAATAAACAGAACGAAATAAACAGCTAACCACTCTCTACTTAAGCAGAGGTAGAAGAAGAGTATTTGGTGACAGCTCTAGTACCTTCTGAAACGGCATGTTTAGCCAATTCACCTGGTAAGATCAATCTAACAGCAGTTTGGATTTCTCTAGCAGAGATGGTTGATTTTTTGTTGTAAGCAGCTAATTTGGAAGCTTCAGAAGCGATTCTTTCAAAGATATCGTTAACAAAAGAGTTCATAATAGACATGGCTTTTTGGGAAATACCGGTATCTGGATGTGTTTGTTTCAAGACTTTGTAAATGTAAGAAGCATAGGTTTCTTTTCTGGTTTTGGTTCTCTTTTTTGGACCTTCAGAAGAAGAAGCGGTTTTCTTAGCAGCTGGTTTCTTTTCAGCTGGAGCTTTAGAGGCGACTGGTTTCTTTTCTGCTTTTGGGGCCATTGTTAAATTTGATTCAAATATATGATACTAGTTTGGAAATATCTTGTATAAAGAGGGAAATTAGTGCTGTTTATATAATAGTTGTTAGTGTCTTATTTTACGCGTGCGTTTGTTTTGGTGTAAAAACAGGCACGGCAATATGGAGCATGAAAAAAAGTTTGTAAAAGGTGAAAATTGAACAGAATCGCGAACTTTTTGAAGGAAACGACAACATTTTCAACGTTCAGAAATTTACACCCCCCTCTCAGTGTAAAAATGAAACCGGGTTTTGCTAAACGCTGATTGGACGATATCTCTTTAAATAGCGCATTTCTCATCACAGTGGCAATAATCAGCAACTTACAACGTGATATAAATACTCAAGTTAATTCCCATTAATTTTATCAATTCTCTCAATTCTTTATACAAATCGATTATAATTAACAATGTCCGGTGGTAAAGGTGGTAAAGCAGGATCCTCAGAAAAAGCATCTCAATCTAGATCAGCTAAAGCTGGTTTGACTTTCCCAGTTGGTAGAGTTCACAGATTACTCAGAAAGGGTAACTACGCTCAAAGAATTGGTTCAGGTGCTCCAGTTTACTTGACTGCTGTTCTTGAATACTTGGCTGCTGAAATCTTAGAATTGGCTGGTAACGCTGCTAGAGATAACAAGAAGACCAGAATCATCCCAAGACACTTACAATTGGCCATCAGAAACGATGAAGAATTGAACAAATTGTTGGGTCACGTCACCATTGCTCAAGGTGGTGTCTTGCCAAACATTCATCAAACTTTGTTGCCAAAGAAGACCGGTAAAGCAGTCAAAGCTTCTCAAGAATTATAATTGTTTTCTTGTTTGGTGTTAGATATGATGAATTTTACTTCGGTTCCAGGGTTTTTGTGTTTATTTAATGAATTTTAGTTATGTAATTTATGTTTTCTACTTTCTACAGATTCAATTTGTACTTGTTCTTTCTATTTCATATGTATCATACTCTACTATCTAGTGAAAATTTATTTATTTTGAACGTGACATAAATATACCAAAACATCCTAATTGGGAAAGATTCCACTTCAGGATCACTGCCCACAAATATCTCCACACCGAAAACTCAACAAACAACATCACCATTTATAGTCTAAATATGTTCTCTAGAATTTTCCCACGGGCAAAACTCGTGCTGCATCGTGAGAAGACACTGCCGTTCAACGTGGCCCGTGATGTGCTGGGAGTCCCGCTTATTTCCAGGCCTCAACAGGAATTGTTCCATCAAGTATGGGATGATTACCATGCAATTAGAGATCATGATTTACTACGACAAAATCTTGATGACCCCACAACTTTTTGGAATTCATCTTTGAAGATCGTGGTTAACAATCCATCATTGTTTCCATGTCTCTTGGATATCCTGTACAACAAGAACCTTTGTCAAGATTTAGGTATACCAATTGATTACAAGGAGAAATTAGTTTTAAACCTTTATTACCATGAGAAATTCGCATATGGTGACATTCTGGCTGATAAGTTCATTTCAGGGAATTCTAATATCAATTGGGAATTATTGATCAATTGTGCCGTTGTCAATGATGAATATGGGAAATTATTGTTGAAATTATATGGAGATTCACCATCTAAGAAAGAACCATATTCTATAATCATGAAAACGTTAGAATCGTTCCATGCTGAACAAATTGATGTTAATAAAGTACATAAATCTCTTGTTAAGAAATTTGGAATTGGTGATATACCTAGCAATCATTTCAATCATATTTTAAAGATGAATATCATTGGTGATAACAAGATTGGAGTGAGATCTATCTTGAAGCGAATTTCAGGAAAAGAGAAAAGTAATGATTGGTTGAGTAAAGAGACAGGTTTGTTAATTTCACAATATATCTGCATGAACAATGAGTCGAATCAACTTGAGATTTTGAAGGAAATTTTAAACGATTTTAAAGATCAGTCGTTTGATCAATCATTTTGGCATTATTTATTCAAAAACAGTAAGATCCCCATTGAACAATTAGAATCATTATCTGGGAATATGTCTGACTATGAGAATATTTTTCTGAAAGCAAAGCGATACGTTTCAACGAATGAACAGTCTAAATTTTGGGAACTTATTGCAGAAAATCAAGAAAATGATAAACTTCTTCTTAGTTTATCTTTACAAATTTTGATAATGAAGATAAGATCATCAATTAATTTAAAAGATTCATTTGAATTTGTTAAACCATTGATTAAAAATTCTCAAAAAGATTGGCAAACTGAACAATACATTAAAAACTTCATAATTGAAACAATTAATATCATTAAATTCAAGAAAATTTATCATAGAAAATCCATACTTGATAAATTTGAAAATTTCCTTAAAAATGAAAATTTACTTGATCCTTCACTTCAAAATTATTTCATCTATTCTGATTTAAAACTTTCAAATTTCGCAAGTGTTGTTAAAAGATTAGAAATTTTATTCAATGAAGAAAAACCATTAATATCACCATATACCGTTGATTTCATTGCGATTAAATTCTTCAAATATTCCAAAATAATTGCAAGAAAAAACATACTGGGAACTAAAACACAGGATCAAATAGATATAAATGGTCAAATCATAGATCTCATTTTGAAATGTCAATCACATTGCAAAGAACCATTAAATCCAACCACATGGAACGTAATTATCAATGGTTTACTTGATTCAACATCTTTAGAAAGTTCCAAATCATACATTTTCAAAATTAAAGACTTGATATTCCAATCAATGGATCCAAAATACATACCTATGAAAACAAACAATCCACAACATCCACTTTATAGAGCATTTGATGATAAGATAATTAGAAAAATCTTACATTATGGATTTGTTCAACAACCTTTAGATCCTTGGGTTGGTCTTAAAATTATTAAAGAATTGAAAGATCAAGGTATACCAATTTCTGAATCAAATTTACAAAAACATTTGATAAAATATATTAAAATTCGTCATAATTATCCTAATATAACACCAAAATGGAAAGAATTTACAATGTCAAAAATCCCTGTTACTGATGTGGCAAGTACCGTTGCAAAGATTAACAAGATATACAGTTAGTCTATTATTTATTACCTATTTATTACCTATTTATTACCTATTTATTATCCATCTTTTTACATATTGATCATCCATTTGTCTATAATACAAGCATGATACTAGAGAATTAGAAGTAAAAAACAGTGAAGAAAATTGCCTCTGAGATCAAAATCGTCCTGAATCATATCAGTTATGGATTTGAATTACTAAATAAAGCTTATGTCGTTCTATGATTCAATTCAATGAACTTGGTTTTCCTATATCTATGATATTTTTGGATATTTTTGATGGAAATGATTTTATCAAATAAATTTGAAAACGACCCCAGAACATCCAATTTTGAAGAATCTGTTTCATTCTTTGTATAGCAGTTGAAAATAGCTTCATAAATGGATTGATATTACTTTGATCAAGAAAAACGCTTCATTTGGTATGTTTTTAGCAATTTGTTGAATTTATGGATGTAAAAACACTGATTTTGAAGGAAAAAAATACGATGTCTACTTTTCAATTCTAATTTATAAATTGAGATAAAATAGATAATTTAATTTATTTAAAATATTGGAATTTAAATATGTATTCATTGAAGAATAAAGCATCATGATGGCTCAAATGCTCAATATTTTGGATGTTTGAAAGTTTCTTCATCCGAATATAACTTTCTTCAACCACCTAATCAACTGAATGGCTGCAAAAATCTGCTGATGATGTTTTCAAGGAATGTTAATTAATTCAAAAAAACGGGAGACAACTACTTATCAAATGAAGCTTATTCCATTAATAATATACTATAAATTATCCCTGCCTAGGTTTCATGAAGGTTGAACAACTTTTGAGTATTTTATCTTGACATAAAAATTCAGTATTTTTGGAAAATATTTCCGGCAAAGTCCGAGATAGAAGAACAAACTTTCTTATCCTTTTTTAATCTTGTGAAATGGTGTTTTTCTACTGGAGTTTGCAACATAGACTACAAAGGTGTAACACTAGAATTGAGACCAGGTGTATAATACACATTTCATGATAAATATTCAGTTTATTCGTCAATCTATTCAACTTAAATTTTTAAAAAAGGCACTATTTCTTACATTTTCAATAGATACACTCTTTGGAGTGACAATTCTTTCATCTCCATTGTATTCCAGATCCAGAAACCATAATTTTTCCAGTTTCAACTCATCTTGAACATATTTCAACACTTTTCCGTAGTTTAAACCGACTTGTGATATGCTATGACTGTCATCACTTAAACAGAATCTTGAATCACAGTGTTCAATGATGGCTGTTGCAATATCCTTCTTAGGATATGGAGTAGTCCAACCTTTTCTAATTGCTGAACTATTGAGTTCTATGAGACCTCCATAAGATTTAATTATACTTAGATTTTTCAGGATAATATCCCAAATATCTGGCCAATCAGTCTTTATATCTAAATCTAATATTTTTTTGCCTGTGATATGATCCACATCTTCATCGTTGATCATGAGTCTAATCAAGTCGAAATGCCCAACGATTTCAGGCTTGATTGTGCTTAACATCACTTGTTGTGTAGTGAAGTACTCTTTGAAAAGGTCATGGAATGTCCCACCACAAGACTCTTTCGCTTTCAAGAATTGCTCTCTATTGAAATCAATTGCAATATCCTTAACGAAATGAACTGATCCAACAATCAAATCTAATCTATACTTTTCTCTAATTATAATGGCATCGTTCACATGATGGACATCACCTTCAAGTTCACTACCCACTAAGAACTTTGTATGTGTACCTTTGTCTCTGTTCTCTCTCTGGATCCTCGTTGCATGCTGGTGGTACAAATCGAATATCTCCTTCAGCCTCTGCAAGTCGTACTCTCTCTCTGTCTCTTCTGGGTAGAGATACGCATCCAGTGAACGAGGCATGTGCTCTGTCAGACAGAACGTGTCGAACTGCAGCTCCATGGCCCTCTCCACGATCCCATCCAGCGTGTCTGCCCCGTGTGCCACGTACTCGCCACTGTGGCTGTGATGGGAGTGCATTGTCTTCTCGAGAGACTTTAATCTTTATATATTAAACTCATCTCATCGTTATCTTGTGGTGCACGGGTGTGAAACACGTTACGGCCCACACAGCAAGTTTAGACAAATTTTTTCCTCAAACGATTTGATAAACAAAAAGTAAACGAGTTTTTGTTTTTGAAACTTGTTTTTTTCAAGACAAACTCGCCACTGCGATCTTCGCTGCCTTCAACAGTTCGACTGCTCACACAGAGAATCCACATAGCCGCCAATACTCGCCCCTACCGCCAATTGGCCCACTCCTGTTCTTAAGCCCGTGCCCTTCCCCCACGTTTGAAGAGCCCCTATACACAATGGCCCCTACTCCTTCTAAACTCCCTGGAGGCGTTCCTTTCAGATCACCGGCCAGCCCGCAGCTCACACCGAACCACAAGCCCCAGTCCAGGCAGACGTCCATCGTGGAGCTCCTGTCCACTCCCCCACCTTTGGAACACCTGATTGATCCTCTAGAGATCCCAGAGTCGCAACATCAGCACAACCACATCCACCACCACCATCACCAGAACCATCAGCATACATACACTGGAACCACCCTGCAGAGAAACCCATCCCAGTCATCCGGAAGCTCCATTGCTACGAATTCCACAACGTCCAAGGACTGGCAAGATGTCAGACTCTCTGAGTTGATTGAATCTGCCAAGTTGGTGTTTATCAGATCGGACATCTCTGTGGAAGATGCATTCAATGTTCTGACGACGCACAATCTAACGTCGTTACCTGTTGAAGAGTATGATGATGATGTGAATTGTTTGACTTTTGATTATGCAGATCTTAACTCTTACCTATTGCTCGTATTGGGGAAACTTCAAGTTTCTGAGCAACTATTATCTTCAAATTCTAATCTAAAGGCTGAAGAGATAAAAAGCTATATTCAAAAAGCAAAAAGAGGTGAACAAGTACCTGTTAAATTTGTTATTCAACTAAGTATAAAAAATCCATTTTATAAATTACCTGAATCTGAATCATTATCCACCGTTGTTGAGATTTTAGGTACTGGTGTTCATAGAATCGCCATTGTTAATGAAACATCTACCAAGATTACAGGTATTTTATCACAAAGAAGATTGATTAAATATTTCTGGGATAATGCAAGAAGGTTCCCATTATTAGAACCATTATTTCAAAGTTCTTTAGTCGATTTAAGCATTGGAAATTCAAATGTGATTTCAATCTTTGGTGATGAACCACTTCTTAATGCATTAGTCAAAATGAATACTGAAAAAATCTCATCAATTGCAGTTGTTGATCATCATTTTAACCTATTGGGTAACATTTCAGTAACTGATGTTAAATTTGTTACAAAATCTTCTCAATCTGCATTATTAACAAAATCTTGTCTACATTTCATTTCAGTAATTCTTAACCATAGAGGAATTGAAGATGGTAAAGATTCATATCCAATTTTCCACGTTTATCCAACATCATCATTAGGAAGAACAGTTGCAAAATTAGTTGCAACTAAATCACATAGATTATGGGTCGTACAGCCCTATACTTCTCAAACTACAGGCAACTCAGAACTTCCGGCTCAACCATTGACTCCAGAATCAGAAGGTAGAGCAGGTAAATTGATTGGTGTTGTTTCATTAACCGATATTCTTGGTGCTATTGCCAGAAAACATGGAAAATTATACGTTGATCCAAATCAAGCAAGAAAACAAAGAAGAAGATCTTCAAGTTCAAGTTCAAGATCTTCAACGTCTTTAGAACAGTTTAGAAGATCTATCAGTGGTGCTTCAGATTTAAGATAATCTCTCTCTTTGATTGAAGTTGATGGGTTATCTAGTGTTGATCATTATCTAGTTGATGTCCAAAGATAGGTTGAATAGAAGAAGATGGATATTAAAAGTTAGGTAAGAAGGTGTAGATCAACTGTAGCTGGATTGCCATATATGCACTTGAAGAATTAATAACTCTTCAAAAATACTTTATTTTATTTATGATACATTTTAATAACAACGAATTTTTTTTTTCTATGTCTTGTAGACACTTTTTCTTCTAAGTCTACATAATACGTATTGATTGTTTTTCTATTATATTACATTGCATTAATAACTCCATTTCATGAGTTTAGTTTATCATCTTTTTGGTATTCTCGAGTTGATTCTTGAATTCGATCTAGGAATTTTTCTAACCCTATGAACACTCTCAGCAGTCAGTTTCCTCTTCAATGGTAATGTTCTTAATTCATTCTCTTTATCTTCAATTTCTTCTGCAATTGTACCTTTTTGATTTTCAGTGAAATCAAATCTTTGTCCAATTAATTTAAATTTAGGTGGTGATTGATTTAAAACATTTTGTGTTGTTGAACTTAATGTTAAATTAGCAGGAAGTTTAAATATGTTTCTTTGTGGAGTCTTACCAGTTGGTAAAAATGATTCCTTGATTTCCTTTTGTTCATTCTCAATATCATTTATCAATTGATCCATATCTCTAGGTTTCAAATTAACATCACTAGATCCTTCAATTATCTCACTTTCAAGTAATTTATCAGTTGTTTCCATATTGACTTTAGTACTTTGTAAAACTTCCAATAGTTCATCCTTCTCCGTTTTAGAAAGATCAAACTTGGATTCAATCTGTTCAAGAGTTTCTCTGTATGTGACACTTTCATTTATACCTTTAGATAAGGTAACAACTTTATCTAACTCTTTATCTATTATAGTCTTTGAATTATTCGCAAAATTATTGGATTCTTTCAATTTAGAAAACAACATTGACAGTTCAGATTGATGGTTATTGCTAAACTTCATATTTTCTTTATCTAGTCCATTTAATATCTTTGTTGTAGCAATGTTCCATTCATTCTTGATTGGATTTAAGTTAGAACGTTCAATACCAACAACATCCGTAACCGTTGCCTTGATTTGATTTGATACTAGTTGTTGTTGTCTTGATGATGAATCATTCAATAATTCAAGCACTTTACCAAAAGTATTCTTTCGTTCATCTTCTAGTTGCTTCTGTGTGTATTCAATGGCATTTTGAACAATTTCTTGATGATTATTGAAAAGATTTTCATTTAACATAACTTTCAAATGATTATTCTCTTGTGATAAAAGTGAATATTGTTCATTTAAATTGGCAACAAAATCCTCAATATTATTCATTTTCTTGAGTTTATTCTCAATATCTTCAAACAACGACGGCAACTTGGATATAATTGAGTTACTAACGTTTTTGCAAGCATCAGATATCAGATTTTGATGAGCTTCTATGACTTTGTTGAAATCTTGGTGAATACTTTTAACTTCATTATTAATCTCAATTGGCGAGCTTGGTTGTAGTGATTCCGTAATTCGAAGCATAGCAGGTTTTATTATGCTTTCGACCAAGTTGGTGACTTTCTCTTTGGATTTCTTCTCATATTCATTGAACATTGATAAATTAGAGTTGATGTCCGTTATTATCTTTTGAAACTTGGAGGACGATGTCAATAGTGATTTTTCGTTTTCTTTCTGACTATCTATCTTATTGTGTAAAGTCTCCACAGTTGAGTTCAATGTGTTAATCAACGTCAGATATTCCATGTTTTGCATTTCAACAGTTGCAAGCTTATTCTTGAAAAAATCGTTTTGCTTCTTGAGTTGCTCTTGCTTCCTTATATTTTCCTGAACTTCAGTTTTATATTCTTGTATATCATTCATAATCTCTTGATAGTTGTCGTTATCCATATAAACACCATCTTTTGATTTTGTGGCAGATAGGTCTGCTTTAGCTTTAGACAATTCAACTATAAACTCTTTCAATAGAATATCTTTGGATAGAGTGGATCCCAGTTGTGGTTTGTTTTGAATACTCTTAGCCTTGCTGGCATATTCTAACGTACTTAAAGTTTCTTCATAATTTATTCTTGCAGGTGAGATTGTCGCAATCAAACATGTTTTGGTTCTTCCTCCAAGTGAATCTTGCAATAGTCTAGTCAATTTAGATTCTCTAAATGGGATATGAGTACTGGAAGTGGAAGCTTCACTTTTATCAACCAATAGATTTATAACTCTACCCAAAGTAAGCAAACTTTGATTTATGGAACCAGCTTCTTTAGCTCTTTGATTCAAAGCACCAGACCTGCTGATATTTTCTGAACCTGCAAGATCTACTAAATTCATTTTTGATATTCTGAAAAGCTCACCAGTGTCTTTGTTCTGTCTGAATAAGTTTAAAGTAAAAATTGTGTGCGATCTACTGGAAACATCATTCATCTTGGTGGCTGCAACTTGTCTCAACTTTAAACCTTTTTGTAATGTTTTCAATCCATGTTTTGCATTTTTGACTATAATCTCCTCTAAGTTTTGAATATGAATGGCAGACTTGTTAGACTGAAGCATACTTGGAAGTATATTTGAATTGGATGACTGTTTCTGGTCATATATTCTCAATTTCTTATTCTGATCATCACTCAATAAATCCTTCAACTCTTCGTTATAAAGCTCAACAAACGAACATTTCACAATATAGTCGTTTGTTTCACTGGACTCATTCAACACGTCAAACAGTTTGACCAAAACTCTAGGTATTATACCAGCTTCTTGATTCAACTGATCTTCTCGCGACTCGGTATCTCCAGTCATTGTGTACGTCTTACCAGAACTTGTCATACCGTATACCAATAGAGTACAGTTGTATCCTTTCAAAAATTCATCAAACATGGGGCTTGCAACTCCTTTGAATATTATATCTTGGTCAGCCATTGGTCCATACACCTTGTTGAACTTGTAAACCTTGGAATTCAATTGAGCTTGAAGTCCAACCTCATCCGATGGGTTCAATAGAACTTCTTCACCAGATTCGTTGTCGACATGAACCACGACTGTGCTTTTGGAGTTGGTCTCCTTGGAGTTTCTGCCTCGACACCGCACAACCACTTGAATATTCTCGTTCTCTTGGCTCATGTTCGGCTCCTGATACGTCGTAGAGATTCAAATAAACAAAAGTCGGTATCTAATGTTGTTTGTTTACATTTTTTTGTTTTTGTTTTGATTTTGTTGTAGTACACAAAAAAAAAAAAAATAGGCTTACGTAAAAACTACAACATACAACATACAACATACAACATACAACATACAACATACATCGTATTGTCTGATGATGATATAAGCTACATCAAAATGAGGACAATCAAGTATATCAAGTTATCACAACCTAACTTCTGAATTCAGCAATTGACTGTATTGTATTGACCAATTTTTCTCAACAAAGTATCTAAAGTCTTCCTATCAATATTAAGTTCTGTGCAAATTGCATCGAAACTTTTAACCTCTTGCAAGAGCTCTGCAATTTTATTCAATTGATTCTTGTCAGTCTCACTTATCTGCTTGTCAATTCCTCTGAATGGAACCCTTTCACTCATACTGAAATTTTGGGTAAACAAATCTGTCAAATGATGATTGTGAAGATCATCCTTTTGCAAAACAGAGTCAATTATTGGAATTGATTGGATCCGATATATGAGTCCTCTGAGAATTCCAAATGTGATGAATCTTCTTATGTCTATGTATTGTAAATCTTGTTCGTGCTCCTTGTACCATTGCTTTAGGTTTTGACCTTGATGAAGAGATCTATAAAGAAAGAACAGTTTTGATTTTGAAGGAAGAATGACTGCTTTGTTTTTAGAATTTGAAGTAGACGCAGTGAGAGATTGATATGATTGAGACCCTTCTCTCTTCTTGGAACTGTCACTCTTATTTCTGTTGAAATCAGGCCTTATTGATTCTGGTTCAAATGGAACGTCCCTGAATGTTTCAGAAGCAACGACATATGCTTGACATTCGGATGACATATGTCTATCTCTTAAAAATAAATCAATTTCAGAAGTTGGTGCGTATATGTTGGTGAATTGGAATATATCTGTGATGATGATACATTTGTAATGCATTAAATGTTGAATACAATTTTTAACGACCCAATAACCAGAATCAGTCAAAAGACTAATTCTCTTCACTGAGTTGATTCCATCAATGTATGGTAAAATTTTCAACATCGTTGGATCCCAGTTTACATCAACCAAACTCTGAAGGTTAACAGTTGAGATGGGGACATCTTCAGGATTTATTCTTGGTGGAGGTGGTAAGATTGGGAACAGTTTGATATCAACGGAATTACCTGAATCAATAGGGATCAAACATTCTGAGTAGTTATTGAGATCTTGAAATATTTGTTGGATTAAATCATGAATTGAATGTAATTGAATTTCATTATCTGTTTCTTTGTTCTCTAAACCGATTGATTGAAAGTTATCTTTGTTCAAATCGACTTTTCCATAAGATGAGTTTGATCGTTGATTATTATTGCTTGTAGTATTAGTGAGGGTCAAGGAAGAAGAATTCTCCTTATCTTCTGTGGGGTTCGATGAGTTGACTTTCTCAAAATATACTTGATCTTGTTCCTTTTTGGAAAGTATTTGATATTGTTCCTCTAAATTCTTGAACATTCTGCCCAAACGCCGTATATTTGACTCATATGGGATAGCATCATCTTTATAATTGAAAACAAAGCAAAAATTAAAACTGAATGAATTTCTAGCATAGTGCAATCCTGTGATTGATACAGGATATCCTATAATTCTATACTGACCAGCTTTCAAAATCACAAGACGGTCACATAAGGGAGCCTTCGGTATAATATAGTTTTTCACTAGATCAAAATCAAACAGCTGTTCGCTCATAGCATCAGAAGAATTGTCATTGTGAGGAACAATGGAACCCAATGGAACCTGATGTAGAACTTTTGTACCCTCTGTTGGATGGAAGACAGTGTAGAATATCGCCTCAATTGGGGCAAATCCTGCGATATAGTTAGCATAAGAGCTTACCAGTCTCTCAATAGCACCGCCTCACTTACCTTCAAAGTCTGACATTGGTATCAAAATCCACTACAATTCTTTTTCTTTTAAGTTGAAGAGTTTTATTTACGTCTCGAACTCTCCGGGTTTATCCCGGAGATAACAGCTATCTGAAATCCGGATCCGGGTGACTAATTGATTCCCCAGAAGAATTTTCTAGTAAAAAAAAGTTGAAGTAAAATTCAGTTTTTCGGTCTCCTTTGGATTTTTCACATCATCAAAGAAACAAAATGTTGCGTACTACTCGTCCTTCTGTTCAAAGAGCCTCTTTGTCCCTCGCTAGAAACCTCTCACACAAAGAATTGAAATTCGGTGTCGAAGGTAGAGCTGCTTTACTTAAAGGTGTCGAAACTTTAGCCGATGCAGTTTCTGTCACTTTAGGTCCAAAAGGTAGAAACGTTTTGATCGAACAAGACTTTGGTTCTCCAAAGATCACCAAAGATGGTGTTACCGTTGCCAGATCAATCACTTTGAAAGACAAATTCGAAAACTTAGGTGCTAAGTTATTACAAGAAGTTGCTTCAAAGACTAATGAAAGTGCAGGTGATGGTACTACCTCTGCTACCGTTTTGGGTAGAGCCATCTTCACTGAATCAGTCAAAAACGTTGCTGCTGGTTGTAACCCAATGGACTTGAGAAGAGGTTCTCAAGCTGCTGTTGAAGCTGTTGTTGACTTCTTGCAAAAAAACAAGAAGGAAATTACCACTTCTGCTGAAATCGCCCAAGTTGCCACCATTTCCGCCAACGGTGACGCTCACATTGGTGCTCTATTAGCTTCTGCTATGGAAAAAGTTGGTAAAGAAGGTGTCATCACTGTTAGAGAAGGTAGAACTTTGGAAGATGAATTAGAAGTCACTGAAGGTATGAGATTTGACAGAGGTTACATCTCCCCATACTTTGTCACCAACACTAAAAACGGTAAAGCTGAATTAGAAAGACCATTGATCCTTGTCAGTGAAAAGAAGATCTCTCAATTGAACGATGTCTTACCAGCTTTCGAAATTGCTGTTAAGAGTAGAAGACCATTGTTAATCATTGCCGAAGAAATTGACGGTGAAGCTTTAGCTGCTTGTATTTTGAACAAAATAAGAGGTCAAATTCAAGTTGCTGCTGTTAAAGCCCCTGGTTTCGGTGACAACAGAAAGAACACTTTAGGTGATATTGCCATCTTGACTGGTGGTACCGTTTTCAACGAAGAATTAGACATCAAACCAGAAAACACCACTCCAGAATTGTTAGGTTCTGCTGCTTCAGTTACTATCTCTAAAGAAGACACTGTTATCTTAAACGGTGAAGGTTTGAAAGAAAACATCTTACAAAGAATTGACCAAATCAGAAGTTCCGTTAATGATACCGAAACTTCTTCTTACGAAAAAGAAAAATTACAAGAAAGATTAGCCAAATTATCTGGCGGTGTTGCCGTCATCAGAGTCGGTGGTTCTTCTGAAGTTGAAGTTGGTGAAAAGAAAGATCGTTATGATGATGCTTTGAATGCTACTAGAGCTGCTGTTGAAGAAGGTATCTTACCAGGTGGTGGTACTGCTCTTTTGAAAGCTTCCAGAATCTTAAAGGATGTTAAAGTTGACAACTTTGATCAACAATTAGGTGTTGACATTATCAGAAAAGCAATCACTAGACCAGCTAGAAAGATTGTTGAAAATGCCGGTGAAGAAGGTTCAGTTGTTGTTGGTAAAATCATTGATGACTTTGGTGAAGACTTCAACAAAGGTTACGACTCTGCTAAAGGTGAATACACCGACATGATTGCCTCTGGTATCATTGATCCATTGAAGGTTGTCAGATCTGGTTTAGTTGATGCCTCTGGTGTTGCTTCATTGTTGGCAACCACTGAATGTGCTATTGTCGATGTTCCAGAACCAGTTGCTGCTGCTCCACCACAAGGTAACCCAATGGGTGGTATGGGTGGTATGTTCTGATTCCACACTATAGAAAGCCCTGTACATAGGATTGTAAATATATCATTACTTGATTTAATATTGTAAAGAGATCTTGATCTGGGAGTCACCCGGAAAATCGCGAATTTTTTATTACGGATTTTTATTTTTTTTCTTGTGAAAACCGATTTCTACTTTGTAAACAAACAAAACCAAAACAAAGAAAACTAAAAGTTTCTGTTGACCCAACAACCAACAACAGTTTCCAATCAAGTTCTCACTAGTACAACAACAATCGCAATGTCAGGTAAAGTCCACGGAGGTAAAGGTAAATCTGGTGCCAAAGATGGTGGTATCAGATCACAATCCCATTCTGCCAGAGCTGGTTTACAATTCCCAGTCGGTAGAGTTAAAAGATTTTTGAAGAGAAATGCTCAACACAAGATCAGAGTTGGTGCCAAAGGTATGTTATTGTCTAGAGACCCCTCCCTTATAGCGTGAAGTCATACTAACTTTTATGTTTATAGCTGCCATTTACTTAACTGCCGTTTTAGAATATTTAACTGCTGAAGTCTTAGAATTAGCTGGTAACGCTGCTAAAGATTTGAAATTAAAGAGAATCACACCAAGACATTTACAATTAGCTATCAGAGGTGATGAAGAATTGGACACCTTGATCAAAGCCACCATTGCTTATGGTGGTGTTTTGCCACACATTAACAAAGTATGTATTTCTCAACATATCCCTTTATTGATTAAATGTTACTAACTTATAAACAACAGGCTTTGTTATTGAAGGCAGAGAAAAAGAAAACTGTCAAATAATTTTAATAAAAACAAATTAATTACTATGCCATAAAGATTATTCTCTTGTGATGATGTGGCATAATTCTAGTTCTTTGATACCTTGTGGTGTGTGTGTTTTTATATTTCTGTTTGTGGATGAGGGGTTTTTTTATATCGGGAAAGAGGAAGTGACTGGGTGATGATATTGCTAATAATCTTTTGCTTGGTCTTTGTCCATTTGTTAGCTTGTTAATTAAAAGAAATGCAGATACGGAGTGTCTGTTTACTATCCTTTTTTTTTTAGCTGTTTTTTAGAAGATCTTGCGATAGAGAAATTTGCTTTGTTCGTTATCCAGATCTTGTGTATTTTTAGTTTATGTATATTACACCAGGTATGATGTGTAGCTTTAGTGAGTCGTATCGATTCGAGTTTGTCGTAATATTGTTTGTTTTGATTTTAGTCCCTTTGAAAAAAGCGCGTTTGTTTACATTAAAATCCAGTTGTCATGGTTACCAAAGATCCTAGGTAACGCCAAAAAAAGAAAAGAGATGGTACTTTCAAGTTTCTACTATAGTAGAAGATTCTATGTTATTTTCATTCTATTAGGTTTGAGTGTGTATATAGACTCTATGTACAGGTATTCGTTGTGTGTATGATGCGGTGTCTTTGCTATATGCATGCATCACTGTGTATTATTTCTTTTCTGTCTTTTGTGTAGTGGTATTGGTTATAGGTCTCGTAGTCTCATGTGATGGATTCAGCTTTTCATCCAGTGCTTGCACTTTGGCGTCCAGTTGCTTGACTTTATCAACCACTCTCATGTCATCTTTCCCAACAACGAGAACTGAAGGGCTGTAATCAACAGGAGGAATATAATCATCGAGTTTAACGTTATACTCTTTTAGTTTCTTCTTCAAATAGTTGATTTCATATTGAAGTGTTCGTATATCATCAGCTATAGATTCTCTTCTGATCAACTCTTTGTTTCTCTGTCTCCATGATTCATAAAGGATCAAACCACCAGCCACTGAAAAGATGAAGGTTTCAGAAAGGAAAGTGGCACCGTTCTCGATTGCTTTCTTCTCATTCAAAGGTCTCACTTTGGATGCGTTTGCTGAGCCCATTAGACCCATTCGGAGACGCACATCGGCCTTATGTAGATTTTGGGCCAAACCAACGCATATTTTCTTGAATCGTTCATGTTCTTTGGCCTGTGCTTTCAATGCATTCTTACAGACACAGTTAGTATACATTCAAGAAGTAAGACCCAAAAAAGGAAAGAAAACAGGCTAAGATTACTCACTGCTATTGGTTTAGAGATCGTTCTGAGCAGCAGAGACCCGAGTTTGAGACCGATGGAACTCATCAGAAATTCTCTTAAAGTGTCACTTTCTAAAACTATCGCGATCTATGGAATTTTTTAACAATCCCGCAAACCCCAAAAATTTCAATCTTTAACATCATACTCAAATACTCATACAAAAACAACGGAAAGTGCAAGTTAAGGAAGCACTAGGTGGAAATAACGGAGCGGAACATACTGAGAATAAACGATATATGGTTGAGCTATCACAAAGAGCCCAATTTGGGGCATATTTTCTAGTAAGTATGGCTCAATTTTTTGACAATTAGGTGTCAATTAGCAATGAACGATAGAATATTTCAATACTAACTACGAACCTCTCATAGATCAGCAACGTCCTTCCAGCATTCACATTCACACCCGTAATCCTATCAAGCCCCAATATCTTTTCTGCTGGTATACGGTTGTCTGATGATTTCCAAATATTGATTTTATGCAATTGGATTGTAGCCGTTGGGGTACTTATAGGCAAGAGTTTACAACAGATATTGTTTGGTCCTTTGAGACCAATTGAGATTGATCATATATACCAATACACGGGGATGTCTGTGATGAACTCTTTACTTGCATTGGTTATGTTCAATGATGATTTCTTACTATTGCCTATTTTGTTAACGTTATACTTGCAATTTGTCAAAGTTTTCCATTGGATTTTGAAAGATAGATTTGAGTATTTGTTCCAACATGCGACTAGAAGTCGTCAATTATGGAGATCCAAAAGCGTTTTTGCCCTACTCTTGTTTTTATTTATTGACTTCAAATCTGTTTATTCTTGTGCTGTTCATTCGTTTGGTAATAATCCTGACGTTTATTTCGTATTTGGATTCCAATTTGTTATTTTGTTCTTGGATTTGTTACAATTGACTTTCAAAATTGGATTGAACACATGGGAGTTGAGTTATTTGGAACGTCATCCAGAAGAGGAGATTCTTGAAGGTAAAGACATTTACATGAAAGTTTTAGGATTGACACATACTTGTGCAAATCTCGCAATTGATTTATTCCTGTTATTTACATTCATTGGACCTTCAAGATTCCCTATATACTTGTTTCAAAACATCTTTACCAAAACGTTGGTCTTTATTAAACAGATTAGTGAGTTCATGGCTTATATTAAGGCCTCTAGGGACCTAGATGCTAAATTACAAGATGCAACGGCTGATGATTTGACAGAAGATAACAGTCTTTGTATCATTTGTCGAGAAGACATGACTCTTGAAGGACTCAACAAAGGTGATCGTCTCCATCCAAAGAAACTGAACTGTGGTCACATTATTCACATGGGATGCCTCAAAAGTTGGTTCGAGAGATCACAGAGATGTCCATTATGCAGAGCCCCGGTCTTTAGCGATGAGGTCCCAACACCTACAAATAACACCAACAACACCCCAGCCCCAGCCACGCCCCAGGACACAGCACCTCTTCCAGCAGAGACTCAGGCCCCACCAGCACAGCCTACAGTTACGGTTGCACAGCCTACGGTTCCTCCCACTCCAAGACATATGAATGGGTTTTTCCATTCACCACCCGAAACCGCAGCAGACAATGTCCTAACACTGGGACGCAACTCGCTAATTCCACCAGACTGGACGCTCCTGAAACTGTCCAACTCGTCGCCTCAGCACGACGACTTCCAACTACGCCTCAATAGCCGACACACTGCCAGAATCCAGCTCGTTTCGCAGGAGCCTTCAGTGATGGCCGATAATTAGAGGTGAATGCTCATAATGAGAGAGTCTGAGAGCCTGTAGTCTCCTAGTACGTAGAGACGGTACAAACGCGTAGAGAGACGGCCTCGGACCGAATTCCGAGACACTCCCAATTAGACACGAGATCTGTTTTCGTTTTGCTGTGCCTCTTTAGGCTGAGTTGATATTTCAGATCTGAAATTATTATTTGTTTACCTTTTATAAAAAGAACAAGGTATAGGTCCCCAAAGGTTTATTGCTAAACACCAATGTTGCTCTCTTACAACTTAGCAGTGCTGTTGAATATTGCTGCTGCAGTCAGTGCTTGGTCTCCAACTAATGGCTACGCTCCAGGTAATGTCACGTGTCCATCAGATGCCAGTTTCGTTAGACCTGCTAGACAATTAAGTCAGGAGGAGACCCAATGGCTAGAGGTTAGACACGTTGAGACGGATGCTGCATTGAAAAGATTTCTAGATAATGCTGGTCTTGAAGATTTCGATGCTGATTCTTATATCGATGGTCTTAACAGTTCTATTAATATTGGTCTTGCCTTTTCCGGTGGTGGTTATAGGGCGATGCTTAACGGTGCCGGTCAACTGAGTGCTTTAGACTCAAGAACAATCGGAGCTGATTCCCATGGTCTTGCCGGACTGTTACAATCTACTACTTATTTAGCTGGTTTATCCGGTGGTAATTGGCTAACTGGTACTTTGAGTTTGAATAATTGGACTTCAGTGCAGGATATCATTTCTAATAGAGACAGTGATATTTGGGATTTGGAAAGTAGTATTGTGAATAGTGGTGGTTGGAACGTCTTTTCAACTGTTGGTCGTTGGGATGATATTGCCGATGCCGTTGAAGATAAACAAGATGCAGGATTTAACACCAGTTTGACCGATATTTGGGGAAGAGCATTATCGTACCAATTCTTTGGTGAAGATAACAACGGAGCTGAAGGTTTAACTTTCTCTACATTAAGGGATTATGAAGGTTTCCAAAACGGTTCTATGCCTTTACCAATCAGTGTTGCTGACGGAAGAGCACCAAACTCACTCATCTTAAACTTGAATTCCACCGTTTTTGAATTCACACCTTTTGAAATGGGATCTTGGGATCCTTCATTATACGCATTTACTGATTTGAAATATATTGGTACTAATGTGTCCAACGGTACACCAGTCTCTGATACTTGTGTTTCAGGTTTTGATAACGCTGGATTCGTTTTAGGTACATCATCCTCATTGTTCAATCAATTCATCTTACAATTAAACACAACTGGTATTTCAGGTTTCCTTTACAACACAATCAACCGTTTCTTAACTGATTTAAGTGAAGATAACAATGACATTGCAATCTATGCACCAAACCCATTCTTTGAGACGAATTACGCTGAAGTTCGCTCAATTGTTGACAGTGAATACTTGTTCTTAGTCGATGGTGGTGAAGATCTTCAAAACGTTCCATTGGCACCATTGGTTCAACCAGAACGTAATGTTGATGTTATCTTTGCTTTTGATAATTCTGCTGATACTGAAGATTCTTTACCAAATGGTGCTTCTTTAGTCAGTACTTATCAACGTCAATTTGGACCACAAGGTAATAAAACAGCTTTCCCTTACGTTCCAGGTCAAGACACTTTCCTAAGTCATAACTTGACAATTAAACCAACTTTCTTTGGTTGTGACTCTAGTAACTTAACTGAGTTAGCCACTATCCCACCTTTAGTCGTTTACATTGCAAACACTCCATACACTTACTGGTCTAACACATCAACTTTCAAGATGTCATATGAAGATGAAGAAAGAGATGCGATCATTCAAAATGGATTTGAAGTTGCATCAAGATATAACTTGACAATTGATGAAGACTGGCCAAAATGTGTCTCATGTGCCATAATTCGTCGTTCTCAAGAACGTAACAATGAAACTCAATCTGAGGAATGTCAAAAATGTTTCCAAGACTACTGTTGGGATGGAAATTACACTAATGATTTGAATGTCACTTATTCACTAAATGTCACTTCAAATCCAGATATTGAAGAGCCAAACCTTTCAAGTTTCACTACAAGTGCCGAACCAACCAACGGGGCCTCTTCTCAAACAGGATCTACATCCACTGCAACTGCCAGCAGTGAAAGCTCATCAAGCAGTAATTCTGGTGCTGCTGTCATTTCTGAACCAATCTCCAAATTGTTCGTCATCACAGCCGTTACTTCTTTATTCTTTGGCTTATTGTGATTAGAAGTTGAAAAAAAACACAATTGTACAGATATCATTATAAAATACATTAAAGTCATTATATAGTTCATTATTAAGTGCTTGTATACTAGCTTTATAGTTCATCATCCTCGTCCTCTAGCTCATAATGATAGTATTCTTCATCAGAAACACCATCTTCCAAATCAGAACCATAAGGCGGAGTCTCATCATTTGTTGAATTACCGCCTAGTAATCTTTTAGAAATTAAATCAATCTCTGCTTTAAGAACTTTTTTAGGATAATCCACATTTCTTGATTTGGCTTGATTGAAAAAGTCTTCTGAATCTTTTAATAATTTTTGAATTTTATCCTTTTGTTGTTTTGGATCAGTTTTTGATAGAAGTGATGCTTCCAATGCAAATGAATAACCTTGTAAAAAATAAAACATCCCATCAGAACTATAAGGACGAGTTTGCATTAGTTCTCCTAATTTTTCATTAACTTCGTCAAATTTCAATTTAAAAATCATAAGCCATATAAGATTCTGTGTGAAAAAAGGAACGTTGGTGTTTGAACCTGATGAATATGCTGTAGGTACATTATTTCTTTCTGGGTTGAACTCTCTAAATGAAAAATGATATTGGATAACCAACCAATTCAAGAATCTTTCATCTTTTGTAGGTAAGTTAGTTCTGTTCATTAATTCTTTCTTATTACCAAAAATTCTCAAATTATAACTCGATTGATCATCTTGAGATTCTTTCAATTTGTCTTCTTCTAATCTAGTTATTATCTCAAGTCCAAGTGTCCATATCAACTTCATGTCTATTCTTTTACTTCTAACCAGAACAGAAAAACATCTGTATGCCAATTTCCAATTCTTTCTCATGATGTTGAGATACAACAAATCAGTTAACAAGGAACGGTGAATCCCAATAGTATTGTCAGTGACAGTTTTCAAATAAAATGACCGTCTGTTTAGGGTCTCCACATATGGTGCCACTTCTATTCCTAAACTTGCAAACAACAACTTCATTCTATATTGACGTTTGATCAATGACTTATCATCATCATCATCGTTGTCATCACCACTATAATCATCGTCATCTTCATCACTAAACTCAGCACTATCATCAGTATCAATGTCAGATTTTTGCTCATTACCACCTGATTTCTTGGAACCACCTTCTGCCAGATATGCATGTATCCTTTCATGGATTTGAGGTTCCTGTAGCCATATTTCGAATGTAGATTCAGGATACATGTACTTGACCCTCTTAGCCAATTTTGAGTCTCCACAGTCTATCACTGGATATGGCAGTTTCTTGCGCTTGTACTTATTTGCACGTTTTCTCTGTTTGATCTCTTCTTCCTCCAGACTGCGTCTCTTCCTATTGTAAACTGCGAATGCTTGAGCTTCAGCGGTACGGCGCACGGTAGACGACACTACACTCTCTTCAAACATCTTGAATGCAAAACTTCTCTATGTTTCACTATTTACAAAAATTGTTTATTTTTTTTGTTTATGTCCCAAGTTCCAACAACCGATGAGATGAGATAGCATTTTCTCGTTGGGCCCAAAACTGAAGAGATAATCAGCTAGATCCAACGTAAACACCCTCAATTCGTCATTATACGGCCATTAATCGATTTTGAAGGGACCATTGCTGTTTTTGGCCGTTTAATTCCCATCAATATTGATCAATTCTTCATTTACCAAAGCTACAGTAACAACTGAGAAATATAAATACCATCATTGTAATCGTATTGCAAAGAGCTATCGTTCTATACCAATAGCACACAGTTTAAACATCTAGAAACTACTCGCTAATATCAATCGCGGCCATGTTAACTTTTTGGATCGAATCTTAGATAGTGAATAGTAAATTAATAAGCGTACACAACAGCGAGACACGATGGCCACTTTCAAGCTCTCCACGCTCACGGAGGACGGTGCTGGCTACACGGAGCTCGACAACAGCAGGCTCAGCCCCAGCATCTTGTCAGAGCCCAGGGCAGACTCTCCACTGCTGATAGACAGAGATTTCACTCAACAACAGGCAGTAGATGAGCTGAAGTTCCAGGAGGGAAGCGTATGGGAAGGAGACATATCACTGATGGACAATTCTCCATACCCTGAGGTGAGGAGGGTCGTTTCAGTGACGGATGATCCCACAATTGAGATCAACCACTGGAGAACATGGACGTTAACCACACTCTTTGTGATTGTGTTTGCTGGTACGAATCAATTCTTCACATTGAGGTATCCAAGCTTGAAGATCAGTTATCTCGTTGCTCAGATCATATCTTTTCCTATAGGGAAGGCACTGGCTAGATATCTACCTGACATCAGGTTCCCAAACCATCCTTTTTTCAACTTAAACCCAGGTCCATACACAATCAAAGAACATGGTATTTTGACAATCTGTGTTTCACTAACGGCAACAGCACCTTACGCAACAGAGATTATCGTTGCACAGAATCAATTCTATAAGAAAGATTTTGGTATGGTTTATCAGTTATTGTTAGTCTGGACAACCCAATCTTTGGGATATGGATTGGCAGGTCTTTCAAGAAAGTTTTTAGTTGATCCACCATCGATGATTTGGCCTCAAACGTTGATCAATGTGGCAATGTTTGAAACGCTACATAATCCTAATTCTGAGAGAAACAACAAAGGTTTATCCAAATATAATTTCTTCCTAGTGGCGATGATGTTGTCGTTCTTATGGTATTGGGTCCCTGGTTATCTGTTCACTGGATTATCATACTTCAATTTCATACTATGGACTCCATTGCTTAAAGACAACTTCCTTGCCAATTATTTGTTTGGAGTCAAGAGTGGATTAGGTATAATTCCACTCACATTTGATTATACACAGATATCACAGGCATTATCAGGATCCGTCTTTGTTACTCCATATTGGGTTATCATGAACACCTATAGCTCTGTTGTTGTTTTCTTTATATTCGTTCTATCTGCATTATACTGGTCAAACGTATGGGCTGCTAAATATCTACCTGTCATTTCAACTTCAACTTTTGATAACACTCAACAACATTTTAATGTCACCAAAATATTGACTGATGATTTCACAATTGATTATGAAAAATATAAAGCATATTCACCAGTGTATATTCCTTTCTCATATTTGCTGAGTTATGCTCTGAATTTTGCTGCTGTTATTGCAATATTCACACATACATATCTTTACCATGGAAGGGAAATATGGGATAAACTCAATTCTTCCAAAAACTCATCAGAAGACATTCATAAAAGATTGATGAAAAATTACAGTGAGGTGCCAAATTCATGGTATTTAATCATATTCATTGTTGTTTTGATTTTGTCTTTCATAACTGTTGGATTTTGGCCAACGGGATTCCCTTGGTGGGGGTTAGTAATTGCCATTTCTATAAGTGTTTTGAATTTTATTCCACAAGGGATTTTAGAAGGTATTACAAACCAAAACGTTGGATTGAACGTTATCACAGAAATGATCTGTGGTTATATCATCCCATACAAACCAATGGCAAATCTTTTGTTCAAAATATATGGTTATGTCGTAATGAGACATGGATTAAGCATGAGTATGGATTTGAAGATGGGGAGATATTTAAAAATTTCTCCAAAATTGTTATTCTTCATGCAACTTTGGTCAACTTTCATAGCTGGTTTAACAACAGTTTCAATTCAGGGTTGGATGACCAAAAACATAAAAGATATCTGTTCTTCTGACCAACCTGATGGATTTATCTGTGCAGGTGGAAGAACAATTTATAACGCATCCATTATTTGGTCATTGCCTAAACATTTATTTTCATACGGTAAACCATACAACGCATTGCTCTGGTTTTTCCCAATTGGTGGAATAGCACCTTTTTTAACTTATTACCTCCATAAGAAATATCCAAATAAGTGGTATGGTAAGATTCATGCACCTGTTTTTTTCACAGGACCAACAAGCATACCACCATCAACACCATATAACTATGGAACTTATTTCATGACTGCAACGTTGTTGGTATATTTGAGAAAAATTTGGCCAAAATGGTACAAGGCGAAAGCGTTAGTTTTAGGTGCTTCTATAGAAACAGGAGTTGCTTTGGCAGTTGTGGTTATTTTTTTGACGTTGCAGTATAGAGGTCATTATTTGAGTTGGATTGGGAATACTATTTGGAAAGACACATTAGATTTCAAGGCTGAACCTTATTACAAACTACAAGAAGGTCAATTAATACCGCCAATTTAGCCAAGTTGTTTTAAATAATGCCATTTTTTGTATTATATAGTAATTATGCAAGTTTGTTGTTTTGGATTTTTTTCTCTTCTGTTCTATGTAATATCGATTGATATATCACTCATCTCCGGTTTGGTAATTGTTGGAATGTGTTCTTCAAAATACTTCTCAACTTGTATAAGTTCTTGATTCTTAGCTTTTCATTGTTTAAGTGTGCATTATCTGATGATTGACCACATGGAATTTGTGCAGCTTGGGCATTGAAAACTTTTTCCAAAAATCTAACACTTGGAATAGAACCACCTTCTCTTATCATCAAGGGTTTGATCCCCCATTCTTTATACACTTCCTCTTGTAATACTTGGTAAACGGTATTTGAAGGATCACCAATCCATGCATCTGCTTCATGAATGAAATTGATTTCTAAGTGGTTATCACTTTTCATCTTGTTGAAATTCTCTGTTAAATAATTCAAAAACGTAGCCTTAATTTCATCAATGTCTTGTTCAGGAACGATTCTGATTGAAACTGCAGCATCACAAGATTTTGGAATAACTGTATTGTTTTTTGGACCAGATACATCAATCTTATGGATAGTCAATGATGGGAATTTCCATTTTGCTAACAATGTTGATTTTTGAATATCAGGATTATCTGTTCCTAAAGTCTTGATAATATCATCATAAAGTTTATCTTCTTCTGGACTTAATGGTAAAATTGGTTCATAAAATTTTGGAATTGAAACTTTACCTTCATCATCTGTCAATTTAGATAATAATCTAATCAGTTCAATTGTAGGTTCTCTTGCAACACCACCATCAACACCAGAGTGTCTATCTGGTCTATCACTTGAAATTGATACAGAAGCACTAATAACACCTCTTAATCCGTAATTCAAACATGGGGTATTTTCATCTAACCAGTATGAATTACTTAACAAGATCCAATCAATATCACCAATGATTTTAGAATTTTTAGTGATTGTATCTTGGAAACCAAATGAACCACATTCTTCTTCACCTTCAACTAAAAATATAACATCACATTCCAATTCACCAGCTTGATATAATTCTGCAACTGCATATATGGAAGCCAACACAGGACCTTTGTTATCACTGACACCTCGGGCATACAGATACCCATCATTGGCTGTCATTACATATGGATCAAAGTCCCAACCACAGCTACCATTAGCTTCAATGATATCATAATGACCATACCATAGGACTCTTGAGGAATTTGGTTTGTTACTTCTGAAGCAGCCATAAACTATTGGGTTACCGTTCTCAACAGGGATCAAATCTGAATCACCACCAAATTTTTTGATCAATCTTTTTAAATAATTAGCACAACGTCTAGAGTCATCAATATATGCATGTGGGTTTTTGGAAACTGTTTTAAACGAGACCAAATCACTTAAAGTGGATAACAAAGAATCGTTTTCAAGGTTGAGATTCAATGACATTGATGATGCTCTTCTTTGATTGATATCATGATCTAATGTGATATCCCAAATGGCTAAAGAAGCATCATTACCACCTGTTATGAGTAAGATTTTATTCTTTTTGTAAACAACTTCTGATGATAAAACTAATCCATCATGTGCACTCCAGAAATATTTAGCATCAGAACCAAATTTTGATTTTGTAATACCTCCTTTTGATCCTTTAAATAAATAATTTTTAGTAACTGCTAATGATAAGACTTCACCTTCTTTGGCATCAGAGTTGAAAGCTAATAGTTGTTGAAAAGTATTCAAATCCCAAAGTCTGAGTTTACCATTTGTCAACCCACAATAAAGAAATGAATCATTTAATGCAATTGAGAGGATACTATCTTCGTTATCCAATTCAGCCACCAGTTTCAAATCTTTATTCAAATCCCAAACTTTGATGAGTCCATCACCAGCTCCTGATATTAAATAATTTTCATGAATTTTCATTGAATAAATAAACCCATTGTGTGCATATCTCAAGATATTGGATGAAGGAACTTCAATCAATCTTGATTTAATTTCAACTTTTTTAGAACGATGATAATCACCAGTAGGACCAGCTGAATCAAAGAATTTATCAAACCTATGCGAAGGCAATGATGAAGGATCATCTTTTGGTTCTGTCTCCAATAAATGAACAAACAAAATAGATGCATTTTGACAACCAAAAAAAACTGTGTTTAAAGCCTGTGACCAAACAAGACTGAAAATATCACCAATATCAACAAGAGAATAAATAGTGTGAGTCTCCTTCATTGTTTCAACATCCCATACTTTAACCAACGAGTCAGAACCACCACTGAACAAATATTTCTCATCTTGTGATTTTGTTAAACATAACACAGATCCCGTGTGGCCTTTGAGGACAAATTTCTGTTCATATGTGTTCATGTCAAACACAAGGATTAAATGATCTTGTGTACCACAGAATAAAAGGTTCTTTTGTGGAAATGCAGTTGTTGATAAGATTGAATAATTATGATGCCATCTATGGATTAATGTTGGCTTATCGCAGGTTGATTGAGGAAGTACACTAGGCACATCGTCATCTGAATCTTTTGAAATAAATTCTCCTGATTGGCTATTACCGTTGCCATTTGACGGAAAGTTTATAGGTATATTTGAGGAAGGATCATCATCCAACCTTGAATCCACGCTCATAGGTACACAATGATAGCTTAAGCTTTATGGTTATCAAGATAAAAAATAAAGACAAAAAATAGATGCAAAAAAAAGCAGCCGATGATTGGATGTACAATTAGGAGGATCAGTAATGTATTCTTATTTCAATTTAAAGAGCGATTACTCAAGTTGAAACGTCTTTTTGGCTGTTGTCGATGGTGAGTCAGTAAGAGATTGAAGTCAAACGAGTTTTTTAGATGTTTCATTTCAAAGGTCCGACATTAGAGCCACAATAGGGAAAAATGCAGGAAATCCACGTGACTAATGTCGGAGTGTTGAGAATCAACAAATTTTGACACCAAAAAGGAAAATTGACTCTGGTTTATTACAAAGGTAGTTACTTAGAAGTAGTTTGAATCGGTCTTTGTGTGAGCTCGGAGTATGAATAAATTATAATAAATATTGATCAATGATTAGTTAAACTTAAATTTAGTATAGACTTTTTCACAATGCAATGTTTTCAAATTTCATTTTCTTTGTAAGGCTTGAGCTATCTCTTCTAAACTCTTATACTGATTAACCAATTGCATGATCTCATCTTCCTGTATCTCAATACCTTGCGATTCAATCAACTGTAACAACAACGATATTAATACATCTTTCTCTAATTTCAATTCATAGCTTGAACTTTCTCTGATCATTCTCCCCATAGTTTTATTGTTCTTGAATAGATCCCTGATGAAATCTTGTGCAATGACCGGCGAGTTTCTGGATTTTGTATTGTTTTCAGACCTCAAGATAACTTTGTATGACCTCTTACTTTCATTTATTGTCAATCTGTTGAATTTTATTAGTATGGTAAAGTACAAAAGTCAACAAGGACAAGAAGAAGAGGATACTGACAGGTTGGATAGCTTCAAGAATTCATTCCTAGAAAGAACGCTGTTAAAATTGAGGATGAAGATTGCATTTTGTGTTAGATCTCTACCTTCAATCTCTTTAAATAACATTTTAAAGGTGTCCAGAGTCCAATCTTTAAATGAAATGCCTTTTTCAGTGACAACAAAATGATAAAGGGTGTTCTTGTTCACAGTCTTGAAAGACGTTCCAGCAGAAAGAGAAAACTGATTCATTGTCATAACAAGCTTTTAAAGATTAATAGAGAGTTTAGACAAGAGTTAGGAAGTTTCCAATTATTTAGCCGCCAATCAACAATTGGGAATATCTGCCATTTGGCAATGGTCGAGGGAAATTGTGTCAAATATCTAAAGTATGATGGGTTAAGTTTTGATAATATTTGTTATGTATCCCATGTCTTTTGGATTTCTGGGTATGTTTGTGCTCTATAGAAGTTCCGTTTTGGCCTCGAATCTCTTCATTATCGGTAGACTATTGTTCTGTGAGGTCTAAGTGACTGAAAATAGTTACCTTCTTCAAAAAAATATGAATAACTTTCGAATCTTAGCTACAAATATTTTCAAAAGACAAGTGTTAGTAACTATCAGACTGGAAACTGTACCGGGACGGATCGTATACCAGATCCAACAAGCCATAGACTGACAAAATGAATAAATAAATTAAAATTGATTACGTAAGCGCGGTTGGAGGGATACTAGCTTTTGGGCACCCGAAACCATCAATAATTGGTTTCGTGGTCTAGTTGGTCATGGCATCTGCTTAACACGCAGAACGTCCCCAGTTCGATCCTGGGCGAAATCATTTATTTTTTTGATTTGTGTGTACTTTTTTTTTTGATTTTTTTGAAGTTTGAAAGACACCAATATTTACTTTAGGGTTACCTTATAATTGAAGAATCACTGTACAATGGCTGAAGAAAGCGTAATAGCAGCGTTATATCCACCACCACCACCTTATTACAAACTTTTCACAGAGGAAAACGAAGCTAAACTTGAAGAATACAAGAAAGAACAGAATGATGATGATTATACCAAGATTGAATTCAAAGAGGAAGACAAACGATTACAGTTTCTATTACCACCATCAAAGCCAGAAGGCTTGAATTATCGCTCGTTTGGGGAACTATGGAACTTCAATGATAAGATACCCAAACTTGAGGATATGGGGATACCTGTTTTATACAGAGAGGCTGCACAGACAGAAGATGCGGCGAATGGCAAGATAGAGTCTGAGCATCGGATAATTGAGTTGAAGAGACTACTCAAGTCACTGCTGCTGAATTTTCTGGAAGTGGTTGGTGTTATGGGAGTTAATCCTAGCCTGTTTGCAGAGAAGGTTGAACATATACGGATAATACTGATTAATATTCATCATTTACTGAATGAGTACAGACCACATCAATCGAGAGAATCGTTGATATTATTACTTGAGAAGCAAATAAGTGCAAAGAAGGATGAGATCACAGAGATTGAGAAAGTGTGTAAAGAGGTTGAGGAAAAAATCAAAGATTTGGTGAAAGTTTTCGTTGATGGTGAGCCAAATCAAGAGCCTATAGTAGAGGTTTCTGAACCAGACGGAAAAGAAACTACTGATGAATCTGGAGATATAGACATGGAGGGAAACTCAATTCCACAACTACAGTAAAGTAATGAACATGTTGATCATATTCAGTTGAATAACAACCTTGTAGTTATTGAACCATCACTCCAGACAGTTTTCCTAAACCACTTTGGTGGTTAAACTGTTGAACCCGAAAAATCAAAAAAAAAATTGTCCAAATAAACCCTCATATAAACTGTTTCGAACGATATCAGCTCAACCCACTCTGAAAAATGAGTGAAGCAATGGACATTGATGTTCCAGGTGAGTTACAGAATTACTAGGAAGATGCGATTATACCATGTGAAGAGCTTGAAACTCTCATATGTCTTCCCGCCTTCCCTTTGTTTTAACAACTTTTAGAATCATAATTACTAACGTATTTATAAGTTGAACAACAAGAACACGAACATGACCACAATGTTCCACATACACACACACACAGCACAGAGAAGAAGAATTCATTTGAAGTAAGAAAGTGGACGGCCGTTGCTTTCTGGTCCTGGGATATTGTTGTTGAGACGTGTGCCATTTGCAGAAATCATTTGATGGAGCCATGTATTGAATGTCAACCAAATTCAATGAGTTCGAGTTCGAGTGAATGCATAACAGCATGGGGTGCTTGTAACGTAAGTACACTGATAATGATTTGATTTGATACATCTGGACTGATACTAACTATTTCCTTAACAGCATGCTTTCCATATGCATTGTATTGCAAGATGGTTGAAAACTCGTAATGTTTGCCCATTAGATAGCAGAGAGTGGCAATATCAGAAGTACGGTCATTGAAACGGTATATTTGAGTTTTGTTGCTTTTGTCTTTATTATAAGTTTTACGTTGGTTCGTCTTCTATCAATTTTTGCGTCGGTTTATCTTTTCATTTTTGGTCATCTTTTGGGTCGTTCCTTAATGCTTTTCTTTACTTATTTAACCACCACAGTTTCAGTATCCTTTTTTTATGTTTAATTCATTTCTGTGCTTCATTACTTACATTGTCAAATTTTGTCAATGAGTTTTGTTTCAACCCTAGCCTTCAAAAGAAAATTCAAAGAGAAGAGAAAGATGAAGGAATCTTTTCAAATACACACAACTCTCATACAAAGAGAAGAAGAAAAAAAAAACTAATGATTGATTGTAGTTGTAAGTGAATGTTTATTAGGTTTCACCAAAATATCTTTGGTTTCTAGGGAAAGTACCAATAACGACCGAGTTTAAAGATTTCTCTTCAATTTCTTGTAATGCTTGTTTCACATTGGTATCAGTTTCAGACTGTCCCCAAAACTCAATAAAGAAAAGATATTGCCATGCTTTTATCAGTGATGGTCTTGAAGTAATACTTGCCATACTGATCTTATGCTCACCCAGAGTGTTAAGCACTTTGACAAGAGCACCTGGGTCATTATGTTCAACGGTGAAGGCTAAAAGTGTAATATATGGAGTGTTTTCCTTTACTTCCAACTTCTTCTTGCTCAATATTAAGAATCTGGTTGTGTTATCTTTGATGTTTTCAATGTTTTCATAAAGAACAGGTATGTTATGAACTTTAGAAGCGTTTATTGAAGCAATTGCAGCTGAAGTTTCGCCTTCCAGACTAGCAATTTCTGCAGCTTTTGAAGTTGATGAGGAATCTATCCTTTCCAAGTCTTTCCCTTCTGAGTTTAGCCAATTAGTACATTGGCCCCATGCTTGAGGGTGGGTATATATTTTTTGAACTTTCGATAGGTCTTTGGCATGGGATAGAACACAATGATGAATGGATACAAATTGTTCAGCTATGACAGAGAAGTTAATCTGTTTGATTTTGTTGGACTCCTGAGTGGATGGAATCAGCCAATCTCTCAGTAAATCGTATGTGAATGTGACTTGACCATTGGTTGAGTTTTCGAATGGAACAACTGCGTATTCCACTTCGTCATTGTTTAGCTTGGTGAAGCAATCTTAGTATAAAAAGTCAGTCAATGAATTCAAGAAGTTGATGATATTAAACTTGTAGGTACTTACCATTGATGCTCTTTTGCGGCACTAGTTGATACTGTTCAGTGCCAAATTCTTGTATGGTAGCCTATGTTAAGCCTCAGTTAGTACTTGCAACGACCAAATGGTGAAGGTACCAAGGGAAAAAAACATACTTGATGGGTGTAGGTACCCTGTGGTCCTAGAAAAGCCACTTTTGGTTCTTCTCCGGGCATTCTGTTTGCAGTTGTAGATCACACTTGTGTGGGTATTAAGTGTGAATTGTTTTTTTCTTCGGCGATGACGATGACGATGAGCTTACGATGGAATGAAAGAATCTATGGAATAAGTGTGTTGATTACAAAAGTATCTAGTGTTTCTATGTATAGTGGTTGCCACTAGCAATATTTGTCAAGGTCCTAATTCAGCAAAGTTCATTTAATTCTCCAAAGACTGGGCCTCTTTGACAAGTTCTTCAACGCTGAAGTTTGGACTTCCAGCAGTGAAGTCCTTGAGCAGTTGTAAACGTCTTAAGGAGACTGGGGTCTCTTCCAAAGCACCGTAGAATCTCTGAACGTTGAGCAATAGGAGCTGAGCTTCTTGAAGGCCGACAGAACTTTCTTTTTCAACGGTTCCGTTCATGAGGACGAGACCATTGGAGTCCTTGAGTTCAGTGTGGAACATGAGCGAGGTGTGAGGTCTGGCAAACTCCTTGTGTGTCTTGAACTCGAGCAAGGTGGTGAACATACAGTGGACGGTGTTTGGACCGACAAATGCCCATTGGACGTAGTGCAACTCGACACCGTCACCATCTCTAGGCAATGGCAAGACGAAGATAGGATTGGCTCTTGCGTTTTGGTAGAGCTTCTCGAAGACGTCCTTTGTGACAATGGAGATCAAAGTGTCCTCCTTCTTGTCGAATCTGGCTTTCCAGATAAATTGGAGCTCTCTTTGTGGGAGGACCTTTAACTTTTCAACGTCGACAAACGAGCTGAGGGTCTTGTATGGAGTGGTTGGGACTTCAGGGCTGAGTGGGTCCCTGATTTTACCCTGGAGCTTTGCTTTCTCTTGTGCTTGCATGGCCTGTTCTCTCTCGTACGCCTCAAGTTCTTCCAAAGGGTCGATATTAATAAACTCTTTTCTGTGTTTCTCGAGGTTTTCTTTGAGCTTGAGTTTAAGGTCTGCAATGTCTTTGGCACCGATCTCTCTGGCCTTCTGCTCTAGTTTGGCTGTGTACTTGGCTGCTGGGTCTGTGCGGGCAGCTGCGTAGCGGATGTTCGAGGTGGTGGCGAGACGTCTGACGGCACTGAACCCACGGAGCATTTTGGTGGTTGTAGTAGTGAGGATGAGAGTTTTCGCGGTACTATTTGTATAACATTATTCATTAGATGATCATGGGATCACGGGCACACTCAACTTTGATGTCTTTGGTCTTTTTCATCACTTTCTCTTCTCACTTCTTCACTGACTCTCACTCTCACTCTCGCAATCGCGTCTCAAACAGTAAACACCACTCTCTTAAACAACCTTGTCACTGCTCATCCCGCGAACTGAACCTGGATCACCGTTTTCAAAACACGGTGAAATCGCTTTTGTTTACGTTTCACACCAGCACACGCCCTCCACAGCCATGTCCAAAGGAGCCCCGCGGACACAGAAGCCCCTCCCACTTCCCTTGCCGTCGCCAGGTGCTCGCACACAGGACGACGCCGACGACGCTTTCGTCCACGAGTTCACACGGAACGACCTCAGAGAGCTCATCCATCTCATCACCCAGGAACTCAAGTCAAAGGGAACCAAAACCCCGTTGCTGCTGCTCTCCTTCCGTCCAAAGTCTACCGATACTGAACTCATAGCCTTCCTCGAAGTCGTGCTTCCAACTGGTAAGAAACTTGCATCTACGCCCATCATCCAGCAAAAGATCAAATCGACAAATGAGTTCACTTTGATCTCTGCTCTGAAGTACCTTTGGGTAAGACTTCCAGCAAGCTCGATCATCGGGTGGGATGCTTACAACTCTTTCAAATCATTAGAGAAGGAAAAAAACTATCCAAAAAAAGCATTTCTTGAATTTATGCCTCAGTGTTTGTCTTCTCCATCTCATGCTTCTATTGTTTATGATTTCTTGGATTTGATAGTCTCATTGGCTGCTAACGCCAAAGAGAATCAGATGAGCGGTAGAAAGATTGCCAAAATGGCTGCTATTTGGGCTTTCCAATGTGGTTCAAGCAATAAAAAAGACACTGATTCCACAACCTCTAATAATTTTGTTGATGGTTTGCATGGTTGGTTACCTGCTGCCAATGCAACTTTCCATCTGCTGCTTTCATTCCTGAGATCAATGTTACCAGATGATGACTCTACTAAACTTCAACTTCCAAGAACTTTACACGCTCTTTTAGCAAGTAATTCTTATCCTCCTCCGGACATCACCTACACGTCATCAACTTTAGTTTCAGTTCCTTTAATCACTATAAAAACGAACAAGATTTCAACTTCACCAATTGAAATGTTGAATAAAGTTCCCGCACTATTATCTTTTGAAGATAAGAATCAATTTCAAGCTAAAGAGGACTATGCATTGTTGAAAGCTTTTTGCAAAAATGACGAGAACATTATTAATAAACTATCTGGTGAATCTAAAAGAATAGTCCAATCTTTGAGTCAGGCAAGTACCAAGAAATCTACTTTATATCCTGGTTGGCCATTGCAAAATCAACTTAATATACCAAGCAATCAGGTTGATGCCAATATTGAAATTTCAAGAGTGCCGATTGATGATTATTTTATTTGGGCATGGTTAGCGAGCATATCATTTGAACAGCCAGTGTTGAAGAAAAAGATTTTCGGTAGATCATTGATATTAGAAATAGTATCTGATGGATTCAAGAAATGGATTATAGTTGAAGAAGTTGGATTGGATTTCAAATCTGAAAATGCTGTTCCTGAAAAGCCAAAAGTCAAGAAAACAATACAACCTCATTATAAGTCAATGCTAGATGATGTTCCTGCCAATGATAACAACAATGGACAGTCAAAGTCAAAGAAGTCAAAACAGAAACAACAACCTGATATTCCTATTGAGTCTAATAAAGCTTCGAAATCTGATGGTAAAAGAAAATTCTCTAATTCATTATTGAAAAAATTCAACAACAAAGAGAAACGTGACTTGCCCTTACCACCACCTCCTGCTGGACCTCAAACTCCTGTTAAACAATACCCACAACCACAACCGGTGCAGCAGCAACAGATTCCTCATTCAATTTCGAAACAAGGTTTTGATTCTGGTTTTTCATATGATCCTGTTGCTTTACCTGAGATCGAAAGAGAACAATACAGGCTATCCATTCCATTAGACAGTTTTGACATTGACACATCATTTAATAACAATTTTCCTTCTTCATCTCCAAATCATCAATCGTCATCACCTCAACAATATAAATCTTTGGCTCCACCTTCGAGAGATCAGGTATATGCTCAGAATAATCAAAATTTACAACAATTCAACCAGGAGTATAAGTTCTGGTCTTCTGAAGAACCACAGGGTCGTAATGCACAAGATATCTATCAGAGCAATTATGATTATCAGCCAAATCAAGATTTTAACCAACAATATGATCACCCTCAACAGTCTTACCCACCAAGTAATAACTATACTCAACCACCACAACAACAAGGTGCCGACAGTTTATACCGTCAACCACCACATCAATCTAATGGATATGTTAATGGATCCAATGGTTCTTTTGAAAATTTGAATAGTATGGTTGATGAACTTTCGCTTCAGGTTAACTATGTTGAATCCAAACTTGGTAAAGAAGGTCAAGCTCCTCAGCATTATAATGGGAATGTCAATCCACCTGTGGAAAATCAAACTCGTCCATCTAGTCAAATTTATGAACCAGTCCGCACTTCACCAAGACGTGCTCCTCCTGATGTCGAATCTTCACCCAAACCTGTTCTATCACCTTTACAAACACATAATAATGTTGACAGAAATAGAGCTGCTGCTGCAAATAATAACGCAATTGGTGCTACATCATCCGCTTTCGATGAAGTTACTGGTGGAGAGAGACCTTCCAATGAATTGGCAATGAGTGCATCTGGTTATAGTGCAACTGGTACAGAGTTTGATCCGTTAGCATCAAGTATTTATGCCAGCTCGAGTGTTTATGGCCCAATTCCTAGTGCAATTGATGATGATCACTATATAGAAGAGCAGGTCCATGAAATACCTGTTCCAAATGATGAATACTCCACTGAGATCCGTAACTCAATGATTGAAGATGTTGAAGTTTACTTAGGGAATGATGGTAGAAAAGTTGGGAATCGTGAAACTGTTTTATCTGATGATACTTATAATACTGCAAACACAGGCCATGTTGGTAACGATAATGAAGTAAGTGATGATTTGAAAAGGGTCTCAGTCCAATCTGAAGCATATTCTGCAAAATATCCAGATAGTATCATTGATACTTATAGACAACCGTCAGTGTATCATTCCAATTCAGCACCAGGAAACAATACTTCGAATACTGCCATTGATGAGGAAGTGAATGAGTCTAATGATTTAAGTGCAAATGATATTAGTTATATTCCAGATACAACTTTGACTGCCGAGGAAGAATCCGCTATTCCTATTCCTTCACCACCAAGATCACCATTGGCAAAAGCAGCTTCTCCTAAGTTCTCAGAATCAGCTATTGAACCTGTTTCTTTGTCAGCACCTATTCCACCTCCAAAAGTTTTACTCAATGAGGTACCTCAACCAAATTTGCAACCACCACCAGAAACTTATCAGGATATTCACAATCAAATTCCTGAAACTTCAGTCGTTGAGACTGACCAACCATTTGAAGATAGGGAACAATATTATCGAACCTCGGCACCCTCATCATCGTCATTACCTCGGTCTGAGCCTTTAAATCAGCCACTATCATCATACTCAACACCGCAGAAGTATACCAGAAAAAGTCCTGAACCAGTTAGTGAAAGAAAGCAATATAGAAGGAAGCATCCAGACTCTGTATCTTCTTCAGTGGTTTCTTCAAATGTGTCTGTTGAACCACAACAACAAACACAAGGTCATTTTATCAGAAAGAGTCCTTCAGAAACCAAAAATTATCCAGATGAAGCTCTTTCACAAGAAAATCGTGGACCTTATGAAGATGAAATTCAAAGACAAAATGGAGATTCAAGACTTGATCCAAATTCATATTCTCAGAAGAATTTCACACAACATCCATCCAATGATGGTTCCAGACAGCAGTCATATCCACCTCAACCTTATAATCAACCTCAACCTCAACCTCAACCGCAACAGCAATATCAACCTCAGCAACAATATCCACCCAATCAACCCCAACAATATCCACCTCAACAGCAGTATCCACCTTCTCAGGCCCAACAATATCCACCTTCTCAAACACAACAATACCCTCCTCAGCCTCAACAGCAATACCCACCTCAATCTAATCAACAAAGACAATCTCGTCAACAGAAACAAAGAAGCCCAGGATATGATCAAGGAAATGTCAGAAGTCCTCAGAGATCAATTGAGAGTCAAAACTACCTATCCCCTTCACATCCACAACAACAACATCAACAAAGACACTCACGTTCTCCTAACAATAGTGTTGATTCCAGACAAAACTCCCCATACAGACCTCAACAGCAAGGGTACCCTCCATACATGCCCCCTCAACAACACAAAGGATCATCTCCAGGTGCCAATTCTTCAAACTCTTCCCTTCCTCATCGCAGTTCAAGATCAGACACAAGTTCTCCTTCCAGAGCCCCACACCCTGCAAACTATCCACCTCCACCTCAAGGATACTATCCACCTCCTCCACAAGGTTATTATCCTCCACCACCACAGGGATATTATCCACCGCCTCCACAAGGGTATCCACCACCTCCACAAGGCTACCCATGGTATCCACCACCTCCTCATGGATATTACCCACCACCACCAGGTGCAGCAGGACAAGGAGGACCACCAAAAGCTACTGCTAGTGATATGACATTGACCAGTCTACCGCCTTCAACAGTTAAGAACAAACTGCATCATCGTGCTAATAATCCAAATGATAAGAAAAATATTAGAAATGCGTTGGTTCAAGGTGATTTTGGTATTTGAAGAGATATGTTTTTTCCTTAAAGTGTTGAGTACTACGACAGTTATTGTTCATGTTTGATTGGTCTGTTTCATATTTGGTTATTCTGTTCTTAATGTTGATAATCTTTTTGTTAATGGTTGAGTTTGATTTTTCGACGAAGATATGGATGAACTGTATATATATAGATTTGTTTTAATAATTACATTAATAATGGACAATTGAATTTACCGTAGTTACACGTATGCTATATACAGTGATACAGATGAAGTCAACTGGCTAACGGATATAAACCTCTAATCAATCTTTTGAAGTCCTTCAAAAACACCATGTTTTTAAATCTTTAGTATCTACGTCATTAGATTTATTATTTCAATATTGAGAATTGAAACTTGTTCCAAACTTTCCAATTATTGCCTTCCTTAATCTAAACAGAGAAATACATAGAGGTCATCAGTTGTGCTTCATTTGTAACTCTTTCGAAGCCAGAAGATTTTTCGCGTTTGTTTACCTTTGTCGCGAAACTGTCAATATTGCATACGGCTGCATATTCGTGTAAACAAAGAACAAGGAGTTATTTGAAAAGAGTGACACAAAGACGCGATGGAGTTCAAACTTGGGATTAATGGGACTGCCAGGTCAAAGTTTTTACCATATATTAAGCGGATATATTTTGTATCTGTGTCTTTGCCTCAAAATCTGAAACAAGTCATTGTTTTTTATCTGTTTCATATATGAAACAAATCTGACACATTTTTTCTGTTTTTGTTTATTTTTAAAAATCAAAAAAGGTATTTAAAAGTACCCACAAACTTCACTAAAACTTTATTCTTCAACACTTTTAAAACTTTCATTACCATCATTCAATCACTCACTCACTGAACCAGTCAGAATTCTTTGAACCCCAAAAAGCATCTAGTTCACACTGCTAGCAATGAGTACAAACGAATCAATTGAGAGATCTGGGTACTTATCTCCTCCAATCTCTCCGGAACCGACCAAGAGCAACTCTATGTCCTCTTTCCCGCTCGGAGATGTGAGCACTATTCCAAGGACCCTTCCAGACTCGTTCATCACCTCCATTGATGCTCCACAAGAAACCGAGGTCACTAAAGAAAGTACAATTGATGATAATTTAGGTCCATTGATGTACATTTTACCAATTAGAAAGATTGATTGGAAAAGACACAAACGGTTTTTGGCAAGTTATGGGTTTCACTTCGTGAGCAAGAAAGAGAAGAGAAAGGCTAGACTACAGTTGAAACAGTTGAAACAACAGGCGGTACAACAGGTACAAATACCGCAAAAGAGAAGAGGGTCTGCTTCTGCTTCAAGTAGAGGATCCACTAGTGATGGAAGTGATAGGGAAATTTTCAAACGTCAATATCAGACGAGATCTAAGAAGGAAAAAGTTTCAGATGAGTCTACATCAAGTTCAAATGTCACTGCCGTGATTGAAGGATTTACAAACAAGTTGGATTTTTTGAAGAATGCATCCTATCAAGACGTTCATGATCTAGTTGGTGATGATGTACCTGATTTTTTGCCCAAGATTCCAACAAGAGTTAATTTTGAAAGGATAACTAGTCAATTGTATGGTGATTCAACTAATCAAGAATTCAAAAACACCAAGAGTATAGAATTGGTGAATGAGAAAGAATTAGTGATTGTTAGAATTTTGAAATTAACACCATTACAATATTTGGATACGAAGAAAAGGTTATTTGCAGAAAAAGCAAGAAAGACTTTCAATGGTTCCACTTTCAAGAAAACTGATGCCCAAAAGGTTTGCAGAATAGATGTTAATAAAGCATCCAAATTATTTCAGATTTATGAAAGTGCAGGACTTTTAGAGGACAATTTGTTTAAAACTCAGAAACTAAATTGATCTAATAAGGTCACGATGCATCAATTAACATTTGAGGCTGTTGTGAGTTATATTAATGGTCAAAAGGATTTTTTTTTTAATTATACAGGGAAACTAGCGATATTAGGGTTAGTTATGGTAAGGGTAATCATCAATTTGGATGTTTAAAGGGATAATTTTTTTAATGGTAGGTACTATGGTGTATTTTTTGTCTTTGTTTTTATTAATTTTAGTCTAAAGTTGAAATTGATAAATGAGAATATGTAGCAGCGTGCGTAGAATTTTTTTAGCGGTGATGACCTTCAATATATTTCAGCAAAGATAACTTTTAATGAATATCAGCGTGTTTATGTTTTGTGTCAGTAGTTTATATTATGCAAAGCGGGATCTCTTACATGTACAATTATTGAATCCTCAAACATAAAGTTCAGTGCTATAGACCAACAAGTTCCACTACACTTAATTAAAAAAAAACACATGATATATAATTATGAGTTGATTACATATGGGGAACACACAACGCAAACAATTACACCCCTGTTGATAATAAATACAAATAAAACAATAAATCAAAAAAAAAATTATCTTCATATCACTTTTTTTCTTTTTTTTTTCTTCACAATGGATTTGTTTCCTTCTTTAACCAAGAGAGAGCAATTGGATTATCCAATAATTTAACACTCAATAGTTTCCATATCTTTTGATGATATTCATTGATGATTTGAATTTCTTGTTTAGTTAAAAGTTGCTTATTGATTAAATTCTTGCCATATGGTACTAATGTTGCATTTCTAAATTTCAAAAATTGCTTATCACCAAATTTCAAATCAGTTTTTTCAACAATCAAATCATTCTCTAATCTAATACCATACTTGCCATCTTCATAGTAACCTGGCTCATTAGTGATAACATTACCTTCTTTCAAAGCATATTCCATAACACTTGGTCTCCAGCTGATACCAATTGGTCCTTCATGGACGTTCAAGAAAGATCCAACACCATGTCCTGTTCCATGTCTGTAATCTAAACCCTTGGACCATAGGAATTGTCTTGCTAAGATATCAATCATGTATCCATTGGTACCTTCAGGGAAAGTTAATTGTTCAATTGCTAGATTACCTTTCAACACTAGGGTGAAATTATCAATTTCTTCTTGAGATGGTTTAGTAAAATGATATGTTCTTGTAATGTCAGTGGTACCTTCATAAAATTGAGATCCTGAGTCACATAGATAAATTTTCGAAGGATCAATCATGGAACTGTTTTCCTTTGGTGGTGAATAATGGATCACAGCAGCATTTGCACCTGTTGAACTGATCGTTTCAAATGAATTTCCTTGATAATCTTTATCTTCTTGTCTAAACTTTATAAGTTTTTCAGCAGCGTTGTATTCATCAACCAATGATTCTTCTTTGACTAAATGGTTCTCTAACCATGAAAAATATTTGACTAAAGATACTGCATCTTTCAATTGAGCAATATCATAATTTTTGAGTTCTGTTTTATTTTTAACAGATTTGAAAAGATCAATAGGTGAATGTATTTGTTCAAATTTACAGTTATTCAAATTTCTGACGATTTCCCAGGATGAATTCTCTGGAATTGAAATAACTTCTGAATTTTCTTTCAAAATGTTTGTAGTTGAAGACAATTCAGTCCAAATTTGTTCATATTTGAATACTTGAACGTTATTTTCTTTCAAATATTTGAAAACATCTTCACTGAGTTGATTGTTTGAAAATAATTTGACTTCGTCTTTTGAAACGATCAAATATGAAAAAAACACAGGATTATATTCAATATCTGAACCTCTTAGGTTCAATAACCATGCAATTTCATCCAAAGCAGACAATAAAATGGATTTTGAATTTATTTTCTTCAATTCGTCTTGTACTCTTGTAAGTTTTGATTTGAAAGATTCACCAGCAAATTTCAAATCTAATTGAATCAATTCATTAGTTGGTCTTTTTGGTAAATCTTCAAAATCAGGCCAAATTTCATCAACTAAATTTTTCTTAGTTGCAATCAATTCAACTTTAGCATTGCTTCCACTTTCCAAGATTTTCTTTTTAATTAGTTGTTCAAATGATAAGACTTGCTTATATGAAATGAGTTTTGGATCGATACCAATCTTGACAAGTTTATTAACACCAAGCGATTGTTCAATGGCCTCGCTGATGGCCCACTCTTGCCATGTTGGCTCATTCTTAGCACCTTGTTTCAAAAGTAGCCAGTTGTAATCCAGCTCTTGACTAGCCTGATTGAAATATCTACCATCTGTACTCAATGCGGATTTGCCTTCTGGGGTCGCATTGAAGTTCAAAAGGTCAAGTGTGATGATGGCAATACCAGCGGACCCAGTGAATCCTGAAATGAAACTTCTTCTTTGATCAGCACTAGAGACATATTCTGACTGGTGTTCATCCTCACTAGGAACGATATAAATTGCTAAATCGTTTTCTTTCATCCTTCTTCTTAGACTCTCCAATCTTTTTGTAGTATTGATGTATTTGGTGTTGCATATACTGTCAGATGAGTAGATGGACTCGGTAGAAATCGACTTTCTAGGACCCTGGGAGCTTCCTGAGATGGATCCCTTGCTGGAGAGTTGTCTGATTAATGTCTGTCTTCTTCCCTGTCTGGATAACAGCCCCGGGGAGCAAGTGCAGTCGGCACAGGGACGGGATTTCCGGTTTATGGCGCTGATGGGACCCGTGCGGGAGCCCAGTGAGAACATGGACGGCTTTGGAGCGAGTTGTTGGGACATTTTATCGCTCTTTGGTGGAAATTGAGGTGTGTTTGATGTTCTGACTAAATTTAACGCATGTCTGTTTTTTATAAGTTTCGTGCTTTTCTTTTTGTGGTTGGGCCAGCAAATTTCCGCCTAAAAAGGAAATCGAAGAAGCGAGAGAAGAAGTGAAGAAGAAACAGTATGAAAGTTTGAATGGTTTTACTGTATGAAGCAATTGGTGGGGGATTGGGGATAGAAGAAGTGAGCGCGAGATAGTGGATGAGTCCATCGTCTTTTGATTGGTCGGTTTGGAGGTAAGATTCATTTCCCGGGCTCTGATTGGACGAAAAGTGACATATAATCCATTTACAATTACTACAAACCTTTATAATGATGAAAATCTATGCAATTTATATAATGTCTTCAGAGTATAATGAGAATCATGCGAATTTATGGGCAACGTAGAACAAGAGGTATGCTCTCAAGTTGGAAACCTGTTCAGGTGTCATTAATGTGACCACTGAATCGTCAAACTTGAACCATTCGCCTTTACTGTTCTTGATAACGGCAACGTAATGGCCTGTGTTGACAGAACCAATATGACAAATAATACCAAATAGCTCGTAGTTCAGTACCAAGTTAGTTAGGTCGTCTGTTGATGAATGGTGGGTGGAGAACTCGGACATATCTAGAGAGAATGGGAATTTGATGTAATTTTCCAATTTCACTGATGAGTTTGTATGTTCAAATCTTTTCAATTGTATTGCCAAAACGTTTGGAAATTTCAAGATTGATAATTTCTTGGAAACAAAAGTCTTTTCTTGACATTTAGAACAATTGTATTTAAAATCCAACTTCTCATCCTGTGTGAAGTTTTTAAAACATTGAACCAAGTTATCAGAATTTTGAATTCCTAATGAATAATCAATTACAGGATCAACTGTAGTTGTGACATTCCCACATTGTAAGCAAGTGATTGAACTTTGTAAATCACTTGAAAAACATTTATGAACAATGCAGGAACATGAGTCTTCATTGGATTCATGTTTCAACAAATTTTGATTTGTTGGATTCTTGGAAACGTCTGTTAAATCTTGATGTAATTGATTTACTAAAAATTGCCAAAATTCATGAGCATCTTGCTCAGAGTATCCAGCCAATGATTTATTGATTTTCCAAGCTGCGTTTAATAACGAGACTGGACCAAATCCTGATGTTTTGCTGGATGTGTAAAAATCAGTGAAAATCTCATCTATTGAACAAGTAATGCACTCAGTCTTGTCCTTTGAGCAGTACATATGTCCTTCTGTCATGAAATAGTCTCTAATTATTGGATTATGGACAAATGTTTGTACGACACTGCTCATGAAACATGTCGACCCCATATTGACAAGCCCTCTAATACCGGTGCTTGCTTTATACGTGGATGGTCTGGAGTACTGTGCGATCAAATCTATTGAGTTGTCAGTTTGTGTAGCCGCTGGGGGTGGTAAAGCTGGTTTTTTGATGTTAGTTATGTAAGATAAGACAAATAATGTTAAGTTACGTACAAAGTCTCAAATCATGTTGACGGATGGCCTCTAGTTTTGAGTCATTAGTGTAGTTCCCACACTTGAAGCAAAATAAGTAACCCGTTTGACTGTCAATTCCTGTTTTTTTTGTTAGTTTTCAACCAATTGCGGTATGAATGAATGGACACTTACCGAATATATGGCCTGCATTTTTGGCGTGATTGATGAAGTGGTGGTTCTTGTGGCAGCCCACCTGTGGGCACTGGAGGCAGATGTGTGTGTTGCCTATGTTTGCGTAGCAGTCTTTGCACTGGAGGACCCTTGCCCTGACTTTCATGAGCTTTGGCCTGTCCACGGAGGTCTTGGGGTCCCTGGACCGGTAGACGGTGCGAGCAGCCGGTGCAGAGACGAAATGGATCACCTTGATTGCGAGTGCGTAGTTGCGAAAGACGGTGTCCCTGGCGTTGGAGCGGAGGACCTGTGCTAGGTGGGAGCACGGGTGGAGCGTCGTGAGGTCGGCCGAGTAGGTGCCGGGGGACGAGACGGACGAGGGCGCCGAGGTGTCTGGGGTCTGCTGGCGGGAGTTCATGGTGGGCACTAGTGGAGTCCCCGTTGGATGTGTAGCACTAGATGTGTGAGATGAGGATGTGTGTGTCTTGCGATGTGATCAGAGTCAAGATTCAGCAGTTTGGAAGTGATCCTTATATGTAGGTGGCAGGCGGATTATGTCAGTCCTTGTCTGTTTATTGCAAGTGCTAGAATCTCCAGAGACTGGGCTCCTGGGTCTCAAGCTTTTCAGTCTATTCTCTCTCTCATGAGTTTTGAGTTTGAAGTTTAGGTTCGATCTGTGTGGCGCGTACCGGGACCAGGGCTCGAAATATGTGCACCAGTCGAATTAATTACTACTAAAGTTTGAACTATTGGGTGAGAACTAACTATATAGAGGGACTAGGAACTATGATTGTGACATGGACACCCACATTCCAAGTCTTCAAGACCACGAGTCCCCACCAATCATTCCACCTGTACAACTTTAATAGCATTCTTCAGACTGGATCAGTTCGCGAAATCTCAACCACTTGTCCAAATGAAAAAACCCCTAACACATCGATAACAAGCCAACATTCCTCCAACAGCACATGTCCTTCATCGGTGTCTACAAGGCGATATACGCCTACGAGCCGCAGGCCGAACAGGAGCTGGCAATTGCTGAGAATGACATCCTCTATCTCCTCGAGAAGTCCGAGATAGACGACTGGTGGACCGTCAAACGCAGAGTCGTGGGCGCAGACGTCGAGGAACCAGTGGGTCTCGTTCCTTCCAACTACATCGAACCTGCCGACGTCAACGGAGTGGCCACTGCACTCTTCGATTACGACAAGCAGACCGAAGAGGAGCTCACGTTCAAGGAGCACGACCAGTTTGACGTTTACGACGACTCTGATCCAGACTGGATTCTAGTTAAGAAACAGAATCAGGAAGAGTACGGGTTTGTTCCTTCAAATTACATTGAAGTGAGAAAAGGTGCCGCTGCAGCAGCCAATACTGCTCCAATTGCTCAACCTGCTGCTATTTTGCCTCCTCCTTCTCATCCTTCATTGGCAAACCCAGTAAACAACGATAGGGCCGAGCGTCAGAACGAGACTCCATCGCTTCCAAGACCATCAGAACCAACTTACGATGACAAGCCAGAAGATGCGCCACCGCCAAAACCGGCAAGACCAGGACAGGACTCAGCCTCAAGTCGTCGTTTGTCTCGCCAGTCTTCAGCTTACAGTGAAGAAGACGATTACGAGACTAGAACCGCTACAAAACCACAGAGAAGACAAGAACAACAGAGATATGACAACGAAGAAGAAGACGATGGGGAATTGTTCACCTGGCAGGTCAGTGAAGTTGATGGGCGTAAGAAAAAGAAGGCCATGTTGGCCATTGGTAACAACACCATCTATTTTTCACCAGATTCAGTCAATGGTAGATCCCCTCAACAATGGAAAGTTAAGGACTTGTTGTCATACAGTACAGAGAAGAAACATCTGTTCTTCGAGTTCAGAAGCCCATTATACTCATTAGAGATCCATGCTGGTTCTAAAGACGTTGCTGCACAAATCTCTAACATTGTCAACGAGTTGAAAGGTTCCGTGTCTGCTAAAGGTTTGAAAGAAGTTAAAGATGCAACTGAAGGTAGAGGTAAAAAGGCCAAGATCTTGTACGATTTTGAAGCTCAAAGTAATGATGAATTGACCGTTTTTGAAGGTGATCACGTTTACATTATCAATGATACAAAATCAAAAGATTGGTGGATGGTTGAACATGTTGATACACATAAAAAAGGTGTTGTTCCTGCCCAATTTGTTTCAGTAATCAAGGACAAGAGCAGCTCTTCAAGCAGTTTTGCATCAAAATTCAAATTATCTAGATCTAAATCGAAATCAAAGAAGGATGAATCAAGTTCTGGTTCTAAATCAGGAACATCTTCTCCAAAAAAGAGACCATCCAGAAGTAATGATGACTATGATGATGATACAGAACCACCAAAACTTGCTGGTCCAAAACCATCAAGAGTTAGAACATGGCAAGATAAAACTGGTACTTTCAAAGTTGATGCTGAATTTTTAGGTGTTGTTGAAGGTAAGATTCATTTACACAAGACTAATGGTGTTAAGATTGCAGTTGCTGCTCCCAAATTATCTCTTGTTGATTTAGACTATGTTGAAAGAGTCACCGGTATGTCTTTAGAATCTTACAAACCTTCAAAATCATCATCTTCGAAATCAAGATCTTCTGAAGATAGAGAAAGAAACGAAAGAAGAGAAAGAGAACGTAAGAGACGTGAACGTGATCAACGTGAACGTGAAAGAGATCAAATAGAACGTGAACAAGATGAAAAAGAAAGAGAACGTGAAAGAAGTAGATGGGATAAAGCTAGAGAAAAAGAATACAAAGAACGTGAATTGGAAAGATCCGAACGTGAAAGAGATAGAAGAGAAAGAGAACGTGAAAGACAAGAAAGAGATAGATTAAGACAAGATTTGGATGAGGCTAAACAATTGGCTGCTGAAGTTAAAAGAGCTGCAAGTACCGATAACGCTCAAAAACCACCATCAAGATCATCTTCTGCTAAACCAAGGGAAGCATATGATTGGTTTGAGTTTTTCCTTGAAGCCGGTGTCGATGTTAACCAATGTCAAAGATATAGTGCTAACTTTAACAAGGAAGAAATTGATCCAAACATTTTGGAAAGTATTGATTCTGGTGTTTTAAGAACTTTAGGATTGAAAGAAGGTGATATCATTAGAGTTTCAAGATATATTGACACTAAATTCAACCGTCAACCAAAAGATTCTGCAAACAATGGAGGTTTATTCACTGAACCTTCTGGTGCTTTGAAAGTTAATCGTACTGGTTCTTCTAATCAAGTTGGAAATTCTTTCCCAAGAGCTTCTGAATCCAAACAAGATGATGATGCATGGACAGTTAAACCAGCTGCAAACAATGAACCATCTGCTTCTCAAGGTCCAGTGACCCAACAATTCACTGGATCAATGCAAGATTTAGTGAATTTGAAACCATTGCAACCAACAACCACATCTTCTTCAATCAAATCAAACACTCAAACTTATGCTCCAACCCCATCAACTAAGGTTTTGGAACCAACCAAGACTGGTCAATCTTACGTTGCACCTCAAAAGACTGGGCAAATCACTGCACAACCAACTGGTCTTGTCCCATTAGATCCTTTCAAGACCGGTGGTGGTAATATCTTACCATTGTCAACAGGTGGTGCATTTGTCTACTTACCAGTTCAACAAACCGGTATTATTGGAATACAACCAACCGGGTTAATTCCATTACAAAAAACTGGACAAGGTGTTCTTCCATTACAAGCTACTGGTTTGGTCCCACTTCAAAAGACAGGAGGACAAGTCACTGGATTACCTGTTGGTGGATTTCCTACTTTTGGTACTGCTTTACCATTGCAGAGAACCGGTGGTCAAATCCCAAGTTTACCACCAACTACATTTGGCCAATTACCTTTACAAAAAACTGGACCTTTGATCAATCCTGCTTTGACTGGTGGTTTGACTGGTGGTTTAAATCCTGCATTAACTGGTGGATTCAACCCTGCCTTAAATAATGGCTTGAATCCTGCCTTGACCGGTGGTTTTAATCCAGCTTTGACTGGTGGATTTAACCCTTCTTCAACTGGATTCTTACCTCAACAAACAACGTTTGGTACTTCTTTCAATCAACAACCACCTCTGAATTCCGCTTTAACTGGTGGTTTAACTCAACAGCCAACATTTGGATTGAACAAACCTCAAACTTTCAACGGTGTTAATCCTTCATTCAACCAACCAACCAATACTTTCAATGGTGCTTTAGGTCAAAATTCTTTCAACACCGGAGCCAATCAGTTCCAACAATCGTTTAACCCACAACCTCAATTCAACAACATCCAACAATCCAACACTGGATTCCAACAACAACAACAAACTCAACAATTTGGATTCAACAATCAAGTAAATCAATTACAGAACCAATTCCAAAATACATCGATTTCATCCCCACCAACATTCAACAATTTCCAACAACAACAACCACAATTTGGAAACCAATTCGGTAACCAATTTAACCAACCTCCACAACAACCTCAATTTGGTGGATTCCAACAACAACCACAAACATCGTTTGGTCAAAACTCATTTGGTAATCCACAGCCATTGGAGGCCCAACCTACAGGATTCGGATTTGGAAACAACCCTGCTCCAGGTCAACAGCAACGTGCCAATTTGGCAAACGCATCTGCTGAAAATCCATTCGGATTCTAGTAGTTATGTACAATAGAGTTAAAATAAAAGAAGAACATCAGACTTAAACAAGCTCAATTGAGTAAGTAGTTGTAGCTATACCTGTATCATATTCTTTAATGGAACCATAGATGACCGCTATTAAGTTCCACAATTTATCGCTATTGTTAAAAAGCATCCCTAAAGTACGCAAAACTGCCACAATTAGCGTGTTTCCTACACCAAGTGTTTATCTCTAATGGCAGTAAATATCGACATTTTGCTAGTGACACATCCAAAAGAGTGTGTACGGCAGCTGATACCGAGTTACACCCGACTGGGGGTTAAGTCCGTGTATTACCGTGTATTGCCGGGTGGGTTATCTAGCGGGAATTCTAGGCAGGCTAGGCAGGAACTCTAACCCCGAAGTCCACCTAAACTAAGAGCTTATCCAACGGAAAAAAATTCTCGCTCATGACTGATTCCATCCCAGATATGGTAAAAAAAATATAAAAGAGTTGGAAATTCTCAAGTTTAGTTTGAGTTGATTGAGAGAAGAGTAATAATACTTGTTAAAAATGACTGGTCCTTTAGATCTCAGACACCTCTTATCTGAAGAGGCAAAATCCAGAAACGTATCTCCTTTGAAAAGTGCTTTCAAATACTTGGCTGATCCAAATGTTGTCTTTCTAGGTGGTGGTTTACCACTAGCTGATTACTTCCCATGGACCAAAGTCACTGCTGAGTCACCAGCTGCCCCATTCGCTGATGGTATTGGTGCTTACCCAAAGGAAGGTGAAGCTGTGATTACTGAAGTTCACAGAGATGCTAAATCTACTCTTAACAGATCTGATGATATTCCATTATCCAGATCTTTACAATATGGTTACACTGAAGGTCAACCAGAATTGATTAAGTTCGCCATTGATCACACTAAATTGGTCCATAACATCCCATATGAAGACTGGACTGCTATTGCAACTATTGGTAACACTGAAGCTTGGGATTCCGTATTGAGAACTTTCACTAATAGAGGTGATACCATCTTGACTGAAGGTTTCACTTTCAGTTCTGCTTTGGAAACCGCTAATGGTCTCGGTCTCACCACTTATCCAGCTGCAGTTGATGACTTTGGTATCATTCCAGAACAATTAGAATCTACTTTGGAAAACTGGGTTGGTCCAAAACCAAAATTATTATACACTATTCCTACTGGTCAAAACCCAACCGGTTCTTCCTTGAGTGAAGAAAGAAGAAGGGCCATTTACAAAATCTCTCAAAAATACGGCTTCTTAATCATTGAAGATGAACCATACTACTTCTTGCAAATGGATGAATATACTAAGGACCCATCCCAAAGAAAATCCACAGCTGTCACTACTAAGGACCCATCCCAAAGAAAATCCACAGCTGTCACTGATCACAAACAATTCCTTGAAAGTTTAGTTACTTCATTCATCTCCATTGATGTTGATGGTAGAGTTCTAAGATTAGACTCATTCTCCAAAGTTTTAGCACCAGGTGCTCGTTTCGGTTGGATCATTGGTCAAAAAAACCTTTTGGAAAGAATTGTTAGATTGCACGAAGTCACTGTTCAAACTCCAGCCGGTTTCACACAATCATTAATTAACGGTCTTCTTCAAAGATGGGGTCAAGATGGTTATGTTGACTGGTTGATTGGTTTGCGTTCAGAATACACCAAAAGACGTGATGTTGCTATCGATGCTGTTGAAAAATACTTCCCTAAGAAGGTTTCCTCTTACAACCCACCAGTTGCTGGTATGTTCTTCACTATTCAATTTGACGCTTCCAAACATCCAAAATTTGAAGAATTCGGTAGAGACCCATTGAAAGTTGAAGCTGCCCTTTTCGACGAATCCATCAAACAAGGTGCTTTAATGATTCCAGGCTCTTGGTTCAAAGTTAAAGGTCAAACTAATCCACCACAACCACAACTCCCAGTTGATGAAGCTGCTGAAAACCAAATCTTCTTCAGAGGTACTTATGCTGCTGTTCCACTTGATGCCCTAGATGACGGTTTACACAGTTTCGCTAAGGCTGTTGAAGTTCAATTCGGATTGTAACTAATACAACGAAATAATTACAGCAAAGTCCAATAATTTATTCAACTCTGTCGTCTGGATGTTCAGTTCTCCTATCTATACACGCATCGTATGTAATCTTAACTATTTTTTGTAGCATAACGTTGTTTTAGTGCACCAATGTTTTCATTTCAAGAGCGAAAACAAAACAAAAACACAAAACAAAAGACCGTGTTTACAAAACAATTTCAAGCCAACGAATTATAAGAGGCAATGGATACGCCCAGTGTGATCCTACGAGATCTGGGGTTTCAATGCGAGGTGGATCAGGCGGACCAGTCTGAACCGCGCATCAAGACAACGCCAAACAACGAGTTTCTCATCATCAATACGAAATCTGTCTACTGGTACAAGGGAAACATCATCGCTAGGAAACTCATATATGAGAGCGAAGTCAAGAATGCATTCTTCAGATCAAAAGACTCAAAGGAAGAAGATATACTGGTTGTTATTCTATTAGAGTCCGCCCATTTCTATTATAAAGACGGTCGTTCTTATGTGTCTAGTTTTCCATTCAAGATCAAGAATGCGTTACAGTACGAAAATGGAATAATAATAGAGAAGGAACCAGATAACAAGAATGTTCAATTCCTAGTGATATCTGAGCCAATGGAACCTCTTGGGTCTATTGTATCATCTTCCACATCATCAATATCACCAGATGAAAGCTTGATATATTTCCCCCAAACTTCCAAGAATTCAATTGCTGCAACATTTAACGAGTCTGATAATTCAATAAGCTTATACCATACGAGGTTCTTGAACCGTTCCAATAATATTCCGCTGTCAGGGTCATCAATACATAGAAAATATCCAACTATCAACAGACGAACTTCTCTTGCAAATATCACCGGAAGTTATGGTAAAGACATGGTTGATAACATTGAAGATGAACTAAGGACGGATAGAAAAAGATCAGTTTCACACTCAGAGATGATGTCAGTGGACAGAATGGCATCACGCGACTACAGTACAAATAAACATGCACAAACGCCAACCTCATCGTCCAGCATTGACTCTTCTACTTTAAGAAAAGATGCTACATTGACCAGATTTGAACATATAAAGTTGAAAGAACCAAATGAAATCAAGGATATCAAAATTTCTTCATTGTCTACAGAAACAAATGAGGCTTTAATTGTGAGGAATTCAAAAAATAGTTTGTTTGAGATACTTATATTCTCAAAATCTGGCTCTGGTCGCTTCAATACACCTCAACTTCTTGAAACTTTCAATTTTAGTCACAAGTTTTCAGATTTTATAGTGTCTCCTGATCTTCCTGGATTTTTGATTATGCTTTCTAAAGATAATCATTTTGTGTTATACAACCCATTCAATGGTATAAACTCTTCAGTTTATCAGCCTGAACATCAAATTTCTAAAATTTATGATTGCAATTCATTTCAGATTATAGCAGGGGATAGTTCAAATAAAATTCAAAGCTACAAAATCACTTGCAAACCCAAAACAGAGACTGTTGAGAAAATCCTCTCATCATTCAAGTTATTGGTTAGCGCTCACACATATGATTATATAAGAATAGTTTGGTTCAACGCGTTCTCATCTACACACGACGACTGGGAAGCATTGATCTTAACAATATTAGTGATAGTCCTACCATTCTCTGTTGATTCATCTACTGTGGAGAAAAAGAACTTGGTTTCAAAACTCTTAACAGAAGTCAGTGGATTACAACAATGGGCACTGAAAGATAACTTTCAAATCCATCAAATGGCCCCTAATTTTGTCCTTGCATTACACCTAATAAGAGAGGAATATATATTGAACGTGTTACAATCCAAGTTTGTTGACGATCTAGGTCTTTTATTGGCTCAATTAACATTTTGGATGAGCTGGGGAGAACCATGGTATAGTTATTATGGAGTCAAAATAGAAAATCTCAGCTCAGATATCAGATTCCCAACTCTTCCGATCTTGGAAAAACCACCTAATATTATCCAGTCTTTATGTTCTTTGTTTGAATCATCAATTGTGCCATACTGTACATTTTCAAGATTGACACAAGAGTCTGAAAAAGTTGACGAATCAATTACTCCAAGATCATTTTATGTGTTGAGATTATTTGAAGCGATTGTGTCTTCTGAGTTTTCTCCAGGTGACGTTGTCAATATGGTCACTGAGTTCAACATCACCCAATCAAAGCTTGAAACATATCCAATTAGCATAGTACTTCCAATTAAAGAGGCCATATCTTATGTTGAGAAGACATTAACAAACGTGAACCAAGAAGCAAAGATATTTGATCTTGTCCACAGAAAAGATTTACAGAAACTGGGGTATTCTGACTCATTAAACACTCATCAGTCAACATTCAGAGCTGTACAGAAACACCAAACCAAAGATATCCATCAAATCATCACATCAATACAGGAGTTATCCGAGCCTCTGGCTCCTTTAGAGACTGACCGCTTCAATGTTACCAAACTCATATTTTCAGAAGACAGAAGATTCTATGAAATTTCCAAAATCCTACAGACGTTCCAAAATCAATTCTTTTTCACAGAAGAATTAAGCATCTTGCCAGAAGAGCAGGCATTGAAGAAACAGAAAGAATTGGCTTCATTGGTTGCATTGAGAACACTCAGCATTCCTTTAGGAAGATCAATGTTGTTCTTCTCAAGTAAAGTTCCATTGGCTACTGAACGTTTTCCTGACCCAAAGTTGAACTTCAATGCATTATTTCAACCTGATAATGTGACTGTATCCTATGAAAGGGCCAATATTAACAATGAAGCTTTACAATGGGGATATTTCCATAATGGTGCTTCGAATGGGTTGACAATATCAAGAGATTCTAAGGGTATTTCAGGAAGCTGGATTGTTTTTAACAAACCAGAAACACTAACTGCCCAACATGGAGGCTTCTTACTTGGATTAGGGTTAAATGGTCATTTGAAGCTATTGGAGGAATGGAACATTTATAATTATCTTGGTCCTAAGCATTTTTTCACCAGTGTTGGGCTTTTACTAGGTATGAGTGCTAGTTTGAGAGGTACCATGGATGTTAAATTGACTAAAGTGTTGAGTGTTCATGTTGTTGCTTTATTACCACATGGTGCAAGTGATCTTATTATCTCAACTCAGGTTCAGGCTGCTGGCTTGATTGGTATTGGCTTGTTATATCTGGAAACCCAACATAGAAGAATGAGTGAAATTCTTTTATCTCAAATTAATGCCAATGTTGTTGTTGAAGAAAAGGAATTAGGTGACGAGAGTTATAGATTGTCAGCTGGAATTGGTCTTGGATATGTTAACCTTGGTAAAGGGAATGATTTGAGAGGATTACATGACACACATGCTGTTGATCAATTGATATCAATTGCAACTCTGGTAAAAGATGTTCAAACCGAGCAAAGCTTTGACAAGTCCGTGGCCGGTGCTATTGTGGCACTGTCATTCATCTATTTGAGAACAAACAACCATGTTATTGCCAAAAAGTTAGAAATTCCTGAAAATCAACATTTATTAGACTACATTAGACCTGATTTGTTAATTTTAAGAACGTTGGGTAAAAACTTGATCTTATGGGATGGAATACAAAACACAAAAGCATGGATTGAATCTCAAATACCATCACATATAAGAGTCTTTTCAGATTCCACAAACAAATCACATTATTATTATGTGCTTTCTGGGGCGTGTTTGTCAGTTGGATTGAAGTATGCTTCATCATATGACATTGATGCCAAGAATACCATCATGGGATATTATGATCAAGTTACAGAAACGTTGGATTCGGTTGAAAACTCCCAGGATTATTCAAAGAGACTAATTCATCAATACTTATCCCGTTGTCAGTCAATCTTAGCCATCTCATTATCATTGATTGTTGCAGGAACAGGTGATATAGATGTTTTCAGAAGATTGAGAATTCTACATGGCAGATTAAACATTGCAAATAAGGGAGAAATTTATGGTAAATCAATGAGTGTTAATATGGCTCTTGGGTTCTTATTCATTTCTGGTGGTCAATATGCAGTCAATACTTCTGCTAACTTTTCTATTGCTGCTTTGGTAACATCTTTGTATCCATTGTTTCCAAAAGTTGAAGCCATTGAGCCTGATGTTCATCTCCAAGCTTTGAGACATTTCTGGGCTTTGTCAGTTGAACCTCGTTGTTTGGTAGTCCGTGATGTTGAAACTAATAAACCCATCAAAAGCGATGTTGTCGTTGAATATATTGATGGTGATTCTGAAGTTTTACAAGCACCTTGTCTATTACCACCTTTAGATACAATCAAGAAAATTGTTTCAGAGACTGAAGATTATTTCAAATTGGAGATTACTGATATGTCTAACTTTAAGGATAAATTGAACTTGTTTGTCTTCAAGAGAAAGAGAGTTGAGGTAATGAAACAATCGGTAAAGTTGATACTTGGTGAGATAAATTCAAGATTAGACCAAGATCTAATAACCAATAATGATAAATTGATTGAATTAAACTTATTCAAAGAGACTCAAAAGATTGATGTTCTAAAGCTTTTGAGAGACGAACCAAATATTGGATTCAAGCCAAATATTATTGACAGACAGATTGAATTGAACCATATCGTTAAGAATCCATCTAATGTTTCTGAGTTGTGGAACTTGAAACTCATCTTTGCATTTTATGACAGAAAATTGACAGAAGATGATGTTTTTTATTTGTCGTTGGAATATGTTGATGATCTCAAGAATAGACTCATGTTATTATCCAAATCATTGAAGTAAATAGAATATAATTGCATTATTATAGAAAGAGAATCATGTAGCCAAACACTAAAATTGTACCACGAATGAACAGCCGTCTAGTTTTGGTGGCACTTCATCTGGAATTGCCTCTCAATGAACTATCTCTGTATCATTCTGGGAAACCATTCAATTTGGTCTATGACTTCTCGGTTTTATTCGGAGTTACAGTATGTTACGGGAAACACTTTACGTTGTTTTTCAATTATATGTCTTTGTTTGGATCAAAACAGTTAAAGTACGAAAAGTAGAAAACTGCAGCGACAATGCACGTTCTAAAGCTCCCGTGGCTGAACCACAATGGTGAGTGTCTATAGTCGTTCCAGTGGCTTGTGAATTTTACTAACATTGCTGGCAATAGAGGAAAACCGCAAACACGAGGTTTATTCGCTGAGTGTTAGTCCTGATGGGACTAGGTTAGCATCTGGAGGACTGGATGGCAAAGTTAGAATATGGCTTGTGGCTGATATTATACGATTCAAAGATGAAAAGCAGACAAAAGGCCCTTTTTGTAGGCCATTATGTTCCATGGCCCGTCATAATGGAGCTGTTACATGTGTCAAATTCTCACCCGATGGTAGATTTCTAGCTAGTGGTTCTGATGACAAAGTTTTACTGATATGGGAGAAAGATGAAGAGTCAAGACCATCATTTGGAGAACAGAATGTCGAACACTGGACGGTGACAAAAAGGGTTGTTGCTCATGATAATGATATTCAAGATATTGCTTGGGCTCCAGATTCTTCAATTTTGGTTTCTGTTGGATTGGATAGATCGGTCATCATATATAGCGGTTCCACTTTTGAGAAACTGAAGAGATTTGATGTTCATCAATCCACTGTTAAAGGTGTGGTTTTCGATCCTGCTAATAAGTATTTTGCAACTGCATCTGATGATAGATCAATCAGAGTCTTCAGATATCATAAAGGTTCTGAATTATCATTTTCCATTGAAAGAACAATACTTGCACCATTCAAAAAATCCCCATTAACAACATACTTCAGAAGATTATCATGGTCTCCTGACGGTCAACATATTGCTGCTCCTAATGCCACAAATGGTCCTGTTACATCAGTGGCTATCATAAATAGAGGTAATTGGGATTCAGATTTCAGTTTGATAGGGCATGAAACGCCGTGTGAAGTTGCCTGCTTTAGTCCAGTATTATATGAAGTTGAAAATGCTGGGAAAAAGAGTATATCGTCTGTTGTTGCAACTGGTGGACAGGACAAGAACTTAGTTGTTTGGAACACTTTATCTTCAACTCCCCTTGCAATCTTTGAAGACATGACGTATAAAACAATCACAGATTTAGCTTGGACTCCTGATGGAAGAAATTTATTTGCAAGTTCTTTGGATGGTACTATCTCAGTATTGACCTTTGAAGAAAACGAACTAGGCGTTCCAATTTCAAGAGAAAAATATGATGAACTATTGAACAAGTATGGTGTTGATAAGGATAATTTAGTATTCCCAGAGAGTACCGAGCAACTTATTCTTGAAGACAAAGCTGACGAGTTTAGAAAAACATTAAACGAGAAACATCTAGATAAGTTACTTACTATGGAAACAACCACAAGACATACTCCGAAGTCTATACCGAAAATCATTCCTTCCAAACGTGTCTCTCCTGAGCCAGTAAAAGAAGTGGTAAAACCACTGGCTTCTGAGTCAAAACCATCAACGGCGAAAAGTCAACCAGCATTGAACAAAGTTCACATCAAAAACGGGAAGAAAAGAGTTGCACCAACTTTGATCTCCACCACTCACCATTCCTCGACTCCTGATAAGTTCAAAGAAATAACAGTCACTAAAACCAAAGAAGAAATCAAAGACATGAAAAAAGGATTGGCAAGACTATCGAAACCATCGATAGAGATACCTAGAATAGGTGTTCATACCTCTATTCATGGATACTATATCAAGAAAACATCACCCGAAGAGGAAGATGATGAGAATGATGATCTAGATTATGAAGATGAAGAGGAAGAAGAGGAAGAAAGCGAGAGTATCACATCATTACTAAACAAAAGAAGAAGGAAACAAAAAGATAAGAACGTGGTAAAACTACATCCCGAACTGAATCCAGATGCAGTAATACTATCAAAAACATTATTTGACCCAATTACTGGCGATACTCAAATTCTTGAGGTATTGAACTATTTTAATCATTTTGACGAAAATGACGATGAAGTCACTACAATTAGAGGTTATTTAAATGAGACTTTACAATTTGAGACATTTGTGGAAGACACTATACTAGAAATTGCAGGTACATTTGGTAAATATTGGGCTTTGGCTACCAATTCAGCATCCGTCTTATTTTTTTCCCCTAATGGTGCAGTGCTATATCCTAGTATTCAACTGGGATTTAATGTAGGTTATATGAATGCTAAAGATGACTTATTATTGATAGTTACAGATGACTTTATCATTCATGGCTTTGATTTGAAGCAGTTCAAAAAGCTCATCAAAGGAGTTTCAATGGCGTCTATTTTAAATCAGTTTTTCACAGCAGATGAAAAATCAGTTGTCCTGAAGCAAAGAATTTATGACGTGGAACTTGTCAACGACAAAGTTATTGTAACATTAGAAAACCAAGACATGTTTGCATATGACACCAGCTTGAAAGTGTGGTTGAAGATTTTGGACAGTTTTTACAACAGATACAATGACTTCCAACATCTATATGTTGACTCAGAATACATTGAAGAATCTTCCAAACAAGATATATTGCCAAGCGAAGAATATGCCATCAAGATGACCTTTTTGGAAGATTACGAAACAGCAATGATTCTTCTTGAAAGAAAGGATTACCAAGACGTAACTGAAGCCTTGAACTCACATAAAAAAGACCAACTATACTCAGTTAGAGCCTAATTTCTTAGGTTAGAAACATTAATTAATGATTTATGCTATACACTCTGTATTGAATTTTTCAGTATCTCTTTCAAATCTTTTGCGGGAAGGGCTGTTCCATTGGTGTTCTTCCCACATATCGCACATTTAGAATTCTTCTTGTTTCCATCAAGAAAGCATAACTCACAGAAGTAATGACCGCAAGAAGTTTTTATAGGGTTAGTGTAATCTTTTTTACAAATGACACATTTGAAGGGAATATCCTTGAGCTCTTTTTCCAAATCAAGGTTTTTAGATTTTGATGATAAGTCCCAATCTGTCTTTAGTTTCCAACCTGCTTTGAAATCGTCTCTTGCATGTAGAAATTTACAACTATCACCATACCCACAAAAGCCAGTTTGTTTGTAATCTTTGCAAACATCTCTTTGAAAATCAAACACTGTGGTACTTCTCACATTGGAGGCTTGTTTCTTTGGACCCTTTTCCTCCATTTTTGATTTAGGTTTTATGAATTTAGTGTAATTTGCCTGGCCTTTGTATATCGTTTCATCTCCATCTTCATTCGTCGTCGTAGATTCATCTTTGACCTTTCTTTCCCGATCTATTATCTCTTGGTTCAAAATATCAACCTTTGTCGCATCTTCATTCTTGGTTAGCTGGACATTAGAAGGCGTTTCCCTTTCTTCTGGACCAGTCTCTACCTCTTTCTTGTCCGATATGGATTTTTGCTTCTTTACCACTATCTCCTTCTCTGAGTCTGATTCTTCACTAGCAGAGCTAGCCCTTCTAACTACTCTCTTCTGACCTTTCACAGCTCTCTTTTTAAACATATTACCAGCACCTTTACTCTGATTTAACGTGCTTAAAGATAAATTTGTTGAAGATAACTATTTAATTTCTTTGGAGGCGTTATGTGCACGGTCTAATCCCGGAACTCACGCAAGAGCCTCGGAAATGGCACCATATAAGGAAAACAAAAACCTATCACAAATAAGCAGATTATTGAGACGAGAATAAGAGAATCACCAGATTGATGTCCTTGAATTCTGCACCTGAGGAAGTCCAAGAGACGAGAGCAGAGTTTACAGGAAGAAGCTCTGCTTTGGGAGAGAGAATTGGTGGCCAGTTGAAAGCTGACAGTTCTCCTCTCTTATCGTCTACACCTTTGACAGTTTCTAAAGTTTTGGTGAGATCATATCCGTACTTCGTTATCATAGACAAAGGATTGAGTATAATCACATGGACAAATGATGATTCGTGGATAAGCATACTGGTGGTCGCACTATACGTGACATTTGTGCTTTATTTTGAATGGATAGTCACATATTTGGGACATTTGCTTCCGGTTGCTGTGTTAATTGCTTATTCGCTATTAAGTAAACATGTGGAAGAAAAAATCACAAACAATCCAACTTTAGATGACATTGTTCATCTACTCACGGGACTAGCAGTCAAGGCCGATGTGTTTTTGAACCCAATTACTTCGCTTGCTTTAACAAGCTACGATATCAAGAGAATTCTATTTACCACTGTGTTTTTATCTCCTCTATATGTGTCTATCATGTATTTCATTTTATCACCAAGAAGTTTTCTTTTGATAGCTGGTGTTTCTGTTTTAACTTATCATTCATCTTTCCTGAAGGTCACTAGAAAACTATTATGGAGAATTAAACTGATAAGAGTTTTGTCATTTTATTTAACTGGTTTAGATTTTGGTGGCATCAATATTAACAAAGTATCAGGTATATTTGCAGCTGTTAAGAGAGTCAATGAGAAAGTTGGAATTCAAAATTCCAAAGATGGCAAACCAATAGTCTTCACTTATGTCCTTTATGAAAATCAACGTCGTTGGTTGGGAATTGGATGGACTTTAAATTTACTAAGTTATGAAAGAACTGCTTGGACAGATGAGTTTTTGAATGAAAGTTCACCAACTGATCAATTCAAGCTTCCAGAAACAGAAGAAGGATCCAATCTAGTATGGAAGTGGGTTGATAAAACATGGAGATTAGATTTGACTAATGATGGTGCTATTCAATTGCCAAGTTCGAGATCTAAAACTACTGCTAATCCTTCCAGTGATGATGGATTTATCTATTACGATAACACATGGAAAAAACCTTCAACTGAAGACTCATTTTCTAAATACACAAGAAGAAGAAGATGGATAAGAACAGCTGAATTGGTACCAATCAATTCCAAGGGTACATCAACTACAACTACAAGCGCCCCATCAATCACCACTAATAACATCACGAAATCTTCACCATCTGCTATAATAATTGACAATGAAGTGTCACCAATAACGCAAGTACAGGCAGTTCAAGCTAGTGGAAGTAGCAAGGAAAATGAAGACTCATTAGAAAACTCCACAAAGAAAAGAAAGTCGGCTTTGAAAAATAATGAGATAAATACAAACATATTAGATTCCGTCAAGGAACTCGAAAAGAAGAACAGAAGGGTGTCTTTTGATGCATTTGATCCAGAGGTTGAAAAAATACGAGGTGTATCATTTGGTGAATCAGTTGAAATATCATCCAAAGAAAAGGAAGATTCAGAATAAGCATAGTACCTAATATACGTTATTTTAATCAACAAAAACAAAGGACAAAAATCTTAATTAACACATTCTCTCTACAATAGCTCTTTTGGTTTCTGCTATAAAACAAACCCGTTAATCCCATTAAAAGTATACATTAAAAAACTTATGCACAAGAATAAAAGCTATTTTACTCTCTTAATTTGTCTTTATCTTAATTCATTTCCTGTGAACGAATTTAGATTTCAGTAACTTCTAAAGATGGTGGCAAAGCTTGTTTCAATTTCTTAGCTTTTTCAGCGTCAATGACGGATAAAGTGTATAGGTGTTTGGATCCTCTAACTTTGAATTTAGATTCCTTAACGATTTTACCTTTGGCGTTAAGTTTCTTGTTGATTTTGATGGTGGCAGATTTGATGTCAGCTCTTCTGGTCAATTCAATGAATTGTTTGATGTCTTTGATTTCTCTGGCCATTGTGTATAGATTTGTTGATGGTGGTTGTTTACAAGTGAACAGTATTTAACTTTTGGAATTTTTTTTTCACCAACAGCAGGGCAAGAGAATGTATGGGTGTTCCAAAATTTTTCGCAGTCACAAAATATTAAATTCGCGACTTTAGGTGTCAAAAATTCATTTGTGGAGAATGGTTAAAGTTACAGCATTTAATAACGAAAAACTCATGTATTTGATTTAAACAACGTCTTCCATTTCAAAATCTTCTTCGTTTTCATCTTCATTCTCGTCATCATCATTGTTTCCATCGTTAAGTCCAAGTTCTCCTAATTTAGCAGCTCTTTCTTGGTCTTTCAATTCTTTATACTCTTTCTTTAATGCGTATCTCAGAGCATATGGACCCTTCTTGATAAGAATTGCAATTTGTTCCAATGTCTCTTTAAGATAAACCTCAGGCTGTTTGGTTCTTTCCTTTATACCTTTCAATGACCAGTAATCGTATTCATCAAATAATTTGAACAAAATATCGAATAAATCCTTTTGTGGCATTCTAATTGCACGTCCTTCGGATTTGTTCTTGACAACTTGAGTTTTCAAGAATGATGAGTTGTCTGATTTCAGAGTTAGACCAGTATTAGAGAAAGTAACACCAGATTTTTCTTGTAATAATGTGACAGTTGGTCTTGGTTCTTCTTTGATCATTCTCTTACGACCTTCTATGATTTTACTGTAATTTGGATCGTCAATGGAAGGAACCGCTTGACATTCATGAACAATCTTACCTAATATTGAAGTCTTTTTTGGAATTGTCTTGACAAAAGGGATAAGCTTTTGAGTACCATCTCTGTTCTGAAATTTATTGAATCTTCTTTTCTTTCTAATCACATTGATATTTGGATTAATTCGTTGTGGTCCTGGAATTTGATCATTAGCATGCAGTGTGAAAGAGGTGGTTGGTTGGGAAGTTGTTGTTGCAATAGCCGAAGCTGGTTGAGGAGTTGAATTATTACTGCTTGCCAAACTGTCGTCATCATCATCGTCGTCATCATCCTTTTTAGCAGGTACTTTACTGTTAAAGTCCAGTTCAGTCTTTACAGTATCTTCGTCATTGTTAAAGTTCGGTAGGTTTTCTTCAGTAAAAACATATTGATTGTGTACAATGTCCTTGGTGAGTTGTAAATCATACTCGTGTGGAATGGCATCGAATTCCATGATTGGATCTTGATTCAATTTCATTTTCATGCTTGGTTTTTTAGATCCATTGACAACATTTTCTACTTGTATCAAACCAATGTCTTGACCTTGTAAGTTAGATTTATCCCTAAGTTTGGATGCAAGGAATCTAGGTAGTCTAACCAACCAAATTTTCTGGCCCAAGTTTGATAAGTTTAAATCTAATGTCTCTCTTGTGCCTATAGATAAATCATTAGCATCGACAACTTGAGCGTTATCAGAAAGATACGCCTCATCGTCACTGTCAGCCTCTTGCTGCATAGCTAGGATCTCTAACTCTTTGGAAAGCTTATCATCTGCGGCCTGTTCTTGCTGTTGGGGTGCGGACATTATTGGGGGCAAGTTATGTTACTTTGAAGGTTTTCAGGCGATTTCACCTAATATGTCGAATATGCTGCAATGAGTTCAGAGAACAATAGGTTGTGATGAGTGATTGATTAAGAGGCAGAGGAATCGGAGGAAGCTCAATGTCTATTCTGTTGTGTCTGTTTTGGATGGCTCTCCTTTATTTGTATCAAAGAGTTGAATGTGTATTTTTTTTTGTTTTTTGTTTTTTGTTTTTGTTTTGATCAAACATCACCAAAAACTAGATATTCTGTTTTTTTACCAGGTATTTCAACACAGCTGGTTCAGAATGGCCAATACGATGGAACACAACACGAAGAAACATAAACTGGATTCATTAGAGAAAAAATCTTCAAAGGAAGCCAAAATTGAAACCAAACAAGAGTCAGAATCCAATGATCAATACAAGGACAAACTCATCGATGTACCCAAGGAGTTGGTGATTGCTCTTGAGGAAATAGGACAGTTGAAAGACACTAAAGATATATGCATGCGTGTGAATAGGTACATCAAACTAATACTGAAGAAATGGGAAGAGAAGGGAGAAACTGATCAAAAGTTACTGGTTGATACTAAGAAGAATTTATTTCCAATATTGGTTAAACTACGAAAAAACACAGTTGAGGAACAACAACTAATTTCAATACTCACCATATTTTACTACTTACAGCGAAAAGAGTTCTTGAAATCAAACGAAAGCTATATGAAATTAAGTATTGGAAACACAGCATGGCCAATCGGGGTCATTAATGTGAGTATTCATGCAAGATCATCACAAGTTAAAACAGGTAAAAGTGGTGCGAATATTATGATTGACGAAGTTACGAGAAAATGGATTACAGCAATCAAAAGATTGATAACGTTCATGGAAACCCAATAAATGCGTTAGAAATATGTAGTGTATCATTAAAAATTATGTTTTTGTCATTAGAAAAATTTAAACTGTCTTTTGAATTAGGGAAGCTGACTGAATTTATTTTGGTTTTGTAGATTCAATTGTTTGACATCAGATTCATACTGTGGGGTAGTAACAATGGTATCAACTCCTAATAGTTCTCCCCATTCCATCAATTGAAATATCAATGACATATTCGGACTGATATCAGGAGCTTGTGCCTTTAATAAATTATAAGAATCGTTCAAGTTCAAATTTTTAAGTTTCATTAGAAGTGCCACTATCAACGAAGCAGATCTACTCACTCCACATTGACAGTGTATTAAGATCTTCTCGCCTTTGCTCAATGATTCCAATATTATTTTTGTTAGTCTTGGTAGTTCATTCATGATTTTAGAAGTATGGGTCCATGGAACATAGTAGTACTTTAACGATTTGCCTGACGAGTTCAATGAATGCTTTAGTTTTAAAATATTATCTGGTGCAGCTTCTAACATGTTTGTTAGCTCTTGACTTGTTAGAAAAGGTGGGATCAATTCTTTGGCAACGTTAATTACCAAGTCAAATTCTTCAATTTCCTGTAGAGAAGGCTCAGAGTAAAGAAATAAATAGGGATCATAGACACATTTTGGTCCATCAGGGTATGAGTCCAACTTAGAATTATCACCATCTTCTGCAATGTCAATGTTTGTAAAGTTTCTAATCAAAGTTTGAGTTTTCAAATCTCCACTAGAGTTACCTCTCAAGGTGGTATTAGAAGAGGATGAACTGGATTTGCTATCTGTTTGCTGTGGAATATTGTTATTGTTCATTGATGATAATGACGATGGTGATGATGCAGAAGGTGACGCCAGAGATGGCATGATTTTAACTGAGGGTGGAGAATAAGATGAATGCAGAAATGAAGCTGAAGAGTTTGAGCTCAATAGCGATGCAGATGAAAGTTTTGAAGAGGAAGATTCAGATGAAGAATGGTACCTGGATGTCTCTGATTCTATCGGGATAGATAATGAAAGAGTAGTTCTTCTCTTCAAGCCAGTGGCCCCAGAGGTGGTATTGTCTAGTGGAGGGAAATCTTTTTGGCTCAGTGAAGGATGTCTATAAAGCCTCACGCCATTGGACTGTGAAGGAAAGGATGTGCCTATAGCAGTAGCAGGTACATCTTTGTTTGAATACAACTTATTGGAAGTAGTGGGCGTTGCTATAAATGGATTGGTGTCATGCAGATGGTCGTTCAAATTCAATGAAAGGTTTTTGGTATTTCTTTTGGAAGGCGGGCTGCTCAGAGCTTGGATCCCTTGAATCTTGGACGATGGACTGCGAGAAGGACTGCCAACGTTGGACATGTTGTGCGCACCCTGGTTATCGTGATGTCAATTGAGGAAGATGAGTGTGGCAGATATCGATGGGTTAAATATAGAATAAGATCAGCTCTCAAAATGGGTAGAGAGAGCTTCAATTTATGGTATGGGACAGTAGTATTGGGAGTTGTTTCTATCTGACTTGAACTGGTGCCTCTTGTAGAAGCTTGAGCTCACAAAATTTGAAGTTAATTTGCTACTTGTTTCAGGTTTTCGGTTTTGATGTTTTTATTTTTAGCTGATATGAAACATTTCAGTTTCAAACTCCCAGATTCGCGAATTCGCGGAGAACCGATATCAGAGGTCACGTGCAGTCTACTCTCCAGAACCGAGCACCTACCCTCGGATTTGGATCGAAGTTTCGCGAATTCCCCAGGCCGTTTTTTTTTTCAGACCCACGTGGGTCTCGTTTCTTCTTCTGGCCAAGATTTTCCAAGAGCTGTTGCAAAAAGGAAACTGCTCACACGACCTCTAAAATCACGGTCCTTTTTCTCTTGGATATCTGCAGGTGCCATTAGTCTGTCGTGTGACTAGTTACCGTGTGTGATAGAAGTCGTTTTTTCTGTCTGTTTTAGTGCCGGTTTTTAAAAGTTCAAGTGACACCATTTCGAGAATCTGCCATCTGAAATTGTCTCTTCTCATAGCTTATTGTCATTTGTGTACAAAAGGTTGAAAATTTTTATATTCCGTTTCCTTCATAAACTCGTTACCAAGAGCCAAGATGAAGTTTTCATTGTCTTTGAAATATAATGCGGTCCCTGAGTGGCAGGAAAAGTACCTCAACTACTCTGATCTCAAGAAGGTGATTTACCAACTTCAAGCAAAAGCTTTGAATGTAAATGATGATACTATTAGTGAAGGAAACAGTTCTTCTTCAACTAGAAACAAATTTTCCAAGATATTCAAAGTAAAAGGTAAAGAGGATCTTTCCGTTGACGAGACCACCTTTGAGCTAGAAGATTACAAAGAGAAGGAAAAGGCAACGGGAACTAAATCTGATATCTTAAAGAAGCTTAGATTCAAAACACCTTCTGATGAAGAAATTAAAGAGATTGAAGTATTTGACCCAAAGGCTATCTTTTTAGAAAAATTACAAGACGAATTAGCCAAGATTGATGAATTTTACAAAGCTACTGAAGGTCAGTTCTATGCAGAATTCGATCAGTTGATTGCAAATGTTGAATTTAACAAGATTCATATTGATATGAGCCAAAATAATGAAACGCGCTCTATTTTTTCTAACAAATCTTCCGCTAACGCTGCTAAACTTCAAACTGTTAGATCTTTCAACCTTGATGTTGATTTGGAGAATAACGGAGAAGAAGATGATGAGGATGCAAAAAATGATGACGATGACGATGATGATTTACACTCAGAAAACAGTGCTTTGTTAAGTCACGAGGATATCAACATCAGAAGTCAAAAGGTTATCACTTTAAAAAAGAGAACTACTCAGCTCTTTTTAGATTTGTCTCAGTTGAAATCTTACATTGAATTGAACAGAATGGGATTTATGAAAATCACAAAAAAATTTGACAAGTCATTAGATTCCGACTTGAAAAGTACATTATTTGATACTAGTTTGTTCTTTGCACCATCTCATACCTTCAACCATCATACTTTGATTCATTTAGATGCCAAACTTAATGACTTGGTTGAGGTTTACGCCTCCTTGACCGATAGGGTGGATCAAATTGAAGAATGTAAAGAAGAATTGAGATCTCAGTTAAGAGAACACATTGTCTGGGAAAGAAATACTGTCTGGAAAGACATGATCGGTTTAGAAACTCAAACACAAGGTGATGTCAAAGTTGTCCCTGATGTCAATGCGTTGGCAAGTGACAAATTGTACCAATTGGACTTCTTTCAGTGGAAATTACCTTTCACTATCAATTTGTACTACACCAAATTGGAGTACTTCAAATTACCAAAATTCCTCAAAACAGCTAGAAGTTATAAAGTAATTGTTATTATTGCCATCACAGCCATTCTTTTGGGTGTCCCTACCTTCAATGACAAAGCAGAACATAGATGTATGGCTCTGTTAGCATGTGTTGCATTATTATGGGCTACTGAGGCCATTCCTTTATTTGTCACTGCAATGTTGTGTCCATTACTATGTGTTCTTTTCAAAGTTGTGAAGGATGATGATGGTAAAGTTATGAATGCAGTTGACGCTTCTGCTTTTGTTCTAGCAAAAATGTGGTCGTCCACTATCATGGTCTTATTGGGTGGTTTTACTTTAGCTGCTGCTCTGTCTAAGTACAACATTGCCAAAGTCCTAGCCTCTTACATTTTGACACTAGCTGGTACCAAACCAAGAAACATTTTGTTATCAATCATGGGTGTTTCTTTATTCTTGTCCATGTGGATTTCTAATGTTGCGACCCCAGTGTTATGTTACTCTTTGATTCAAGGTGTTTTAAGAACTCAGTCCACTGACTCTCCATTTGCCAAATCTTTGATCTTGGGAGTTGCTTTAGCTTCTAATATTGCTGGTATGAGTTCCCCAATCTCATCGCCACAAAATATTGTTGCAATGACCTATCTTGAACCATATGGAATCGGTTGGGGTCAATGGTTAGGTGTTGCAATCCCAGTTTCCATTATCTCTTTGATCATTGTTTGGTTACTATTGATTCTTACTTTCAAGATTAGTACTGCCAAAGTTATCAGATATAGACCAATCAAGGAGAAATTCACAATCAAGCAGTGGTTCATTGTCTTTGTGTTGATCCTTACAATCATTTTATGGTGTGTTTTATCAAAACTTGACGATGTTTTTGGTGAAGCAGGTCAAGTTGCTGTTATTCCTATTGTCCTTTTCTTCGGTACAGGTTTGTTATCTACTTCTGATGTTAACAACTTCCCTTGGTCAATTGTCATCTTAGCTATGGGATCTTTATCTCTTGGTAAAGCCGTTTCTTCTTCTGGATTATTAGCCACTATTGCTGGTGCTCTTCAGAAGAGGGTTTTGGATTATCCAACCTATGCCGTTATCATCATTTTCGGTATTTTGGTTTTAGTCATTGGTACTTTTGTCTCTCACACCGTCTCAGCTATTATTATCATTCCATTAGTTCAAGAGGTTGGTGAAATGTTACCTGGTGACAATGCTGCTGCAATCTTAATCTTTTCAACTGCATTATTGGCCTCTTGTGGTATGGGTTTGGCCTCATCCGGGTTCCCTAACGTCACAGCCATTTCTATGACTGATGATCTAGGAAATAGATACTTGAATGTCAATACATTCATTACCAGAGGTGTTCCTGCCTCTCTTCTTGCATACATTGTGGTCATCACAGTTGGATATGGTATTATGAGTGCTGTTGTCTAATCAGTGTTTTTTTCTATTGTTTTCCAGAATTCAAGTCATTCCAAGCATCAAGCATATTTTATTAAAAGTTACGAAGTCATAAGTTGTTGTATATTATGTTTGAATTTAATTAGATTCATGTATTATTGAAACTGAGGTTGTAATACATTTCGGACTTTCGGACATGGTATGCTCATATAATATTCCGGGGTTTGGTCCGGAACTCGGAACTCGTTGTCAAAAAAATTCAAAACACAAAGACAACTTCCTGGAGATTATAATAAACATACCCATTCAAAGACTTATCGAGTTATAAACTTAAAGAGTTATCAAGGCTTTTCTCTGATAGGTTTAATTCATTAGTCTTAGGGAGTTTGATTTGTCGAAATTTTTGGTTGTCTATAATTTCTTGATTGCATCTGTCTACCTGAATTCGCAGACGAAGGCGCTAATCAACAGCTCACCATTCACAGCAGGGTGATCCATCAGCATCAAATTTAAGCACAAAGCTATGTCCAGAGAACAGAGTGTTAACGAAAATGAGAGCCCAAATGATGTGAATGTGGAGATAACTCAAGACGAGACGGCATATTTGAGTGCAAATGAAGTAAGCAATGTTGACGAGAAAGAGAACAGTACGAATGTATTAGAAGAACAGAGAAAACTATTGAAAGAGCTGTTGGAGCAACAGTCCAGTTCCGTGACTGAAGGTGTTTTACTGAATGTGATCTATTCTAGCTGGATCAACGAGTTTCTTGAAGGTGATTATAAGACAGTTGATGAAGTGAAAGAGAAACTCGGTCCAATAGACACTACTGGAATAATCAATGATAATGGAATCTTCTGTGACTTCAACACATATCCATTATATGTACTTGTCCCTGAAATCTTCCAGCAATTAGTGAGCTGGTATGGTATATCTCCTTCATCTCAGCCAGTGACGACTTATGTTGTTTCAACCCCACAAGGTACCTTGCAACCAGAATTTGCAAAACCCTCATTTTACCTTCATCATTTAGTCGAAAGTTCATCAACTAATCAATCATACTCAACATCCTACTCTTCAATACCACTTTTTGCTCTCAGCTCATTGCAAACTTTTGATGACTTGTTGAAGGTGTCTATAGAAAAGTTAGATGAAAAGGAGAAATACAACAGAGTAACCAGATCATCAAATCACAGCAGGAAATTCAGGCTTTGGATAATAACAGATGATGACTTGATAAACCTCAACTACGTTATCACTCCTACAACTTTCTTGAAGTTCCAGGGAAAAATACTTTTAAAGAAACAATTCCTGCCTGGGCAAATTAGATCATCAGGATTGAACCATGTACATTTGGTCATTGAGGAAAAGATCATTAACAATACCAAAACCAAGAAGACTGGTGATAATTATTGGCCTTCGAATTACTTCATTCATCACCCTCCTGCCCCATCTGATGGTAGAATTGGCTTACAGAATTTGGGTAATACGTGTTATATGAACTCTGCGTTACAATGTTTGGTACATATTCCAGAGTTGACCCATTACTTCTTGTTCAACTGCTTTGAAAAAGAATTGAACCCAGATAATCCACTAGGTATGAATGGAGAGGTTGCCACTAGTTTTGCTAATTTAATTCACAATCTTTTTGACAAAAAGTCTGATAGAGGAACTTCTATTACTCCAAAAGACTTCAGACAAACTGTTGGGCATTTCAATTCAATGTTTGGGGGATATCAACAACAAGATTCTCAAGAGTTTTTAGCATTTTTATTGGATGGCTTACACGAAGATCTTAATAGAATTATCAAGAAACCAATCACAACAAAACCAGAACTTGATGAAAAAGATGCTGATAACCAGGATGTTGTTAATGAATTGGCTGTGAAATCATGGGAGCAACATAAGTTGAGAAATGACTCTATTATCATTGATTTATTCACTGGTTTATATAAATCTACCTTGGTTTGCCCAAATTGCTCTAAGATATCAGTTACGTTCGACCCATTTAGTGATTTGACGCTTCCATTACCAGTTAACAATCTTTGGACTGGGAAAGTGCTTTTGTTTCTAGATGATGGACCAATCAAACAATTTGAGATAGAGTTGACCAAGAATGCAACTTATAAAACACTAAAGAAATACGTCGCTGATAAAGTCTCACTAAATGTTGATCATTTATTCACCTGTGAGGTTTGGTCAGACCAATTTTACAAGAATTTTGAAGCCCCTGAGTCTCAGTCTAGTTACCTTCCACTAAGTGATTTGATAAGTAGCGGTGATAAAATCGTGATGTATGAAATCAAACACTCAGAAGGCGATATGATTGTTCCAGTTTTGAACACAGTCTTACCAGATTCTGGCATTCCGGGATCATTTGGTTTGCCTTTCTTCATTACATTAAATGAGCGTGAAAGAAATTCATTTGGTGCAATCAGAAAGAAACTAGAGAACAAATATGAACAATTGAGTACATTCAAATATTTCTCCAAAGCTAGATCAGTTGGATCGGTTAACAAAGATGTTCAAATGAATGATATTGAGGATGTTGAACATGATATTGAAATAGTCGATCAATATGAATCTGATGACTCGTTAGATGTCTCAGAGATCTCTGGTGAATTTGCCTTCAAGATTCGATTATTTGACGCTTCAAAACAGACAAAGACAAGAAGAAAAAACTACCAATTCAGCTCATCACATTCCAGATATGCAGGATATGCAGGTGATAGATTCAAAGATGATTTCACTGATACCAAAGTTTGGACTCCAAGTACCAATAACAAATTCACAAAATTGCCTGAGCTATTGGACCTAGTAACTGAAGACAAAAGGGCTCGTTATAAAGCAAAGATTGAAGAGAAAACCGATCAGGAAGAAGAAGAGGAAATCAAGTTACTGGAAACAGAAATTGAACAAATTACAAGTGAAGATCATTCAAAGACTAATTTTGATAACGATAATGATTTACAGGAGTATGTTCAAGTCTCACCAGTGGCAGACACTCAAAAATCAGTCCTTGATAGTCCTGATAGCATTGATGGCCAATTAACTGTCTTGACAGATACATTAGACGGTGAACAATTAGATGACCCAGTTAAACTAGATGAGAAAGACCTTCCACCATCCACTCCAACCAGTCCTAACACATTAATAGACAAGAGAATTGCACTTGTATGTGAGTGGGATCCTGAGTATTTTGACATCTTTTTCTCTGGTTTAGAAGAAGAAGGTAAAGGTGGCACCAATACATGGTCTAGTCCTGAAATCTTGGTTAATGAAGAAGTCGAGGAGGCTAAAAGATTGAGAGATACTGAGTCTAACAGCGCTTTGACATTAGACCAATGTTTGAAACTGTTCTCAAAGCCTGAAGTTCTTGGTGAACATGACTTATGGTACTGCTCCAATTGTAAAGATCATAGACAAGCAACAAAACAGATTGAAATATGGTCAACTCCAGATGTCTTGTCAATCCATTTGAAAAGATTTGAAAATCAAAGAAGTTTTAGTGACAAGATTGATGCTGTTGTTGATTTCCCTATTGAAGGTCTAGATTTTTCTCCATACCTTGCTAAAGGTGCTAAGTTAGCTGATGGTACTGAAGTTATCTATGATCTATTTGCTGTCGATAATCATTTTGGTGGAATTGGTGGAGGTCATTACACTTCTTATGTCAAGAATTTTGTTGATAACAAATGGTACTACTATGACGATTCAAGAGTCACATTATCATCACCAGAGAAGGCAGTGACAAGTGCTGCTTACTTATTGTTTTACAGAAAGAGATCAGCCAAATTTTTGGGTGGTGATACATTAGGTGACATGTTGGTTAAAGCCAGAGAACAGTTTGAGCAACAACAGAATATTGATCTGGAGAACCTTGAAAATTTCTACAGAGAAAATCAAGATAGCTCTTCTGAAGGAGAGATTGATGATGACGATGAAGATGAAGAAGAAGATGAAGATGCTGATGCTGAGAATGAAGAATTTGAAAATATTGTTGCACCTTCACCAAACAAAGATTCTGGAAGTGACACCAGCTCAGATAATGTTTCTAGCATTCCAGTTGGTTCTGATGATGAAGGTGAATTCAAAGCATCACGTCGTAAACAGAGACTGATCAGTCGTGGTGTCAGATATTCCAACAGAGCTTTAGAGACGGTGACAGGTAATGCTACAACTGGTTCTGGGACTGTCGACTCGCCTATCGCATTGTCTCGGACATCAACACCTTCCGTCTCAGATGACGGTCTCGTCTATAGTCCACCTGTCAATATCCCAGGAGCATATCCAAGTCCCAACAATTTGGACTTTCCAAAATAGAATTTAGCTCCTGTAATCATGTTCTATTGAAGTACATAGTTAATAGATAATAGTCAATAAATATCTCCGATTATTTCCGAACAAGACCCCTATAAAAAAAATTGAGAGTTTTTCCGTTTGCCGAAGTGTTTTTCTTTTTTCTTTTTTTGTTTACTTTCTCAACGCGTGGAATTTCTCCAATATCTTTCAAAACAGAAAAAAGTTTCCCTTCTCATCTTTCCGTCAAACATCGTCAACATCCATTCTCTAGCAGCCTGAACGCTTTGAACACTCATTTCAAGCTATTTATTTCCACTGTTAGATTCACTATAACTTTTTACATTCCTGGAAGATGTCTATTTTGATTGATAAGTCCAACAACGTATTATGGCCGTTATTCAACAAAGCCGTCAAAACTATCACATTTGATAAATTCATTCCTGATGAGTTTGAATTCATTGAAAATGTGACTTTCCTTTCAACTTTCCCACCTGTTGTTATTGCCATCATCTCATATTATACAATCATCTTTGGTGGACAATTCATCTTCAGAAAGTACAATATCACTGCTTGGAAATTGAACTTCTTATTCCAACTTCATAACTTCACATTGACTTTCATTTCTTTTACTCTTTTGGTCTTGATGGTTGAACAGTTGATCCCAATCATTTATCATCACGGTTTGTTCTACGCCATTTGTAACGTCAATGCATGGACTCCAAAAATGGTCACCTTATACTACTTGAACTATATGACCAAATATTTGGAATTCGTGGATACTGTTTTCTTGGTTGTCAAGAGAAAGAAGATCATCTTCTTACACTCTTATCACCATGGTGCTACTGCTTTATTATGTTACTTTCAATTGACTGGTACAACTTCTATCTCCTGGGTTCCAATTACATTAAACTTGGCCGTTCATGTTGTCATGTACTTCTACTATTTCTTAGCTGCTAGAGGTATCAGAGTTTGGTGGAAACAATGGATCACCAATTTCCAAATCACTCAATTTGTCTTGGATCTTACTTTCATTTACTATGCCGCTTTTATCAAAGTTAGAAAAGATTATGGTCTTTTTGGTTGTGATGAAAACGTCTGTGTTGATTGTGTTGGTACTTCATTGGCTACATGGACAGGTTTGGGAATCATTTCATCATACTTGGTTTTGTTCATCTTATTCTACATTGACATTTACATCAAGAAGGGTAAGACTGCCAGAGTTGTCAAAAGAGTTGGTGGATTTGGTAACAAAATTAACGAATACGTTAGCATTGACGTTACAAATGTCAACACTCCATCTCCATCCCCAGCTCCAGGTAACTTGAGAAAGAGAAAAGCTTAAGCTTGACTCACTATTTATTCGAAGGACAACAACAGGACAAACATGAATTATAAAAAAACACAAGAAAAAAAAAATACATCCATTCTACTCTATTTCAAGTCATTAAAGATTTTAACGTGTGCTTCTATTATATAAACTTATTTAATAAATTCTTTCGATCTTGATTCAGCTAGTTTCAATGCTTTCTGTATGTCTTCTCTGGTAACACCGCCAGCAACTGTCAACGATTTAAAGTTTTGTAAAGATGCATCCACCATCACAGAAATGGTCTTTTTAATCGTATTTTCTTCCTCTTCACCTTCAATATCAGTTAATAACACTGTTTTGACATCAACGTCCATCTTATCTTCATCCTCTACCGTTTCGACAGATTCTTCATTTATGTCGACGATACCAAAATTTGAAGAATAACAAATGCTTTCCCCATTCAATTTCAATTCATAACTTTCAACTGGGTCACAAGTTATTTGATATTGCTCTCTGATTGTACCAGCATTGTTATGTAGTTTGACAGGAATCTTAATATCTATAGCATTTTCGTCAATATAAGTTTTCGGTAGTCTTGTGTTCTGTAATGCAGATAACAAAGATGCCCATATCAAGTCAAATAATGGACCAGAACGGTTAAACACTTTGACCTTAGCATATAAAACAAATGACCAAACACGTTTTCCAGTAACTTCAAGAGAGTCTTCATCATTTGGATCATGATAATAAATGTCAACTTGGCCTTTCTCATTTACACTTCGTAGACCAATTTTGGCCTTCAATGCTTCTTTTGATAGAATTCCAGAATGTAAGAAATTGTTATACAGTCTCTGGGATAAAATCATCTCTTCGTCAGTTGGTGGGCCAACTCTACCTCTTTCGACTTCAACGAGTGGATATATTCCTGCGAATTGTTTCAATGACCCTTGCTTGATCTCTTCTTCTTCTTTCTCTTGGGCAAACACTGCATTTACAGCAGCAGCGTCTTCATTAATATTTTCAGCTGGTAAATCATCCTCAATTAAAGCTGCATTTATCGTGGTGATAACAGTAGTGTTTCCAGACTTCAAAACAGAAGATCCAATGATTGATGAATCTTTGATCTCATCTTTGGAATATCTTGATAATCCACCATCATTTATACTAACTGATCTAAACTCTTCAAAAGTTCTTAAATTAGGACGAATTCCAATGGCCAAATGTCTCTGTAACGAAAGTTCTGGAGATATTCTAGCAAGAACAGCAGGTGGAAATGCAATAGGGGAAATATTTGTCTCTTCTTCACTCATTTTGAGATTCTAAAGCAGATATACATTCGAATGTAATAGTCTTAACTATACTATCACAAAAAATTTTGATGTATCGATGAGCAGTTACCCGGGCAGTTGAGGCAGGGCTTCATAACCCCTGGCGCCCACGACTTATAAAATTTACGGCATTTTTTACTCCGAAGCTCGCGTGGCGTAATGGCAACGCGTCTGACTTCTAATCAGAAGATTCTGGGTTCGACCCCCAGCGTGAGTGCTTTTTTTTAAATTCACCATAATTGATCATGGAAACATGTGTGGTCCAGAGAATGCTTGTAGACTTCTAAATGACAAGCACAATAGACATCAAGCAAGTTATATTGCAATTTATACGCCTAAGTCTACCTAACATCAAACACTTCATTCTTCAAAATGTTTTGTTTTATGTGTCTAGTCCGCGATATATAACCAACTGAAAAATCACAACCCAATATTCTTGGTAGATATATACAAGTATGGTAAAACTAACAGTTGTGGGATCATTGAACTATGACCTTGTGACGTATACAAACCGTATTCCTGCAGCTGGTGAAACTTATAAGGCAGACAGTTTTGAAACGCACATTGGTGGTAAAGGTCTCAATCAAACGATATCAATTGCGAAACTGATACCTGAAATCAACGATGAATATAAAGTGCGTATCATAGGCAACGTTGGTGATGACTCCTTTGGGAATGAATTATTACAGTTTTTGAAAGATCACCATGTGGATGTTAGTAACGTTGGCATTTCAAAAGGTGAATCATCTGGAGTTGCAACTATTTTAGTGGAGAAATCAACAGGTGAAAACAGAATTTTGATTACAGAAGGAACTAATGGGAAAACTTTCTATAATGATGATCAATTAGAAAGTCTATTCCAAGGAGATACCGAAGAAAAAGAGATTGTTGTTTTCCAGAATGAAATTCCAGGAACAGTTGATACGATTAAATGGCTAAAATCAAACAGAAGCTCAAACACAGAAATAGTGTATAACCCATCACCATACTACTCATACAGTACAGAAGTCATAGGATTGGTTGATGTGCTCATTGTCAATGAAATTGAGTCTCTTGCAGTGGCAAAAGACATCATGACATCTGAAGAATACACAAAATTTGAGAAACTCACAACAGACGAGCCCGTTAATGGCTACTCTAAACTCGCATCATTCTTGAAACAAAAAGTAGACCATTCAAACTCTGGGACTGTTGTTATTACATTGGGATCAATTGGGTCTGTCGTTACTGCTGAGAATGATGAAATTGTGTTTGTCGAATCTGTGAGTGTCGATCATGTTGTTGATACTACAGGAGCTGGCGACACTTTCCTCGGTGCATTCATAACACAACGTTGCATTGGTGCTGATGTTGTTTCGGCTACAAAATTTGCATCTAAAGCTTCTTCTTTAACTATACAGAGAAATGGCGCTTCAAACAGCATGCCTACCTATAAAGAATTATCTGAAGATTGAAGTCGAAGCTTGTTTGATACAGGTTAACTTTACAAAATTACTACTGTTATCAAAACTATTACAATCATAATATCATTAGCTATTTAAAAATAATAATATAATACAAGGCAAGATTTACGCATTTTTATCTATATGAATCATAAATCTTCACCAAAACAACATAAGCATCGATCATCATAATCATTTGGATTCTTTAGAATCCTTATCGTTAGCAGAGTCTAATGAGACCGTCATAAGGTCTTTCAAATTGGAGGTCATTGCAGGTAAATTTGGCTTCACCTCATTGGCCTGATCATTCAAAATAGATCTGGCTCCTCTTAGGGAACTTTCAGAGTAGGAGGCTTGATAGCCACCAGTATAATTTGGGGTATCTCTACCATATGACTGTCTGACATTATCGAAGTGCAGTTGTCCTGCATTATCATAGGTTTGAGGATGTTGAGTAGAGTCACCAGATTTTTGATTATTCCAACCAGGTGAATTTTGCGCTGCATCAAGCAAAGCATTCAAGGGATTGTTGAAGTTAATGGATGGCACGGGATCTTGTATTTTTTGATTCGATGTAATCTCTCTAACTGGATCAAACCCGTTTGGTTTGGTTGATGTAACTTTAGGCAATACAAGTTCAGCCTTTTTCTCCTCTGAAGATGGATTTAATAAACTGGTAATTGAAAACGCATTAGATTTGGTAACAATTTCCTTTGGACCATTTGAGACTGGTAAAGGAGGTAATGTAGGGAGAGATGATGGAAGGAATGTGGCCTTTGGCGGCAATGGTCCAGGTTGGGAGATGAGTTGTGGTACAGATGGTAAATTGGGAGTCACGTTGGAAGAAACGGGTTGATTTGACTGAGTTTGGATCGCATGTGCCTGGCTGAGAGCAGGAAATGCATTGATATTGTTTGGAACACTAGCGGATGCTGTGAAAACACCCAGTGGGGGATTCTTTGGAATAGTATGATGATCATAGCTTTCACTCTTCAAATTTCCTAATGCTCCATCAACAATTGCTTGCCATCCATATTCTTCAGCGTTACGATGGTAATAATTTCTGACCATTACAGCTGATTTGGTTTTGATCTGTTCAGCAATAATATTCCAATCTTGTCCATACTTCCCCAATAGACTGGTGAACAAATTGGTGTCTCTAACACTCCAATAGCTTGTAATATGACCTTTGTTCTTCACATCTCCGTTGGTTCCTTGATTACCAAGGTCGACGTCATTTGGAATTGGTGGCGGGTTCAAAAGATCTGTTTGTCTTTTAGGTTTTGGTCCTCTTTGTTTCTTCTTCGGTGGGACTGCAGTAGGAACACCAGGATCTTGAGTAACATCTTTCAAGTTGACATTCGAATTTTCAGTGGAATTGGAATTTTCAAGTGATCTTTTGCGTTCCTGTTCTTGTACTGTGGTATTGACATCAGTGACAACTTTAGGAGCTTCGGATTCCCCTGACTCTAAAACAGCAGCAGCACCACGACGACGACGACCTGTTTCTGTGTAATAGATTTCTTCTGTGACTTCTTTAGGAATCAAGTTATCCAAACTCAATTCATCTCCAGACTCATGAGGAGTATCCAATGGTGTATTAGCAACCGACTTAAATTTTGGTCCCCTCTTACCTTTTGGTCCTTTTCTTCTCTTCTTTTTCAAAGCCAATAACTGTTTATAATCAGTCAACGTCTTCTTGGTTCTGTAATAATGCAAGACACACTCTTCCGCAGTTCTCAAACCACCCATGAATGCAGAAATACGCCCAAATCTTTTAGGAAATGACAAGAAAGCTTCACAGAACAACTCGTGTTCCTTTCTGGAAAAGTTATCAACCCCATCAACATGAATGGAGCTTGCCCATTCTTCTTTATCAGTAACCAGATTGTTAACATTAGTCAAAAAAATGTTCTTATTAACAGGATTTAAAACCATATCAGGAATTGGAGCCGATAAATGTTCAGCTCTACGTAAAGGTTCATCTTCCTGTTCAGCACCTAAACTCTTTAAGATTTCCAAAAATTCAGCTTCTGACTGAACTGCATCACCTCTTCCACGTCTCGAAGTGCTAGCTCTACTTGACTCAGAATTGTTCGCAACTTCGTTAGGAAGATTATCCTCAGTGACTTCAACTGTCTGGGCCTTCTTTGGATAAAAGGATGATAGTTGTTCATTCATAACCTTAAGTCTATCCTCCCAATCATTTGTTCTTTGTTGGTATTCGTTAACTAATGAAGCTTTTGTAAGGAAAGTATTGGTCTTGATTATGGATAGATTCTTCAACAATTTGGGTTTGATAACTTGCTCATGAACTAGAAAATTTCTCGAGTAGAAAGGATAATCATTGACAGATTTGATAGGCTTCTTCAGCAAGTAGGGGAGCTGTGATCTAATATCTTTCTTTTGATGATTTTTTAGTTCCCAAAGTTTGTCTTCCAATCTTGGTAGTGGAAATATATCAGCATCCGGCGTCTTCAAAGGAACAATGACCTGCTTGAATTTTGGTTTGCTTGAAGGTTTTAGCTCTGTTGGTGCTAGTGGTTTCTCAAGTTCGGTCTTGATATGAGAACCATCCAAATTATTGTTCTCTTCTTTCTTTTTAGGTGATATGTCAACTTCTTGAATTACCTTTTTGATATCATCATCGATGTCCAGTTCAGGGTCATAACTATCTGAATCTTCTTCCTTCTCTGAAGAGACCTCTTTATTAATTTGGGAGTTAGAAATATCTTTCAATAAAGTCACCTTTTCCTGGTCATCATTGGTCTTTTTGTCAGAGTCTTCAGTGGGTTGGGCATAATCATGTTCATCAGAATCTTTGGATTCCAAAGTTTCCTGAATTGTTTGGGGTTCAAGTACATGAGATTCTGTATCGTCCTTCTTTTCAGGTACTTCATCACCATACTTGGGTAGTTCTTGATGGTCAGCCTCTTCTTTATTATCTGATGACTTGGTAATTTCATCATACCCATCATCAATGTCATCATCTTTGAAGTCCTTGGGTATCAGAGAAGGACGTGAAGACGGGTTTCTTGTAAATTTGTATGGTTCTTCTGTTCTGTCTGTTCGTTTGGAATACCGAGATGATGAATTATAGGATGAAGGTCTTCGGCTGAAGTCATCTCTTGAACTATTGGGCGTATAAGAAGAATGGGCATTGTCGTAAAAGTCTTCTTTGGTAGTCGTTTGGTTCAATGAGTTTTGTCGACTCCCAGAGCCATAATATGATGATGATGAGTTAGAATTATACCAGGGTCTTTGTTCTGCCCTTTGCTCAGTTCTTGGGCCATATCTAGATTGATAATAATGTGGATATGCTTGAGAGTTGCTGAAATTAGTTCTGGGTTGATAGCGACTACCAGCGTTGGGTTGTATTGATGATGAGGATGTTGATGCTGGAGCTGGTCGACTGGCTTCTGGGTAGTTAGAAGAATCTCTTGAGCTGTAGTGAGAGCCTGTTCTGGACCGACCGGGCTTGTAATACTCTCTTCCATTAGGTCCTGTGTAGCGTTGGGCTCCTGGAGATCTGTAAGAGCCATACGATTGGAACGCTGGCGGTTGAACTGGTCCTTGTTCAGCTGAAGATGTAGGTCTTTGTCTGGGTCTGAAATTGCCTTTATTTGAGAATGTCCCTGAGCCTCCAGGCCACCCAGAAGACGTGGGTCTCTGGCTCCTATTGTCGGAGTGCATTATTTGGGGTTGCTTTGTTAGCTGATGAGCCTATAAATACGCTTCTATCTTTAATCTCTGAGAACTTAATACCAATCAATGTGAGTTTTCTTTAGATAGAAACTCCAAACAAACCGCCTTTTCGGGGCTATATATAGCTTGGAAACGCTTGAATGTGTATAGAGAACGCCGTAAATTGAGTAGCGGCTAGACGGTGATAGGCAATTGGCTTAATAACTTGTTAAAATTTGTTGTTTTTTTTTTGTGGTTTCCTGTTTTCTTGTTTTTCTTTGAAACGGTAGCCAGAGAAATCGTCCAGTACCCTGATGTACGCCAAGTGGGAAGTCAGTTGTGCTGTATTTTACGCAGAAAACACTATACCGAAAAAAAAATTAAAGACAAGTTCCACCCATATCTAAGGACATTATTCAAAGAGACACATTAACTTGTGCTGAGAGAAGCCAGTTTCTGTACTCGAACTGAGCATCGTGTAGTTTTGGAATACCACAGGGTATCAGTCTCGCGATGGACTCTTTGCAAAAAGTTCGAGTCGCAGTGGCACAAGATTATAAAGAATGTGGTGCTTCCTTCTTCGAGCTCTACATGGTACCATCTTGTACAGTGAAATAGACGGTAGATGCGTGCTGGTGGGTATAGTCCCCTCCACCTCCAGCTGAAAAATGGCCGTCAACACTCGCTGCCGTACCATATATGAAGAATATGGGCCAGACTTTTGCACTGGAAGATATTAAACTATATCAGTATATCTAACAAAACGATGGTATCTAAACGAAAACAAAACAAAGCCAACACTCTCTCCGCCAAACTCAATCTAGCCTAGACTTCTTAAAGTAGCCCCTTTGCTTGTCGGTGCTTGAATTTTTGCATGTTTGGCTGTTCAACCAGCCATCTTCTGTCAAGCAGCCGTGTAAAAAAAACACCAACGCAAGGTTACCAACCAGCCTTTTAGTCAATATGTCTGCACGCAAACCCGCCAAAAAGCCAGATTACTGGCTCGATTGTTCCTGAATGAAACTGCTGTGATTTTCGATTGCGTGATGCACCTACCTCCTAGTCTTTACAGGGTTCTTCGCTCTGCTCGGGCTGGCTAAAGCTTCCTCTTATAAAAACTCCAAACGCTGCTCATCAAAAGGGTTCTTTCAAAACTATTCTTTGCTTTCCTGTCATTAGAAACTGGTGTCGTGTGTCCTGTTTAGTTGTTGATTTGCATATTCAGGCACCCTTCTCCACCCATCACCTCCATTTCTTTCTTTGCACTTGTCAAGTTGTTGTATCTTCACTGATATACCCACCTCCTTTTTTGTCACCATTAAGTGTTGACGTCCATTCATTTAAACCATCCAACTGAAGTCCTTCCTTTTTTCAACATTAATTGTTCTATAACTGCTATCACTGTGGTCTTTTATTTGTGTTTTTTAGTTATTCCTCCTCATTATGTCCCAAAGATCAAACTCTTTCAAAAGATTGGGTGAAGAACATCCTTCCCAAAGACCTGCTAAGAGAAACACAAGTTTCGGAACTTCACAACTTTACACTACACCACCAACTACACCATCGAAGAAACCATCAAGATTAAACAGTTTGAACCCTAAGGGTAGACTCATCACCAGTTTTCAGAAAGTTTTCAACAAATCATCTTTTGGTTCTTTAGCATCATCAATTACCCCAGACTCTTCGAGCTCTTCAGAATCAATAGTATCTGAAACTTTTGACTTTCTTCCAACTCCATCTACCTCACCATTATCATTAAGGCAACCAAGAAATTCGTCGTCGTCTTTTTCCCTAAGAAGTCCAATCGAAGATGATTTCAATAACCAACTATCTAGCCTTACAATAAGAAAGAGAGAAGACAGTTATTTCCCAAGCTTTGAACAACAAAAATCACACCAAATCTTTTCAATGCCTGAGATTCTATCCAAAATATTATCCTATGTTGATGAATTTACGGTTGTCCCAGTTGAGCTGGCTCCAATCAGAAGAAGACCTTTATCATACCAACATGCTCTCTTAATTCACAAAGATAAAGCCAAAGCTGCAAGAGTTTGGAACGAAGCTTTGAAATCTGTTGTTGATAACAATTATACACCATCAACCACATTCACTCCTAAGCAGAACAACAGTCTTTTCAATTGTCTTTTGGTGAACAAGTTATGGAATCAAGTTGCACTTGATTTAGCATCTACTAAATTCTTTTTCATGGATAACTCCAAATGGTTGAACTTTGTTCAACGTCAATCTCAAACTCAACTCCGCAGATCAAGATCAAACACCAAGTTGTTCATTTTACATAAACTATCCAAGGCCAAACAATCTGATGTCGAACTGGTTTCTACTTCAATAAGTGGTCAATTGGAATGGATTGAATTGTATATTTGTCCCAAGATCTTACCAACTCCAATGATGCTTTCAGGCTCCATGTTGAAGAAGTTGATTTTACCAGGATCAAGGTTGGTGAATGATTCATTTCTGAAATTAGTTGCCAAAAACTGTCCACGTTTAGAGAACTTGGATCTTAGAGAGTGTGTCTCAGTTTCAGATGTTGGTGTGATATCCATCTCTAACCATTGTCCAAACTTGAAATTCCTTAACCTAGGAAGACACTCCAACTCAGAGTTAATCACTGACAGATCTTTGAGATCTATCGGTACCAACAATCAAATGATCTCAACTTTAGGACTTGCTGGCTGCTCAATAACAGATGGAGGGCTATGGGAAGTTGTGGCCTCCTCTTCTTTGACTATAGAAAGGCTATCATTGAACAAATGTCATGGACTAACTAATAACTCCATTCCTATCATGCTTAAAAATGGATATCTTCAGAATTTGTCTGTTTTAGAGATTAGACACAATGTTTCCCTAACTGATATGAGACCGCTAGTTGAATACAAAAGATTCAAACATCTAAATGGAATCCATGTGTTGATTGAAGGTTGTGAAGTCATTGAGTATAGAATGAGAAGACAAGAACATGAACTAGATAAGGAAAAATCTAAACAGATGTTCAGAGATATTGTTAATTGGTGCAACAATGTTGATGATGGTGATGTCAACTATGCGAAAGTCACCAAGAAGTGGTAAATACAATATAGAGATTCTACCCCAAAGAATATAGAAGTTGTTAAACAGCTAATAATGCCATTAATGAATAAATGCATTGCATTCTTAATTTTGATAACGTAGTAGACTTAACTAATCTTGAATAATACATCTTTTGAATATCTTTTTAAACTGATTTTTTTCAATTTTTGAGTATCTGATAACTTGCTGAATATAGTACGGTTACCTTATTGCACTCCTCAACGATCTCCATGAAGGACTTTCAGTTGATTAATGAAACATGGGACTGTTTTGTGTCAGAAAAAGTACGGGCTCAAAATTTTGTCAAATTCGTGATGAAAAAATTGACAAAAAAATGATGAACCAAACAAACCATAAAACGTAAATACAACTTGCATCAATCGTCAAGCCAGTCAAAATGAGCAGAAATTATAACTCATCACAGTATGTATTAGTGCACGAGTGTTTCCTTATCCATGGGAACGAACCGGCTCGCCAACCACATTACTAACTTGACTTTCGTATAGCGACTATGACAGTTATGGAAACAGAAGAGAGAGCTACCCAAGTCGTGGAGGATACAGGGGTAGAGGGTCATATGGGAACCAGAGAGACTTCAGAGGTGGATTTAACAGTCACAACTCTGGGAGCTACTCGGGATCCTATTCCAATAGTCCATATAGACCAAGAGATAACAACGTGCAGTCTACACATCACGATCAAACAGAATCAAGAACCACAGATAGACACACTGAATATAACTCCTCCCAGAACAGCAACGGCACCTCAGGTAGCAGTAATGGAGTCAATACGCCCAATAAGAACATAAATGAGACATATGAAAGGCCAGTGTCTTCTGATGATGGTAGATATGGAAATGATTATAGAAGTGGATACCATGCTGCAAGAGGCGGCAGTTACAGAGGAAACTACAGAGGTGGTTACAGGGGAAGAGGTGGCAATGTGTATAGTAGCCCCTACTCAAGAGATGGCTCTGGAAATAGTTCACCATATCATCAAGCCCGTCATTCTGAATCTGGAGAACATTCCCCTAGACAGTTTTCTCAACGTTCTTCAACACACACAACTACTGCGCCTATTGAAAAGAAATTCGAATCTCCTTGGGTCAAGTTGCTTTCATTGGATACACTCAAGACCACAGATGAAAAATTACAACCTGAATTAATCAAACTGCGAGACGAAAGAGAAGAACTTTTCAAAAAATCAGTGAAGAATCAAGAGAAGATCAAAGACCTCAAACTGAAGAACTTAAAACTTGATTTTGAGACACAGGCTTTAAAGACTGCGGTCGCTAGAGATCAACTGAACATTGATATAACTCAAGAAAAACTCGATGCCATCTCTCTAATATAGACACGACATGTGAATGAATCAACTAACGACAAACTCTTCATGACATCCAAATGTAGTACTTGGGACTTTTTTCTTCTCTCTCGCTTCTTTGCCCTTCTTCCTTCGTTCTACGTTTTTTCATATCTGTAGTTACGTAAAATTGGCGATGTGTAATGTGTGTCAAATTACCCAATTGGGAAATGAGTGTTTACATTTTATTTTTGTATGAGAGGGAAAAACTTCCCAAAGGTAAAACGTTCTTCATTAACCCCTTAAGACGATTCTCAGTTGTTTATCGCTGATTTGAATACAGTATCTTCACTCGCTTGGGTAGACTCATCATCCGAAGCATCATTCATCCTTCATACCAGGTGAAACTCTTTATTTGTGTCAAGTTTCAGCTATCCATTTTTAAGTGTACCGGGACATAATACAAATCATAGGAATTGAAAGCATCTGATACAATTAAACACACTGTATTGTTTAAAGTTGAATGAGATGGGAACTCTGGTGACTCTCAGTCCAGAGAGATTGGACAATGTATCCAAAAGTACTCTCACCTCGCTTCATGAACCTCCAAAGACGATAGCAATGTCTTCACATCTCAAAAAACAGAATCGTATAGTGTTCAAAGATCAAGCAATCCCATTTGTTTACAAAAAGCAAGACCAAGAGATATCACTCAATAAGCATAAACTGAAGACACAAGCTTCTAAACTGGACATTCTTGATTCCAAACTCACTTCGTTCCCACTGGCACCTCCACCACCTCCAAAAATAGACAGTTACGTTCATCGTAGCCCTGAGTTCAACGCTCTTGATGAGGCTAATACAACTATGGGATCTCTTATACAGGAAGCTGACCCAATAGTACTGGTTGAGGACTACGTTCAAAGGCAAAGAATGGCTAGGAAGAAATTAAGTGTGCTTGACCTAAAAATATCAATGAAAAACAATGAAACTTACAATGCCATTGATGAAGAGCCTAATGAAGTTCTGGAAGAAGGACAAGTGAACTATTTAAGACAGTGTCGTTCAATATTATCAGAAAGCATACAAACCACGGGCTCCTCAAGAAACATATCTGTATCGACCAGTGATACAAGAATAGAGGATGGGCCATATTTATTGACCACCAACATCATAAAAGAGGAAGATACAGTCGATTTTGATTTAGATGATTGTTTTCTACCACATGAATCAACTCCAGTTGAGACTAATAACATTCTTGAATCAATGAACATTACTGAATCTTTGCTCACATATAACACATTTCATTCTTCAGTTTATCCTACATCTTTGGCCACTTTGAAATTGTCGGATGATGTTGATAACCATATACCTGAGTTCTCTCTAAACAATGAGAAAAGCTCGCTAAAATACTGCATAATATGTGAGACTCCATTGTATGAAATCAGCAGTCTTCTGAAACCAAATGATAAATTCAGTGAATTTGTATGTTGTGCATGCACCGAGAAATATGAAGCATTGTCTAAGTTGGTGGATGATTTTGACTCAAAAATATCTGAGTGTGAGCCACTTCCAGAAGATGTGGAGGATATCGAAGAGGCACTCAATTATAATAGATTATCCAAAATAACAACAAATGGGTTTTCTAAACATTTGATCAAGAAACTTCAGAATCAATTGAACGGAGATTTTGATAATGAATCATCAAGGGGATTGAATAGTAAACAACAATTATGGCTCGAAGAGGCAAGAAGGAAACTAAGATGGAGATGGAGGATCAGTGGGCTGATACCGAATTTCTTGAACAAGATGACAGTATAATGGACGATAAGCGTTTTATGGAAACAACAATTAGGGAATACAATTAGTTGTAATATTTAAATAGGAAATTTACGAATAAATAAATCAGTTAAATAATAGAGCTCAAGTACTCGATAGTTTCTTCTAGTTCAAATTTTTTGAAAGTAGAAATCTTGCCTTGCCATTTCTCTTTACCGCCTCCTTTCAATCCACTGATAATGCTTTGTAATTTTGTTGCAATGTCTTTGGTAACTGTCACATCTGAAGAATAAATAAGAGCAGAGCCGCCTTCATTGCCTTCACCTGATAGTAGAACTAATGGAGTACCTTCTGGAACATCTTTAGAGACATTCTTCAAGATAGTTGAGATGTAACTCAAGTCAGCATTGGCCTTGTGCAGAAAATAAGCCTTCTGTCCATTTTGAAATTGTTGTAACAATTTATCTGCCTCAGTTTTGGCATTATCTTCTTTCCAAATTCCCAAAGATTTGTTTGTCTTTTTGTAGTTCAAACTTAGGGTTTGAATCTTTTCAGTGATTTCTTCAGTTTGACATGATAATTCAGAAGATGATTGTTTTAGAATCTTATGAGAATTAACTGCGTATTTGCGGACCCTATCACCAGCGAGGAAATGAAGTCTTGAGTTTGTACCACGAACAGAAGTCTGATGCAATAGTGCAATTGACAGAATCTGACCAGTCGACTTCAAATGAGTCCCACAGCATGGATTCTTATCAATATTTCCGATCCTAATAACTCTCAAGATTCCCTTTTCAACATCGTAATCATCTGGAATCTTATCCTGTTTAACGGTGTCTTTCTCTTCTGGAACTTCCACATGAATATCGATGGACTCCTGGATCTTCTCATTAACCTCATTACTGATATTTTCAACTTCCTCATCCGTCAATGACTTGGGGATCTCAATGTAGTTGATGAGCTCTCCCATACTCCAGCTCAAAGTAGGAATCCCATGCTTATCCAATATCGCAGAGAGAAGATGCTGGCCCGTATGTTGCTGCATGTGGTCCAGTCTCTTGGGCCAATCAACTTCCAATTCCACAGTTTCACCAGGCGTCAAAGGCTCGTCCAACAAATGGATGGCCTTCAGTTTATCTCTCTTACTATGCTCAACAAAATGTCTCTTTCCAGAAGATTCTAAGAGATAACCTTGATCTGATGGCTGACCACCACCTTCTGGGAACAGGACAGTATCCTGCAACTGGACAGCGTACTTGACCTTGGGTTCGGATGCTGGTTTCTTGCCTTTCTTCTTGCCAGTGCCACTGTTCTGTTGCGAAGTCTCCAATTCACAGGATACAACCACACTGGAAAACGTCTTGAGAAACGAGTCCTTCTGGCATTTCAAACCACCAACAACTGCTGGTTCGACTTCGAGTGTCATGTTCTCTGGTTTGTCTCTTCGAAACTGTGAAAGTGTGAAAGTCTTTCAAGCTTCTGCTTATCTCTAGATAACCCGCGACTCCACGCTCTACGGACACATAACCGTGCCATACGATATACGATATATGATTTTATTGTTATACAACAGTACTGATGATTGTCGTCATATTAGTGTTATTTGTTCCTATACAAGCAGTAACTAGTACGAGTATCTGAAGTTTGGATTCTCAATGTCTGTCATATCTCTGAACTCATAGTTTGGTGGTAATTCAACAGGGCCTTGAAGGTCACGACGCTTGTTCTCCCAGTACGAGATGGAACCCACTAGTCCAGCCAGGGGCACCGTAATGATTGACAGCACAAGCAGCGTTATCTTTGCTGATCTGTAATGTGGTGCTTCGTTAGCACGGAAAAGTTGGGGTCCAATGAGTGAGCCAACTGAGAAAGCCACCATCGTGAGAGCATTACGAGCCAACTTCTTGGTGTGGCCGGCAGTGTTGGCACTGTTCCAGGAATACAACAATGAGATGACACCAGTGGATCCCATGTTGAGGTAGATGGCAATTAGGTTGGCCACTTTGTTGCTGGAAGCGTATAGAATGGCATAACCCACAACACCAAGCAAAGCGACACCCATGAAGATAAACGTTCTATGGCCATAGCGGGCACATAGATAAGACTCACCCAAAATCACAATCATCATCGATGCACCAACTGGTGTTTGCACTAGAGCTGCAATTTCACTAGTGAAACCAAACGATCTAATAATGGTGACTGACCAGGTTCCCAAAGCACCTGTTGAGATCATTGACACAGTGGTGAGAAGGAAGAGCACCCATGTATGTTTATCGTGGAAGAAAAGCTCTATGAGTTGCTTGCGCTTGAATGTCTTATTCTCGGTACCTGTTTGATTTACCCTAATGTGCTCCAACACGATCAGTTTCTCATCTTCAGAAAGGAACGACGCTGATGTAGGGTTGTTGGGAAGGAGCAAGTATGTACACACACCAAATAAAATAGTCACAATACCCATCACCAGGAAGAAGATCTGCCACGATTGGAATGACTCACTCTTCACATGTTGGAACCCAAACGATAACAAACCGCCAATAATGACTGAGATTCCTGCAAATGAGACCCAGATCCCCGTACGCTTCACGTTCTCAGATTTATTCCAATACATCGACGATATTATAATGAACCCAGGAGACAATGACGCTTCAAATATCCCCAACAGTGTCCGCACAATCATCAACGAAGCGTAGGTGTGACAGGCAGCATGACAAGCGACAACAATTCCCCAAGCGACAATGCAGAAAGACAGGAATTTAGCACTAGGAAGAACTTGTAAAAAATAAGCACAGAACGGTTCAGCAAAGATATAAGCAGCATAAAAGATTGTTCCCAAGTTAGCAAATTCATTGTTCTTCAAATTGTCCTTGATCCCCATGACACCGGCATAGTTGAGCAGATTTTTATCCAAAAACTGCAGAAAATATGCTCCACACATCACAAACATGATCCGACTATCGATTTTACGGGCTAGCTCTTTGGGATACTCATGATTTGCTGTGGGATCTAAAGAGATCTTGTTCTTTCTTAAAAAGGTTATAGCTTCATCCCCTGACTCCACGAGCGTATCAACCTCTGAATTGGGTCTTGTTTCCGAGAGATCTGGTTTGCTTTCACTAGACTCTAGGGCCTCCATCGTGAAGTGTGTCTTTTTATCCTCAATCGGGCTCATTTAAAGACGTTTTATGCTAAATATTCTTATGGTTTCGGCTTTACTTCAAAATTAAGGGCCCTCTAATTTTTTTTTTTTTCGCTTAAAAGTTTAAAAATTGCCAAGGGGCCAAAACTTTACTTTGCTTCTTTGTTTACAAATTTCAAAAAAATTGCAAATGTCTTTCTATTGTTGGTTTAAGAGATGTGCATTTCACTTCTTGATGGATAAGTGCTGACGTTTTGACTGTGAACCTACACTGGATTCCATATTTTATGGTCTTTCCCAACTTTTTTCAATTGTACTTTTGTTTTTCAGGCCTCATCTTGCTTAAACCATATTTTTGCGTTTGTGTTCCTAGATCAAATGCCTCTCTTGAAAACCCACAAATATGAAAAATACTCCCAATGTGTAGACTTTAGAGACTTCGGTCAGTTATAGATAATTGTTGCCTTTACTGCTTTACCATCTGCCGAATGGAACCCTCTACAGAGCCGACTGAGGAAATTCCTAGAATCCCTTCAATATCCGTCGTCCCAAGTGACTCACCTGTCAGATCTGATGGTAGATCAAGATGTTCTTCAAACGTCACCATTTACTACACCGCACAATCACACGTACCAACACCTCAAAGTGGTCCATCTTCAAGTCTTGCCTCCTCTAAGATGCCTGGATCGTCTCTTGGTGAACTGCCCAGCACACATGAACCTAGTTTTACATCTCAACCACAAGAGCAATCTTCAAATCAAAGAAATTCACAACCACTACAGTCACCAACTCAGTTGTTTACTATTCCAGAGAATCCAGAAGAGTCACTTCCCAGAACTCAAACGAATCCTCCAATCAGTGACGATAGACACGAATCACTAGAAAATGGACAAAGCTCAAATGATGCGAATCCATCCCAGACAGAATCAACAGTTGATGAAACAGTTAATGAAACAGTTAATGAAACAGAGAGAATTTCATTTGACGAGTTAGCACATAGACCACCATATATTCCCAGCTCTCCTGTCTATTCAGGTCTTGGTAAGGCAAGTCTAAGGCAAAGTGTCATTCATACGCAATCCAGAAGATTATTCCCATCTCCAGACCATGTTCGAGAACGGATGGAAGAACAATTGGTCAGATGGGCTGCACCTCAATCTGCTTTCAAAGTTGATGATATATTGAATGGCAAGCATTCATTTCAAAAAGTTGATTTGCCAGTTCTTCCAATAAGCACTGGTCAAGGATCTTCCAATTCTGATCAAGCAGCTTCAGGCGATTGTTCAACCACAGATAGCAATATTAGTAGTATGGCTAGATCTCCATACATCACAATGGAACCAATCCCAGAAGATCTGCCAAAGAGGAGAAGTACTTTCAAAGAATCTATTTTAGATGTTGGTACTTCTGAACAAACTCAACCATTAAACGTCTCACCAGTCAATACAGATGATTCAATTCAAAATAGTGCATATTTCAACGCCGAAGAGTATCTAGAAGATAATAACATTCCATGCTCAGCGTCAATCAATTCAAGATACTTGCCAATCATCAATGGGGAATCACCGCTGGTTGATCAGAACGTCCCTAATCAGCCGTTACCAGAAATAGTACCTGTATCTACACCAAACGGATACCCTTTAACTGATCAAGATATTCCAAATCTAGTAAAGATATCACCAGAGGTTTCTAATGAAACTGTCGCAATTGATGCAAACACTGCCCTCTCACCACAAGTTAATCCATTGGAAGAATATTATCAAAATGCTGACCAGAACCAATCGAATGAGAATACAATGAATAATAGAACAGGTTTAGTATATCCAGGACAAGTTAGATATGCGGAGGACAATGATGATGTTGATTGTTGGCCATTGACTAAAGAGGTATTTAGTGATATGTGGACTGATTTCTATTCAATTGTGACATGCTCTAATGAGCTCGATATAACAGGAGAGAGAAATTCGAATGCAAATAACAACCAATTAATATAAACTGCATTTTCATAAGTTTCAGCGACGTAGAATAGATAGTTTGTGAAATGTACGTGAGAGGAGGACCTTGGACCTTGACTAGATTATAAAAAATTCTATTCCTGAAAGTTATAAAAAACAAAAGATTGGTAAAAACATGACATGAATTATTTTTGAGTTTATGTGATGAGTGTTGGAAGCAGGTAAATGTTGATGGTAATGACGTAAATTAACTGAATCAAAATAACTTAATCACTTGATTCTGAAAATCTTTCAGAGATGTTGTGCAATAATTGATCAAATTCAGCTCTAACTTCAGTCTCACCTCTTGATGGTTCAAAGAATTTAGATGAAGAGACAGCATGTTTAACATCAGAAGTTTGTTCAGACAACTTGGACCAAATGGCACCATTGGAAACAGCTTTTTGAGCTTCGTCATAGTATCCAACAAAAGCTCTCATCATATCAAAAGTTTTCCAGATAGGACAGAATTGATCATAAGTAGAATAACCATTTTGTTGTAAGAAATCTTCCTTGATTAAATTAGCAACATCTAGTGTAATTTTATCAGAATCAGATAATGCAGATTTACCAACCAATTGAACAACTTGTTCCAATTCTTCGGCATTTGACAAAATTTCTCTTATTCTATCTCTTAATTGTGGGAATTCAGGATAGTTAGAGTCATAATACTTGTTCAAAACGTTAGTGTATTTGGAATATGAAACTGATGTGTTAATAGATGGGAAATGTTTTCTTTGTGCTAATTTTTTATCCAAACCCCAGAAAACTTGAGTAATACCCAATGTAGAAGTGGTAACTGGATCAGAGAAATCACCACCAGCTGGGGAAACAGCAGCAACAATAGAAACCGATCCAATACGATCAGGAGAGCCCAATGCGGTGGCTTTACCTGCTCTCTCGTAGAAAGAAGCCAATTTGGCACCCAAGTAAGCAGGGAAACCTTGATCTGCTGGCATTTCACCTAAACGACCGGAAATTTCTCTTAAAGCTTCAGCCCATCTTGAGGAAGAATCAGCAATCATGGAAACATTCTTACCTTGATCTCTGAAATATTCTGCCAATGTAATACCTGTGTAAATGGATGCTTCTCTGGCAGCGACAGGCATATTGGAAGTGTTGGCAACTAGAGTAGTACGTTTCATGATTGGTTCTTTTGATCCTGAAATTTCAGTGTACAATTCTGGGAACTCCATCAACACTTCAGCCATTTCATTACCACGTTCACCACAACCAACGTAAATAATGGCATCAGAATTAGAGAATTTAGATAATGATTGAGAAATAACGGTCTTACCACAACCAAAAGCACCTGGAATACAAGTGGTACCACCTTGAACACATGGGAATAAAGAATCCAAGACTCTCTGACCAGTCAATAATGGATAATCAGCAGATAATTTCTCAGCCACTGGTCTTGGAACTCTAACAGGCCAAGTATGATACATGGAATATTTGTGTTTAACGCCATCAAATTCAACTTCTAAGATTGGCTCATCAATGGTGTAAGAGCCAGCTTCAGCAATTGATGTAATAGTACCTCTAGCTCTTGGAGGTAATAGAATTTTATGATCGTTTAACAAAGAGTTTTCAAAAATGGAACCAAAGATATCACCACCACTGATATGATCACCAACTCTCAAGTCAGCAGGTTTGAAGTCGTACTTGATAGTTCTATTCAAAGCTGGGGCATCGATACCTCTTGGAATATAAATAGATTGAGAGATTTCTTTGATTGCTTTCAATGGTCTTTGAATACCATCATAAATAGTTTCCATTAAACCAGGACCCAATTCCACAGATAATGGTTTACCTGTTCTTAAAACTGGATCACCAACAGTGACACCAGCAGTCTCTTCATAGACTTGAATAGTGGCCTTGTCTGCATCAATTCTAATAACTTCACCGACTAAGTTATCATGACCAACCTTGACTAATTCGTACATGGCACAACCAATCATGTTCTCAGCCACAACGACGGGACCAGAAACGGAGTAAATTTGACCATATTCGGATTCTTTGTGATCGTCAAGGGATATACGTTTTATCTCTTTACGAGCAGCTTCAATTGCACCAGCCTAATAGTGATATAGTTAGTAATTGATCAAAAACCTTTCAATAAGGAGTTGACAAAATAAATACGTACCATATTGACAGTTTGAACTCAATTGGACTTGGAATAGATAGATCTTAAACACAATAGAGTGAAAAAATATAGATTCTAGTAGATTGAGTTAATCTAGTGACAAAAAAAACTGGTATTTCTGTCGTTATCAGGGAGTTTGAAGTAAGTGGTTGTTCTGAGGTTCAAAAATGAATTAAATTCCGCGAAGGTTGCAAAGGGGTTACCCGGTATTTCTTGACTTCCATATTCGGTAACCGCATGACGATGGTATCTACTCGGGGAAAAACTCAGCAATCGACGAAAATGCGATGAGGTGAACGTTGAAGAATTAAAGTAGCGTGATCCATTGAAAGGAACTAACTGCACGGTTGTGAAGGCCAATCATAGGAATGTAAGGTTCTTAACTTAGTATTATCGACAGTATGTAATTGAATCTTGGTAATCACTTCGCTATCACACTATCACAGCTGAATCTTTGCTTTGTATTATATTGACATCAATTTGAGTGAGTTCAAGAACAATTTGAATGTCAGCATAGTTGTCCTGTGAGGGGCTGTTCAATTGAAACCAAGAGTGTGATCTTAATATATGTACTACTCTACGACTCACGGTATGTTTGAATCACAGATGTAAGTGTCTCTACGATCTTTGGTCAAAATCAGGTCATCACCCAGAAGTAGAGCGAGACGTATATCGAAACAGGGCAAAACAATCAATCTACAATGGAGTAAAAACATACGAATGAATTCATATATTCCTTTTTTAACAATGCGGACTACCAAGGCCCTCAAAACAATGCCTCAATGAAGTATAAACTCCACATCAACAAAATCTCAAAGACATAGCAGTTATAATAAGAACCAGCATCATGAAATTAAACAACGTAAAACAAACACAATTCATCAATTCAAACAGCAGCAGCAATCAATTGTAATTTTAATATTAATAAAGAACATCAACTATTGTAATTCATCTCTTGATATCTTTAATTAATTAATCGAAGGATTTCCTATTCTCTTCAATTCATCGTGAATATTGAGTTATTTAGTCCGCTTATTTAGATCTAGCTCTGACTTTCCGTCTCTTTCTTTTAAGTCTTCTGACTCTCTTCTTTCTCCACTTATTACGCATCTTGCAAGAATTTGTTTAATACGTGAGTTGAAGAAAAGTAAAAGAGAAAGAAAAAAGAAAATGAAACTTCCAATTAATTATGAAAAACTTCCACGAACAAATTCCCGAGGGTGTGACGCTTTGATGGTGTTCGGGTGTTTTGAACATCACGTGTTTTAGCTTAGGGCTATCAATATAGGGCTCAAGGTTCCGATAAGAATTAATAAGGCTAAACCGTAGACACAAATAATTACCTTGAATAACTACAAGAAGTTGTAATCTATAGAAGTTTTAAAGGGGTATATACAAAGTTTAGTCAATCTTCTTAGTGTCTTGAAGCTTTGCTTTCTCCTGGTGCAACGCTTTTTCTAGGTAGCTTTGGGAAGACTCGATATCGAACTCATCAACTATCTCTTCAAGTATGTCGTCATTAACTATCAAAGACTTAGATTTAACATCCTGGTAAATCTTATTCAGTTTTTCGCTATCTTTGAATATGACATTATCGTTGATAATCTCTTTTAGATGTTTGGCTCCAAGGTATGCCTTAAAGTTGCAATAGAATCTGTAGGCAAAGTAAAAACAGGGAATATTTGGAACCACTGGAACTAATGCAAATGGAAGAGTCAGAGGGACCATGATACCACATATCAGCATTTGTTTGGAGTGATATGATAGCCCTGTAGTGGCCTCCTCTTCCATTTGGAATTTTAACTCCTCTTTAGTCAGAACCGAAGAAGGATAGTATATTGGAATGTCAACCACCTGATCTTTATGTTCTCCAGTTTGTAATTCAAATGAAGTGATAAATTTCTTCACTTCTGTTTTCTCACCTGATTCTGCAATTCTCACTTGTCTTAATAATGCAGAACTAGAGGGTATTGATCTTAAAGAATCTTCTGTCCATGGGGTTCTCTCGAGAAACTTGTTAACGTAGTAGACGATCTTCTTGTTATATGATTTGTCTGAGTTTTTGAGTGTATTCCAACCTTTAGTGGCCAAGGCAACTGCTTTGTTTTCATATCTCACTAGAGGAGAGTCGCTATTGATGAGAGATTCATTGTATTTAAACAGCAAGAATGAATTTTTGGATGTGATAGGGAAGACAAGTATCTTTGCTAAACTCTTGTTTGGGTTGCTTGAATTGAATCTTTTGAAGACAGACACAACAGGTTGTGCATGAGTGTTGATTCTGAACATAAGATATCAACTGGAGTCACAGAGATGTGCCTTGGTGGTTGAAAAGTAGGAAAACTTGCTGAATTTAACACAAGTTTTAGTTACAAAAATAAATCAACTACATATTGTACTCGAGAATGCGATGAGATGACAAAGTCAATCATAGTAAGGAGCAAAAGTGAAATTTCCTCGAGTGAAACTTCGATATCGGATTCAAAAAGTAGTGGGATTCAAACAGGGGCTGAGTATTAGTCGTACTCAGTGTCTTTTCGGTGGGAGTTCTACTACGTTTGGTGACTATCTCGGAACACAGCCTCGGGTTGACACCATCAGATGGAAAGTGAAATAAGTGGGAGGACTCGAAATTTCTCATCTCTTCTACTAGTATAATACTTTTGAGAGTACTATCGTAGTCTTCTATCACTCTGGAGTCTATTTGAGTCGGACTATTTCTTCTTTTATCAGACCTCATCTCTTTGTGTTTTGGTTGCTAGTAGTATAATTTTGCTCTTGTCTTTTGACATAAAAAATGCTCTGTATTATTGTTTTGTTTCATACTCACAACACACATTTAACAACAACTGACACAAAAGCTCTCCGATAGGACTTCACATCAACTGTTCTCTCAATTAGACTCTAATCCACTAAACCAATCAGTACCTATCATATTAAGACTAGCTTGATTGTTTAAGAGACACAAACGCACACCCAAACTGACACAAACACACACTCACCATGACTGAACCATCTTCAGATGAGTTCAAGAAACCAGAACTTCCCCAAATTAGCATAAGCAATACCAGGGATTCAGAGAGTCACCAACTTGAATCCCCTACCAAACCCACACCGGCTGTCAAGAGGTCCAAATCAAAGTCAAAGCCTAAAAAATATTACCAGAATCCATACACACAGGTAGCTAACAGTTATGGACATGAAGCCAGTACCGTTCCACCATATGTCCTGTATGGAATTGCAAATTCAGATGCCATTGATCAACCTACCAAGAGACAAAATGAATCGCTTAACGTGCTACAAGATCCATTTTTGTCCTCTTTGAATAATAATTGGGGAACTTTCTTCAAGACAGTGGATACAACACCAGCTTATTCAGGTGGTGTATTGAATCAAGACCCTGAAGCATTCAAAGGTTTACCTGATTTGTCCGGGAAATGGGGTGGTGATGCGAGACTTAAGAGTTATCTCAACAATGACCATACTGATTTAGAAGAAATGGAAAGAAAACTGCAAACTCATTCAACCAATGATACAGATGATTCTTCATCATATCACAAAGATGTTACAAAATCAAGAAATAAAGCCAAATATTGGATGTCAACAGAAAAGAGAGAAGAATGGACTCCTTACTTCAGAAGAGTTTTAATATCAAACAACTATTTACCTTTGTTTTTCAGAATTGCAACTATAATGTTAAGTGTGGTAGCATTGGCTCTTTCCACACATATTTATAGACTATCAGATAAGATGGTTACTTCCCCTTCCACTGGTCTTGAAGTTAAAATTCCACAACAGGCAAGTACTATCATGGCAATTACTGTTCAGAGTGCAGCATTAGTTTACTTGTTTTATATCACATATGACGAGTTTTACTCCAAACCAATAGGTATAAGAAACCCAGTTGAGAAGATTAGATTGATTTTGTTGGATTTATTGTTCATCATATTCTCAAGTGCCAATCTTACTTTGTCATTTCATTCAACTAATGATGAAACTTGGGTTTGTTCCGAAGAAATCGAGCCTAAATTTACTAAAATTGACAACATTTGCGATAATCAAAATGCATTGGTTGCATTTTTGTTTGTTATTCTGGTGATGTGGGTTGTTACCTTCACTATTAGTATTTTAAGAGTTATTCAAAAGGTATCGGATCCCCAAATAAGGTAAAAAATCACGTTTAACTTATAAGCGTACGAGTATAATGACAATAAAAAACAATCTGAAGGAAAGTTTATAGTATTTCGTAGATTTACAAGTTTTAAAATGTATCTTTAGTATGCAATGCTGAACCAAAACTATCAATTATATATCAAAAGCTAAAAAAAATTATTACTCCTCTTCATATCGTTTGCAACGCCCATACCAAGTCCATTCAATACATTTCCTCTCTTTAGTAGGTTCTGGTGCTACTATTGAAGACGTCTTTGACTCTTTTGGTTGTTTATATCCATCATTGTCGGAGACGAAATTCCAATTGAAGCAATCATGACATGGTGGAGAGTCAACACACTTTGCAGTTTCATTGTAGACCTCGATAATATCATCAATGACGGTATGAATTCTATGATTCAACATGTTCACATGCCATCCTTTATCCGATACAACATCATAAATGCATTGTTTTCCTGAATGACATTGCGTTTCCATCGCATATCCAGCAACGGAACAAGTCGAACTGGCACCGTTACAAACACCCATGAAAATAGGGTCCGCTGTGTGACCAAAATGCCATATTCCTTCCATATAGTCAGGAAGACCTGGTGGCATTGGTAAATGTAGTCTTTTTGTAGCTAATGTCTCCCCTGGTGCTTCAAAGGAAACAGCAGGAACACCATAAGTACGACCAACTAAACTTGCCAAAGCTCCACCTAATGAATGGCCTGTGAGCCAAATATCAGAGTCGGGGTATGTTCTGCTGACGTTTCTATAAACACTTAGTGCAGCATGGTAGTATTTGTCTTTTCTGTAAAGCTCGTTTTCAAGACAATGTTGGTCACAGGTATATGATGATTTGTAGCAATCACAGACAGGAGTCCACATATAGCCGACTCTGCCACAGCAACATGAGAATAGCAAATTATCATTATCCTTATCCTCTGTCACTGTATCATCTTCCCCTGATCCTGAAAGATATGCAGCACTCGTACCTTTATATGCTATGACAACGGTTGAGTTATCATCAGATACAAATACATGCCCTCTGACCCCTGTTCCATTCCATCCATAATCAAGAGAATTGTTGAATCTCACATCTCTCCAATCTCCTGTTTGGGGCGTTCTGACGTATGCGTTGGATGACATTAAGGCCAACGAAAGTACCGTTTCTTTGTCTGTAACATTAGGGGCATTAACCAAATCATCATACCACTCTAATGAAATGCTGCTAGCTATTACTGGGTTTGTTCTAGAAAATTCAACATAAGAATCAACAAAATCTGGATCTCTATTAGCCAGTCTAGTCATAGGGATCACGTCTGATTTGAGATCTAGACCAATAGTCCAAGGTGATTGGTTGTGATACTTAGTGCTCCAAATCTTTTCATCGTCTTCATAAATGGTTATCTGTGAGTCTAGCCCGTATTTTTCAATAAACTGGGGTGTTATATCAAGCCTTCCGTGCTGATTAACGTTGAAATCTTTTGTATTCTTGTGAAATATATGCTTTAAGTGGAATTGGCTTGTGGCTGGAGATGTGTATGGGCTGACTTGCTTTGAAGGCAAAGGACTCTGTGAATTCAGCTTGTACCATATTATTGCAGTTGGTGGAAGGGCCAATAGTGAAAATATCAGCAGCCATCTCCCTATTATCTGATATGTTGAGTATTTCTTTGCCTTTGTGCCACTCCTCTGACTATGCAATAGCGAGTCGTATTCGTTGTGTTTCATTCTAGCAATAGCGCTTTTGAGTGTATAATGTGGTATTGGGATGATTTAAAGTGACTATTGGGGGTTCTGAGTTCTAGTCGACCCTTTCCTAAAGGAAGCGTACGTTGTTGATAAGGATCGGTAGAAGTTTATATGTCAAAATCCAAAATCCAAAATTCAAAATAGGACTTACGTAATTCAGTTTCCTCTTTCCTCAGATTATACTCATTCTACCTCATTCACACTCTCTATCTAGCAGCTATCTGGCTACAGCACGTCCAGATGATTTAATCTATTATTATCTATACGAAATAATCACCAATTCCATTTCACATAGTCGCCCATCAACGATTCAAAGTTCTCGTATTCAAGTGCAGTTTCGTCCTTTTGTTTTCTAGTGCTTTCACTCTCCAACAACGAGTCGTAGCTCCAATCCAAAAAGTCCTCCATGTTATAACTCTGTTTCTTGAAAGGTTGACTGAAAATTTTAGCCAACGTAGCCACATTTGGGTGGTAGTGTGACTGTAGTGTTTCCAATTCCCATACTGAGCTGGATAAAGAATTTGTCTTTAATGGGTCTTTTTGGGTATTGTCAAAAGGGTCTGAGTACTCATCGTTTATTGGATTCTGTAACAGAATCATGCAAGTAGGATGTCTTTTTAGGAGATTGTAGATAAATGGGACAACGATGACTATGGCTGATGGAGATGAAGTGATTGAAAGTCTTGCCATTCTCTTGATGAAAGATGCAACGATGGCAGAAGGTAAGTGTGTGGATGCAAGGAAGATGTCTGTCAATCTGAAAAATCTTGATCTATACTTGACATGGAATAGGGATTCATCAAATAACGAGTATAACTTCGAATAAAAGTTAGGATAATCCAAATTGTATCTTTTGATAAGTTCAAACAACCCGTTTAGTGACAGAATTGAAATAATACCACCTAGATCATAAGAATCCGATAAGAAATCCATAAGTCTAGTTGGTTTTTTGAAAAATGGAATGATTCTCTTGTGTAATATTAGAAGGACAGTTTTGTACTGATTAGTTGATAGCTCATTCTCCAAAAAGAACAACCATTTTCCTTCAAAGCTTGAGGTGAACTGGAACTTGTTTGAAACAACAGATGGTGGGCTCTTGACAAAAGTTTTGTTTATTGATTCATCAAGAACGGTAAGCTGAGTTTTTGCGATAGTTAAAAATTTTGAAAAGATGGTCTCAATGTCAGATTCGAGTTCTTTTAATTCATCAATTTTTAGTCCGTAGAAAAAGTAAAATTGTAGGTCTTTGTATTTTGAGTAGTAGCTGCTTATGAACTCTTGAATTATCACACTGGAGTTGGTTCCATCACCCAAAGTTTCGCCATTTGTGGATTTGAAGATGGAGATGACTAGATCGTTATAACTTTTAGCAGGAAAATATTCTTCATCAGAAGTTGCAAAAGATACTGCTTCAAATTTCAAGAGCTTCATATATATCTCTAGATTATCAATAATGACTGAACAGTCATAAGGAATGGATTCCAGATAAAATAAAAGATTTAGCTTGAACATTTCATAGACAGTTTGAAAATCAACTTCCTTGTTACTCAATTTATTGGATTCAAAAAGTTTCTCAAAGATTTTGAAAGTCTGCAAGTTCAAAAGCCTAATCTTTCCTTCATACTTGCTGAAAGAATCTTCATTTTGTAAAAACGGAAGGAACAGATCATAAATTTTAAGTAGCTCTGTGATGTCTTCACCTTTAATACCATCAGCTCCAATTTGATTGATTAGTTCGTTGGTCTTTGAAGTTATAAACTTGGTAGACGTTTTGTCCTCTGAAGAAACTTTAGTCTTCTTTCTAGGAGTGGCTTTATCTGAGGAAGATCTTTTAGCCATCTTGAACAATGATTCCTTTAAACGATGTCTATATTTTGGGACATGTAAATTTTTTTTTTCCTCATCTCGAAAACTGCCTCTACCGTTTTGCAAATTTACTTCTGATAGACTTTTCTAAAATTGCAATTATATGTGTAGTTTCAATGTTTTGAGTTGCTGTATTATTCACAATAGACTGTGGTAAGTATTACACTAATTTCTGGTAATTTGCAACCCGTAGCTTTAGGTTGAAAATTCAAATTAAGGAATCAAATATAAGCTCTCCATAAACTTTGCCCAAATAACACCACGTTACCTACCATATAAAAGAGATTTTCGTCTTTTCTGGTATCCATAAGCTACATCCAGCTATCAACAACAGTTAACTTTACTTGTAGTCTCTGGATGGCTACAACATGGAGGTAATCAACAGAAGATAAAATTATAAGGGCTCAAAACCGGCCAGTTTTTCGGTATGTGGCACATAGCGATATTTTGAGCCAATTAGGGCGTGTGGCGTAGTTGGTAGCGCGTTCGCTTAGCATGTGAAAGGTCTCGGGTTCGATTCCTGACTCGTCCAATTTTTTTTCTTTTTTTTGATTCTCTAGGCCAACACGAAAAGTGAAGTCCGGCTCTCATGAGTATTAACTTAAGAGATACAATGCTACTATATCCTCTTTGACATAACTTATGCCAGATCGATCTCGAGAATCGAAGCTTGAAATTCAAACCCGTTTAGAAATTGGTCGTTTGTTCAAATTTTTTATAGAGTCAGCACCCGAATCTGTCTGGATCTGTCTGGATCGATTCACAACTTACCTCTACCAAACCAGCGATGTCAGGTCTCTGAGCCTCGAATTTTGAAGAATGGTCACTGGTTCTAATTTCTGGCTTTGAGATTTTCGTCGGTATCATAGTAGCCAATCAACGCTAGTGTCAAATTCTCGAACGGGTTCTTTTTGGCCAATGATGGAATCGATAACTCGACTTATTTAACAGTCGATAAATAATTATTTAGAATCAGATTAGCCTTGCTCGGCGGAAATTGTAGAGACTCATGCTCTAGCTCTACTAGTCTACTGTGATGCAGGAACTGCTGTATGGATGTCACGACTTGCTGCGGAGCCTCGGGTTGTGGCTTAACAATAGATACGCACTTTTTTAGCCTAATCAAAACCATCAATTATATCTAAAAGATCAGTGATCAAAATGTCCGGGGATATCATTCTCAAAGGGCAAACAACTATTAGCCTTAACTATATCCAAAATGACACCAGAGTCCGGTGGCACCTTTTCCCACGATCATCGGCTTTGAACCCGTTTTGTCTTGTCAGTGATTGGCTCAGGGTGCCATTCTCCTGGATTTTTTGTCTTAGCACCGATAAACACGGACCTGTTTATATGTCGTAGTTTATCGGAATTCATGAAAAGTTTTCATTCTGCAGCTCATCGATCTCTATATAAATTACTTCAGTCATTCCCACTTTTCTCTTTGGTCAACTAACTTTCATTTACTACACCACAACTTCATTTAAAATGCAATATTCTGTTGGTCTTTTAGCCTTAGCCTCTTTAGTCGCCGCTGCTCCAAAAGCTGTTCCAGCTGATGAGTTGAAACATGGTTCTTCATTCTCTAACAGCATGGGTCCATTGACTTTCTTGTACCCAACTCCAAGACAATGGACTGCTGATGGTGACAACACTGCTCCATGTGGTTCTACTGCTGGTGTTCACAACAGATCTGATTTCCCATTAGATGATGGTTTCGTCTCTATTGTTGCCAAATACGTCTCCACTGAAGTTAAAGTCTCCATTGCTTACCACGACAACCCAACCAGACAAGATCAATTTGAAAACTTCTACTCTGGTAACGTCTCTGATGAACTTCACATTGGTCACACTTGTTTCTACGTTCCAGACCTTCCATCTGACGTCAATGCTGGTGATGTCGCAACCCTCCAAGTCATCTACCAAAATGATGATGAAGATGCTTTAGGTGAAGATGGTGAGCCAAACGAAGCTTCTTCTAATCAAACCTTCTACGCTTGTGCTGATATCAAATTCGTTGAAGAATCTGTTTTTGAAGTCTCTGACTACGCATACTCTTGTTTTAACGCTACTGATGACGCTTACTACGACCTCCAATCTGTTCAAACCACTTCTGCTTCTAGAGATGCTTCTGCTTCTTCTGCTGTCTCTGCTGCTAGATCATCTGCCGGTTTAGCTGCTTCCACCAACACTGTTACTTCTACTAGTGCCACCGCTTCTGCAGGATCTACTTCTGCTTCTCAAGGTGCTGCCGCTCTATTAGCTAACCCAGTTGTTGGTTTATTAGGTGCCGCTGCCATTGCCGTTAACTTCATTTAAGCATAATTATAGAGAAAGTGAAATGACTTAATGTACATATATTTATTACTTCTTCTGCTAGTCAGGTGGCTATAATTCTATTGTCATTTCTCCCTACTAGCAAGCAACTAATTGCTTCGTAATTGATCTCTCGAGATCTCGTTTATCATGGTACGTACTCAAATCATGACACCAATCAGTCAATTAAAACGGTTATACTCAAGGGGAAATTACCCTTTTTCCAAACTTTAACCTCTAATTTAGAATATGAACCTTCAAGTCTAACTAGTAAGGCCTACCTATATGACTCCCTTTTTAGGAACTAGGCTAGGGAAGTACGTAGGTACATGGTACATGGGTACATGGGTACATGGGTACAAGGGGGAGGAAGGAGGAATACTGATTACAAATTGTTTAGTCATCGTCTTTTTTTTTTCCGTTTTTTCAAAAAGGTTTGAAAAATCAACAACATTAAAGGATTTGAATATCGAACTACAGCACCTCACCTCATCAATTTGCATAATGGGTGCCTCAGCTTCAAAACCAACCGAAACAAAGGTTTTTAAACCATCCTCCAACGTTCAATACGGAGATGCCTTGGTGGACAGTTTGAGACAAAGCACCGAAAATGACTACATTCGTTCCCAGCATGCCGAGGCTGATGTACAAAAAGAAGTCAGTAAGAGACTTGATGAACTTACGAAACAATCTGATGAATCTTTCAATTCCACTTTGAAGAAACATTTGTTGAGCGAAGACACACCTGAAGACAAAGATATTTCTGGGAAACAAATAAGCGACAAAATCGCACAATTGACAAAATCTTTAGAAGCTAAGAGCGATAAATTCTTGAAATTAAGTGATGATGTTGTTTCTAGCAAAAAAGATATAGTCTCCTGTTTGATCAACAACAAAACTCAACCTTTGAACTGTTGGGATGAAGTTAAAAAATTCGAGAAATTGGTCAATGAATTATAATAAACAGGCGTTAATATAATTAAATGAACCAACCTACAGTCAGTTTCACACAATAGAATTAAAATATAAAATGATGTAAATATTCTAAGTTAATATGTAGCATGTTATATTCACTTCTTTTCCATGAGATGATATATATATACTCCCTCCAAAAACCATCTTATTCAGAACCAAAAGCCTTGTATAATAAGATCAAGGCACTGTCACTTTCACCACCACCAGCTAATTGCTCGATCTTAGATTTATCTACAACAGAAACTTTATCGTCGTTGAATCTCCACCATTTGTCTTCGTCAAACTTATCCTTAATGAAAGCTTGGTAATGACCAGAATCAGCTGATGAACCTTGATGAGTCAAAACACCATTCAACTCATATAAAGAGGAAGCACTTTCACCTTCTGATAAATTATCTGGGTAGATTGATCTGTATTTGGCCAAGTATTCATTATATTTGTCTTCAGCGAATATTTGTTGGGCTGGAATTGATTTGTTCGTTTTCTTAAACTCGAGTAATTCAGATTGTTTTTCTTTCTCTAATGCTCTTAATTTATCTCTGATTTCAATTTTCTCAGCTTTGTATCCGTCTTCAAGGAAGTCGGCTAAATCCAACTGGAATGGGAATTGAACTTTTCTCAAAATTTTTGATTTCTTATTTGTTGACCTTTTCCAAAAGAATCTAACGAATTGAACAGTTAAGATCGTTGGAAGTTTTGTAATTTTCTTATTGATTTCATAATTACAATTTTTGTTCAAGTTTGAGCTGAACTTTTCTAAATTGTCGACAAAGGAGTTTTCTAATCCGCCTTTCAAGAAATTGGTTTTACCATCAATATGGCATTGTAGTTTTAGATCATTCTCATACTTCTCCTCAACATCGGTGACATCTTCCAGGTTCTTAACTTCAGATTTGAAACCAATGCGGAAATTTTCAATAAATTTGTCACCTAAAACGTTTGATAATGATAACAACAATTGAGTGAAGACCTCTTCCGCATCTTGTTGTTTGTGTTGGCCATAGTTATCACGTTCGTTGAACTGTGGGAAGAGCACTCTTAAGGAAGTGACTAAATTGTTTGGTATCACATATTCTTTGTTGTCGTCATGTTGAGCTTGCTTTAAATCGCTAAAAGTTCTCTTTAATTGTAAAATCAAATGTTCATTCGTACCGATTTCACCAACTTTATCATTTTTGGACAATGCATCTTGAGCTAGCTGAGAGCTGTATAGAACTTGAATACTTGAATTCAAATAACAAGTATTACCTAAATTCTTCAATCCAACAGGAACAAGTTCCCTATAGAATGATTCTTCATTTTGAGTTTCAACCAAATCAGATTTCTTAGGAAGTTCTAGTTCAGGAGATCCTAGAACCATAATTATTTGACTTTTCTTCAAATTCAATGACTCGACTAATTGATCATTATCTTTCAATTGACCTGTCTTCAATAAGATCTTTTGTCTATCGATTGGAATGTTCGTGACATCTTTGATCTTTGTTTTGAACTGAAGAACAGAATCAGTTAGATTCAATGACAATGGGTAAGTTTTACCACCGTTCTTAATAAGCACTTCTATGGTGGACATTGTACGATTTGATTTACCAGAAAAGTTTTAAGATGAAATTTCTCTTACAAGTCTACAAACGTTTGTTTATATTTTTATTGCCACTTTACAAAATCGAATATATCGGGGATTACCCGGAAAGTTGAAATCTAACATCAAGAAGGGTAAAATCAATCGCTTTTAGCTCCTCTATCTGAGCAAGTTGCTTTGATTTCAGTTCATATGACTGTATGAGTGCTGTGACGTTGAAGTTGAGCTTATGCAGAAGTTTGAGGACAATGTAGTAGTTTGTAAAACATTTACTCAAATATGTTGGTATGATTTGATACTGAAGTATCGATTTCAATTGCTCGATTAGCAGAATATCATTGAAAGATGACAATGTTTTCAGGATTGTCTCACCAATTCTCACTGGAACACTTGTGTCTTTAGAGTCTTCGTCTAATACTTTATCTATCAGTCTTCGGTAATTCAAAAAAACAAGAAGGTAATAATGGAAATTCACGGTAATCGTTGATTCAATCTCACTAGAAAGTGAAGAGTACCAATTACTGACTGACTTTGAATATTCGTCACATTTGAGCTCAATCTCTGACAATTGGTCATACTTGAAAGATTTGTAGGAGTATAAAGAATTAATCAATTTCAAGGCATGGACATTTGATAATTCCAAAATGTTCAAAAATACATCAGCAACATCTTCATCAGGTAAATCATCTGCAATGATATTGTCAATCTCCCAATCTTTTGTTCTCAAAGGTTTGAATTCTAATAGAGATAGAAATCTGTCTAATTTGATGATTTGCCAAATAACGACCTTGTAAGTTTTCATAGATGGTTCCAAAGAGTAATTATACCCGTTCACTTCAACCAAGTCAACACATTTATGTAAAAATTCTATGCTTTCACTGTTGAAATGTTCATTTGCTTTGAAATTATAGTATATCATCAACAACACAGCTTGAATCATTTCAATGGAGGTAGCCTTCAAATCCTGAAACAAGATAATGGCTATATTTTCTAGTCTTGTAATATCTTCCAGTGCAATATAGTCGATATTTTCTAACGGGGCATACTTCAAAGCATTCAAGTATATCATCAATAAAAGAAGGGGATTCTTATCAGCATCATTATCTTTAAATCTTTTATATATGGTTTCTTGTCTAGCAGAAAGTAATGGGATGTTTGTGTTAAAATGCTTGAAAAATAGTCCGATGAGTGAAGGTCCGATTGGTTCAATTATAGATTGTATTTCATTGATGAAAGAAACTGATGTTTGTGAGGAATTATCTGGACTTATCTGATACAGAACATTACCCTTTTCATAAAACATGGAGGAGGAGGTTGTTTGGGGACTTATTAGATTAACATCTCTGTCTGAGTTAATACCCAATACCTTGTGTCTATCTTGGTATGTGGTCTCTAATGTGATATTTTTTGTGCCGGTATTAACACAAGTCAGGCCATCGATAAGGCAGTCGTAACAAGAATCGTTATCTGCCAACTGAAGACAAGTTTTCCTTCTATATTGGCAATTATCACAGTTCTTATCCTTGGAGTTGTTTTTGCTCTCGCTCACACATTCAAATCCCCGTTTTATGCACTCCAAACACTTTACTTCAGTTCCTTCCTTCACACATTTGGTCTTTCTCTTTCGACAATTAACACAAGGTTTGGTTCTGCGTCTTTTTTTCCCACCAGAATCTACTGGAGTAGATGGAGAGTCTTCCACCTTGGACGTGGCTGCATAGCCTTGGAAATCCTCGTTGAGAGGAAACTCCTCGAAGTTCATCTCGTCTTAATGGTGACAGGTAAAAGGTAAACAAAAGAATTCACTTCGGCGAATTTTATGAGCAGCAAAGCCTACCAATCGATTTGAGTGCGTGGTGAGTTAAAAACGGAATGTGACTAGCCAATGGTGGATGAAGAACTAAGAATTCCCGGAATGTGGGTCTAGAAATCTTGATCTTTGTCATATTCGATTATAGATTACAGCTGGAGTTCTCTACCTCCATCCATTCACGTAGAGTGAAATTGCGGAATTTATATTTTGGTAATGAAAGAGTCAACAGACTAAACATTGAAAGACAAAGATTCAAATAAGAAGCACAGTGCTAAATGGTTAACAAATCGCAGCGGACTTAAGTAGTCTGATAACAGTTTATCTAATTTTCCAGTCGCCAAGAGGCATAAAGCATCCGTTATATACTAGTAGTACTATAATGTTGGAAATACTCAAAGTAAACCAGTGGCTGATCGAAATAGTATGTCCATTAATTCCCATCGCAACTACAGCATAAGAATTGGAACTTTACTGATAGTTGAGCGTTGAGTAGTAGTAAAATTGAGCTATATATACGGCTTTCTCGCTTTCGAACTTCTTGATGGAAATATACAGACTGAAGTATTGGCTCGCTCATGGCCTTAAACTTCCAATCACAGCGACCAGCCATTAACAAGTGTATCAGCAACCCATATGTCATTGCTCTCAGCAAACCCCATTGGGATTATTAGCCTTACGAGCATGGGATCTGATATCAACAGGTTGTCGCTGATATAAGCGAAGTCTTCTTTTGTTCTTTTGTTTTCTTTTTTTATACCACAATTTTTAGTTTCTTCGTTCGAATATATCAAGTTTCAATCGTTGGTTTCATCTTTTTGGCTCAATTCTGCTATTTTGGGTTCCTTTCACAATGTCAGAACGTCAGCAACCGCAAGAAGTTCTAAACTTCATCAACTTCAATCAGGATGGAAGTTGTTTTTCCATAGGGACAAATAAAGGTTACAGGATATTCAACTGTGACCCTTTTGGTAAATGCTTCCAACGAAATGATCTAGGAGGTACAACCAGTGGATCGGGGAATGGAACAGGAATAGGAATAGTGGAGATGTTGTTCTCAACAAGTCTAATAGCGATTACGGGTTTAGGAGATCAACCTTCAATGTCTCCTCGAAGATTAAAGATAATAAATACTAAAAGAAACTCAACAATATGCGAGCTTAATTTCCCAACAACCATTCTTTCAGTCAAACTAAACAAATCCAGATTATTAGTCTTACTAGAGGAGCAAATATATGTGTATGACATCACCAATATGAGATTATTGCATACAATTGAGACAAGTCCAAATCCAAACGGTATATGTGCTCTCTCACCAAATATTGACAACAACTTCTTCGTCTATCCATCCCCTCCCAAGATATCCAACCATCCCTTCAACCTATTTAACGATGATTCTTTAGAAAATGCCAACTCTACGACGCATGCTTCTTCCTCATCTTCCCCAGCTCCACAATCAATCCAACAACAATCCCAGCAAAATATCAGCAATGGCAACAGCAACACAAATGGAAATGCTTCAAATGGAGCACATTCCAAGCAGCATAATGGTGATGTGATTGTTTTCAACGCAACGTCACTACAGCCTGTCTTGGTTATTGAAGCACACAAGACCCCTCTTGCAGCGATAGCCATAAGTTATGACGGTACTTTATTAGCAACAGCCAGTGATAAAGGGACAATTGTTCGTGTTTTTTCGTTAGACACAGGGGCAAAATTGTACCAGTTCAGAAGAGGTACATATCCTACCAAGATCTATGCATTGTCATTTGCCAAAGATAATAAATTTTTAACAGCCAGTTCTGCTACTGAGACAGTACATATTTTCAAGCTTGGGTCTGATCTTTTAGAAGAACCAGATACTATTGGAGATTTGGTAAAGCCAAAAGCAATCAGATCTGAGAGTATTGATAGTGATCACTTAAGTCCGGCTATAAATAGGAGGATATCGATCTCCTCTTATGATTCAATAGGAAGTTCAGATGTGAATGATGACTCGAGATCAGAGCCTTTGATTGACCTGTCGAGAAAGACTGTTGGGAGAATGATAAGAAAATCGTCACAAAGTATTGGAAGAAGAGCAGCCGAAAAGATTGGAACGTTTCTTCCCCCAAAGTTGACCTCAATGTTGGAACCAAACAGACATTTTGCAAGTCTCAAAATTCCAGCGCAAAATGGCGTCAAGAATGTGGTCACAATTGGACAGGAGTTTCAGATCTCTAAGAACGGACTCCCACTAGCGTTCTCGAAAGACGATGAAGAAGAAAGCCTTGAGCCAACAACCTCTGGAGACTCACTTGTCAACCTTATACACGTACTGGTTGTCAGTTCAGAAGGATACTTTTATAAGTACGGGCTGGACCCAGAGCGTGGGGGTGACTGCATTCTCTTGAATCAATATTCGCTCACTTCAGAGTGATAATTGATGTTCATTGTATAGATAAAAGACTGACTGAGGATTTTCCGAAAAGGTTTTTCCGTAGCAAAAAAAGAAAAATCCAAAAAAAAAACACAAAACTTTGGGACCCGTTTCACCAACATTTAAATTAGATACATTGAAGAAAACTAGGGGTAAATCTCGTTTCTGTGGCTTCCCAAATACAACCAACTCTATAAACTATACACACACGATACACCTTCTGTCCCCACGCTCTGTTGAAGTCACATTTCCAGTTCTATTTACGATCCCCACTAATTTGTTGACCCTTTAAATATGGTCCTACTAGGAAGGGGCAATAACGGCTCCAGTTCCTCAAAACAAACCGCACTTTTTGATATCAGAATCAAAGGATCGGATCATGATGTTATTGTGATAAAAGGTCCACCTAATGATGCCAACTCCGTGTTGTTGAGTGGTACAATTGTCCTTTCTGTTCTTGAACCTATGAATATCAAGAAGTTAAGTTTGAAACTGTATTCTACAATGAGACTCAAATGGACCAACACGTATGAGACTGCAAAGGGATCTACAATAAAGAGACCATATCGTTATGAAAAGAGAATCTTTGAACACAATTGGGATAATTTTGAGATTCAGAACTATTTTTCCAACCTTTATGATAATTATGGTCATGGTATCGAATCGATGAAAAAAACAAGTGCTGATAACTCATCTGGTTCATTGAAATCATTCGCTTCTAAAAAATCTAAGTCAGCTACTAATTTGGTCTCTTTTGGATCATCAGCTTCTTTGTCACAGCAATCACATCTTTTAGTACAAGGCAATTATGAGTTTCCATTTAGTGCAATCTTACCTGGTTCTACACATGAGAGTGTTGAAGGTTTACCAGGTGCTTCTGTCATCTATAAACTTCAAGCCACTATTGAAAGAGGCAGATTCTCCAACGATTTAATCGCTAAGAAACATCTTAGAATTGTTAGAACATTAACTCCTGATGCTGTTGAGTTATCCGAAACAGTTGCAGTTGATAACACATGGCCAAAGAAAGTTGAATATAGTATAAGTATACCTATGAGGGCAATTGCCATTGGTTCTCTGATCCCAATCACTTTAACTTTAGTCCCATTGCTGAAAGGATTGAACTTAGGCAGTATCAAAATCACATTGGTTGAATATTTCTCCTGTTCAGGTGCTACTGGGCCTGCTCATAACGGTGAAAGAATTATTGTTGAAAGTTCTCCATTAGACTCAGAAAGACTTTTAAGTGACGATAGATGGGAAATTAATACTATTGTTCAGATCCCTTCAAGTTTGTCAAAAGCTACTCAAGATGTTGATATCCTAACAAACATAAAAGTTCGTCATAAATTGAAATTCAGTATTGGTTTAGTCAATCCAGATGGACATACCTCCGAACTTAGAGCATCTTTACCACTTGCATTGTTCATCTCCCCATTCGTTGCATTGAGTGTCAAAAATATTGATAGAAAAGATTCCATAGTTGATGGTGGTTTTGATGTTTTCCCAGAAATCACATCAGGTTCAGAAAAAGATTTTGATGATGATGAAGTTATATTCGCTCCTGATCCTGATTTCACACCAGCAATGACTTCACTTGCCAACTCTAACCATAACGCTGAGATTGAAAGAGAAGCACCACCAAACTATGAAAATCACATTTATGACAGATTATGGAATGAAATCTTAATTGAAGATACCCCTGATGGATCTCAAACTCAAACTCCTGATGTCCAAACACCAAATGGTGTAGATAACTCAGAGGCATTGAATGTCAACAAATTGAATGAAACTTTGAAGAGATTACATCTACAAAGACTAAATGAACAAAGTCAAATTTCATTAGACTCTTTGGCTTCTTCAGTGCCCTCATCATCAAACCAACAAAGTCGTTTCCAAAACCAACCTAGTTTTACACTTGGTAGTGGTGGTGGCGATGATGATGAAGATGATGATGATGAAGACGATGGTGGTTTAAGTTTCGGATCCAACCCTATCCAAGTTCCAACACCTGTCAATAATATCAGATTACCAACAGATGGTTATTTTGCAAGTCATGGTTCACACAGTCACGAGAATCACTCTCCACATCCTCTCATGAATGGTATAACATCACCTGGGTTTACTCCTGGTTATAACCACATTTCAAGAGTCAACTCTGAAACAAATTTATCTCAACAAGCTACTCCATTGTCAAGGGACTGGACTTCAACCAATCTTTCTGAAGTTCCATCATATCACATTGCTATGAAATCTCCTAAATTTGAAGATTTCTCACCTGCTTATGAACCAGCTGATGAATTGGCGTTACCAAAATCCATTCATTTCAAATCGTCGTCATTGACAAATTCAAGAGCTCAGAGCACGGCATATTTGTCCAATCTAAGAGGTGTAGAGACTGTTCATGATAGCAGCAACCTCAGATCCATAACTTCATCCAATAGCTCGTCACCTTCTCACTCCAGAAGTGCTTCTTCCACAAGACTGTCCTCAAGTGCCAATGTGACCTCATCTTCTCAACCATACTCAAAGTCCCCAAACAAGAGCAAATTCGCATCCAGTGGTAGTTTAGGTTTTTCTGCAATGACACCACTAGGGGGACCATCAACTCCAACTGGAAGATCCCAAACTCCTAGCGAGACCAGCTCTCATAGACCTCCATCCCAACTGTCAGCCCATAATAAATCGAACTCGTTTGTCAATTTAATGGGAAATTTCATGCACAAAAAGGACAAGAAATGAATCTTTAACGAATATAAAAAGTTATAAATGACATATAATCACTTTACACTGTTTTAATCTGTGTAGCTCTGCTGAAAGTTCGTAATAGACTTTCAATCAACATTTTTGTACTACTATATTGCCTACAACTAAACCGGCCATAGTAAATTATGCCCGATAAAAAACACCAAATAATTTCCGGTGACGTTAACGTTACAACACCAGTTTATCACATCAGCAACATCAATTCATATGTTCAGAGATAGAACGAACCTGTTCCTTTCATACAGACGGACATATCCGCATCACAATGACGCTTTTGGCAAGCTTTCACGCTTTGACATTGAGGAAGAAGAGAACTTAATAGGAATGAGTCCCTCTGGTTCCAATGGATTATCCTTGAACAGCACAACACTGCCTCCTTCGTTTCTCGACACAGCTGAAGAGATTGATGAGCAGATTGTGGATATCACAAAGCTCATTGAGAAGCTTAATGGGTTATATAAGAAGAATCTACTGCCTGGTTTCAACGATCGTTCATTAGATGAGGAACAAATTGAAAAGTTGAACTATACAATTACCAACCATTTCTTTAAATGTGACAATCTCGTGAAGAAATTGAGTGTACATCAACAATCTCCATTAGCTTTGAAACAGGATGATCTAAATATAATTGATAACATGCAAAAATCATACGCTTTAAAGATTCAAAACTTATCATCAAACTTCAGAAAACTACAGAACAACTACATTAAATTCTTAAAGAAGGATGAATTCGAAAAAACACCCAACAATCTATCACTCACCAATACCAACTCATCATATAACCCTGCACTTGCTGAAGAGACTGAAGAATTAGAATCATACTCTCGTGAAGCAATCAAAGAATCTTCAACAATTTTACAGCAGAGCAGCAATATTAACGATACAATGATAAGACAAAGAGAACAAGAAATTACGAAATTAGCACAAGGTGTTTTGGAAGTATCTCGTATTTTCAAAGATATGCAAAACATGGTTATTGATCAAGGTACGATTTTGGATAGAATCGATTATAACATTGAAAATACAAAAGTTGAACTAAAACAAGCAGATCGAGAGTTAAACAAGGCAACAACATATCAAAAACGTACACAGAAATGTAAACTTATACTTCTTTTAAGTTTGGTCGTTCTGCTTTTATTCATGATTGTGATTTTGAAACCTCATAGAAGTCGTGGTGGTTCGTCTTCTCCTCCTCCTGCTCCTGCCCCTACCCCTACCCCTCCACTCTCCCATTCACCTGATGTGTCTAACGATGATGTGCCAGAAAGGGGAAAACCACTAGTTCAGACAAACCAAGGAAAACCAGGAGTGAGTATAGCGTTAGAAAATCCAGTGCTTAGAAGTGTTTTGTTATAGATTTATGAAATTTAATCAAGATATAGGAACTATTCACCAATAAAATTTAATTATGAGTATGAGAGTACTATGATTTTGATGAATGTACTTACAATTCTAATGCGTATCTATTTCTACTAATTAACTTATTTCTCAAAATTTTAACATTGAAAATCCTATGTATAAACACAAACCAAAACGAAAGAAAAAAATAAACTTAAATAAAACCAAATGAACAAGAAAGTTATCCCGCTCTTGAATAAAATATTAATTCAAAGTGAAGAATGGGGTGTAAAAACAATAAAAAAATATGACTGGAAGACCAATCAAAGCTTTTCCACCTGAAAATGTTTTTTTAACGTTGTTGACAAATTATAGATAATATCATTGAATCATAACCAACCTAATGAATTTTGTGTAGCAACTGGTTTAGAGATCTGAGGAATGTAGTTATCCAACTGTGACATTTGTGTACCACTGTTCGAATTACTATGAGCACTCATTCTAACACCAGCACCATAAACAACATTTATGCTTTCGTTAGACATATTGTTATTTGATGGAGAAGCAAGTGATGAAGTTCCACTTTCCAATTGAATTCTTTTTCTAACAATATGGAATCTTGCTAACAAAATCAATAAAGCGATACATGAAGTACCACCAGCAACTGATCCAATTGCAATACCGACAGCTTTTCCAATGGTTTTTGGAGTTGCCTTCGAAGACAAATCACTTTGTGAGTATTCCATAGATCCTGCATTAATTGAAACACCATCTGGAGAATTTTTCTTATCACTTTCCTGTTCCGGAGTCGATTCGAATGATAAACCAGTTAAAGGAATTGATGGATCAATCAAGTCAGCAAGTTGATTATAAGTAGCATCATCGTTTCTATAAAGCTTCGAGCTTGGATCCAAGACTTGTTTCTGTAATTCACGAACATCATCCTGTGGGAAATAAACTTGGGCAACAGTGATGATGTATGAAACTTGTGGAGATGTGAAAGGAACTAATTGAGCAACGCTGATGTTGGAATATGCTTCACCAAATGGGAATTGAAGAACAGGTGGTAAGTATTCAAAAATTTGAGCACTTTCAATAGAGTTCTTGACAATAAATGGATAATTCCAAGCACCTTTAAAACCAATTGTGATCAACACATAATTAGATGGAACTTCACCAGGATTGTTAGGGGTAATAGCTTGAGGTAATGAAGAAGTGGCAACAGCTTGAGTGGTTGTACCAGTTTCAGTTGTTGTTGAAGGAACACTGATTAATGTTGGCAACCAATTAGTTGGCTTAGGGTTGGCACTTGGGGTAGTAATTTCTGTTGGAATATCAGTTACTGAAGATAGAGCTGGTTGTTCAGTCTGAGGAACAGCTGAAGTCAAAGTTTGTTGTGGTGTGGTCTCAGTGGTGAAAGGGGTTTCTGTGTTGACTGTAGGTAAGGCAGCTGATGTTCTAGGGGATGTGGTGGATGTAGTAGATGGTAATTCCACTGGAACGACTGAAGAAGTTTGCACAGGAGAAGCAGAAGTGGAGTGCTCCTCGACTGTAGTACTAGCTAGAGCCGTCGTAGGTTCTGGAACTGGGGTTGAAATAGGTTCAACTGCTGATGATTCAGAGGTTGTCGCCAGACTGGAAGTGACAGGTTCAGGTTCCAATGTAGTTGGAACTAGCGTACTTAGCTGAGAGGTGGTAGTTGGTTCAGCTGAAGTAGAAACAACTGGTGGAGGTAAAACACTTGATGAAGTAATTTCAGAAACTGGTTCAGAAGTAGGCACCTCTGGTAAAGTTGAAGTCACTGGGGTTGGTTCTATAGTAGGTTCAACACTTGAAACAGTTGTTGGCTCGATAGTTGAAAGAGTTGTTGGCTCAACAGTTGAAAGAGTCGTTGGTTCAGTTGTTGGTTCAACAGTTGGGAGAGTTGTTGGTTCAAGAGTCGAGAGGGTTGTTGGTTCAACAGTGGACGAAGTAGTTGGTTCAACAGTAGTTGGTTCGACAGTTGATGACGTCGTTGGCTCAGCTACCGATTCAGTGGTAGTTGGTTCAAGAGGCAAAACTGGTTCAAGTGATGTACTGGTTTCTGGGGTAACAGAAGTAGTTGATTCAGTTGTTGGTTCAGTTGTTGGTGTTGTTGGAGTTGTTGGAGTTGTTGGAGTTGTTTCAGAAGTTGGTTCAGGAGTTGGGTCCAATGTCGATGGTTCCAAGGTTGTAGTTGAGGTTGAGCTTGAACTTGAACTTGTTGAGGTAGAAGTCGAACTAGAAGTTGAACTAGAAGATGAGCTTGGAGTTGAGCTTGTAGTCGTTGTACTTGAAACTGAGCTAGATGTGGTTGGTGGAGTCAGTGCAGGTGTTGTGGATGAATCACTTTCTGACTTTGCAGCAGGTGTTGTTGAAAGGTCTTCCGACGAAGAATCACTGACATGAAGAGCATCACTTATTCCACCTATACCACCTCCTGGATTTGAAGGAATGCTAAAGGTCTGGAAGGTAGGTTCAGAGGAGGCCGAAGGAGGGTCAGTTGGAAGTGGACTTGGAGTTTCTTCAAGAGTTGTATCTGTAGTCAATGGTTGTGATGAAACAGGACTAGGAGTTTCTGGAGCAACAGAAGAACTAACTACCTGTGATGCAAGTGGGCTAGGAGTTTCTGGAGTAGTAGTAACAGCAGGCTCAGTACTCACATCTTGGGATGGACGAGGGCTAGGAGTTTCTGAAGTAGTAGCAGCAGGCTCGGTAGTCACGTCTTGCGATGGACGAGGACTAGGAGTTTCCTCAAATGTTGTCTGCTGTGAGCTCACAGGTTGTTTTGGTAGTGGGCTAGGTGTCTCCTCAGTAGTACCAGCTTGGGTGGAGACAGCCGATGGAACATAGACTGGAGAGTTTGTTGTTGGTGAAGGTCCTGCTGTAAACGTTGGGGATGAAGTAGGTTCATTGGAAGGTTCAGCAATAGGGGAAGAAGTAGTTGATGGAATGTAAACATTTCTTGAAGTCTCAGCAGCTGAAGTCGTTGGCTGGACATCTGAAATTGTCGGTATAAAAATAGGGGTGTTGGAAGTTGATGAAGTAGATGTTCTCTCGTTACCACTATCATTGTTGTTGTCATCGTCATTTCCTCCACGGTTTCTACCAGGATTATCAGTTGAAGTAGTTTCGACAGAAGAAGTGGTATCTGGTTGAAAAAATCTTCTTGTACTTGAGCTCGATGTTGATGATTCAGTAGTTTGCACATCTGAAGGCAAGGTGAAGAAATCATTCCATGGGTTGAATACAGAGGTAGAACTTGACTCTCTCTTGTCATTATCATTGTTTTCACCACGACTTGGGGTGTCATTTTCATCTCTTCTGGCAATATACTCTTTCACATTCAATGGTGCTGCAAAAGCAACAGACATTTGTGCCACTAAAAGCAAAATGGAGATCTTCATGTTGAAGTACTGCAAGGTATTTCTTTAAAGACACGTTTGTTGAGGTTTGTTGTTTATGCAAAATAGAAAACAAATACTGATTGTGATAAGTTGTGATCAAAGCGGTTTTGGACTGTCAACCTTGCTAGACCCCTGTATAAATGAAGGAAGTATAGTTGGAAAAAGAGTGAAAAGCTGTGGACAGGTCTCTTGTAGCTGTGGGTGAGTGTTGTTATTTAAAGCGATCGAGGATAACCCTTAAATAAATCTTTAATTGAATAACAACGGGGGCAAGTTCCAGTAATGGATACAAACGGGGTATATGGGGTATTAGCGAGCGCTGTGAGGGGGTATCGGGTGTTCTGTGCTTGAACGGTGAAGCGCTTGTGGTGTTACCTTGTTTGGCGGTTGTTGTTGAGATCTTGAAACAACTGAAGTTTTTTGTTTTTTTTTCCTTTTTTCTTTAGGTGTTTGAAAGTGGAATTGGTGAAGGGAGAAAAAAATTCGCGAAACGAATCTAAACACAAACAACACTTCCCGATTGGGAAAGATCTAGAACCGAGACGCGTCTGAATTCACTCGACTCTGGGGCCAACTTTCAGCCAATCAGATGCCTCAGAGACTCCAAGTCCATTCCACTGAAGCATCTCAACCACCTCGAAACCTGTCCCCAGACTTATTTGGGACTGAAAAAAATCACAAGGTTCTGCTCTCGAGAACTGGATATTCACTATGTGATACAGTCTACTGTAGTAACTACTAAAGCTTCCTCGGTCTCAGTCTATACATGTTAACCAGACAGTAAATACCAGTCATGACTGTACTATAATCCATAATTATCGCTCAACATCCTTGCCGGTTGTACTCACAGTTCACAGTCTTGATTTCTATATACCTGGTGCCGTTTAGTGTACCTAGCTAAAATTAAAGATCTGCATTCTCCATCTTACAAGTCTAGGTTTAATATGCTCTGTTCATTATATTGATCTAAACAATAACAGCTAACAAATCGTGCCATATCATATCGGTGATCTTTTCTGCTTCTTCGTCGAATGTCTCCTTCAACTCTTGACCCAAAACTGTTTTGGATTTCGTGTCTTTAATGGTCATTGAAATGAATTCAGTTAGCTCCTCATCGGCAAATCCTAATAGATCCTCCAAGTACGATTCGATCTTTGGTTTGATCGTGGCCAATGCAGAGTCTAGTTGTTCATCAGAAACATCCAAATTGGTCTCTTCGTCATCCTTTTTGATATTGACTTTTAATGATACCTTTACATTAGCCTCTTCAGTTTCCCCTTCTTCAAGAGCTTTTTCTCTGTCTTCTGCATCCTTCTCGATTTCGACTTCTCTGTTAACTCCAGAAGGTTTGAATTTGCCTTCTTCGTATTCCTTTTTGATCGTTTTGTCCAACGAATTCTCGTAATTTTTCAAAGTTGCTTCTAGCTCGATCAACTCCTTGTTATGACGCTCTATAGCTTTAATGGCAACAAGTTTTATAGTATAATTTCTAGCGATGGAGGCTTTCTCTTTCTCCAATCTTGCCTCTTCAAATTGTTCATCAGTCAAACCGTCATCCTCTTCCTCATCTTCCTCATCATCATCAATATCCATGGAATCTTGAGGACCATCTTTGGAAGAACTTGTAAACAATTTTCTCAATTGAGCTTTTGATCTTTTGATCTCATCTTGCTTCTCTTTGTATCTTTTCCTCTTTTCGATTTCAACAACTTTCAATCTGAAATCAATAATATCTTTCTTGATAGTAGGCAAAGCATCAACTGGTAAATCTGCTAATTGGGACTCGTCCACCACATACTCTGACTCGCCGATATCTTTACCTGTGTTGGTCAATACATCAGTGGTGGCCAGTAATTGATCAAGGCTCTGTTGTACCTTTTCTGCATCATTCACCTCTTTGTCAATATCATCACCAATAACATCCTGTAAATACCCAAGTAATCCAGGATTAAACGAGATTACCAGATCGGAGCCTTGTTGGTTCGACTTCTTTTTTAACTTCAGCAAATTACTCAACTTTATGAGCCTGTTGGCCTTATTTGCATTATCAGGTATCTCTGAAAGGTTTAAGAACACAATTTTATTATCTTCTGCATCGGTATCGATATAAGTCCATGTATAAGTTTCTGTTTCTGTGGAACTATCATCACCATGAAGAAGAATATCCAGTACCTTTTCAATTATTATTGGTTTCAACATCCCAAATCCAAGAATTGTCACAGCAAATAGCTTCTGGGATGGATTTTTCAATTCATACTTCTCAAATTCAACGTACTTCTTCAACACAGAACCCGTTGAAAGTGATTCTTTATTAGTTCCATTTTTTGAATCATCAAGGCTTTTGCTCGCAGTTGTCTGTAGATTGTTCAATGCTTCGTTGCGTCTAGTTATGCTGGAATGATCAACAAATTTGGCCTTGTCTTTATAGATGGGTACTGCTCCAAATCTATTGGGGATGTAGCCCGTATCTGGAGTGGGTTCAAATCTGAAAGAGGCTGTGGGTAGTGGTTTTATAGATGGTGATGGTGATGGGTTGGTAAATATCGTGGTCGTTTGGTTCCTGAACATGTTAAAAGTACCTTTTGTTATTTACTAGTAAGTGCATTGTGTCGTATTTTTCTATTTTTTTTTTTACCTTCATATTTTCTGATTGTAACAAAAAATTCAAGAACATTGAAGAGGTGTGCTAATGGTAACGTAACTATGGTCTACTATACGACTATTCACAGGACCGTCACCTTAGAAGGTTGGGAGTCGTTAGTTCATTCCAAATTGACAAAAAAATAAAAAGATTACAGCACTCGAATTTCGCACATGGTCTCCCACTGTACTACTCACTCGAGCTCTTAGCAGTTTAACTACAATTGATCGGACGGGAAATGGTGTTTTCTGCTAGATATGGCCGTAACCGACAGTTTAATTTTTGGAAGTGATACACGGTGAGGACCGCCAATTTGCTTATTTTTGCCCTCCGCCGGCTTAATAGGCGTGCTACAGTGGTATAAGTGGTCTTTAAAGTTTGGTCTACTCTGTAGATTCATGGTGGTATAGATAATATGTTATTTTGTCTGATAATTTGATGTTTTATCACTGCTGACGTTAAACCAACAACAGTCGAGTAAATCTGTGAGAAGTGTAGAAAAAAACTGATAGCCATCCCAAAATGGCCTCATTTCATATATAAATAAGGACTCATATCTTTCACTGATAGCTCCTTTCTCTTTGCAATCTTCACTTAAGAAAACATGTCTTTTCAAACACTAAATTTTGTCACTAAAGATACTTACTGAAAATTAAAGTTCAATATCCAATCAAAGTTGAATAATTAACCTCATTTCATCAAAAAAAATGAGTTTAACATATGCCTACTATTACAATCCTAACTAACTTGATTGATATAAAATATAAATAATTCATTTTATAAATTTTGATCAAATTCAATAATAATTTACAAGAAGACTAACTGGATTTAATTTTCCAAATCTGTGAAAAAAAACCAAAAAACTCGATTTTTTTGCCTGATTAGGTGCAGTACGTTGTTCGATCATAAAAACTAGGTGGAAATAGAGCCAGTTTTACAACATAACAAGGCAAAAGTCGTCTAGATCTCCTAACTACACATATTTTGGAAAGAGATGTCCACTACATGGAAGGAGATAAGTGCATGCGGCGCCTCACTCACTGCTTTGATACTGGCATACACAATCTATAAACAAACCACTGCAAATTCACAACTCTCTGAACTCCCGCCTCCAGTGATCGGAGTCGAAGGACTGATTGGAAACACACCTCTCGTTCTTATCAAATCACTGTCCGCTATCACTGGAAACAACGTTTATGCTAAAACAGAATTTTTGAACCCTGGTGGATCAGCTAAAGATCGTGTTGCGCTTGCAATCATAAGAGACATGGAAGAAAAAGGAGATCTTCAACCAGGTGATGTTGTCTTCGAAGGAACTTCTGGATCTACAGGAATATCAATAGGAACAGTTGCAAATTCCATGGGATACAAAACAGAGATCCATTTACCAGATGATACTTCTCCAGATAAATTGGCATTATTGGAGACGCTTGGTGCTACTGTTAAAAAAGTTAAACCAGCATCTATAGTCGACCCAGATCAATACGTCAATAGCGCAAAAGCGGCATGCGACTTGTTAAATAAGCAAAGTGATGAGTTAAAAGGTGAACGTGGGATTAGAGGAATTTTCGCCAATCAATTTGAGAATGATAGCAATTGGAGAGTCCATTATAAGACTACAGGCCCAGAGATATATAAACAATTGAAAGGTAAAGTTGATTATTTTATTGCTGGCTGTGGTACTGGAGGAACTATTGCTGGTGTCTCCAAATATTTGAAAGAAAAGATCAGTTCAGCGACAACAATTCTCGCTGATCCTCAAGGAAGTGGGTTTTATAACCGTGTTAAGTACGGTGTGATGTATACTAATGAAGAGAAAGAAGGTACACGGAGAAGACATCAGGTGGATACAATCATTGAGGGGATTGGTTTGAATAGAATCACACATAACTTCTCCATGGGCGAATCATTTGTTGATGACTCAATAAGAGTTACTGATGATCAGGCTTTGAAGATGGCCAAGTTTCTGAGTGTCAATGACGGTTTCTTCTTAGGATCTTCAAGTGCAATCAATGCAGTTGCGGTGCTTAAACTGTGGAAGATGACAGAAGTTAAAGGTAAGAACATAGTCATTGTTGCATGTGATTCAGGAAGCAGACATTTGGGTAAATTTTGGAAAGAAGCTTTGAAAGTTCCTAATGATGTTACTGTTGATGATATTTTGAAGTGATATTATTCATTTTTGAATGTGATACTACAGGCTGTATATAGAAACGCTAGAGTTATATCCTCATGTTGTAGATTGTGTATTTTTATTATGGTGCGGGCGTGGAAGCGACAGACCCTTCAGGAGTAGTGACAATGGAACTAGCATCATCTAAACCTGGTGATTGATCTCTTGAAATAGTTCGTTCGCGCTGTTGAATATCTGCTAACTGTTTGTTATTCACTTTTAAGTGAAGCTTCAATGGAACTTTCTCATCTTTTACATCTTCTGTCTTTATCGTAGAACTGTTCTCTATATCGTTCGACGAACTGTCCTGTTCAGATTTGATGGCGTCACCAGTCCATGATTTGAATTGAATACTGTATCCCGTGAAAGTTTGTATACTGAGTGGTTTCTTCCCCCATTTGCGTACTGGACGACCGGTTTTATCTAGTTTACGGTCTTCAGAGGCCACTGCTCCTCTACCAAACCCGGTCTTTACAGGTGCTGTTCCACTAGCTCCAGTTGGAGCAGCACTACTCACACCAGGAGTACTGTTCTGTGTACTGCCAGCATCAGGCGTTGGAGAGTTCCTAGATATGGCAATTTTTGGAGCTATTTGTCTCTTTGGTGTTGCCTGTGATTGTGATGATGAATCTGGCTTCAGCGTGACTGTGAGTTTCTTTCGTGTTTGCGTTGGTGCTGTGACTGGATATTTTTTGAGATGCTTTGAAGCGATTTTCAGCGTTATCAGCTTTGATTTGCCCATGATGCTGTTGAAAGTTTGACTTGTGAGTTCTATATTAAAGAGTGAAGTTGATTCCTGTATGAGTTGAATCGTTTCCAAATGGTTATGTTAGTTACCCTACTGAGTCAGGGAAAACCGTTACATCGGATGTGCATAATCCGAGCTCATCGCACCAGGGCTTCTATTTTCCTTTGTAGTGAAATTTTTTTTAAAAGAAATAAACAGAGGCATTCCATTTACTTATTCATTAAACACTTTATAGTACATTATTCTTGTGCTCTGAAACTTTACTGTTATTCATAAATCAGTTGGATATTGAAATTTGTTTGTTTTTCGAAGCTATTCTACATACGCCTAGAACCTCACAAATTTTTCTGACTGCACATTTTGAAAAGTTTTTCAGATCCAAGTTTGTTACTTTTAAAGAATAGTCAAGATGAGCAGTAAAATCTCATTGAACTATACTGATGCTTTGGAGGTCTTCAAGATCTACCAAGACTTCTATCCTGAGAAGAAGGCTCTCCAAAAGTTTAATTTGAAATTTGATACTACAAAGACAGAAGCTGAAAATTTGAACCAATATGCTTCTTTATCATTAGACCCTTCCTTAACTACATCCATATTAATTTCACTAGACAAAATATTCTTGGATTTGGTTTCAAGATGGATTTCTGACTATACCATTGAAGCTGAATATGTCAGATCCAATAATTTAACATCATCACTAAAGGGAGTTCATGTTTTAAGTGCATTAGGTAGAATTATCAATTTATCACCACAAGTTGCTCCATTGGTTGAGTTTTTCTTGGAGAACAATCCAGTGTTTCATAATTTAGAAACCAATGCACATAATATCACAGAATCAGAACTTCATGAACTTTTATTGGCATTTTATAGATTGCTTCAATTCGATCAATCAAGATTTTCAAACTTTATTTCACCAGACTTGATCTCTTTGATATTGAAAGAGTCCACAAACAAGGTCATCAAGTTTTTATGCGTCCAATTACTATCCAAATATTTGAACCTAACTGAGAAGGCGACCAATGACATGATTAGAAACCAAATTGGAAATGAATCCCTACTTGCATCCTACGAAAATGATACCAATATTGATTACAAGTTTTTACCAATTTTAGAGGCACAAAGATTTGTCAATTACAGCAAAATCAAATCAATCAAGTATGAACATCAATCTCAGGAAACATCACCAATATTTATTGACATAGAAGATTCTGATCTAAGCTCTTTAGTCGTCTCAGTCTGTGGGGTGTTGGTTCCTAAAATCCATTTCGATCAACAGTTCACCAAATCGGTTGATTTTGTTCCAACCAAGAGATCAGTTCAGGTTTTAGAAGAATTGGCTCATCAAATTCAACATGCCAAACCAGTCATGCTTGTCGGTGGTGCTGGTTCTGGTAAGACATTTATCATCAATGAGCTAAGTAAGTACCTTGCATGTGACAAATCCATAGTTAAGATTCATTTAGGTGATCAGACAGACGCCAAACTGTTATTGGGTACATACTCCTCTGGGTCTAAACCAGGTACTTTTGAATGGAGAAATGGTGTTCTTACCACCGCTGTCAAGGAAGGTCGTTGGGTTTTGATTGAAGATATCGATAAGGCACCAACCGAAGTCCTATCCATTTTGTTAAGTCTTTTGGAAAAAAGGGAATTGACCATTCCATCTAGAGGTGAAGTTATCAAAGCTGCCAATGGTTTTCAATTGATTTCAACTATCAGAACATCAAACGATTCGAAGAAAGCTTCAATTCCTGACTTGATTGGTTTAAGATTATGGAATAGAGTTGTTCTAGACCAACCATCTAGAGAAGAATTAAGTCAAATTTTGAGAGCTAAGTACCAAATCTTGGAAAAACTGATACCTTCTTTCCTTCAATTATATGATCTTGTTCATGAGACATATAACTCCAAATCATTTCTATTCTTGAACAAAGGTGCACATCTCAGAGTTATCTCAATCAGGGACTTGATTATTTTTTGCAAAAGAGTCAATGTTCTACTGAAGAACAATGACATCACTGACCCAACCCAGCTTCTCACATCATCTTTGGTTGATGATATTTTTGCAGAGGCTGTTGATTGTTTTGCTAGTGCTTTAAGTGAGCCTGCTGCTTTGCATAAACTAATTAATATCATTGGTGAAACTTTGCATGTTTCATCTGCAAGAATTCAGCTTTTCTTATCCAACCGTGTCCCTTCATACAATGATTTTGAAGATAGCTTGGTTATCGGCAGGGCCCACTTAAAGAAAGCTTCCAAGTCGTTATATGCTAAGAAAAACCATGGGAATAACACCACATTTGCAAGAACTAACCAGTCTTTAAGACTTATGGAACAGGTTGGTGTTTCTGTTCAAATGACGGAGCCTGTGTTATTAGTTGGTGAGACTGGTACTGGTAAAACGACAGTTGTTCAACAACTTGCGAAACAACTAAACAAGAAGATAACAGTCATTAACGTTTCTCAGCAAACTGAAGCTGGTGATTTGTTGGGTGGTTTCAAACCGGTAAATGTCAAGTCTGTGGCTGTTCCTATCCAAGAGAACTTCTTGAACTTGTTTGAATTGACCTTTTCCTCCAAGAAGAATGAGAAATTCGAGAAGGCTTTGATCAAATGTTTCAACCGTAACCAATGGAAGAATGTTATCAAGTTATGGACAGAAGCTACCAGACTTGCTCATAAGTTGCTATCAGAAGCAGCTTCTAGTGATGAAGAAGCACCAAAGAAGAAAAGAAAGATGAATTCTAATGACAGATCAGCCTTGCTAAGCAAATGGGATGAATTCACATCTTCTGTTAAGAACTTCGAAGTTCAGTCTGAAACTATGGAGAGTTCTTTTGTCTTCAATTTTGTTGAAGGTGCTTTGGTTCAAGCCGTCAAAAATGGCGATTGGTTGTTGTTAGATGAGATCAATCTTGCATCATCAGATACTTTGGAAAGTGTTTCTGATTTGTTATCTGATATAATTAGCCAAAGAAGTGTTCTTTTATCAGAAAAGGGTGAAGTTGAGTCCATTCAAGCTCATCCAGATTTCAGAATCTTTGGTTGTATGAATCCAGCTACCGATGTTGGTAAAAGAGATTTACCATTAAGTATTAGATCAAGATTCACTGAAATTTACGTTCATTCCCCAGATGCTGATATCTCTGATTTGCTACAGATCATTGACAAATACGTTGGAAGATTTTCCCTAAGTGATGAATGGGTTGGTAATGACATTGCTCAACTATATCTGGAAGCAAAAAAATTGGCTGATTCTAACAAGATCGTTGATGGTGCTAATCAGAAACCACATTTCAGTATTCGTACATTGACAAGAACTTTGCTTTATGTTTGTGACATTTACCCTATCTATGGTCTTCGTCGTTCTTTATTCGAAGGTTTCTCCATGTCATTCTTAACCTTACTAGATCAAGCTTCTGAAGCCATCTTGAGTCCTTTGATCGAGAAGTACACTATTGGCAAACTCAAAAATGCTAAATCGGTTATCAGACAGATTCCACCAGCTCCATCCGCTGAATCTGGAAATTTTGTTCAATTTAGACACTATTGGATGAAACAAGGACCTTTTGAAGTTGTTGATAAACCTAATTATATTATTACTCCATTTGTTGAGAAGAATTTGTTGAATTTGGTCAGAGCTACGTCTGGTAAAAGATTCCCAATTTTGGTTCAAGGTCCAACATCTAGTGGTAAAACTTCTATGATCAAACATTTGGCTGATATTACTGGTAATAAGTTTGTTCGTATCAACAATCACGAACACACTGATTTACAAGAGTATTTAGGTACTTATGTCTCAGATGATTCTGGTAAATTGTCTTTCAAAGAAGGTGTTTTAGTTGAAGCTTTACGCAAAGGTTACTGGCTAGTTCTTGATGAATTGAATTTAGCACCAACCGATGTGTTAGAAGCATTGAATCGTCTTTTGGATGATAACAGAGAACTTTTCATTCCAGAAACTCAGGAAGTAGTTCACCCACATCCAAACTTCATGTTGTTTGCCACACAAAATCCTCCAGGTTTATATGGTGGTCGTAAAGTTCTATCAAGAGCTTTCCGTAACAGATTTTTGGAATTGCATTTTGATGACATTCCTCAAGATGAATTAGAGGTTATTCTACGTGAAAGATGTAAAATTGCTCCAAGCTATGCCAAAAGAATTGTTGAAGTTTATCGTCAATTATCCATTCAGCGTCAATCTTCACGTTTGTTTGAACAAAAGAATTCATTTGCAACTCTTCGTGATCTGTTCCGTTGGGCACTTAGAGAAGCTGTTGGTTATGAAGAGTTAGCTGCCAATGGTTACATGTTGCTAGCTGAGAGAGTTAGAAAGCCAGATGAAAAACTGGTTGTCAAGCAAACATTGGAGAAAGTCATGAAAGTGAAGCTCGATATGGATGCTTACTATGACAGCTTAGAAAATAAAGATCTTTTAAGTTTGGAGTCATCCGTTGTTTGGACTAAAGCTATCCGCCGTTTAGCTGTTCTTATCGCCACTTCCTTGAAGAACAATGAACCTGTCCTTTTGGTTGGTGAAACAGGTTGTGGTAAAACTACAGTTTGTCAACTGCTCGCTGAGTTTAACAAGAAGGATTTGATTACCGTTAATGCTCATCAAAACACAGAGACAGGTGATTTACTTGGTGCTCAGAGACCGGTCCGTAACAAGTCACAAACACAAAAAGAGCTCTTCCAAAAACTTTACGATCTATTTAAGGGTTTAAGCTTTGAGTCAATTCCTGATGATCTTGACGATCTAATCAAACTTTATGACCAAACAGAGAAAGAGAGATTTGATGAAGCGTCACAGAAAGAAATTAAAGATCTCAGAGACAGAATGAATACTTTGTTTGAGTGGTCTGATGGTCCTTTGATCCAAGCAATGAAGAAAGGTCAGTATTTCCTACTTGATGAGATCTCACTGGCTGATGATTCTGTGTTGGAAAGATTGAACTCTGTTTTAGAGCCAGAGAGAAGCTTGCTGCTTGCTGAAAAAGGTGCAGATGATAGCTCCATTACTGCTTTGGATGGTTTCCAGTTTTTATCAACAATGAATCCAGGTGGTGATTATGGTAAAAAAGAATTGTCTCCAGCTTTAAGAAATCGTTTCACTGAAATTTGGGTCCCATCTGTGGAAGATTTTAATGATGTTTTCACTATCGTTGAGACCAAGTTGGACCACGATGTCAAGAATTTAGCCTCTACCATCGTCAAATTTTCCGAAATGTTTGGTAAGCAACTCGGTGGTGGTGATGCAACAAGTGGTGTTATTTCCCTTCGTGATATTTTAGCTTGGGTTGAGTTTGTCAACAAATCTTTCAAAAGTGTTGGCTCTCCATCTAGCTCTTTATTGCACGGTGCTTGTATGGTCTTCATTGATGCTTTGGGTACAAACAATACAGCTTACCTTGCAGAATCAGAAGAGAAATTAGCTAAAGATAAACTGGAATGGGTAAATGAACTTTCTAAGCTTGCAGAAGAAGACCTATCAGTGTATTATAATGAGCAGCCAAAAATAGAACTAACTGGATCTTCATTGAAAGCTGGTAGATTCCAGTTGGAGAGAAGAGAAGATAACAATGAAGAAGAGCCTTTTAGTTTTGAAGCACCAACAACAGCCAAGAATGCCACTCGCGTTGTTAGAGCTCTCCAGTTGAATAAACCTATTCTTTTAGAAGGTAGTCCAGGTGTTGGTAAGACCAGTTTAGTCTCTGCTCTAGCAAAAGCGACTGGTAACCCCTTGACTCGTATCAATTTATCTGAACAGACTGATTTAGTTGATCTTTTTGGTTCTGATGCCCCTGTTGAAGGAGGTAAGACTGGTGATTTTTCTTGGAGAGATGCACCATTTTTAAGAGCCATGCAAAAAGGTGAATGGGTTCTATTAGATGAAATGAACTTAGCATCCCAATCAGTTTTAGAGGGTTTGAATGCTTGTCTTGATCATCGTGGTGAGGCTTACATCCCTGAACTTGATAAATCTTTTGCACGTCATCCAAACTTTTTGGTTTTTGCAGCTCAGAATCCTCAATATCAAGGTGGTGGTAGAAAAGGTCTACCAAAATCTTTTGTTAATAGATTTTCCGTTGTTTATGTTGATACATTGTCCCCTGAAGATTTGATTCTGATTGCTCATCATTTATACCCAAGAATTGAAGAAGATGTTTGTGGGAAGATGATTAATGTTGTTTCCAGATTGGAACATGAAATTTCAACCTTAAAGAAATGGGGTACCACTGGTGGTCCATGGGAATTTAATTTACGTGATACTTTAAGATGGCTACAACTTTATGACTCACCTTCCTTATCAGAGACTCTGTCTCCAGTTGAGTTCATGGACATAATCATTTGTCAAAGATTCAGAAGTCAAGAAGATCGCATCAAAGCTAGAGAGTTAGTAGAGGAGGTGTTTGGTGAAAAAGTTACTAATGACAATTTGTTTGCTATTGGTGAAACTTTTATTCAAGCTAAGAAAGCCATTCTCAAGAAGAACACTGATTTGCAATTGACTTCCCACCCACATTTATCCCATTTACAGTCTAATACTCCAATTGTTGAATCATCGCTATTTGCAATCCAAAATAACTGGCCTTTAATTTATGTTGGTCCAACTAATTCCGGTAAGACTGAGCTTGTTAGATACTTAGCAACAGTTACACAATCGAAGGTTGTTGAGTTTTCAATGAACAGTGATATTGATAGTATGGATATACTAGGTGGCTATGAGCAAGTTGATTTAACTAGGGAAATTACCGCTGTTATTAGCAAACTGTTGTCTTATTTGAAGTTGAAATTATCATCTTATTTCCAAGCTGAATCTGATATTTCAGATGTTATCGTTGGGTGTCTCAAGCTTGTTAGCTTCTTGAACAAAAATCACATAACTCTTGAAAACTATGCTTTGTTTGCTGAAAAGTTCCAAAGCTTTGAAGAAACTGTCAAATCAGATGATGGTATTGAAGAGATAAGTAAACGTTGTTCTACTTTATCTGAGCAAATCAACAAAACAGCAAGTGTCAGATTTGAATGGTTTGATGGTCTTTTGGTCAAGGCTGTGGAGGAAGGTCATTGGTTGGTTCTTGATAACGCCAATTTATGCAGTCCATCAGTTTTAGATAGATTAAACTCGTTGCTTGAAATCAATGGATCTTTAATTATCAACGAGTGCAGTCTGGCCGATGGCCAACCTAGAGTCTTGAAACCTCACAAGGACTTCAGATTGTTTTTGACCATGGATCCTAAGTATGGTGAACTATCTCGTGCAATGAGAAATAGAGGTGTTGAGATCTATCTTGAGTCATTGGAAAGTCGTTCTACCACCTTTGACAAGAAAATTTTGGGAATCTCGGTTGAGAAAGCACCTGAAGACTTGACTTTGGAATCTTTATCTGTTTGTGATTTAGCCTTAGTTCCAATTACCAAATACATTGATTCAAGTGACTCGTTCTCTTACTATATCGCTAATATTTTTGACTCGTTGACACTGTTTGAAAAAAATGAACATGTTCCTGAAGGTCTTGCCACTATTCTTCCATTTGCTTCTCATGACGCTTTGCCTGCTTTATTAGAATCCATTAGCCAGTCATCAGAGTTCACTGAAGGTCCTGTTGAAGGTTTACGCAAGTTGATTGAAATCACCAATTTCTTATCAATTTCTGGTATAACTAAAAAGTTTTACCAACTATATGCAGATATCTCTGATAAGGCTGACTCACTTGTTCAAACCCCAATAAAGTTTGATAACTACCAAAGGGTCAATCCATTGTGGAATATTTATGTTTATATTTCTTTGACACATGGTGATCTCTCTCAGAGTCAAGAACTAATGTCATTCTTTGAGTTGCTGAACAACCTTTTTGATAGTACCAATACTTTGAAACAAGTTGAACTTAGGGGAACAAGTGGAAAATTATCAGACCTGAATTTCATTGAACAATGTTACGCTGCTGCTTCTGGTAGAAACATCAAGAATCAACCACGCTTGAACATATACAAGCTGCTTCAAGGTCTTCAAGAGTTCATTATATCTAGAATTTCGCCATTATCAGCACAAGAAATTGTTGAATCAAAGGTTTTATTCAGTGCTTTGTACAAACTTTCCATAATTTGGTTATCATTATCTGAATCAAGTGTTACAAAAAATGAATCGAAAACCAGAGTGTTTCAGAAATTCTTAAGAAATTGGTCTTCAGAGGCTGAATCCAACTCAATTGATGTTGATGATTTCAATGAGCTATTAGATTCTTTTGAGGCAGACCTGAAGTTGAAAAGAGGTACCTTGATGACTCCAATCTGGGAAAAATTCAGAGGATCTTATCCCCAAAATGGCGAGTCATGGTTGTTGAACTCTGAGATTATCACTTTGATGAAGAAATTTGACAAGGTTGCATTTCAACAATTTTCAGATTCTGAAAGCCTTGTTTCATCATTGTCCACTTCTGTTTTGGTTATCTATGAGGATATCATCTCTAACAACATCTCTGAAACTGAAGATGCATTTGAAAAGTTGGAAAATGGTATCAAAATTCTTGAGGACATTTCATCTAAATTTTTGATCAAACGTGTCCATACATTCCAGGAAACTTTCAAAATCCTGTTCAGTTTTGTTGTTGCTGATTCTTCCAAGTTGAATGATGACCTATTGACACTTGCTTATCATTCTGGTCTCGGTGTATCATCATTAGCCGGATTTGGAAATCAAGTGCACCCAGCTGTGTTTGACAAACTATGGGAGAAAAATCATAGCTCATATGGCTCTCATACAGCATCATTGTTCACTGATTTGTTCTTGCAATCAACGTTTGTTGCTGTCAGTAATTTTAATAACTCATCAGGTCAACAATTAGATCAAACCGTTGCTGACTCGTTGGTCTTATCTAAACACCTCATTAAAAATTCTGAATCAGTTTTGCTCAACAGAATTCAACAGCACAAGAAAATAATCTTATCATGGTATTCCAAAATTGTTTCACTAGTTTCATCTCAAGAAACAGAAGATGATTGGAAATCTATCATTGCTGCTTCAAGTGTTGTTCAGGATGATTTTTTCCAAAACATTAATAACTCATTCTTGATACCTGCTGTCACGCAAGCTGCCAATGCACAAACCATTGAAGATTTAGGTCAATCATGGGTTTTGTTTGCCATTGGTTTGATTCAGCTTTATCTCCCTGATTCCCCATTTGATCCTGCCATTGAAGAGCATGTTATTTACAGCAATTTCGAAAGAAAGAGATCTTTGGTTTCATCCATATCATCTTCTTTCAAAGCTATAAGAACTGTTACATTTGGTGATGAATCTATCTTGGTAGAGAAGGTTTTGCCATCTGTTGAAGATAGTGATATTCCAGATAAACCTAGAGTTTTCAGATCAAACATTGCAATTGACAATTTGTTTGAAGAATGGCAATCATTTATGATTTCTACTATTGATGTTGCTGCATTGCAAGGATTTTTGAAATCTGCTGAAGATGAAGAAATCGAAAAGTTGTCTTTACAATTTGATTTATTTCAACAAAACTCATCCAGTTTCATTGATAGGCTTCAATCCCAATTTTCTGGTTTCTCTGATGTTAATGATATCTTCAAAGGATATGTATTCTCACTGAAATTAGGGTTTGATTTGATTCTTGAATCTAGAAAACAGTCCGATTCCGTTCACAAAGTTAGTCCATTATGGTTCATTGATCCACAAGAGTTGACTATTCCAAAGACTTTTGATGCTGGATTTGATGTGCTCAAAGAATTTTCAAAATCAATTGATGTTGAATCCAGTGTTGGTGAAAAGATCTTGAGATTTTTGATGGATTACACTTTAAGCACTTCTTTGAATTCTGGAGAGGTGAATAATGGTCAATTGGAACAAGTTTTCCAAGCTCTGTATTACAGATGGTCTTTGAGAGCTGCCCGTAAAGAACAGAAAGAAGCCGAAGAAGGAAGTGTTTTCAGATTCAAAGGCGAAGCTGATGCTGATGAAGATTTCAAAGAATTATTCCCAGATTATGAAGAATTTGTTCAAACTGGTGAAGGTGTTGTTTTAGCTAAATCTACCTCTGACATTCAAGATGAAATTGATTCTATTGCACAACGTTATGTTCAATTGTTTTTGGAGAAAAAATCTGTCACTTTGTCTGGTTTGATCTCTGAAGGTTCCTCATTGTCTAAACAAATCATCGAATCAGCTAAAGATTTCAAGAATTCTTTTTCTGATCCATCTACACTTGCTGTAATCATTCAAAAGCTTGATCAATCAATTAATGCTGTCAGTACCCCTGTCAGTGGTTCTGACTTGGATTTCTACCATGGTTACAGTACCTTTGAAATGAAGAGATCTATCAATATGATTCAAAAGTTGTTGAAATCTGTCCGTGAATTGTTAGCTCAATGGCCAGAACATGCTACCTTGCAGACATTGGATAGAATCTCTTTAGAATATTTGACATTCCCAATCAAGACACCAATGGCCAAATTGATTCTGAAAATTGAACAAATTTATACTTTCATTTCTGAATGGGAGAAATATGCTTCTATTAAGGTTTCACTCAAAGCCCACCTTGATGAATTAACTGGTTTGATTGTTTCTTGGAGAAAACTTGAACTGTCATCATGGAAATCATTGTTCAAAAATGAAGATACTACCAATGAGAAAAGTATTGGTATTTGGTGGTTCAATTTGTTTGAAACAATCATCCTACCATCTTATGGTAATGAAGAAATTGACCTTGCTAAACTCATTTCATCGTTGAACATTTTTGTTAGCAAGAGTACATATGGTCAATATACTCCTCGTTTGAACCTGTTGAAAGCCTTCACTGAACACACTTTGTTGATTTCTAAAGACACTGAACTGAAGAAATCTTTGAAGAATTTGATCACTTACTATGAACAATTCACTCCAATAATTGACGAACATTTACAAAAGGAGAGAAAACGTTTGCAAAAAGAGGTTGATGAAGTGATTCTATTGGCTTCTTGGAAAGATGTTAACATTGATGCTTTGAAACAAAGTGCTCGTCGTTCTCATCACAATCTTTACAAACATGTTCGTAAATACCGTGATGTTTTGGGTACTGAGGTCAATACTTTAATTGAAGCTGGTTTGTCAAGTGATCGCAAAGTCCCTAACTTCCAGTTTAAAGTTAACGTTGCACCATTTGAATCTTTGGAGCTTGATCAATTCAGAGATGATATGAAAGACACTATCTGGAATGATAGACCATCTCGTTTGAAGTATAGTTCAGTTGTTATCAAGAACATGGACACTTATACTCAACGTTTTAATGATAGAGAGTATCCTCAATTACTTGAATTTGTCAAAGAGACGGTTGAAGAGATGGAACGTTTGAAATCAGAAACTCCAAAAGAATATAACGAAGAAAAAAAGAAATTGATTGCAAGTTTGAAGACTCAAAAGAGAAAGTTGTTGACAGACACCATCAGAGAATTGAGAAGAATTGGTTTGAAATCTCATTTGAGAGAAGATATTCATAAATTACAATCTTCAGCCACGTTGATTCTTGCGCATTCTGAACCTTTGAGAGACACAAGAGTTGCTGATTATGAGTCTTATTTCTTTAGAATTTTGGATCTCCTGCCACGTTTGAGAGCTACCGTCGGTAGTGTTGCTGAAGATGTTCCAGTAACTGATGCTGAAAAGGGTTTAGCCATTGTTGAAAACTTGATCTATTTCTTAATCACCAACAAGAAGTCATTGTTGAAAATCTCAAAAGGCTTTGAAAGATTAGAGTCTATTCAGAAAGATTTCAGCAAGGTCACCAAGCCAACTGATCAGTTGCTGCCAGGATCTCATTTTGAAGCATCATCAGTTACTGTTGGTTTGATTTCAAGATGGTTGCCTCAATTACTTGATTTTGTCATTGAAGTTTCATCAATTAGTTCCAAGTCATTGTCCATTCAAGTTGATACATCTTTGTTTTATGCTTTGAAATCTGAAATCAAATTGGTTGAGAAGAAACTTTCAGAAACTTGGAACTTCAACTCCGATACTGCTGCTATCTATTCAGACTTTGAGGCATTCTTGAACCACCATATTGTACTTTTACAATCATGGAAATCTTCTAATTCAAATGTTGGTTTCTTAGCTGATGTTATTATCAACTGGATCAACTCACTTGATAAGATTGCTGTTGAAGAGGTTTCTTCAGAAGCACAGATCACTGATCTCACTCAAATTGATACATACTTGAAATCATTATCTTCAAAGATCTTGGTTGTTTTCCAAAAAATCACTGAATCATCATCCCAAATTCCAACAATTTCATCAGATGATGACAAATGGTTCAGTTCAACTCAGAAAGAATTACAAACTGTGGTTAAATCGTTACATATTGACCAGATCTTAAGATCATTTGATTCTTTGTTTGAATTCATTAAGTCTCATTCTTTTGATAAATCAACCACATCATTTGTTGAAAAAATCGTTGGGTTAGCACAACCATTCTTAAAAGGTTACATGGAATTAATTGCTGTTGCTCTAAACAAGTACAAGGATAACTACTACGATGTCAGTCGTTCCACTTACATCTTATCTACTTCATTGTATAACTTGGCTAAAGATGGTTTCTGTTCGCCACAGGAACAAAGCGAAGAAAAACAATCAGATAATTTACAAGATGGTACTGGTTTGGGTGATGGTGAAGGTGCACAAAATAACTCTAATGATGTTGAAGATGATGAAGATTTGACTGAGAATGCACAGGAAGAGAATAAGGAGAAAGATGATAACAAAGACGAAGAAGATGACAACAATGATGCTGTTGACATTGAAGGTGATATGGCAGGAGATTTAGAAAACTTATCAGATCAAGACAAAGATGATGATGATGAGGATAAAGATGATGAAGAAGAAGAGGAGTTAGATGAAGAAGTTGACGATTTGGATGATCTAGATCCTAATGCTGTTGATGATAAGATGTGGGATGAAGAAGCTAAAGATGATAAGAAGGAGAAAGATAGTGAAAACATGCCAGATAACTCTAATGCTGATGATGTTCAAGCTATGGAAGATGATGAACAATCTGAATCCAAGGATCAAGATAAGAATGAACAAGAAGGTGAAGACGATAAGAAAGATGATAACAATGAAGAAGAAGGATCAGAAGAAGAAGATGTTGGTGAACAAGATGATGATGTCAAAAACGAAGAAGATCGTGAAGAATTGGAACAAAACGTTCCAGAGACAGAAACATTAGATTTACCAGATGACATCAATCTGGATTCTGGTGAAGAAGATGAGAAAGAAGGAGAAGAAGGAGAAGATAATCAAGATCTAGACGATGGATTAGACGATAAAATGGATTTAGATGATGATGAAGAGGAATCTAAGCAAGAAGAAGAAGGTGATGAGGAAGATATCCAAGAAAGTGAAGATGTTGAAGAGAAAGAAGAAGGTGAAGATGAGTCTGGAGATGTTGAAGAGCAAGTCGCTGACAAACCAGATGATGACATGGAAGAAGGTGAAGCCAATCAAGATGAAGATCCGTTAGAACAAGGAGAACAATCCGATGAAGAGATTGAGAATGCAGGTGAAGATGCAAATGAAAATAAAGATGAAGAAGAAGTTGATGGTGATCAAATGGAAGGCATTGATAATGCTGAAACTGGTGACAACAACGATGAAAATATTGATATGGAAACTGCTGTTGAACAAGAAGCTGGTGATAAAGGTGAAGGTGCACAGACTAAAGAGAATGATGAAAATGAAGATGTTGGTGCTAGTGGTTCTGCTCAATTCCAAGAGAAACCTGATTCCAAGGATGATAATTCGAATGATGATGCTCGTGATGATGCTAAAGAATCGTTGAAACAATTAGGTGATTCTTTGAAAGAATTTCATCGTCGTCATCAAGAAATCAAAGAAGCTTCAGAAAAAGATGAAACTGTTGAACAATCTGCAAATGAGCGTCCTGATGAGTTTGAACATATTGATGGTGATAATACCGAAAATGATACTCAAGCTTTAGGTGCTGCTAACAAAGATCAAGTTTCTAAGATTGATGAAGATATGGCTATTGACGATGATGAAGAAGAAGAAACCAAAGAAGATTTCAAAGAGCCTGAACTCGGTGAAGCCGTTGATGATGACAATTCTGATCTGGAAGAAGTCAACAATGATCAAGATGAGAATCCTGATGAATTCAATGGTAAGACTAAAGGTGGTTTCATTGGTGAAAGAAAAGAAGAATCCATTGATGACGATGAAGATCTGATCAAAGGTGAAATTGAAGAAGACGAGGACATTGAAGATGAAATTGAATCCAATGAACACAGACTTGTTTCCAATGAAGACGAAGATTTCAGAGATATCGAAGAAGCTATATCATTATGGAGAAAGAGTGAATTAGAAACTCAAGATTTAGCTGCTAACTTGACTGAACAATTGAGATTGATTTTGGAACCTACTTTAGCCACTAAATTGAAAGGTGATTACAAGACAGGTAAAAGATTGAACATGAAGAGAATTATTCCATACATTGCAAGTGATTTCAGAAAAGATAAGATTTGGTTGAGACGTACTAAACCAAGTAAACGTCAATATCAGATCATGATCGCAGTTGATGATTCCAAATCCATGTCAGAAAGCAAGTCTGTTGATCTAGCCTTCCAAAGTATCTGCTTAGTTTCCAAAGCTTTGACCCAATTAGAATCTGGTGGTTTATCAATTGTCAAATTTGGTGAAGATGTTCAAGTTGTTCATCCATTTGAGAGACAATTTTCACCAGAAACGGGTGCCAAGATCTTCCAAAAGTTTGATTTCCAACAAACTAGAACCAACACCAGAAAGTTAGTCAATGATTCTATTGAAATTTTTAACAATGCAAGAGCTCTAGGTGATAGTGACTTATGGCAACTACAAATTATTATTTCTGATGGTGTTTGCGAGGATCATGAAACATTACAAAGATTGGTTCGTCGTGCCAGAGAAGAGAAAATCATTCTTGTTTTTGTCGTTATTGATGGAATTAACTCCAATGAATCTATCCTAGACATGCAACAGGTTAGATATGAAAATGATGCTAATGGTAACATGGTTCTTAAAGTTGACAAGTACTTAGACAGTTTCCCATTCGAGTTTTACGTTGTTGTTCACGATATCAGCGAGCTTCCAAAGATGCTTTCTTTGATCTTGAGACAGTACTTCACTGAATTGGCTTCCTCTTAGTGTTGTTGTACAATATAGTGTAAATTAGTGTAAATATTATAGTTAAATTAAGATATAAATGGCTTTAGTAGCGCGCGAAATTTCCTTTTTGGGAAATGACACATTGGAAAAAGAAACAATTTTTTTTTTCCTGTTCTAAGTTCTCGTTCGAAAGGAAGAAAAAAGCACTTTTAAGAGAAGAAGAAACAATTCGAACTTTGCCTTGTTTGTTATTTTCCGAACGAGTTATGTTTAAAGCTCAAGGATCAAAGAGTTTTACGCAGCTGTTCTCGCTGTTTTCGAAAGCACCAGCTGGGAGAAGTGCTTCACACCAGGCGGTGGGATCAGTTGTTGGATCACCAGGTATTCCTGGTCATGTTGTGGCCCCTGTTGCTAGTTTAGGTCTCAATAAGAATTTTGAGTCTGTACCCACACCAGATCATTTCAAGTTTGTTTCGAAGTTTGCATCGTTTGTTCATCATGGGTGTGCAAGAAAACCTGTTGTGAACTCGTTAATGGATTTAACCGAATCGACATCGTGTTTGGCGTTATTACCCAGAAGAAGACTTTATGGGAATCCATACGAGACTATAAGTGTGATGAGTGGGGACGATGCTATGATTGTGAGTCCTAATTTAGTCGCTGTTGCTGATGGAGTTTCAGGTTGGGAAAAGAGCCATGCGAATTCTGGATTGTTTGCCAGATCGTTCTTGGAGAACATATCAAAAAATTTCACAGAGTTGAGTTATAAGAACTCTACTAATTTAAACAACATTAAAGAATCAGACTTGAGTCAAAAACTCGATGAATCATTTGAAGAAAGTTTGAAAATCATGCACCATCAAAATTTCAAAGGATCATCGACTTTGATTGCTGGTATGATTATTGACAAAGTGTTGAAAGTTGTGAATATTGGAGATTCAAGAATATTTGTTATTAGAAAAGGTGAGATTATTGCCTCTAACAAAGAGCAGTATTTCTCTAAACTATGTCCTCAACAAGTTGGAACCCAAGAAAATGGGAAATTACCATCTGAAATCGTTCAGTATTTTGACGTTGAATTAGAACAGGATGATTTGATTTTAGTCTGCTCTGATGGAGTTACTGATAACTTATATCCTGATGAGATTTTGGATGTTATTAAGGGAAAGTTAAATCATGACATGACGAATTTGCAACAAGTTTGTAACAAATTGTTGGTCACTGTTAAACAGACCGCTTATGATAACTATTGCGTGACACCATATGTGGAGAAAGTTAATGAACTAAGTTCAAGTTTCATTACAGGTGGTAAATTGGATGATACCTCGATATGTATCTCCAAAGTTGTTCTCAATAACTGAGCTATTCACTCAAGTGAGAACACCAAAAAAAAAGCATAAATAATATAAAAAAGAAAAATGCATTACTAGAGTCAGGGGGCTCGCTAGGAACTTTATAGAATGGGATTATGAATTATAATAAGTAATATGGGATAATATGGAATAATATGATATTAATATGTTAAAGCAGTAGACTCAGAGTCTCAGACATCGTAGAGAGTCGAGACCCTACATATACCGGTAGGTTGAATAAAAATTCGCGATCAGATTTCTTTCTCATCAATAGAAATACACCATAGAACAGCAGATAAGCCACCGAAATGTCAGGACTAGAAAGTGAGTATTGAGTGTTGAATGTCTTAAGAACAATCATGTGCAGATCACTAACAGCAACTAGAATCCCTATTTCAACTTAAAGTACGTTACATGCCCCAACATCAATTTTATGAGAGAGAACGACCCCTAACCAATCTTATCTAGTTCACAGCAAAACAGCTCAACAGACAGGCTGCAAAAGCCGGGAAAGAGGAGACGACCGAGAAGAACAAGGTCAAGAAGGTAAGTTTTGTTCAGTTTTCCAACAGATGTGTTGATGTACTAACTTCAGTTTGATAGGCTATGATACAAGGAAACGAGGACATTGCCAGACTTTATGCACAGAATGCCATTCGCAAGGGCAATGAACGTCTCAATCTGCTCAGATTGGGCTCAAGAATCGATGCTGTCGCTTCAAGAGTGCAAACAGCCGTTACAATGAGACAGGTGACGGGTAACATGACGAATGTCATCAAAGGAATGGATAAAGCGCTACAAACGATGAACTTGGAACACATTTCGCTTGTGATGGAGAAGTTTGAACAACAGTTTGAGGACCTAGATGCTTCTACCGAGTACTACGAAGGCGCCACGAATAACGCCACTGCGCTCAGCACGCCCCAGGACGAAGTGGACTTACTCTTGAATAAAGTGGCTGACGAGGCAGGGCTCGAAATAAAGCACAACTTGCCAGAGAACGCGCAACCTGAGCCAATCAAGAGCTCGAAAATCGTGTCTGATGAGAAAGAGGACAGACTCACAGAGAGACTTAGGGCACTCAGATCCTAGTAATGCACATGCTGTAAACGTTGATCGGACCATTACTGTAGATTAATATTTTAGAATAAACTTCGAATAGGGAAATCTTGTTTTCATATGAACCACCTAATCTAATTTTGGGGACTTGAAGGTAATTCTGTCTAAATTCCCAGTCATGGCCAGCAAGACGATCCCAGACGGGGTTTATGAAGTGGACGTGAGCGACAGCCTGCGGAGACATCTGCGTGGCAAGTCCGGTTCGCATGAGGAGATTCTCAGCTTTCAATGTGAGTGTGTCAATACCTTGAAGGCCGAGACCAGCGCTAACTTTTGCAGTCCACGAAGTGCCTGAGTCTCTAGACAAGACTAAGACCAGTACACTAGACCGAGACTCGGCCAGTGCGTCCGGGTTCAGACTCGTGGCGCAGTCCAAAGACGTGAGTATACGGGACTACTACGCCATGATCCAGGACTGACATATAACAGGAGAACACGAATGCGTTAGTCTTCAGTGGCACAGTAACACAACCCAACGAGCTGGAGTGTGTGCTGCACTATGATGAACGCCAGCACAGGTTTGGGCTCGAGAAGCTGGATAACAGACTTGCAACAACATCGTACGAGCTTCAGGTTGCCCCAACTAAATCAACAAGACCAACGTCCCAAGAGAGGGCACAAACCCACTTGCAGACCCAGCAACAGCATCAGCCCAAGAAGAAGAGACTAGTGAAAGAACCATCGATATTCGCTCCAAAAGTCAAACCAAAGAGCCCCGTACCAGTGCCAAAGAGACGTTCCCATTCTGACGACGATGAGATACCATTGTCCAAACTCTCCAGTCAAAAGTCTGTCCCATCACCTTTGAACCAAACAAAGGACAGCTCTGTAGCCACTCCAATAATCTCAAATAGCGATCCATTGAAAGATGACGAGGACAACGATGATGATGGTTTCGGAGCGTTGGTCGATGAGATTGAGGAAGGACTTGAAGCTGATGATGCCTTCTTCACCATAGAAGAAGGAAATTCTAAAACGGCCGCAGGGTTCGACACTAGCATAACTACAGGTTTAGGTATATCTACTAACAAATCAGGTCCAACAAGCTTCAGAAGTCTGGCGGGCGCCAACGACCACGAGGACGATGTTAGCAGCAGTGAAGAAGATTGAATAGTTTGATACTACTAATACCATGAAGGGGAAGAACAGATATATGTAGAAAGGTATAAATTACTCTATAAGCTCAGCGAGGCATACCCATTCCTCTGCCAGGTGGAGGAGCCATTCCAGCGTTGGCAGAACCGCTCTCTTTGTTTTTAATGGTCTCGTCAACACTTAACACGAGAATAGCTGCTTCAGTAGCACTAGACAATGCATTAATCTTAACAAGAGCTGGTTCCCAGACAAAATTGTCAAAGTTATTACTGATTGTTTCCTTGTTGAAGTCAATACCAGCCCATGTTTCACCTTTAGCATGTGCCATTCTCAATTTATTTAACAAATCCGTACCATCGAACCCAGCATTGTCACATAACTGTCTTGGGATAACTTCCAATGCTTTGGCAAATGCATTTATGATTAATTGTTCTTTACCGGCAATCGTCTTAGAGTAGTCTCTCAAATATTTAGACAGTTCCATTTCAACAGCACCACCACCAGCAACAACTTCGTTGTTTTGGACAGTTCTCTTAACAATCATGATTGCATCGTGTAATGATCTTTCAACTTCAGCGATAACTTGTTCAGCACCACCTCTTAGTATCAAAGTACAAGTCTTAGCTTGAGGACAACCTTTGAAAATGTTATATCTTTCAGAACCAATTTGAACTTCTTCAAAATCTTCACAGGTTCCTAAATGTTGAGGTTGAATATCTGTTGGAGTAGACTGTATAGAACCTCCAACTGCTTGAATAACTCTTTCCATATCTTCAGTGGCAACTCTACCTGCACAGAAAATGTTTCTATCAGCGAAATATTGAGTGGCCAAATCACCAATTGGTAATTTAGATAAAACGACATTGGCTCCAGAATCTTCAATTAATTTTAATTTATTCAAAATGATTTTCCATTCAGCATCAACGATTTCTTGATAATCACCAACTTTTTCAACTCTAACTTCAGCATTATCTTTTTCAGCTTTTAATTCCAATTCAACGTTTAAACTCAAAACTTTTGGATTTTTGAATCTCTTTGGTTGTTGTTCAAAACCGGCATATGAGAATGTTTTCTTGAATGCAACACCATCAACATAAAGTGAATCTTCAATACCACCACCTGGAATTTTTTTAATACCAATTAACTTATCATTCAAATCGTTTTGATCTAGTGATTGAACTGCATCAACAACCATCTTAACAAAGAAATCAGAATTGCTATTAATAAGTTTAGAAGACATTGCTGTTCTAGCACATCTTTCTAATAAGTTTCTATATTCTTCAGGACTTGATTTTGATTTTTCAATCTTAACGGCCAATTCTCTAACTTTTTTCAAAGCTAAAGCAACTGCTCTTCTATAACCTTTGGTGATCACATGAGAAGAAATCCCTTCTTCAATGAAACCTTTGGATTCTCTTAACAATTCACCAGCAATAATGGTAACGGAAGTGGTACCATCACCAACTTCAGCATCTTGTGATCTTGAAATATCAACCAAAATTTGTGCAGCTGGATGAACAACGTCCAATAGCTTCAAAATAGTGGCACCATCATTGGAGATAGTAGTTTTACCATTAGCAGTGACAAGTAAAATATCAGATCCTAATGGACCTAATGTTGGTTTCAATGTGTCTTGGATGGCAACACACGCGTTGATATTGGAAATAATTTGACCTCTTCCTTGAGAAGTGTCGGTCCCTTCCTTAAGAACGACAACTGTAGGAGTCTGACCACCGAAGTTCATTCTTGATTATATGTATATGTGTGGGAAGTATTACGATGTCTTGGACGACCTTGCTATTTTACTTAAGTTCAAATTGAAACACTTTCGACTTCGATGAAAACTTCATTTTTCACGAAGAGCCAAAAAAAAAAAATACAATGCCTCGGATTTATGCGATATAAGTCCGAGATATAGGAAGGAGCTATACAAGAATTTTATATTCAAGACATTTTGTTGATATATTTACAGATTGTACAACATTGAGTCAAATGGCCCAGATCCCGATCTTTCCATCTTGACGTCCTTCTACTAAATAGCCTTCTTTATAGCGAGTATAGTTTACCACAGCATCATCTTCGTTCAGTCCACCACAGGAAGAGTGTTTCTCTTCAAATCTGTCATAAATTTTCACAGTCTTTTCGTTATTCGATGAAACGATTCTTCTATGATCAAACTGCAGTGAGGAAATAGGTGACTCATAAGCAAAAGCATCATGAATCCCACCTGTTCTTAAATCCCAAATTCTTACTGATCTATCAAGACTACCAGTTGCCAAATGTCTTTCATCAAACTGAAGTGAAGTGACTGGTCCAGTATGCCCAACTAAAGTTCTTATAATCTCCCCTGATCTTAAATCCCATAGTCTAATCGTACCATCTGACGTACCAGTGGCCAAAGCAGCATCATAAGTCTGTAGAGCACCGATGAAAGGGTTTATCTTGTCAACATGAATTGACTGGTCCAAAACACTAGAATTGTTCATTTGAGATGCCCATAGAATATCTATAGTTTGCAGACAGTGTCCTGTTTGTAAGTCCCATTGTCTGATTGTCTTGTCTTGAGACCCACTGATCAAGTTATAATTGTGGAAACTTAATGCTGTGATTTCATCAACATGACTTTCAAACGAATGGACCAATGGTGTTTCGTCTTTAGCACCAAATTCTAGTTTAGTCAAATCCCATAGTTTCAAAGTTGCATCAAGGGAACCAGTTACAACAATTGTATCATCCATTTGCATCGAAGTGACAGGTGCATTATGTCCTTCTAATGATCCGTGATATTTCCCTCTGCTCAAATCCCACACTTTGACGGTGTTATCCAATGATGCGGAAACCATAGTTCCAAATGGTAGATCAAAATCAAAAGTGGTAATTGACTCATCATGTGCTTGAATAGTTCTGATTTCTGAACCTGGTTCATAGTATTGTTGTAATGTTGGAGTTGATTTTCTTGATGAACGGAACTTTCTTTTGAACTTAGATGGTTTGGAATTGTTAGAAGATGATGAGTTTGGTGGCTGTTGTTGAAGTTTACCATATATGCTTTGAGATAGGAGTGGGTTATTTGTCGTATCATCATTATCAGTTTCGTTTTCTGATTCGGTGCTGTTCTCAGTGGAGTTCTTAATTGGTCCTTTATTGTCTGCTGTGTCCATGTTAAAATCACGAATCATTTGAATTCTATCGTTGATTTCTTCCAAGTGATGTTCCAAATATAGTTCATTTTGTTCAAACTTAGCAACTCTCTTGAACACCAACTTTCTCAAATTTTGTAATTTGGCAATCTTGTTATCTATTTCCATTATTTCACTTGCTGCTAAATTCTTTCTTATCTCTAACAGATCTAAGTTATTATTCAATTGGTCTCTATAAGAACCTAATTCTGTGCTTGAATGGGATCCTGTGATTTTATCTGTTGTTATGCCATTAGGTAGTTTGAACTTCAAATCATCATCTTCATCACCATCACCACTATTGTCATGTTGAGACTCAGACAGTTTTTTCATGAATGAATCACCTTTACTTAATTGTTTGTTCAATTCGATCTCCTCATCGATTGCAGGTAATGACGCATTGAAACCTTGAAATAAAGTAAAGTTCGATGATGAATTCTCATCTGGGATCTCATCAAGTAATTCATCGGGTATATGTGTCAATAACTTATATGCTGCTTTGGAAGTCTTGAATGCCTGTTTGTAATATTCCGAAGATGAATTGGTAAATCTATTTCTGAACAATTCATTATGATCACTTCTTCTCTTTGCTAAACTCAAAGAATGCTTGGAATTCAATGACTCATGTATAGCTTTCTTATACGAGCTGCTGGATAGCAACGCATCGTTCCCGTTGCTTTCATTCATTAGAGCAGATGCAGTAGCTGTGACGGCTTTGGAGAATCGAGTTGTTGTGGAGTATAAATCATTCCCACTCTGGTTCGTGGATGAGGACGACATGCTCAATGTGGATTGTCTCTCAAGGCCCACTAAGTAGATATGACTCTTTTCTATCTGTTTGAAGTCCTAGTATTCGTTCAATCTGGTCCTTTTGCTTCTATTTTAACAACTCTTCAACCACAAACAAAAGATATTTTTGATTTGGAGGCAAACTAAATGGGGAAAAAACTGTTGTTTTGAGAGGATTGAAAACTTGATTATCAAAAATAGCTGAGTTCAATATGCACTTCAAGACGCAATGGATCCACAGATCACCGACGCAATACCAAAAATTGGGAATCCAATAGTAAAGATTTGGTTTGAAATTTCAGAGATTTCGCAACTTTTTTACATCAAAACTTTTTACATAATCACAATACGCATGAAAGGTTAAGATTTGATTTACTTGTATTACACTGAGTTAAGTCTCATTCTCGGTTCTTCGCAGCTGTTCTTCTAGGTTTTTGATTTCATTTTCCTCTTCAGTTATCAGTTCGGAAGCAAGTCGTTTTCTTGGAGTTTGACTGGTGTTCAGTGATCTGTCTCCAGCAGAAGTGTTTAAATGTGAAAGTTGAGACCTTTGCTTCTCTAAAGTTTCTTCTAGCTGTATTAATTCTTCATTGGTTAGGTTGTATTTCTGTGAGAAATGACGAAGCTCTTCTTCGATTTCAGTAATTGGGCTGTTAAACACGTTAGTATACTTCAGCTATCTCATTTGAATTATAACAAAGTTTGATCCACTTACTATTTCTCTAGGAGATGTTTTGCCGTATCGAGAAGAGTCTCAAAATCATAATCAGCCACTGTCTCTTCGTTGAACCTATCGAGTAGATTCTTCACTCCTTTGTTAGCCTCTGGGACTTGTGATTGCACATCTTTAGGCACTATGATAACAGCTGGTTTTATCGTAGAACTGTCTTGATGCGTCTCATTAAGCTGCTGTAGTTCATACTGATCAAATTCGTAGTTGAGAGCGTCCACTATCCCTCTTGTACCATCTTTTCTCTCGGTGATACCGTTGCTTCCAACAGTGTATAAACTAGCTTCGTGTGGGTTGGAGTCCCTGAGCAAAGAAGTGATCTTTTGATTTGATGTCAACGCGTTTGTGAAGATTCCCGGGTGTCTGAAGTACAGTGTCTTCAAGGACGTCGAGGTCTGCTGGATGGATTTCAAGATCGAGTCCAGTTCTGCCATCTCTATGCTTTGTTTACTGTTGATGGTTGAAATCAAAACATTCGCGAATTTCCATAAGTTCTCACATTTTGTATTTTATCTCTTCTTTCTTCTTTATAAAGGTAGAAACTAGCTAAAACAACCAACAGTGCCAATCAGTGCTTCACAAATGACAGAGAAACTGCCCACATACGAAGAAACAATCATAAATTGCAACCTCCCTCCAGCTTACACCCAGAGGCCGAATGAAACGACTACCCCACAAACACAGCCTACGTCTAACTCACCTAACCAGCCTAGAGAGGATGATCGAGTTTTCAGAGAATTAAGCAGGGTGGTGGAATCCACAGACTTCAATAGTATTGACTGTTATGACTTCAGCCAACTGGATTCTGTCCTGGATGGTGTGGATTTAAGTAGTGAGTTGCCTAATGATTCTACGAGTCGATAATGAACTTAAATGTTAAAAGTGACAGATCCACTGTTCTTCTATATAATTTTTTTTTTTGATTTAATGAACTAACGATAAGAATATACCTAATCTTCAGCTGTAATGATCAATTCTTTTTGAATCTTTTTCAATTTTTCCAATCTGGCTTCGAATTCTTCTTTTGATTCACCAGATTTCCATCTTAAACCATGGGCGTAATGGTCTTCAGGAACAAAAGTATGTCCTTTTTCACCATAAACTTGCTCTCTGTAAGTACCACCTTCAACGGCGTATTCAGTTTGGGCTAATCCTCTTTTTTGCAATTCTGGAATCAACAAGTCGACAATTGATTCGAAGTTTTCAGGAACAATAATGTTGGTAAAGTTGAAACCATCAACACCAGATCTAGCAACGAAGTCTTCCAAGTCATCAGCAACTTCTTCTGGACTACCAATGAATTGGTCATGGAAGTTGTCAATGATGAGTTGTCTAGTGATTTTGGTGTCTGGGAAAGCTTTAGCAAAAGCAGCGGCATAATTTCTAATATCTTCATGTGGACTCTTGGTCAAATCTTCATCGTATGTTGCTCTTGATAAATCACAACCAGCACCACCGATTTGGGTTTGAATACCTTCGTAATCAGTGTAACTCAAAATTTCTTCCCAGTTTTCTTGAGCTTCCTTTGTAGTTTTTCCAAGAACAACTCTGACAATAGTAACGAATTTAATTGAGTCTGGTTTTCTACCAAATTTCTCAACTGCAACTTTTCTGATGTTTTCAATCTTTTCTCTAATTTGTTCAGGAGATCTACCACCAAGGAAGATAACTTCGGCATGCTTGGCACCTAATTCAATACCTTTTGGTGAAGTACCAGCTTGAATGATCAATGGAATTCTTTGTGGTGAAGGTTCAGTAATTTGAGGACCTGGAACTTTGAAGTATTTACCATCAAAGTTGATTTCTCTAATGGCATCTGGGTTTGAGAAAATACCATTTTCTCTGTCAAAAACAACACCATCATCTCTCCATGAACTTAACAACAATTCATAAAAGACTTGTAAGTATTCATCAGTCTTTTCATATCTTGTCTTTTTTTCAGGTAATTCATTGTCTGCAGACAATTGTCTACCTGCAGATGGCAAGAATGAAGTAACAACGTTCCAACCAACTCTACCTCCAGATAAATGATCTAAAGTTGCCATTCTTCTAGCAAAATGGTAAGGATGTTCACTTAAAGTGGAACAAGTGAAACCAACTGAGACATTCTTGGTGGAGATGGCAATTGCTGATAAGTATGCAGTTGGATCATTCTTTGGGAAGTTGTTACCTGATTTAGCAGCTTCTCTGAAATTGTAAGGACCACCATAACCTTCAGATTTGTAACCACCGTAGTAAGACAAAGAATCACCAATGAACAAACCATGGACTTTACCACGTTCAGCAATTTGTGCAATCTTAACCCAGTGTTCAGCCTTGGTGTAATTTCTGGATTCATCACGAGGATTTTTCCATTGACCTGGTGAATGTAAAACTGGGGTAAAAGCTTGAAAGAAGTTAATAATCAAAGGTTTTGGATTCTCAACCTTTTGGTATGATCTTTTTTGTTTCTTTGAAGTAGGAAGTGTTGGTTGAACCATGATTACCTTAAAATAGTGCCTCGATGATGAAACTGTGATATCAATCTCGAGAAGATCTTAGCAAATATTTATACTTGGAGTTACAACTGTGGCAAGATCGAAGTTCACTTCACCAAATCATACGATTGAATGGCTAATTTTCGTCTTTGAGTAGCGAAAATACATCCAAATATGAACTAAACACATTCTGCCATCGCATCACACTTCGGAACCATAAAGTGCAATGTCAACTCTCACGTAATTTCCCACTTACCATCAACTCCACGTAAATCTTTCACTCGCCAATTTCGCTCAATCTGGAAATTTCGGTATGGGACACACTCCGCGATGAAGATGATTATGTAAACAAAAATTTTTCTGGAATGCGATTCGATGAGTTGATGAGATATCTCTATCAATATTGGTATTGAATTTACTGGGTAAAAGGTTTAAGATGGTGAACCTTGATCTTTATGCAAAACCTGGACAGAAAACATACACTGCTATTGGTCTTGAAGGATCTGCAAACAAACTTGGAGTTGGAATAATACGACATCCATTAGGTCAGTTGGACCAGAACAATAGAGCAGAAGTACTGTCCAATATCAGAGATACTTATATCACACCTCCAGGTGAAGGGTTCCTGCCTCGTGATACGGCCCGTCATCATAGAAATTGGGTTGTTAGACTGATCAAGAGAGCCTTGGATGAATCCGGATTGACTAGAGATGATATTGATTGTATTTGTTTTACTAAAGGTCCAGGTATGGGAGCTCCATTACAAAGTGTTGTCATTGCAGCAAGGACGCTAAGTCTACTATGGAACTTACCTTTAATCGGGGTGAACCACTGTATTGGGCATATTGAAATGGGAAGGGAAATTACAGGCGCCGTCAATCCTGTTGTTTTGTATGTTAGTGGAGGTAATACCCAAGTAATTGCATATAGTAATCAGAGATACAGAATCTTTGGTGAGACTTTGGACATTGCCATCGGTAACTGCTTAGATAGATTTGCTAGAACACTGAAGATTCCTAATGACCCGAGCCCGGGTTATAACATTGAGCAATTGGCTAAAAAAGGTTCAAAATTTATACAGCTACCATACACCGTCAAAGGTATGGATTTGAGCATGAGTGGTATTTTAGCACACATTGATAAATTGGCCAATGACTTATTCAAGAAGAACTACTCCAATAAGGTTGTGTTTGACAAGAAGACAAAACAAGCTAACTTCACTATTGAAGATTTATGCTTCTCCCTGCAGGAATGTTTATTTGCTATGCTGGTCGAGATCACCGAAAGAGCAATGGCACACGTTAACACAAACCAAGTTTTAATTGTTGGTGGGGTTGGATGTAATGAGAGACTTCAACAGATGATGGAACAGATGGTGCTTGACAGACGAGGGGACATTTTTGCCACTGATGAAAGGTTTTGTATTGATAATGGAATCATGATAGCACATGCAGGATTACTGGAGTATCGCATGGGTAAAAAATTCGAGCTCAAAGACACAGTGTGCACACAGACTTTCAGAACAGATGAAGTGCATGTTTGCTGGAGAGATTAGGTATAAATTCCGAGACTCTAGTGGCATAAAACGCGTTATAAATAAATTTTATCTCGCTGTATTTAGGGTTTGTAGTTTTAGCTATTTAATATTTTGACATCAAAAACGAGATTCGAATCGAAAAGCTGCATATTTTTTTTTAGAAATTTTTGAACTCGACCTTTAAAATTTCAGACATTTCATTTGACTCTTAAGTGAAATAGATAAACAAAACGCGTCAACTTTACAATTAATTATCAAATGGTGTCTTCCAGGAGAAGTAGAGTGCTAGCGCTAAGTGCCGTGCTCCTCACGCTGATATTCATAATCATTACTACACACAGAACAAGTGAACAAGCTGTTCAATTGCCAAAATCCCAAGGTTCTGCCCCAAAAGTGGATACCACATCTGGATTCCAAGGGGGCGGAATCGATGAAAAGTTCATAAAGTCACAGGAGGAGAAGATGAAACAAAACATAGAGAAGGCCAAGGAAGAGGTCATTGGAACAGATAAATCTAAGGATCTCAAATCAAAAAATACAAACAAAGAGGAACTTTCCAAAACCAATAAACCTGGAGTTGACCAAGAAGATGGAAACAAACTGGACGACTTTGACCCAGCAAAAGAATTCTCAGATATAATGAGTCTCTCCCCAATAGTGATCTTCTCAAAAACCTATTGTGGTTACAGTAAGGCTTTGAAGAATCTTTTGACTTCCGAATATGAGATAACCCCAACTCCAACAATTGTTGAATTAGATATTCACAAACATGGACGTGAATTACAGGACTATTTGGCAAAGAAATCAGGAAGAAAAACAGTTCCAAACTTATTCATCAATGGTGTCTCTAGAGGGGGATCTGATGAAATGAAAAAACTACACGCAGAGGGAAAACTTTTGGCCAGCTTATCTCAATGGGGAGATAAAGGAATAAAAGTCGAAAAGAAGAGTGCACCATCCAACAGTTAAGAGATCTGCAAACATCACTGTGCATTTAATTGGTATCCGAATATATGTACTGGCATTTGAAGAACTGTAGCAGAGATCTTCAAATGAAGACATACTCTAGCGGAATCTAACTTCATTAACGTTCATGATGAATAAAGTCTTAGATATATCAATTTCAAGTAGTTGGAATTACAAGTTGCTCGAGAACACGCATAACCTACCACCTAAAACATATACTAACCTACACGCTACATAACTGAACAATTCAACTAATGTTTTCATTAATTAATCTTTGTATTGTTCTTTAATTCTTTAACAATAGTTGCATTGTTGCACTGTTGAACTAAAAAACCGTAGCCCTAATTCACGTGACCGATAATTGTAGCCCTAACATCAGGACACCAAATACTTGGATCACATGTGTCCCCTACCGTAAACTCACCGATTATCGTTCGCGGAAACTTGGATTTTTTTTACATAATCCACATTAGAACTGAATTCAGAAATTTTCGCGGGCCACAGGCTTTTTTTCATAGTGGAAAATATTGATCGTTAAAATTTTCGAAAGATTGAAGCTTTTTTAACTTACTCGCCAGAAAGGATAACATCAACATGTCTGAATTAACTGTTCAATCTGAACGTGCTTTCCAAAAAGTATGTCGAAACTAAGAGAACGTATCCATGGAGTGATAGAACGGGGGCAATAGTAGATAGGTGATCATATTATAGTTACAAAAACGTTTTCAAAATCAATGTGAAAGAACTCCAAAAGAAAGTGATAAAAGTAAACACAGAAGACAAATCAAGAGAGAAAAGCAATCAAGCACTATTCAAGAATTACTCAACTCCTGAGAGTTCAACAAAATACCATAAAGTTTCACCATATCCATATTTGTGCAACATTTTTTATTCATAGTGAAAAGACAAGATGATACACACTACCAACTTCACCTAATAACTATAATCGAAACCACATCAGATATCACATCAGATCACATATCATTCCCTTTCTATCGTTTACCAGAGGTACAGTTCCCAAACTATTATATCTATTCAGTTTATACTAACATAATTCCCAGCAACCACACATCTTCACCAACCCAAAAACCAAAACCACCAAAAGAGCCAAAAGATGGGTCAAAGAAGTTGGTTTAGGTTTCAAAACCCCAAAAACCGCTATTGAAGGTTCATACATTGACAAGAAATGTCCATTCGTTGGTGATGTCTCAATCAGAGGTAAAATCTTGACTGGTACCGTTGTTTCCACCAAAATGCACCGTACTATCATCATCAGAAGAGATTACTTGCACTACGTTACCAAATATAACAGATACGAAAAACGTCACAAAAACTTAGCTGCTCACGTTTCCCCAGCTTTCCGTGTCCAAGAAGGTGATTTAGTTACCGTCGGTCAATGTAGACCATTATCCAAAACTGTTAGATTCAACGTCTTAAAAGTTTCCAGTGCTACTGGTAAATCTAACAAAACCTTCTCCAAATTTTAAATTTGATCAATGTCTTATTAGGTAAATAAAATATTATAATTTTGGTAATAAATTAATTGTAGTTTAGGCTAAGTTCAAGATTGATACCACATTACTGTTGACTGATGATTAAACTTAAATCAATGAAGCTCTACAAAGTTCATCACTACTACAGAAGCTGAATGCGTCAAATCAAAAAATTAATTCAATGAGTCCAGGTTACATAGTCATCGTTGCTTCTTGTGGAGTTGTTAATAGCTGCACTGGCGATATTTGCCTCATTTGTACTAGGTTGAACCTGAGAGTTGACAGGTTCTTTGGCTTCTTCAAAATGCTGTAAGACAACCGGTAGCTCAACTGGTATGTTGTTTCTATTGGCTTCATCTATGGCATCTTGTAACAAAGTTTGACAAACATCAGTTATGGATCTATCTTTTCTATCTCTGATTCTACCTTTTAATCTGGTAAACAGAACTTTAAGATCATCAGAAGTCCATTCCTGTTTAGGATGTTGAGAAGCTATAGATTGCCATTGTGCATCACTTTGTGGAGCTTCTCCAAGTTCTTGAATTTTGGTTAAAAGCCATACTCTATCATTAAGACTGGCCTTGTCAGCTCTCAAAGCAGCATCTCTTTTCAACAATTTATTCCATTTGTATCTGCATTGAATTCTGGATCTTGTTCCACCGAAAAGATCACTTACAATAGTCCAATTAATCACAGCTGGTTTATTTGGTCCTTCTGGTTTTTGCTTCTTTAAGAAATCAGCGACAGTTTCTTTCAATCTTTCTTCTTCTTCAGTTGACCATTTGTTCAAGACTCTATTTTCTCCACATTTTATGTAGTTTCTGTATCTGTCTCTGCAATCTTCTGGCATTCTACCTAAATGCATACCAATTTCTTTCCAAACACCACCTTTTTCCACAAATAAGCGTGCTAACTGTTCGTCATCTTCTGGTGTCCATTTCCCACGAACTTCAAAGATATGATACATTCTTCTGACATGTTTATAAATTGAAGCTCTAGATCTTTCTGGCAAAACATCGTGTAACATATCCCATAATAGTTCTCTTTTACGTTCATTTAACCAGATTCTCTTACAAAGATCTTCCCTTGTTAGTTTATTCACTTTGCAAAAATCAGCCAAAAACAAATCAATGGCATCTGTTTCTTCTCTGGTGAATGCTTTACCAATTGAACGATTACGCACCCAAGGAGATGATTTTGCAGTGGTTTGGGAATCAATTTCTTCAATTGGTTTTGAAGTGAAATTTTCAGATTGTTTAATCTCTGATCCTTCATCCTTTGTATTTGATTCGAGGAAAGATTGACCTTGTTGTTTCTTCTGTTTTTCCTGCTCTTCCAATTGTTGTTGTTCTTGTTGTGCAGCTTCTGCAGCTTGAATTATCGTATTATGTAAATCTTGGATACTAACTGATGAATCTTGAGCAGCGGCAGCATCTAAAATAGCTTCACGAACAAGTTGTTCATGATCCGTTGTATCATCCAAATGAGCCAGTTCAGGATCAACATCAATTGTTTTCTTAGATTTCTTCTGCTTCTTTTGTTTTTTATGTTTCTTAAGGTCTTCTTCTTCTTCTTCTTGATTTTGAACTTCATGATCACTTAGGTCTTCTTCGGGACTGCTTTCATCTTCATCACCATCTTGCAATTGTTCAGTATCCAAGAAAGAATTCCAATGTTGAAATTCATTTACATCACCAACATCATCGGCATTAAACGATCTTTTTCTTTTATGTGGACTTGATCCATTACCTGAATTCTCCAAAGTACCAGCAACGTATTTTAAAACAGCAGCTTCCACATCTCCATTCTCTAATTTTGATACAGCTTGTAATGCGAGCTTCTTCTTCCTTTTCTTGTCTTTTTTCTTTATCTTTCGTAAGGCTTTGGAACCTTCATTGAATTCTGTTGACATATTCTGAGATCAAAACAACAACAAATAAGCACTAATAATTTAAGCAAATAAACAAAAAGGGGGGCAAATTCAAAACGAAGCGTATAGTCAAGGTTTGTCAAATGTAAACTCTTATTAGACTATTCCAAAAAACCTTCCTTCAACTAACAATCACTCAATAACACAACCTTTATTCTAGAGTGTTACCCGTTTAAGTGATGATATGTATTTTTTGATAGGGTGACTCTATGTTTACTTAAGTTTTTTTTTTTATTATTTTTTGTAGAAAATTTGCGGTCAAATACGAGGGTGTTACCAATTCCGAGGTCTTGAAATTATAGATCTAAACACATAATTCAACATCACTCTGGGATGGTATTAATGCTGTCAATCTTTGCCTTAGATGATTTTATTATAGCTAGGAGGTTATTGTATTGATCGTCCAGCTCTGTGTTATCAAAATCTATTCTAATAAATGAAATCAACTCGGTGATACAATCAAATGATTCACCAACAACACTTAAATTCTTGTCTTTATTCAAAGTGCTATCTGATTTTTTGATACTTTGCATTGTTCTTCCATTATAGTATTTGTAAAGATCAATCAAGTTATTTTCGTAAACAATTGACAATTGACTGAAGTTGGATTTTAAAATGAAAATGTCTTTTGTTATGCTAATTAAATTCAATAATGAATTATTGGCAACAAATGTCTTATCACCAACAACAATAGATCTTTTATGTGAGTTTTCTTCCGTTTTTGGATTCACTTGAGAATCCTCTTCATCTCTCAAATGCAGTAAATCTGATTTCCATTTGTTACCAAAATCAAGATTCTCATTATTCACAATGTTGTTAACCATAGATTGTAATTCTTTTGAAACGATCAATGGTTTCCATTCCTCTGTGTCTATGCTATTTGAAACGTTCTTTAAGTTTTGGTTATGCAGCGTTGAATTAAAGCTTCTTATTTGTTGATTAAGAACATCTGGTAAAAATTTGAAGTTTAATCCTGATATGTTTTCACATTCATTCATGAAAATTGTTAAGATGTAGAAAAATCTTAAAAAGAAATCAATTCTCAAGGATGAATTTATCTCTTTTCTAACAGAAATGATCTTTCCTAATCTCAGTTGAATAATTTCAATACTTTTGGAAATGCAGTCTTTAATATCAAGACTTGGGAATGAATCTGGATCAACATCATTATTGTTAAGCGCTAGATCCAATAATACTTTCTGATGAACAGTCAATCTTCTCAAACCTTCAGACACAGTACAAAATATCTTCACCAGCATATCTTCGAATTCTCTAGGGGTAAGAGCTTTAATTAACATACTCAGACTCTTACCTGATGCATTTTGATTTGTCGTTGTAGATGTAGAAGCTGAACTTTTGTTTGAAGGTTCTGGTTCTTTTTCATTTGGTAAAAATACTCTAACAATATTTTTCATTTCATTAATAACTTGATCTTGGTATGACTTAAATGCAGATACTATTTCATCGGATTTAACCAAACCAGTTATGTATTCTTTTAATTTACTTTTGAATTCTGCATCAACTGTTCTTTTATAATCTGACCCTTCAGTTAATCTTCCTAATGTAACAGGATATTGTGTTGCTTCGTAGAATTCCCTAAGATCAGCCAATAGGAAAGAAACAAACATTTTTGAGATCGATTGACCAGCATGTGATCTTAAAGTGAATAGTTTCTCCCGTACTCCAGATAACGAATCTATTTTTCTTAAATCTTGCAATTTATATGGCCAGTTCAAAGATAGTTCATCCTCACCTTTGATAAGGCTTTCAATACTATTGATTTTCTTCAAACATTCTTCATATTCACCTTTCAAAAAAATATCATTTGCCAAATCCGATTCCTTAAGTATAGTATTCACTTGTAACAATCCTTGTTCTAGTTTGGAAACGTTATCCCTTTTGTTTTGTAATTTAATTCTCTCCATATTATGGTCAATCTTGTTTTTTTTCAAGTTATTTAGTTTCAATTTCAAATCATCAATAAGTTTAATGGTTGTAATGTTCTTTTCATTAATTTCACTCAAGTCATTCAAAGCATCAAAAAAAGAACCTGAAGATTTTGAGATTTCATCAACCAGGTTAACTTCCACCGCATCTAAATAGTTAGAAAGTTTATCATGTAAAATATGATTTATTTTAGTCAAACTGGAATTTTCTGTAACTGCTTTGAATATTCTTGGGTCATCTAAATTGAAATTATCACTGAAATAAATTTCAGGTATGCTACTGATATCATCATTTGGGTTTTTAGTATTGCTCAATTTTTGTAAATTGCTTGAATTTATCATCTTTCCAAAACTATGCTTTTCATACTCTTTTGATATATCCTTCAAATAGTTTTGTAATTCATCCTTAGGTATTCTCTCTATCTTGGTTAATTGGATGGTAGGTATATCTTTTTGTGTAGGAGGTGGAATATTCAATCCATGTCTATTGTAAGCATGACGCTGTGCCGCAGCGTTTGGATTGAGCGGAGATGAGGCGGCAGTTGTAGGTGTATGCTTTCTAGAGTCCACATCGGCAACAAGTTCATAAATGGAATTAGGACCTAACGGACTAATCGTTTGAATCGATAGTTTATTCAAACCTAACGATGGAAGACTATCATCAAAACTGGCACGAAAACTGGATGTGAATATGCTATTGGTATCAAAACTTCGCCTGGACAACCCTCCATTCGATAGAATGCTATTACTGCGCCCACTAAAGCTAGCCAGATCATCATTGAGACTCAATGTTGTGTCATCATGGTCAAAGGTGTTCTCCAGCAGAGATCCATTGAAGGAATTCAGACTCTCAAGATCCCCTCTATCCTCTGCAATGGTGGTGGATGTTCGCGGAGAGAGAGTAACACCATTGATGGATGCCATTGCGCTTTTTGGCGTGTGTGTTTTCAGTGTAAAAGCGTGAAAGATGAAAGCACTGTTATGTTTCCTTCAAATTCGCGGGTGCTCTATATAATTAGGAGTTACTTAATGTTGGCAATTGTAGACAGATGTTCTGATTGAGCTCTTAAGATCACTAAGATTCATAGAGTTCAAAGACTTAAAATATCACAATAGTTCAATGTAGATATTAGACTTAAAATCTGATTTAGAATGTGAATGTAAAATGTCTTTTGCCAGATAGTAGAAATAATGCCCGTTGTTTGCAGGGCTCCCAACCAACAGGAAAGTTCCGTGATGCGAAATGTGACAGAGAGCGTATCCGGAAGCACCCGAGGCCATCAACACTGAACACTTTAGACCAACACTGTACTCTCTACACATAGTAACTTCACACGAATACAGCCGGACTCCCTCGTCTTCTCGCACTGGCTGCGTAACCTTTCCGTTTTCGTGCTGGCATGTCTGGTCGGGGCACTCTTCCCTTAACCGAAGTCAATTTTTTTCTTTCAAATATTGGGAATTTCAAAAACAAAAGCCAGCTCTTTAGACAAGCAAACTCTTTGCTGACTTTGCACACTCCCCTACAACCCATATTCCTTCCAGACTCGTGCCCCGCACCTGCCTCTGCTCGCCGCATTACACGCTCACACATCACTTCTCAGACCCAGCTGCTACCCCCACATCTTCCGAAACATCGCTTGAAGGGTGATATAAGCTTGTTTCTCAGTTTGAATCTATTGTTACATCACAACGGAACCAGTGGTCTTTGTCACTTACACCTACGCAACTCTGAATCTACAGATATTTCAAACGTTCAACTCGGCCCGTGCTATACTTTCAGATTGTCATTTTGTTGAGTTGATTGATACACTTGCCTTTTAACAGTTCTCCGTATTTAAAATTGAAAAAAACAACATTACATCAATCACAATGACTTCAACAAACCTGGCACAGTACTTCCAAAACCAACAGGATGAGTCCAGTCAAAGTCTGTATAACAAGCATTCAAAAGCCATTGATGCAGAAGACGATTCTCATTTCAACGATACGTCATTCCAACTGAAAAGAACGAGGTCTGTTGGTCTTTTGGATGAATTTATCGCACCTACAAAGAAATTGATTGAAGAAGATCAAAATCATAACAGTCATTTTGAAAGTGATGATGATGAAGATAACCAATTTATTGAAAACATAGATACTGAAGAAAAACCAGTTTCCAAACCAAAAAATGTACATAAACTTTATAATGAGACCAATGACGATGATAATGATTTTGAAGGAACCACAAGCAATGAGACAGAACAACATCACTCCAACCATACTGATATTTCACATTCTGCTACCCCTGAACTAATTCCTCATGATGACAATGATATTACTTTTGAACCTTCTAGACATGTGGACTATTTGTCTTACAAATGGAAAGAAGCTGATCTTTCCAAATCATGGAAATACATTGTCCTTAAAAGAAAAGATGTTGCTAATTCGGCAAGATTGGAAAATGCTTCATGGAGAACTTGGGCTCAAGCTAAGTATCATTTAAAAACAATTAGCCCAGAGTCTGTCAATTGGTTAAAAGATTCAGATGTAACATGGCTATATGGTCCTCTATACAATGATACAAACTCTAACACTTTGTCAAGAAATTATGGATCAGATAATGAAACTATTTCAAAAGCACCAACTGATAAATTATTAAAGAAAAAAGTTAAAATAAAAGGACCAAAACCAATTTTGAAGAAAAGAACTGTCACTGAGATATTGTCACAATCTATACATCATCAAACTCCAGTCAGTCCTCAACCAATCCCTATCCCTCAATATGAAGAAGATTACGATTTACTCTCACAAAAAGTTAATGCTCAGTACTCACAAACAAACTTACCAGACAATTTGAAGCAGGAATCAAAGATCAAATCACCAAGTCCAGTCGTCCCTCAAGAACCGGTCAAAAGACATATTCATTTCAATGATAGAGTTGAACAATGTATGGCCATTAACATACCTAGTATCGATGATTCATCTGATGAAGAAGAGGAAGATTATGATAGTGGTGATATGCTTGAAGATGCCGATGATGAAAGTAGTGAAGATGAAGAGGATGAAGATGATGAAGGTGGTTTCTTTTTAATGGTTAAATCTCCTTCAACTACTCAATTACAACCAAGTAACAATTTGAGCTATTTAAACCAACCTGATCAAGATAATAACGAAAGCAACGACGAACCTTCAAAGCAATCAAAACCATTTGCAAAGATTTATCAAACAATTGAGCTTTTACCTGCAACCACATTAAAGAATTTCTCAGATGATGAAGATGAAGTAAATGATACTTTTGCCTTATCACATAACACAAACACATCAAGAGGTTATAATTATCATTATGATTACAATTCTGTCTTTATTGGAAATAACAATGACAATTATATAAATGTCAATGATTATGAATATGAAGATACCCCTGAACATTTAGAAGGTGTCTCCATGGTTGATGTTCCTGATGATATTGTTCTTGGTTCAAATGTTGAAGTCATTGATTCTCCTGTTTCAGTGAATGATTCACAATCACTTATCAATCCAGTAATAAGGTCAAATAACTCCTCACCTGCTGAATCTCCATTCCAATCCCCATTGATTAAATCAGTTTCAAATGCTTCTTTTAATGCAAATCAAATTCCAAAAAATCATTCAACTTCAAATTTCCAATTTGATGATTCAGATTCAGATTCAGGTTCAGATTCAGACGATGAAGTGAAACCACAACCATTTAATCCAAACATGATTAAAACGACAAGTTCTTTAAACTTATCCAACAATTCAATTCCTGCAACATCTCCACCTGCAACAATCACCAATAAAATAAGTAGGTCTTCAAGTTATGCTTCAATGAGTGATGTGGCTGCTCAAGGATATTTTGCACAATCAGGGAAAACCAAACTTGGTGGTGGTAATTCTTCAAGTGTTAGTCAATTAGAAAATGATTTGAGAAGATCAAATTTGGTTGATGGTACTGATAATGATAACCAAGATGATGATGAACAACAACAAAAATCAAATTCTGGATTTGGATTTTTGAAAAATTGGAATAAATGAAAGAAAAGACATTGCATTTTTTTGATGATTTGTTTACAATATTTAGGTCTGATATGAAAATATCTATCTTTTTTTGATTTTAATTTACTGATGAATTCTACGAGTTTCTAAAATGATTTCAATTCGTAGTTGTATTTCATGACGTTTCGGTTCAATTATATAGAGATTAACTAAAAGAAGAGAAATAATTCCAACTCCAAGAGATATTCGTGTGAACAATGTGAACTAAGATTTGTTGACGATAAACTGACCAAAGTAGGAAGAAGAACGCTTTTATGTTCTTGTACCTTTAATATTTATTTCTTCTTCAGCTGCATTAATTGCAGACTGCAGTCCAGGGAGTGGAAGTTCTTAGTTCTATAGACTATTTTACGATCGAGTGGAATTAGGATTTTTTTTTCCGTATAAAATAACTACCCTTATTATATTAATTTCACCTCGTGCCTCCGGAAAACTCCGTTTTAGTAGTACTTCTCATAACACTAATGTAAATTCACAATAAGCGGTAACTTTGTTCTCAATGCTCGCCACTATCTTCCAGTCTACTTATATCGACCAACTACGAGATTTTGAAGGACTACATACATTTTATAACTCCAGTTTAGGCCCTTTGTTAGGCCTTTTTTTGTTTTTTTTTCTCGGTTTTTTTTTTCTCCGAATGGTTACATAATTAAAGGTGTAAGGGTGTAAAGGTTTATAGGTTGGTGGTAAAAGATGGCGGTTTAAATGAAGAAGATGGATCTGATTGAGAAGATGAAAGAGTTCAGAACATTGATCAAAATGAAACTGAAATTATTATCGAGTAACGAGTTCAATCCGTGTGAGATATTTTTACAATATTAGCGAAATTGATTATTATGAAAAGAGTTCTGTCAATATCTTAAGTTATCTGATAAAAAATCTATTTAATGAGAGGTAATTGATAAGGGTAGTCATTTATGTTTGTAGTATTTCTTGGGGACTTTAAAGAAATGTCTACGACGTACATTTCTTCATCTTTTAAACATGTGGCCTTTAATTATACTCTTGTGTTCCTTAAAAAAATTGCAATAAATTTATTTACTTGTAGGTGTTAGTACATACTCTGAATTATCTTCCACGTGAAATTTGTGTAATCTTTCGCAAGCTGATTCAAATTTCAGCAAGTGTTTTTTACTGGTATTAATATTGATACCACTGTCCAATTGAAATGAAGATTTACTGTATGCAGAACTTTGTGTACTGCTTCAGGAATATGAATCTTTGACTATAAAGTATAAAGGCACATCTTGAGGTATTCAGCTCGCTGCTTATCAAACAGTTGTATCCTATATAATATAAATGTGTATTCAATGGGACTGTAAAACTTCAGAGTTTAATCTCTGGGTTTCTTTCTACATTTGAAATACATGACTTAAACTAATTGAATCACACATGTAGTCCTGGAAGTAAAAGATTCATCCAATAATTGATAATGAAATAGTTTTCAGCTCTACAGAAGGATATGTAACGTAAATCACTGAAAACATTGAAGTGGATAACCGTTTCAAGCACTGTCTGACACACGGGTGTGAGGCTGCACTTCCCATACCAGTATCAAGCAGGTCAACTCCAGAGATCCAGTGAATTTTTGAGAACATGAGTTAGAAATCGTTTTTATCAAAGAGTGGACGTACTACTCCATCTCAAAGAAACTGGAAGGTTCTACAAAGACTCAATAACTGTTTGAGAGTAAAAACTCTTTTAAAATATCATAAACATTGGGGAGATTTGCTAAACAATTCAATCATTAACCTTGGAAATTTATTTCATTACCACAATCAGAACAGGAAAAAATAACACTATTATTATTACCAAAGTTTGTAGCAATCTGACCTGCAGTAGTTGGCTTTGGGGTATTTATAATTGTGAACTTTTCACTTCCACAAACATCACAAACCATATTGATAGTAGTTGATTGTCTAGGTGACCTTATATCACGCACAGAAGGAGACAAGTTTGTATTTTTAGTAGAAGAATCAGCCGTTGTGCTTCTTGATCTTCCTCTAACACCATATGCACTTGCTACTGACAGACTGTTTGTTGAGCCAAATGTTGAGTTCACTGTTTCTTCGTCTTTCTTCTTGAACGAACGACCTCTTGAAAGTAATGAATTAGAAGAAGCGTTATTGCTCTTGCTCAGGAAAACACGGTGTTCTTTATCAGACCGTTGCTCATCAATGATATCACGAACTTCTTGTGATAAATCTTGTCTGAATACCCTAATCAATCCCAAGTCATCTGCAGTGACGAAAATAGTTCCAATGTGTGATCTGTTGAACAGTGTTTCTTCATTTCTTTTACCATCTCCAACTCCTTCCTTTGACAAATCATTGTTCAGTTCGTATATCAGATCGTTTGACAAAGAAATTATCTTCAAAGTTGCAGTTGGAACAAATACAGAGCATGTCACAACAGAATGATGTGCATGAAACGAAGTATAATCTGCTCTCTTCTTCTTGTTTGATAAAAGTTTTGTAAGTGGGTCTCTATGATGGTGATGACGATGACTGTCATCTGGATGGACTTTCCAAACGTATACCCAATGGTTTTCTGAACCTGAAATAATGTATTTGTTATCATCTGAAACTGTTGCAATCATTTGAGATGAATCGTTTTCTGGTCCTTTAAAATATGATTCTAATTGACGATTTTTCAAAGAACATAATCTTATTTGGGAATCATTCGAAGTTATCAGCACTTTAATATCATCATTATCAATATATGCCTCAACTCCTGTAATCTTTGGACCTGTATTTGATCTCTTCTTGGTCAATTGGATGGAATAACGAACTTCAAGACTTGATGTTTCCAAGAAATAAATAGCACCTGAGAAAGTACCGGCTATTGTAAGACTTCCATTTGGTGTGAAACCTATGGCAGTGACTAAATCTTTTGCATCAAATTCGTAACTCACTTCATTATCTAAGATTGACCATAATCTAACTTTGTGATCAAGACATCCACTGACAAAGAATCTATCATCTAAGGGATGAAATTTAACACATGTAACAAAATCATCATGTGGGAAACTTCTTAAATGTTCACTTTGTTTTAAATTCCATAATTTTACCGTCTTATCCATCGAACTCGATAGTAAAAAGTTGTTCTTACTCCAATCTAACGATAAAATGTCATTAGTATGACCTTTGAAAATCTTAGCTGCATTTGGTTGGAAAATAGAACCAAATTTAGTTTTATCATGTCTTTCATGAGTAGACAATCTTTCCAAAGGAGTAGATATGACTTTCCATATTTTAATATCATTACCCTTACCGGCACTTGCCAAATATCTTCCATCTTTACTAAACGTCAATGCCCAAATAGATTTTTGATCTTTTTTATCACGAGCTTTCAAGTTTTGTCCACCAATTGAATCAGAAGAAGACTTTTTTATTATTTTAGGCTCTCCAAATTGTAAATCTATTTCACTATGTGTTCTCTCTAATCCAGGTTGACCAGCATTCACATTTTGATCTAATTCTTGAGCAAGAAATAATCTTCGGCAAACAGGAGCAGTTGAATCTGATCTCTTGACAGTCTTAATGTACTTAGGCTTCGTAGCATATTCCAAATATTCGCCATCATTTATAATTGGGTCTATTTTATTTGACGGGTCAGATTGTCTCTTGAAAGTTTTCCAAATCACCTTCTTAAGGTCCAATGGGTCCATATCACACAAATTCTTGACATTCAAAGACTGCCCTTCCTCGTCCCCAGAGCTTGAAAGATCATATGTTTCATTTCTTGAACTGAATGAAGACTTCCTACTACTGCTTCCATCACTGCGTGGATGGAAAAGATTCTTCAAGCCTTGGACTTTACTCCCAAGCGAGGAGTCCTTCAAGGAATTGTTATCACCAACCATCCGTTTTATCGTCTAAAATAACCCGATCCTTCCCCAAAAGACAAGATATCGTCTTTATCAGTTCTTTTAATCAAGTACTTCAACCGAATTCTGTTCCTTTAAGTTTTGTGTAGTTTTGTCATACTGGCACGTGACCTGTGGGTTGCTTATATAATTATTTGGCAATCGAAGCCGGGTGATACTCTCGATTTTTTTTTTCTCTTCACGATCAAAATTCATCGCACAGTGAAAATTTATATAAAGAGACAAGTTTTCAAGATCACCATTAGTACAGTCATGGCAGAAGTTCAGGGCAAGCAGTGGGCTGATGAGGACGCTGAATTAGGTCCAACAATCACTACAAACCCTGATGGAACAAAGACCATAGTGTCCTATAAAGTCAACGAAAAGGGCCAAAAAATCAAAGTTACTCAAAAGATCAAAGATGTGGTCGTACAGGAGAAAGTCAACAAGACCGTTGCACAAAGAAAGAAGTGGGCCAAATATGGTGCTGAAAAGGGGGCCAAACCGGGTCCAGATATCTCTACAACTCAAATTGGTGATGTTGTTGAATTAAAACTAGGTACATCATGGAGAGAAATTGAAAGAGAAGAAGAAGAAGAGAAGAAGAAAGCCACAGAAAAGACTCAAGCATCATCTATCAAATGTAGAACTTGTGGTGGTGCACATTTCACATCCAAATGTCCATACAAAGAAACTCTGGGAAGTGATCCAGCAGGAAGTGTTCCAGATGGTGAAATCCCAAGTGATATTCCAGCTGCTGGTGTCAGTGCTGCTCCAGGGAGATATGTTCCAGTGCATCTACGTAACAGAGGTCTTGGTCTATCAGATGCTCAAGAGAAGAGAGAACGTGATGATTCTTCAACATTGAAGATTTCTCAATTGAATGAAATCGTTGATGAACATATCCTAAGAAGTGCACTTGCTCCATTCGGTGATGTTGAAAGACTAAATATTGTGAGAAACAGAGAAACAGGAAGATCCAAGGGTCTTGCGTTTGTTCAATTCAGATCTATTCGTGATGCTACGAATGCACTTGAACGTTTGAATGGTAAGGGTTTCTACAATTTGATCTTACAAGTGGAATGGTCCAAACCAAAACAATCAAGATGAGGTATATAAATGAGGGGAAGGTGGTGAAGTACAAATCACAAATCTGTAAATTAACAAAGAGTAATTTAAAGCATACTATTAATGTTTGTAGTTTGTTATAGCTGTTTGTTTATAGTTTGTAGTTAGTAGTTTGTTATAGCTGTTTGTAGTTGATGGTTATGTGGCACTGTCAAAAAATTGCCAGAAATTTTCGAGGTTTCGTTTCGTTTTTTTTGTTGTTGGAATTGCCACCATCGAATCAAAGATAGAACTTGAATTAAAGCAGAAGGAAAAATGGCCTCAATTGCCAATGACGTTACAGGCGTTCTAACTGTGCTTCGTACGGAGTCAGATGAAGAACTCTCTCCACTATTCCAATCTTTTGAGGAGTTATACGAACGTAAATTATGGCATCAATTGACTCAGAAATTGAGTGAGTTTTACAAGAATGATAAGAGTAAACCAGTTAGAGTTAGATTGTTCAATAATTTCATTGAATTGTTCAAATTTAAGATAAATCAATTGAAACTTGTTGAGTTTTTATTATTATCTGTTAAAGGATTGAATGATGATCAGGAATCTTTAAATTATTTGGCAAGTTTACAAAATGAACTAAGTTCAAGAGAAGATTTGGATAAAGAACAAGCATTACTTTTCATCAAGATTGAAATAGCAAGATTCAAATTGAGACTAGGAGAAAGTTTAGAATCTAGAGATCTTTTAGACAGCATTGATGAAGAATTAAGTAAATTAGATTCTGTTGAATTGAAACTTAACCAATCTTATTATTCAACAAATGCAGAATATTATAAATTAAAATCAGATTATAACAATTTTTACTATCAAAGTTTATTATTCTTGTCAACAGTTAAACTTGATGAATTAGAATTAATTGATCAACAAAAATTATCTTATGAATTGAGTATTGCTGCATTATTAGGGGATAAAATCTATAACTTTGGTGAATTATTGACCCATCCGATTTTAAAATCATTAAATGGTAATTCAAACCCATACGCATGGTTGGTTGATCTTTTAGAAGCTTTGAACTCAGGTAATATTGAAAGTTTTTCTAAACTATTAATTAACTTGAGTAAAGTTCCAATTTTACAAAATTCAGAATCATTCCTTAGACAAAAAATTTGTTTAATGACATTGATTGAATTAGTTTTCAGTCAAACTATAAGAATAATTTCATTTGAAGATGTTGCTACAGCCACTCTATTAAAGTCTGATGAAGTTGAACATTTGGTAATGAGAGCATTAAGTTTAGGTTTATTAAAAGGTTCAATTGATCAAATCAACCAATTGATTACAATTCATTGGGTCCAACCAAGAATCGTCAACCAAAAGCAAATCGAACAAATGAAGGATAAATTAGTTCAATGGGATAGTAATGTTTCTAAACTTGGAGAATTCATGGAAACAAATGGTAAGGATATTTGGATCCAATAGAATGATTGAAAAAAAGAAAATTAATGAATCAATACACACAAAATGTCTAGAATATTTTTTTACCTGTATATTATAACTTATCATAACAGTTAATAATAGGTAGCATTGATGTATTCTGCATATTTTGGATTCTTGTAAACTTCATCATGTTTCCCAAGATTCGCAATGTATGATCTATATTCTATTCCGTTCTCTTCCAATTTTGATAAAAACCATTTAGTTTGTTTCAACGATAATAGTTCATCTTCATATGATTGAATCACATGGACTTTAATATCTTTCAATAATTTGGTATTGACTTCTTTAACAGTTGTATAGTCATGATGGGCCTCTTTGATAAATCCTTCATAATCTGGATATTCACTAACCAATTCCTTCAAATCAAAAATCCCATCAGATAAGTAAACACTCTCCACGACATCGGTATTCCCATTCTTTGATATCCATTCTTCTAAGAATTGCAAGATCAAGAGTGCTCCAACTGAATGACCAACCAATGAAATCTTCTTGATGGAGAACCGATTTATCAATGTTTCAACAGCCAATACAACGTCATTGACATGAGAAGGATATTTAAACTCTGGCGAGAGTCTATACTCTATGCTAGCAACCGGGATAGTAACATTAAGAAGTTTTGAAACTGTCGCTATGTCCTGAGATGTGTTGGTTGGATCTCTCCAGGCTCCTCCATGGATGTAGATCAACGTGGGAAGTTCGTAGTCTGGGTGTATAGGAAGAGGGGTGTTGATGATATCGACGTGCTGGTTCTGGTGTGAGCCATACTTGATTGATTCTGACTCCATTGTGCTCCAATGAAATAGCTCGAAAGATGGTCAAATACTTATCTGTTTCTTTTATTTGAGTGTATACTCGGGTATTTGAAAATTGACATTTTTCATTCTTCCGAAATGTAAACAAAAACAAACAACAAAAAAAAGAGACCAAGTACAAAACTCACAAAGTAAACACAGAAGTCTATCACTATGGCAAAAATAAAGCAACCAAATGAGTCAATAGCCAATGTTAAGGTCCTTGTGCGTGTTCGGCCTAGAGTTCAAAGGGAACTTGATCAAGATTCCCAGGTATTAGTGACGATGCCTGATAAAACTACGACTATCCTCACACCAACAGAATCATCAACGAAACAGAAAGAAGATAAAACTTTCCAATTTGATGAATCCTTATGGAGTTGTGACCCGTCTTCTTCAAATTTCAAATCACAATCAGATACGTATGACTCTATAGGGAAAGAAATCTTGGAACATACCATTAGTGGTTATAACACATGTATATTCACATATGGGCAAACAGGGAGTGGTAAAACGTATACGATGATGGGCGATTCAGTAGAAGGAGACCAAGGCCTGGGAATCATACCTAGGGTTTGTTTGGAGTTGTTTGAAAACATTGAAGGGTTTTCTAAATTGATAAAGACAAACATTAAGATTTCATATTTTGAAATTTATAACGAACAAGTTCATGATCTATTAGATGTTAATGATAATAAGAAACTTAGAGTTAGGGAAAATCCTAAGACTGGACCATATGTTGAACAATTGAGTGAATTTGAAGTTAATGATTATAAAGATATCTTGAAATTTATGAAATTGGGGAATTCAAAACGTACCACTGCAAGCACTGTTAAAAATGATCAATCTTCTAGATCACATGCAATATTCACAATCAATGTCAGAGTTACTGAATTCAATGATAATTTGGAATTGATACAAGAAAGAAATTCAAGTTTGAAATTAGTTGATTTGGCAGGTTCCGAAAGAAGCACCGGATCCCAAGGCTTAAGATTGAAAGAAGGTAATAATATTAACAAGAGTTTAACTACTTTGGGAAGAGTGATATCGTCATTAGGAGGGAAAGATGGAACGAAACCACCATTTAGAGATTCTGTACTTACTTGGCTTTTGAAAGAAAGTTTGAGTGGGAATTGTAAAACGGTGATGATTGGATGTATATCACCTTGTGATTATGAAGAAACACTTTCAACGTTAAGATATGCAACTTTGGTCAAAAAGGTTGAATTGAAAGCAGTGAAGAATATTGATGAAATGAACAATGGAGCCAATGAAGAAAAACTGAAAGAAATGCAATCTGAGATCAAAGAGTTGAATCAAAAATTATTAGATTTGAAAGAAAACGATGAACTTGTTAATAAGATTAACAATATTAATAAGTTTTATCATGATAGATTATTGGACGAGAAGAATAAGTCATCGATAATGCTTGTTGATTTGAAAACTAGTGAGGATGAAAACATAAGTTTGAAGAAGAATCTAAATTTATTAATCAACGATATAAAGTTTGATAAATGGACCCTTGAACGTCTAAAAGATATAAAATCAAGACACGAGACGCTTCAAAGGACAGTTGTCTCTTCACACGATGAGTTTTCCAAAGAACTTGCACTCTTTGCCCCATCATGATTTTTAATGATTTTTTTGGTTTTTGCATGTTATGTTTTTGTTTAGATCAAGCTGTTTTGAATACAAGAACAGCAAAGACACCAATGTAGAAGTACAAGAACCCACCAGCCTCGTGGGTGACGTAGCTGCCGAAGTTCTTTCCGACAATCACGTGCCACGTGTGGCCGAGTTCTTTGTCGAGTTCCTTCTTGATGTAACCAGCAATGTCTTTCTCCACTGATTCCTGTTCGAAGCCTCTGGTGGTGATGGCGAAGACGGTGGCCTGGTCCTCCTCGGACATGTTTTGTGCTTTGATGACAGCTGGTGGGGGTGTTAATATGACTCATGAGAGATCTGACTAAGAGAAGAGTTGCACTACTCACGTTTGGACATTGTTCCTTTTGTTGTGATGTGATGTTTTGATGGGAGAAGTTTACAATTTTTGGCAATATACAACAACTAATAATAAGGGCAATGGACGAGGACAACAACCCGTTTGCCGGCAGCACGCACCTCTTTGCTGGCGGCCTGGGCGGCTTCGACGATCTCCAGGGGGGATTCCACCAGGACGCCTTTGCAGCGCTGCCCGTGGCTCCAGTGGGAGAAGAAGAAGAGCAAGAGTCTGATGAGAGCCTACACGCAGTTCACGAGGAATACGAAGAGCACGCTGAGAAGCCAATCCATATCACTGAAAGCGCCATTTCAAACGGAACAGTGCTCTACACAATTGTGTTTGGCGAGGGCTCAGTGCACCGGCGCTACTCAGAGTTCGCCTCCCTCCGCCTAGCGTTGGGCAGGCTTCTGCCTACAGTCGTGGTGCCGCCCTTACCACACAAGCACACGCTGGCCGAGTACTTGCTGAACCCTTTCAATGCAAAGACAGACCCTCACATAATCAGCTCCAGAAAGAGACTGTTGACCAGTTTCTTACAGCGGTGCCTCTCCATCCCGGAGATTGCCAACAATCCAGCATGGGAACAGTTCCTCGACCCAAGAATGAGTTGGTCAGAGGCATTGCACTCCCCACCAATTTCTCTCTTGCCAGCCTCTAATCTTTTGGCACCTGTTTTAAACCCTACAAAACCTTCACCATTGCATCTACTATTGCCAATTCCACAAACTTATCATGCATCTGGTTCACATATCGATAATACGTTCCATGACTATCAGCAACAGTTAACCAATTATAAAGCTACTGTTTCCGGGTTGGGAAATATCGTTAAGAAGACTAATCGTCATTTTGGAGGGATGGTTAGAGATTTGGGTCAATTAGGTGCTCTGTATAATGCATTCAGTTTAGAGAATGATAATAATGAATCTGTTTCATTGGCGATTGAGAAAACAGGACAGGCTATTGACGTTAATTATTTGAATTCAGAAGCATTGGCATTCAAACTATTAGTTGAATTGAAAGAACCAATTGCAGAGATTAAAGAGAATTGTAAAACTGCAATTGAAAAAGTTTTGGTTTTTCATAAGTTGAAAACTTTACAATTACATATTGTTCAATCAACTATCAAGATAAGAGAAGACAGAATTAAAGCATTGAAGAATTTACAATATCAATCAGATCGATTAGAAGAAGTTTTGAGTAAAAGTAATGCAAATGTTCATTCAGATAGTATTAATTCCACAGTTAATAATTTACAAAAAGGTCAATCAATGTCTAAAGTTTCATCACCATGGCTCAAATTATTTCATTCAGGAAACACAAAGACTAATGATATTTCTAAATTGAATGCAATTCAAAGAACAGAAGAGATAAATAAATTAGAAACAGAATTAGTGAAATTAAACGATTGTTTAAGAATTGTTCAAAAAGATATTGAACAGATTAATAAAGCAGTTGAAACTAATATTGAAGAATTATTTGCATTTTTTGCACAAAAATGGGATCAATTAATCAAACACTACATCAATAGTTTGATGATTTATTTAAAAGAAAATTTAAAAGCTTGGGAAGAAGCTAAATCAGTAATTAATGACATATAATGAATAATAAGATAAGGAATGGATTTCATGTATTGTAATATTCATCTAATCTTCATCTTAATCGTCTTCTTCATCGTTGAATTCTACCAAGACACTTCCATTTGGCCATAATTGAGATACATCTTTAACTAATTTTTCTGAATCAACAGGGACAACGTATCTTGGAAATGGTGATATAAGTTCAAATTTAAAATCGTATTTGAATGAACTATCAATGGTTTCTTTGACGTCTTTTGTTGAATTGATGAAATCATTCTCATTTTCTTCTGATAAAGATTTTAAATGGATCTTTAATTGAATCAATGAATATAATTGGGATAGTGTTTCTTTATTTGAGATTTTTTCAGTTATTGATTCACCATTTGGGATTTTAACCCTTATGGTTGTAACTTCACTCTTTTCAAGTCCTTCAAAGTTTCTTGATTGATATTCATTGTAAGTATTGATCAAGAATAATTTTCTATTCAATTCTTCACGTTTTCTTTGATTTTCTAAATTTAACTTATCTTGTTTTTCCTTTTCTTGTTTTTCCTTTTTAATTTGATCTTTCTTTAAAGATTCATTGAATGCATCATCTTGTAATTTTTTAATCTGTCTTGAATAATTCAACTCATTCTGTTCAAATTTCCTTAATGTTAATTCAGGTTTAAATCTTTCAATTTCTCTAATCAATTTCGATTTGAATAAATTAACTGTCTTTATTGAAATTCTTGATAATATAGACATTGTTTTATTAGTTGATGATCCTGATCCAACATTCCCAATGAGATAAACAATAGGCAGACTTCTTATTTTTAAACTTTTTGCAATTTCCAAACTTTGTGGTTCATTAACTGATCCAATGTATGTCACCAAGTTATCCGAATTGATTTCTCCATTTATATATTCAACAATTGAATCATTGTTTAAGATTTTTTTCAAAAAATTCGTACTAGTCAATTCATCTTCATGTTTAATCAATATCAATAACAAGAGTTTATTCTCATCTGTGCAATGTTGTAACGTTTTGTTGAAATCCAATTCTGTTGTATTCAAACTAAATGAATCTTGAACTTTAGCTTTGAAATAAGATTGAATATCAAATTCTGCCACTGTTGCTTCAAGTGGCAATAAATTGGGTAATGTAGGGAAGAAATATTCAAACAAACTTCCTATTCTAAACAGTAAAAATGTGATTGTCTTGGGTATGATCAACAAAAGGAACACAATTGGATTATTTAAGAATGAATTAAAGATATTCCCAGTGTTTAAATTAGTTTCTTGACGTGATTTAATCAATCCAGGTTCTGATTTCCATTTCGTTGTGATTGGTAAAACTTTAACACTGGATGGAATTATCCCTATTTGATTAAAACTTTGAAGACTTTCCAATGGTCTATCATCAATCAACTGTGGAGGTATCTCGAATTGGAAATTATTATCCGTGATCCCATCCCTTGGATTTAGGGTTAATGGATCCGGAGTGGGAGGGAGTGTAGGTATCTGTTCATTCTCGAGCTCACCATCGAAATACTTTGATATGGAAACTTCCAAGTTCCAATAGTTGTTTTTGAGAAGTGTCACTACTTTATCGTAATCTTCATCCTTGAACGATGTGATGATTTGGAATTGATCCAGTTTTTCTTGATCTGCCGGTGATATGTGTTCTGACATTGTCCAAGTGTGTTTGTAGTGAGCTGTGTGAGTTGTTAATGGGTTATGGATTCGTTTTGGGTTTGGCAATTGTTGTAATTGATTAAAGAATTGAAGTTTTCAAATTTCTAGAAATTCTCTCAGTAATTTGTTCATTTTTCTGTTGAGAACAATCGACTTTTTATTAGAAAAGAGAATTGTACTAAAAATTGAACAACATGATTGAATATTTAACCAATTGGCGATTGACAATAATTTCATGATGACTATTCATATTACTATAGCTATATAAATTTAAATCCCATAGTTAACTACAAAAAAAGACACGATGTAATTATAAAGATTCGTTTTAACAATACCCACAGTGACAAACAAATGGCCAATCTTCCTTGCTTTCGTAGTTTGAGAAGTAATTGATTGTGAGTTCATCTCCAGCATTGATTTCAGTGTTAGTGAATATGCCCAACCTATATTCTCCTCCCACTATCCATCTTTGTAAGGTACAGTTGGGTTTGCATGAATGGTTAAAAAACCTGCTCTTGTCTCCATAAACACTAGCATCAATATAAACTCCTTCAACTATCTCCAAGACATAAAGCGATTCCTCGTCTTGGTATTCGATTCTTCTTTCTTCAAACTCTTCTCTGTCTATAACTTCTCCCAAGTATTCCATTAAAAACGTATCTTTCTCAATCGAAACCTGAGATAGCAGGCCATAACCAGCATGTTTGGTTTTCAGTGTTTTGAGTTGATCTGCAATGGTACTCCATTGTTGGAATCTCGTGTTCTGGCAAAAGACTCCGCAGGGGTTAGAGTTTTGAGGATCTAAATCCAGTACACACTCTGTATTTACTGCACGTAGTTCACAACCATTTCCACAAGCCTGGTTCTTTCCAGATCTATAGTCAGGTTTGCAGTTGCAAGGACCATCGTGGAGTTCAGAAGGTGGAACAAGTGTTAGATGTCTCTTATGAGTGTGAATCAGGGATTCGATTTCATAATATGGCGACGATAACACGAACATGAGTCTTGTCTTTGTTTTTGTATGCTCATGTGTAATCAATTTTTCTATAAACTTTTACATCGGTATTATGGTGGATGATATCATTACTATGTAAGAAGAGAATTCTTGTGTTCCGGGACATGAGGTGAAGTTCCTTGACTCTAGTACTGCCTCATTTCTGTTGTAGAACCTAGCTTATAACTAGAGCTATAAGATATAATTATAAATATTAATATTAATATTCATGAATTATTTACAGATTTATCGCTTCGAGTTTACGAATTTAATTTATAAATTTCGTTAAATTGGTGAAATAAATTTATTCATGATGATTGATGGACGTCGATCATCAAATTAATTAATTATAGATAATTATAATTAATAATATATCAATATAATTTATATTAACAGGAGCCGTAGTACCTATCATCAAACAATTCTACTCTCCATCTCTCTTCATCTCTTCATTTCATATGTCCTTTGATTCAATTCCATCTACTACTAAGCAGAAATTTTATGAAGAGCAAGCAATTCCGACCTAGGACACCCTCGGGTAGTGCCTCCAGAAAATGTGTGAAAAATGTGACACAAACTTTATCAACACTCTTCCTCCTCAATACCAATCAAAAGCTTTTCGGAAAATGAATGGTCCTGCTGATAACCTCACTACACGAGCAAGAAGCTTTATATCCAGACACAAATCACATCAGTTTCCCATTGCATTACAACAGGAAGTTTATGGTGCTCCCATTGAACAGATAGAAGATGAGAACGTTCTAGCTGATCCAATCACAGTACCCAATGGCACAGGAATAGCAGATGACACCATAACTAGTCATCTTTCCAGATCGATCGAAAGTTTTACCTTAACCGTCACTGAAGAGATGTCCGACAATGAACTAGATGAAGCTGTTGAAGTATTTTTGAGCAGGCTAGAAGAAAAATTACAGAATGAGAACATTCCAGTTGATCAAGTAAACCAATGTGAAACATTAATGAATCTAGTGGGTGTTACACCTTTCACTCTAGCAAATGGGCTAGCTAATTTTGTTAATAGCTCAGAAGCATTAAGATCATTCGATTTTGGAATGTTTGAATTGAACCCTTTGATGGCTTTATCAAGTTTAGTATTCTATCCTGATTTGGAAGTTCTCAGAACCCTTGGTACAACTCCTAACAGTGTTGACTTTAGTATTGCTCACCCTGATTCTGTTCTTTACACTTACGATGATCACTTTGAACCATCAATTTTGGTAATGGTTGGAATGGAAAAGGGTGAATTGCTCGATGTATTAAAAACTTCTCAAACTATTGGTTCAGTTACATCATTAAATGGTGAAATTCATACACCTGATGGTTTACCAGGAAATTATTCACATGATGGACATAGCTTATTTCGTCAGTTGGTCACAGATTTGGTTGGTGCCAAACAACAACAGGCCATTTTGTATGATTACAAAGATGCTATTATGATTCAGTTTGATTTTGGACATGAAATTGAAGAAGATGAGAATGGAGTCTTGGAAATTCCTGTTAGGTTTAAGACTGTGCATGGCTGGAAGCTAAATGAGAAAAATTCAGTAATCAAACTTATGGTTTATTCAATTGTTCAAAATGCCTTCTATGAAACTGATAGTAATGGAATCAAAAAGTTCATCAATAGGTTGTATCCCGAATATAGTGATAGATCTGGAACTGAATCAAGTAAGTTATCTGGTGGAAGTTCCTCAGGTGGTAGCAACTCTTCTGCTGAGACAATGGTCGAAGTAGATCTTTCAACAAATATGAAACTCTTTGGAAAGATTACATACCCACAACAGGACTATAAGTTCCAGATGATTCAAAATTCAAGCTATTCAATTACAAAAGTTTTTCAGACCAACAATGAAGTTTTCAAACAAATTTTCAAGAAGAAAGTTAGTTTCCCAGAATTAGTTTTCAAAGTATACGATGAAAGCAGTCTAATTGAATTTTACAGGAATGAAGATTATAGAAAAGAGGGGATTCCATTCCAAAATTACAAAGAAGAAATGATTGGAAAATACAAAGATGAATTAAACTGTTTGAAAAAAATACATTTACACAGGAGTCAAGTTGCAGATTGTCCTATAAGATACCCATTACTACTTTTACATGGAGATGTGAAAGTTGTAATGAGAAATTTCCCTAAGATAAACTGGCTGTTCTTCGTTGATGGTCCGTACATAATCACAGAAATGGTTGATAAACAAAAAGAAGTTGAATTTTTGAATAGTAATGTCTTGAAAAATGCTTATCAGCAAGCTGAAACATTGTCAGAGCTTGGTATTTTCCACTTAGATTTGGCTGATAGAAATGTTCTTGTTGACAAGTTGGGATATGTGGTTATACTAGATTTCAATAAAGTCGAATTGTTTGATCCTTCGGATGTTGAAAAGAAATATTTATGTTCTAAAAGAATGAAATCATGTTTAAAAAGAATTATTGATAAACACACAATGAATATTGCTTCCAAACATAAAAATGAATTGAAATAAAGATGAACTTATGTTACTAATATATTAGATTGATATCATGTCAATTCTAATGAGACCCATGATGCTATTGATAATACATGTATTTCGATTTTTTTTTCTCTGCATCTTACTTTTTAAGATCTGTACGTTTAGTGTCTAGTTCTTGAAATCATTCCTAAGATATAATCAACCAGACATGGTCGCAAAATTCGAACTGAAATACTGACGAATTATTCGTCTATTCGTCGGTTTTTGACGAGTGATGAATATTGGTGTTTCTCTCATTTGATTACATAAGATCAAAGCTATACGCTATACGCTATATATCAATATACCAATAAATGCAAGGGAGAAGTCGGGTTTCTGGATTGATTAGCAAATATGACCATAATGTAGACAAGCTCTCCACTCAACACACTCCATTCGCCTCTAATCGTCATCTCGCTTACATTTCCATATTTTTAATTCCCCAAATTCTTATCCGAGTTTTCGAAAAGTGAAAAATTATTGATACACCAAACTCCACCAAATCATCTTCACGAGACCCATCAACACCAGAAAATTACATGTCTGCTGAGAAATCTGCGTCCCAGAAGATCTCCACACTCGGTGGCTTCATCGCTGGTGGGATCGCTGCCTGTGGTGCCGTCACTTTCACCAACCCAATAGAACTAGTCAAGACAAGAATGCAATTACAAGGTGAACTCGCCAAAGCAGGAACAGCTGAAGTCATTTACAAAAACCCATTACAAGCCTTGGTCAAAGTCGGTAAGACTGAAGGGATCAGAGGTTTACAAAAAGGTTTAGTGTGTGCTTATATTTACCAGATGGGTTTAAACGGATGCAGATTAGGACTTTATGAACCAAGTAGGAAAATTATAAATTCATTTGTTTATTCTGATAAGACTCCAGATGAAGCTGTCAAGATCCAAAGTGTCCCTGTGAACATTGCCTCTGGTACAATCTCAGGTATAGCTGGTGCCATTGTTGGATCTCCTTTATTCTTAGTCAAGACTAGAATGCAATCATATAGTGGAACTGTAACGGGTGCAGTTGGTGACCAAACCCATTATAAAGGTATGACTGATGGATTGATTCAAATTTTCAAAAATGAAGGTTTTAAAGGTTGGTTCAGAGGTGTTGACGCGGCTATAATAAGAACAGGTATGGGATCATCTGTTCAATTACCAATTTATTCATTCGTTAAACATTTTTTAATTAATGAAGGAATACTAAGTCCAGATAGTACTGCTACTCATTTAATATCTTCAGCTTTCGCAGGTATGGGTGTTGGTGTTGTTATGAATCCAGGTGATGTCGTGTTGACTAGATTATATAACCAGAAGGGATCTAATCATTATACTGGACCAATTGATTGTTTTATTAAGATTGTTAAATTAGAAGGTGTTGGTGCTTTATATAAAGGATTTTTTGCACAAATCTTAAGAATCGCTCCACATACAATCTTGACTTTAACTTTCATGGAACAAACAATGAAATTGGTAAGAAAAGTTGAAACTGATGTTCTTGGTTTTGAATAGATTTAAATGTATAGATTTTTTAACATTCTTTTAGATATAATCTTGTACGCACCGAATAACCTTTATATCAGCTCAAGATGCAGAGAGAAACTACAATACTAATCACTATTATTTTTGAAAGCTTTGTCCTATACCACAAGAAATATGACAATAATTATATAAACTGGAAAATGGCAATAAACATAAAAACATATTAACAAAAAAACAACAAAAAAGCAATTAAACCAAACGGAATGTTAAATAAACGTATCAAACTGTACTCTTTGTTGATGTGAATATATATAAGTAATAGTAATGATAATAATAAACATGATAAAAATTTCATAGCGTCGTAATAATAATAATAATAAAAAAATCAAATAACAAAAAATCTCTCTGTAATAAACTGCCAATATCCCTAACTTTCTTCAGTAATGCCATTATCAACAATTCCATCTGAAACTGGACCATTTTGTCCCTGTGTAACATCAGAATCATTGAGCAAATTACTAACGTCGATTAAAGCGCCATTCTGAGGAGTAGGAGCACCATCAACAACTGTATCTGGAGCACCACTGCTATTGGAAACAGTTCCATTTTCAGTAGAGCTTGTTGATGCAGAGACTGAATCAACACACCAATGTTTGTGATAACCCCATGCTTGTTCTTGACATTCTTTAGAACAATACTTGGCCCTCTTACAACGACGACATTTGGCAAATTGTCTTGGATATTGTTCCCATCTACCACATCCAAAATACGCACATTGTCTAACACCACCTCTTTTGTCATCTTTACGGCAAGAGTTTCTCATGACTATACCGGACCAATAACACAGACTATCAGGATTCATGACTTTGATTGTCAGTTTTTCAACAAGACGGAAAATATCAACATGATATTTGAAAGGATTCTTCTGTTTGATCATCTTGAGGTCTTCAGCCTCTCTAGTCAAACCATTGTTTTTAGATGTGAAATATGTCTCATATTTGTATCTCTCCATATGATTTTTTAAAGAAAGTTTAGATTCATTAATGGATCTGATATTATGGGAAGTTAACGATTTTTCATAATATGAATCAAGTTTTTGACAAACGTCAACATAATTCATTAGCGTAGACTCGCTGCAATGAAGGTTAGATGTGAGGGATGTGTCTAGTTTAACAATGGAATCTATTAAACCATTGTCAATGTTTTGATTGGTTTCTAAACCTTGGAAAATTGATACTTTAGAACGTCTTGTTGGAGTTATATTGTTAAAGCTACCTTGACATTTCAAGTTAGAGTTCACTCTATAAATACTTGATGGCAAAGTAGATGCATTGATGGAATCTTCATCCAAAATAGATGTTCCATAAATTGAGGAATTGCTTGAAGTTGATGAAGATTGAGTTTTGGAAAATTGAGGATCCATATTTTCATCCTCTTTAAGACTTTGTACAGTTGGGTCATCAACATGAATGTTTGTTGAACTCTGTTGTTTGTTGGAAAACGATTGAGTTAACGATTTCATTAATGGGGAGATTCCTGAAAGTTGAGTATTAGGAATTGAAGCTGGAAATTGTTGAGATGCTTGTTGCGAATTAGAAAATGATGTCGTAAATGATGATTGTGTAAGTTGTGGCTGAGTGGATGTTGGAGATGCTGGTACGTATCTTTGAGTATCAGAATGAAGCATGTCAAAGTCTTCATCAAGATCAGTTTCTTCCATTAGATCTGATTGGAAATCTTGGGAATAAAGGGACTGATGTATAGATTCGTCATCGTTTTTGCATTCATCCAGCGTGGTTCTCAAAGACATAGATTCCACTAAGTGTGTATCTTGGAATAAAGACTTAACATCAGAGTATTTTGAAGTAAACGCTAACAGTTGTAAGCACCATAAAATATCTTCTTCCTTTGGAAGAATCTTTCCATCCAAAAATGCTCTGGGGCAAATTATCGTTTCATTTATGGTTTGCATATTTTCTTTCACTAGCCACTCGTTAACTTCTAATAAGTCATCTTCGGCAGGTTTTGATCCAGTACTTTTAGGGCACACTAGACCTCCCAAATATTTGAACAAGGAACAATCACCAGACAGATAGTTACCGATATTGAAATAGGAGTAATCTTTCAAATCGTTTGGTTCCAACTCGTAAGATTGTGATGTAGTTGAAGGTTTTGAAGCTCTATATTTTTGCAACTTTTGAGCAATGATAGTTGTGAAGTTATCATTCAGATAATCATCAACTCTATTATCAAAATTATGAACAAACAGGAGGTAGTTATCCAGGATAGTGGAAACGATGTTCAGGATCCCTGACTCAAGGACTCTCTTTCTAATACGTTCGGTACCCCTTGTACCCATAAGCACCACGCACTGCAGGGTAAGTGTCCACTTCCAAGCGAGTAACGCGTTTGTTTTTTCGTTCTCAACGGGCTTATTACCAGACTGGGGGTTCTTCTCTTTGTGGCACTCATGCAGGATGGATACTAATCTCTCGAGACCACCGTCGTTTGCCAGTGTCTCCCGCACTTTGTCACTGGAGCCTGCAAGGAACGTGAGGTGGTTCATGGAATTGACCAGAGGCTGGTCCATCGTGCAGTCCAGCGCTCGCCTGTCATAGAGGTTTGTTGTGATAGATACGGCCGCCTTGTTGAGGGCAACGTTCTTGAAGTTGGACTCTCTCATTGTGGGGTCCGCAAACTGTGTAGGACTGTGAGAGGCGTTCTGGTGGTGGATGAAGGCGCAGGTCTGTGGTTGTAAACGCTGCGTGCTCTAATATTAGAAATTGTGCTATTGTTCCCTTTTGCCTCTTGAAAAACGGGAAATTTATTTCTCTTTTCTCAAGATCCGAAAAAACTAGAAAAAAAAAAAAAAAACTCAGCTGACTAAGTGCTTACAAATGGTTATGAAGTCATGGAACTCTGGGGCACTTTCTTAATTTCGAACAATTGGATAAACTTGGACGGATTTGTTTAGAGATCAACGCTTGCAAGATACACACTAATGCGTCTGATATATACTGCTGCTGCTCTCCTGGCGTCGCTAAGCGTTGCCGCTGCGAACAAGGACTACGTTGACCACAGGGACTCTCAGGTGTGTTACGGGATGTATGAGAAGGATTCCTGGGGCGGTGCCAGGTCACCAGTGATCCAGGCGGAATTGAAAGAGTACCACGGTGAGGGCAAACACAAAGAGAGTGAGCACAAAGATGATGACATTGACATCAGTTTGATTGTGTTCGAGTACAAGGATATTGATTTATTGGGGTCTCTTTTGTCAGATGGTAATAAGAAGTATATCTGTGATAAAGCTTCTGTTGAAAAAAAGATTTGTGATTCTGACCAATTGGGCCAATTCATCTTCAACAAGGACAATTTCGGCAAGAACTCATCTCAAGTGTTTAGAACATCTGTCAAATCAAAAGATGATTTAACAAAGTTGAGTTATCCTATTGTCACAACCGGTTACTACTGTGTTGCCTCCTATTCTCCAAATACCAAAGCCGACTACAGAATTGATATCAACTTTAGAAATTCTTTCGGTGAGATTGCAGCTGCTGAGTATCCAAAAATTCCACTGTATGCCATCTTGGCAATCATCTATGCAGTTGCTTTATCCTTTTATTGCTGGAATTTTTACAGACATAGACATGAGATTTTACCATTACAGAAAAATTTCTTATTCTTCTTCCTATTTTTAACAGTGGAGACTATCTTGACATTCACATATTATGATCTTGTTAATGCAAAAGGTGAAGCCAATCGTGGTGTCAAAGTTTATTTGGCATTCATCTCAATTTTAAACAGTTTTAAATTCACTTTTTCATTCTACCTGTTGTTGATCATTTCTCTAGGTTATGGTATCGTTCATCCAAAGTTGGATAAGAAAGTTCTATTAAGAGGTAAAATCTTTGCAGGTGTACACTTTGGTTTCACTTTAGCTTATGTTGTCATGGACTACTTGGCCAGTCCTGAAGATGAATTGAATGCATCTGGTTTAGTCGTCTTACCTGTCATTTTCTTAACAATGGGTTTCTATATCGCGATCTTGAAATCCTTATCAATAACAACTCAAAAGTTAGGTGAACAGAAACAAGTTGTTAAACTACAGATGTACAATTATTTGTTCAGAATCATCTTTTTCTCATTATTGGTCTTGTTGCTAGGTATTTTCGTTTCATCTTTCATATTTTTGGGTATGTCTACCGTTGAACTTATTGAACAAAGTTGGAAGACAAGATTCTTCTTTTTGGAATTCTGGCCATCCTTGGTCTACCTTCTGATTTTCACTTTGATTGCATTTATCTGGAGACCAACAGATACTTCCTACATGTTAGCTGCTTCATCTCAATTACCAACTGATCCAGAAAACGCTGCTGATTTTGAACTTGATGACATACAGTCTGTTGGAGATGAAGGATACGCAAACTTGGGTGACAATGATAGTCTTGACCTGAACGATCTTGACGACGACGAAGATAATAGAGTCGGTGGGTCAAACAATGTGGATTTAGATGATGATGATTTCCAAAATGAAACTCCAAAAGGCAAAAAGAAGGATTAAGCTAACATAAATTATATAAAAGTATAGCTTGTATACAAATTTTAACACAAAATACTATCAATATTTGATCAAACAATAGAAATTTGACGTATTATTGTTCCCGCTTTTACGTTTATTTAAGCGAAATAACCGGACCCTCGAAACTACTAGTGTTATTTTCAGGCCATAGTCATAACTATAAGGTTACGTATCGTACGGGTTGACAAAGGATGGAGCTGAAGCTGACTAGCAAGAACATATACTTCTTCTTTGATGAGACTCCTTGTTATGCCATTAGGCACACTCTGCTGAAAGACACGCCTTACAGAATTATCAAGTTGGAACGGAAAGACAAGATAGAGTACATTGTTAATGAAGAAACAGCAAGCCTTGACATACTCATAGCTGGGAAACTTATAGACTCAACAGATACAAGTAATATAGACCAAGTAAGATCATTTGTGAAAAACTGGAACGATTCATTGGAATACATAAGTTTGAATGATTACTTGCAACAGAAAAAGGATGAGTATTTGGACACTACAGAACTACAGAGTTTGAAACTCAAGTTCTTTACATGGAACCTGGCAGGCGTTGATATCAATGCTTTGGATGTTGATAGTTTGAGTGTACTTCAAGGCAATGATCTTTTGTTTTTGGCTTTTCAAGAGTTTATACCCTTGACTACATCAAGCTCTTTCAAATCCTCAAAATCAATAGACCTATCAATTGAGACGTTTCTTTCCAATTTGAAAGACGAGTATTCCATTGTCAAGATCAATAAACTCTTTGGTATGGTATCTGTGCTACTCGTGAAGAAAGATCTAGAGTTAAACATCAGTAATGTTGAGATTCATACAATGGGTACGGGATTTATGAATTATGGGAATAAAGGATCTATAATGACGAAAATAACATGGAATGACTATGTCTTATATTTTCTCAATTGTCATCTGTGTACAGGAGATACCCCACAAGCATTAACTAAGAGACGCAATGAACTTTATACTATCAATTCAAAATTTCAACTATCCGGGAAGTCTAATGGTTCAATAGTTATTGACAATGCAGAATTTTTCATTGATGAAGAGATAAATAAACTGGATAACTTTGAGATCAGTTCAGATGATGAGACAGAAACTTCAGCATTGGAGAACACAGACATATTATCCAAAAAACATGCTGAAACTCCAGAAACAACATTTAATACTATAAACAGCTCGTCGTTTGACTCTTTTCAAAATGAAGATCCAGATAAAAATATCATTTTCATTGGTGGTGATTTGAACTATAGAGTATCATTACCTAGAGACCAAGTGTTTCAACTCTTAGAGGAAAAGAACTCAAAATCTATTCTAGAATATGATTCTTTGAGAAAGGAAAGGATTGAGTCTGGGATTTTACAAGATTTCAAAGAAGGTGAAATCACTTTCTTACCAACTTATAAATTCAAAATTAACGATGAATCTGAAAACACTTATGACACTGAGAGAACACCTTCATTTACTGATAGAATTTTAAACTCGAATTCTAAACATGTCACAATCTCTAAATATGAATCAATTCCAGAATTTTCCATATCTGACCATAAACCTGTTTTCACTGACTATGAAGTAAAAATTCCAATGATTGACTATTCCAAGAGAAAAGAAAAGATTGAAGAATTTTACCAATATAGATCTAAAAAGGTCAATGATAAATCATTTAAAGACCATATTGTTATAGGAAATTTAGAGACTGTTAAGAATGTCCCAATTTTGAGCAAATCAACAATCAAGGTAAAATTGAAGAACATTTCTGAAACTAATGCCATTTATTATAATATCATTGATTCTGACAAAAACTTGATTATGAAACAGAAGACAGATATTGATGAAGAGATCCCTTTTGAAATAAAACCTTTGAAAGACATCATACCGCCAAATTCAGAGAAAATTCTAAGATTTACAACAACTTTATCCATTGGTTTGACTGAATATGAAAAAATAACAATATTGAGAATCAATGATACAAAAGATTTTTTCATCACTACTAAGTTTATAGCCAGAAAGAGTTACTTTGGTTCAACTTTGTTTGAAATTACAAAACAAAACAATGGTGGTATTCCAAAACCTTTGTACACTTTGATTGATTATTTGACAACCAATTTTTCAGAAAATTTGTTTTCTGGACTTCATGATGAGACGTTAGAAGGTGAACTAACAACACTCATTGATAATGATGAGGAGATTTCTGTTGATACCCCTCCACATATTGTTGCCAATATCTTGTTACTACTTTTGAAAAACATAGATGGTGGTATAGTATCAAGTGACTTATCAACCTATTTATTTGATAACAAACAAGATCTCGAGATGGAAGATTTACTTGAACAACTTCCCCCTTTGAATGTCAATATATTGATATATCTCACAAGTTTCTTGACCTCATGTCATGACAAGGGTATTCCTCTTGATATATTGCTTTCCAAGTTTCAAGATCTACTGATAGACGTTCCTAAATCCAGAAGAAGAGATTTCTTATCAAGCAAATTGAACTACGAAAAGCTGAGAAATAATTTATTGGTGAAACTGATCAAGTTTCAGTAAGGTATCATGCTATTATACTATCAACAAAAGGTTTATAATTCAAGGCTCGACAACAATTTCTAGTAGTCTATCGCAATTCAACGATTCACCTGTAGTCAAGTCAATTAATTTAACTCCTTGTAAGTTGAAAACTCCAACTTCTAAAGCAATCAACTCAATTTCGTTTTGAACCGCGTTTAATCCATCTTTTGTATTCTTTGACTTCAACTTGAATTGTATCTCATTCACCAAAGCCAGTACACCTTGAGTCTTGAGTCTTAGACTGGTGTATGTCTCCAGGAGCGTTGCATTGGATTGAATGAGTGATTTTATCTTTGGAAGATTAGGCTGGAATTCTTGGGCTGTCTGTATCGTATTAGAGTTGAAGATCATCAATAAGTTTCTGTCATTGAACGCTTGATTGGAAATAAACACTTTTAGTTTGAATGGTTGTCCAACTTTGACAATCTTGTTTCCAATATATTTGATGGTTAGAGAACCAAATGGGGTAGCACTGCTCGTAAGTGCTGGAGTTCCTGATAATGATACTTTTGATGACTGAAGTGATACTTTTGTCAGGTCAATATTCGTAGATAGTTTTGTCAAAATATTGTTAGTGGAGTTGATTCTATAATTGAGCTCGATCAAAGTTTGTGAGTTCTTGATCAATTGCTGGTTTTCTTGTGTCAGTTGGAATGAATATGTGTAGGAACCATTCTTTGAAATATGTATAGGGAATGTGTTCTGGAATAAAGGTTTGAATAATGGATTATTCACAAACTTGACACCCACAAGCTCAATTTCTAACTCATGGCTTTTAGCTTTTGAGCTATGTTCTATCTCTAGAGTGGTTATAATGGAGAGATTTTTGAGTCTGATGTTCTTTATTCTGATGTTTAAGGTCCTCACAATAGGCAGCTCTAAGGAATTGGAAACTTCAAGATGTACCGCTTCCTCCAACTTAGCGGAATGCTGTTTGGTGATCAAGTTGTCAAGCAGTACAACTTTGTGCTTAGGAGACGATGTGACAGAGAAATTGAGCCCGTCTAAGATATTTGGAACGTTCGCAGGTTCAAAAGAGGATAGTGATGCCTCTTCTTTCTTCTCCTCTCGACTTTCTTGTATAGCCTTCAATGTACACTTGACATCTATTCTTAACAAAGGCTTCCCTAGTTTTATCTTTGGGAAGAGCGTGAACACGTCAAAAGTGTACACAATCTTCTCCTTGTCTTCATGTAATACAGCAGTCAAATCAAGACGTTTGAGTCCGACCTTCTCATTCGGATTGAGTCTGTCTATCAATGTGATGTCTATGCTAGCTTGATCCACAACCTGACTGGCTGATTTCGAGACCACAACGTAGCCCACAAGGAATTCGTCAAAATAAACCAGCTCCCGGCTATCAGCAGCATCCCATGACCCGTTCTGCCCGGGTACTACCACCTGCACACTCATCTGATTCTTCAGTTGTTGGTGAATTGAACTCAAACTCATCTCATTATGAAATCGAGATCAGATGATGTGGTGTATGGATTAATTGATAAATCAAAAATAGTACTGAGGGAAAAGTAGTAAGATTTACATACAAGCAAACAGGCACACTGGAAGAAGAGAGAGGTTTTCTTGACCTGTGAACCGCTGGCCGACTAAATCCAATGTCACAATTCAGCAACGAACACTTGGCTGACCAGACACTGCCCCAGATCGACCTGGATCTGGCAGTCGATCCAAAACCGCAAATACACCACCCACAACATCAACAAACACAGGATATAAATGATGAGTTCCATGCACCATCACCCCAGTCATTGCCATACAGATCCATAGTCATAGATCCTGAAGACCCTCCGCCTAGACAGTCTATCAGAGAGAATGAATACCAACTGCCTGCTTTGCCAGAGACACAACAACCAGTAGGGCAACAACAACCTGCATCACAAGCTGAATCAATCCCCCAAGATTACATTACTAAGGATTCATACCCTGAACCTTTGGTCACTGAAGAACACGAACAATCGCTCAATCAGCTCCAGGACAATGGCTCAACCATCAATATCGAACAAACAACATTCTCTAAACGACTAACGACAACAAATGCTGCTGTGTATGATGAGATCAACTCTATAAGGAAAAAATTGGCGACTGAATCCAAAACATCAACAGAGTACACTCTACATATCTTATTCACCCAATTTGTTAGACACGCTGAGCGTAAACTGAATCTTTGTTTGACATACCCTCTTAACACAGAACCTCCAATTGTTGAACTTTTGGCAGAGGGCGTTGATCCAGAATTTGACAAGATTATTGCATCCCTTGGTTATATTTCCAGAAATAACCCAAAACCAGTGATTGATTCAGTTATGTTCTGGAGAAAATCAAAATCTGAAGTTGCTTCTATGGCAGCAGATGCAGCTGAACACGCTATAAATGCTGTAAAGCAACACAAAGAATCATCAGGTTTTCAAAAGCAACATACACACTCCTCATCATCTGTCAGTCGGTTCTCACACAGAAGAAACAATTCATCAAAAACTACACTCAATCAAATAGACACCAAACTTTCACATCTGGAGTCACAGGTTCAATCTTCAAGAGAAACAGCCATTCAAGGTGAAAGAAAATCAATCATTAGTATTTACATTCTGTGCCGTGTCTTGATTGAGGTTGTTAAACAAGTCAATTTTGATGTCACTGGTGATGACTTAGGAGATAAACTAGAAGATATCATCTTTTCTCAACTTAGAAGTACTGATCCTATACTAATTTCTTCTAGTATCATTAGATCTGCAAACTGGAACTTTTTCGCAGAACTGCTTGGTTATATGTCTGATAGAAGATTTTTGAGCGTTAGTGATAGATTTATTGCAGATCTTGAGAAAATTCCAGCTGTTGCACAAAAGGAGATAGAACCTTCGATTCATTTGTTGATTCATGGTATGAGATACTTGAAGCTTAAAAATTATCCATTGGAAGATTTCGAAGAAAGTGCAGATTTTTTGCAGTCTATTGCCAAATTTTTCAAATTAACTAAGTCACATTCCATCAAACTTGCATATTCACAGGTGCTAACGTACATATTATTGCCATTGGCAGATACATTAACGGCAGAAGTGAATCATCCTACATGGTCAGATGCAGTCACCACAATTTTCAATAGCATTGATAAATCTGATAGTAACCAAAAATCATGGTTGACGAACTTCACACTTTCTGCTGCAGTTTTATGTGTCGCACCTAATGAATTGTTCTTGAATAATTGGTACACATTGCTTGATACAGGATTGAAGAACTTGAAGGGCAAAAATGTCAGTTCAAATGAGAAAGTTACAATCACCACTTCTATTGCCAGACTTGTATGGGTTTACATGTTCAGATGCACAGAAACTCTAAACAACACAACAAGAAAGATAGAAGGTATCATGAAATCCTTAATTTTGAACAAGTCAAAACAATCTTGGATGTCAACCGATGCTGGTATCATCTTGCCAATGGTTCAAATTTTCAGATCATTAGGTTACACTGGGTATAATCAAACGGTTGAAAACTATGTGATCCCACTAATGAAACAAGGGTTTAATGGATCTTCGTTAGAAGGGGTTCAACATGAAAAGGTAACATTGGCTGTTAAGGCGTATGTGGCAATGTTGTCAGATACAGAGAGACCAGCCTTTCCAGAAAATGCTGATATTATTGGTGTTCCTGATATCAACATTGATTTTAAATCTGCTAATCATGACGAAATTGCAAGATATGCCAACAATCTTCTTATTCTATTAGATGCAACGGTTGGACCTCACACTAATAGCAGTGAATCATCTACCCCAACTCTTCCATTTTATTACGGTTCTAAGTCACCATTCAGTGGTTTCAAGTTCGGTTCTGATATTGCTGGTCAAACAACGAAGAATCTTAACGTTGAACTACTTGCTGTCTTGATAGAATCTATTCCATGGTTATCAGTGGGACCACCAAGAAAATTTGTTGAACTGTTATCGAGAAACTCACTACATCATGACTTCCGTGTTTCAAACGCTGCATCCCGTTCCTTAAAAATATTAGTATCTAAGCAAAACTCATCAGGTATCATAACTACTTTTGGCAACTATGCATTTAATTTTACCGAGCGTTCTGGTAATGCTCAGAACTACATTGTTTCGAAACAGTTGTTAAGATTATACGTTGATTTACTTGAGACTTGGTTGAAATCCATCAACGATAGAAAATCAAAAGTTGAAAAAGATGACTTTATAACTCCAGCAAAGGGGAAATCATCAGGGCCTGTCACTGACACAGCAGAGAAAGAAATTGATTTTATTGATGATATTCAACTCAAAAATACAATCACAGTAATTGAAGAAGTTGAAGGTCATGGTTTATTCTTCTTATCATCACATGATTTCGAAATCAGAAGAATGGCTATCTCAATTTTGAAGATAACTGAAAGCTTTGATGAAGTTTTGTATGAACAGACTTCAATGGCAAAACCAATGTTCAAGCATACACGTTCTAACTCTAAATATGCTGCTGATATTGGAACAAGAGTCATTTTCATACTGCAGTCTGTTGATTTCTTTAAATTGATCAATTCCCATAAATCTACTTTAAGTGTCCCAGAAAGATCTAGACTTTCCAAATTGAAATCCAGAAGACATGTTTTGTTAAAACTTGCTGAATCAGACTATGGAATTGATTCTGCCCTATGGTTTAGGGTCTTCCCAAAGTTATTGAGTACAATTTTTGAGAAATGTCCAATAACAATGGCAATTTGTCGGTCTATTGTTTGTTCGAGATTAGTTCAAATTCATGAACTGATCTTAGAAATTGCTGATTCTCCTAGATCCACCCAAAAACTTGGAACCGGACCTCCAGAAATCCTAGTTGAGCAATGGAAATTGTATTTGATTGTTGCTTGTACATCATTAACATCTACTAGTGAACAAAGACTGCACATTCCAGACAACCTCAGCAATGGCAAGAAAAAGAATCAACAGTTGTTGACGATTCAGCACAGTACCATCACTAGTGCCAAAAGTGTGTTCAAGTTGACATTGAATTTATTGAGTGGATCTAATCAAGTTGTCAGGGATGCTATAATTACTGGATTAAGTTGCATGAATATTAACATATTCAAAACGTTCATTGAAGTCGTTGAACCTGTTTTTGCTAGCTGGGAGAAAGAATTAAGCTCAAACTTCTCATTAAAGGATTCTCGCATGAGAATTGAAGTTACACGCATTTTGAACATTGTTTCCAAGTTTTTGGTAGAAGAGCCTATCACCAATGATGACTGGATTGTTTCTAGATTGGTTAACTTTGTTAAGATCATCAAGTCATTTTTGTCCAGATCAGAAGTGCAACACAGTTTTGAGTTTCAGAAGCTTCGTCGCTATTTCTGTGGTTTGTTGGAGAATGTCTATTATGGGTTATTGAAAAGAGATGATGGAGGTGTATGGTTCCCATTTGAAGCAAGAGTTTCTTCATTCACATTTTTGGAGGAATGGTGTGGATATGGGAAATCATCCATAATTGCCAAACAAAGATATGCTCAAATGGCAAAACATACAACCAATGCTCAAGAATTAACTGCATTGAATTCCGCAATTGAATTTGAAAAACAGATTCTCTCAATTTCAGCAACAAAAGCTATGGTGGCTTTACTGAATGGTAAAATTCAAGAACTCAGAGGTCAGACTTTACTCAAATTTGATCTTCCTGGTTTACTGTCTTGGATTGATCTTCTTTTTGCATCACCAAATGAACGTATCCAAGCACTATCTAAGAAAGCACTGAAAAGCATATTCGAATATAACAAGACTGATCAAGAACTTTTCACAGAAGTTTTCAAGAAATGTATTTTTGACCAGAAAACTAGTGTTATTGAGAAGTATTTTGTTGTTCTCGTGGATGCATTAATTGAATCTGAAGAACCATTTCCTTTGGAAAAACATCAAGTGTTGTTATTTGCTTTATATGGTATTGGCTTCAATAGTTATGAGATCAGAGCACCTGCAATTAATTTACTTGTTCATGCCGGTAACAAACTGTTTGGTCAAAATTATGTTTCCAGTTTTGCAGAAAGGGTCAAGAATAAGAATAAGACTATTTATAAGAGGGCACTTTTAGATGTTTCTACTTATTTTGCATCAAATTATCCTGATGAAAATGTTAGACTGATTTCAGAACTCACTAAATATTTCCATATTGTTAGTTTTGAATCAAGAAGAGATCTATTAACCATATTATTGCCTTGGTTACAAACGGTTGAATTGAATGTTAACGATGAAAGTGAAGACTGGATTGATAACAACTCATATATGGTGTTAAGTAACTTGTTTGAAATCACAATTAAATTCTCAGATGCTATTCCTAATGAAATTGAAGCTTTATGGATCTCTCTAGGTAATGGAAATAATTTCAAAAATGTTGATGCAATCCTCAAATTTGCTATTCAGACCAGTCTTGTCAAGAGAAGTCCATTGTTTGTTGAATTTGCTAGCAAAGTTCTTGTGTATGTTTCCACGTCAAATCTCACCTTGGTTGAAACATTGATTCCATTTATTGATCATAAGAATATGGTTCCTCCAAAGCCAAAATCACTGCTCACACCTGATAATGACTCGAACCTGCCTTATGTTGCTGATATTTGGAAAGTTCTGGACTACCCTGGTAAAGATGCAGTGTTCTCTTTGGGCCATCTAGCAATGATTTTCTTATCTGATCTAATCGTGATTCCAAAAGAATCTTTGACATCCAAAGTTCCATTGTTGCTTCATGTTTCATTCGCACTATTGGATCATTACTTACCTGTTGTTCAAGAGTCAGCTTGTAAGATCATATTGTACCTGTTGAGTTCCATTCTTACACATCCTAAATTAGAATCGACGAAGGAAATGATCAGAAACAATCAAAAATTGTTATGGGTATATGATGATTTGAACAATGACAAAAATGGGGCTAGATCTCCAAAAGACATGGATTTATTAGTTAGAAATATGGTTGAGATTTTTAGTGCAACACATCCTAATATTCAAGAGGAATGGGCTAGAGTCGCATTGTCTTGGTCCACTAACTGTGCTGTGAGGCATATTGCATGCCGTTCTTTCCAAGTTTTCCGTTCTTTACTATCTTTCTTAGATCAATCCATGTTGAGAGATATGCTGCACAGATTATCCAATACCATTTCAGATGAAACTTCAGATATTCAAGGCTTTGCTATGCAAATTTTGATGACTTTAAATGCAATTACATCAGAATTGGATGCAGGTAGCTTGATTAGTTTCCCTCAACTGTTTTGGGCCACTGTTGCTTCTCTCAATACCATTAATGAGTATGAATATATTGAGCTGTTGTCGGTCTTATCTAAATTCTTATCAAAGATTGACCTGGACTCTGAGGATACAGTTTCTTGTCTAGCAGCCACTTTCCCATCCAACTGGGAAGGTAAATTTGAAGGTCTTCAGCAGATTATCATGATTGGTTTAAGATCATCTAATGCATGGGATGCTTGTTTGCAATTACTGGATCGTTTGAATAAATTGAAGAATAGTGACATTGTTGCTGGTTCTTCAAGATTGTTATTTGCATTGTTGAGTAATATTCCTAGATACTTACATGCTTTAGAACTTGGTGATATTACTCCAGAGATTGAAGAGTCAGCGGAGACATTAAGTGCAATGGCTCAGACTGAAGGTTATTCCAACTTATCTAGAATCATTGACTCTTTTGCAAAGAGCAGATTCAGAACCAAATATGATTTCTTAGGTCAAACGATCAATTTCTTATCTGAAAACTTTTTAGACGAATATAGTGGACAGACTTTGATATTTTTCTTGGGATTATTGTCAAACAAAATTGATTGGGTCAAAGATGAAACTATGAATGTTCTGAAGTTGTTATTTTCGAAAATTGATTTAGATGAACCCCAATTCCAAGGCTGTGGTGCTGATTTGATTTCACCTCTATTACGTCTTTTGTTAACACCATATGCTCAAAGAGCATTGGAAGTATTGGATGAAACCAATAGCATTTCAGGAAGCAAACTGGATAAAGATATTTTAAGAATGTCTTTAGGTAATACCAAGGTTAAAAAGGATTATGAGAGAACAGCCACGTTGTTTGGTATCCCAGAAGATAGTGGATGGTCCATTGCAATGCCTGTGATTACAGCAGCAACAACAAGAAATAACGTTCATGCTGTGTTTGCAACTTGTGCGTTGTTGGTCGAGTCTGAAGAACCACATGAAGAGCAAGAACAAATCAAGTTCCATCTCGATGAATACCCATACAGTGAGCAAAACTATCACAATCATACCAATAGCAATCAATTAGATTCTATATCCGTGGTTGAAGAAAATGATGGTTCATTGAGTAATATGTGGGCTGAACTTGATAATTTAGATTCATTCTTCACCAAAGATGCAGAAAACTCATCCCAATTTTCAGGAATAATAAGTAACAATATTGGAAGTCATTTTAGATCTACATCAGTTGATACCAGATACAGCAACACAGATAATCTAAACCCATATGAATCAGCTCCTCAAATTTACGATAAGAAGGTTTCTGTGATATTGAATAGAAGTTTGGCAAGAACTCATTCTAATACATCATTTAGAACCTCTTTAGCTGACTCATTTGGCAGAAGACAAAACATCCAATGAAAAGCAGTTAAAGCACAAAGAACATAGACATTTTACTGTATATTTATAAGAAGATTCAATTCTCATTTTAATGTTTTAACTACTGGAGTAGAATTAATAAATTCCTGAAGTAAATAATTATGTACACTAGATCTATTTATATGGGATTAACCTGATTTTGGCAATGCATTGACCATTTTACCAGAGTTATCAAAAGTGAATTTACGATCTTTCTTATTATCACGTAATGTGGTACCATAACGGAAACCAACTTCACCAACTTTAGCTTTGGTAAATTGGAAAACAAATCTATCATCTTTGTTTGTTTTAGCTTTGAAAACTTCTCTTTCTTTCTTGTTAGATTTTTTGTCATAGACATGATGATCACCTGAACCTAATTTTTCTAGAGTTTCAGCAGCTGGTTCTAAGTCAAACACTTTAGCAGCATCAATTGGACCGAATGGTTCGGACTCGGCAATAGTGACAAATCTTGAAGCTAATGTCTTAACAGGAACAGGAATTTCTGACAAGTTTTCACTGTGTGAATCTTTTTCAAAAACTGGGAACATTCTATACATAGTTTTAGCCATGGTTGAAAGTTCTTCAGTGATTAGGTTTTTCTTTTGGTATTGAAGTTCGATTTCTTTTAATTTGACAACAGCTTCTAATCTTGGAATTTTAATACCATATTCTATTGCGACTTGTTGAATTGGTGTTTTCTCTAGTACTATTTTCTGATAGATCTCATCTCTGTCTTTGCTAGAGAGAATGTAATTTGTTTGACAGAAATTATTGGTTGGGAATGGTTGTAGTATGTTATTGGAATTACTTCTTCCTTGGAATTGTGTAGAATTGGCACCTGATTGTAAAGGCTTACCAGTTTTGTAATCTATCAATGAATTACCTCTTTCAACATCTGGTCTTATATAGTTTGGGGTGTGGTTATCGGCTGGGTAGAAGTATTTGTTGTTTGGGTAGTCACCTTTGTAGTTCTTTTTACCAAGAAATGCCTCCATTTGGAATCTCAAACTGGTCTTATGGTCTTTTGGATGTGTTCTTCCCATTTTTGGAGCTGAATAAAAAGGATACGCTATTCTTCTTCTGGAGAAATGACGTACCTGCTGTTGAGCAGCAGTGTTTTGCACCAGCACATTGGCTGCCTGCGTGGCTGAGTGAAGCTGAACCATTTGGAAACTGCGATGATCTCTTCCAACACACTCTCAACTCGATTGATTTTTGGTCCAATTTTTTTTGTTCAGAGTGAAAAATCAAATTCGCGAAACTCTGTCACGTGATTTCAGAGCCGGGTGACCTTAATGATTGGGAAGCCCTGGTGCGATGAGCTAATGAATAGCTTCAATTATACAAGATTAAGACTACTTGGAGATGTTTTTGAAAATGGATACTATGGAGGATCAGGTACTGAACCCTCGGAGCGATTTTGAATTAATTTAGTAGCTGTCTCTATGATAAAAATCCACTTTTTCGTAGTTTTATTACGATATGGAGGCCTGTGATTGGTCCATTTTGTGCCAAAACGACAACGGGATTGATTTCGCCGTAACCGGCACAGCGAAAATTTGTCTTCGACTCATAAAAAAAGTTGATGTCTTGATACAAAATTTTTCACTATACGCCAAACACAGATCGCAACAATGGGTGTCCTTGCTAATGTTGCCTCGAGAAGGGCTTTCTCCTCTTCTGCATCCCAGTATGAGAAGGTGTTCAACAAATATTCAAAAATTATCACTCAACCAAAAGATCAAGGTGCTTCCCAAGCGATGTTGTACGCTACTGGTTTCAAAGCGGAAGATTTCAACAAAGGTCAAGTCGGTGTTGGTTCCGTTTGGTGGTCTGGTAACCCATGTAACATGCATTTGTTAGATTTCAACTTCAGATGTTCCGAGTCCGTTAACAAAGCTGGTTTGAAAGCCATGCAATTTAATTCAATTGGTGTTTCTGATGGTATTTCTATGGGTACTTTTGGTATGAGATACTCTTTACAATCAAGAGAAATCATTGCCGATTCTTTTGAAACTATCATGATGGCTCAACATTATGATGCTAACATCTCTATCCCATCATGTGACAAAAACATGCCAGGTGTTTTGATGGCCATGGGCAGACACAACAGACCATCTATTATGGTTTATGGTGGTTCTATCAACCCAGGTTCCCCAACTTGTGGTTCCCCAAAGATCCCAGAAAAGATTGATTTAGTCTCTGCATTCCAATCTTACGGTCAATATTTAGTCAATGAAATCACAGAAGAAGAAAGAAAAGATATTGTCGAACATGCTTGTCCAGGTCCAGGTTCCTGTGGTGGTATGTACACTGCCAACACCATGGCCTCAGCTGCCGAAGTCTTGGGTATCACATTACCAAACTCTTCTTCAGCAGTTGCTACTTCTCAAGAAAAATTGGATGAATGTGATAACATTGGTGAAGCCATTAAAATCATCATCGAAAAAGATATCAGACCAAGAGATATCATGACCAAAGAAGCTTTCAAGAATGCTATTACTTATATCATTGCCACTGGTGGTTCTACCAATGCTTGTTTGCACATGATCGCTATTGCTCACTCTGCTGGTGTCAAATTGACTTTAGACGAATTCCAAGCTATTTCTGATAAAACTCCATTGTTAGCTGATTTCAAACCATCTGGTAAATACGCCATGGCTGAATTAGCTCAATACGGTGGTACCCAAGCCGTTATGAAATATTTGTTAGATGAAGGTTTCTTGAACGGTGATTGTTTGACTGTCACTGGTAAGACCATTGCTGAAAACTTATCCAACAACCCAGGTTTGACTCCAGGTCAACCAATTATTGCCAGTATCGATAAGCCATTGAAACCAAGAGGTCACTTGCAAATCTTGTACGGTTCTTTGGCTCCAGGTGGTTCTGTTGCTAAGATTACTGGTAAAGAAGGTACTTACTTCAAAGGTGCTGCTAGAGTCTACGAAGATGAAGATTCTTTCATTCATGCTTTGGAAAATGGTGAAATTAAGAAAGGTGAAAAAACCGTTTGTATCATCAGAAATGAAGGTCCAAAAGGTGGTCCAGGTATGCCAGAAATGCTAAAACCATCTTCTGCTTTAATGGGTTACGGTTTAGGTAAAGATGTTGCTTTATTGACCGATGGTAGATTCTCTGGTGGTTCTCACGGTTTCTTGATTGGTCATGTTGTTCCAGAAGCTGCTGAAGGTGGTCCAATTGGTTTAGTCAAGGATGGTGATATCATTGTCATTGATTCTGATAACAACAAATTAGACTTATTAGTCAGTGAAGAAGAGCTTGCTGAAAGAAGAAAATCATGGGTTAAACCAGCACCAAGACACACTAGAGGTACTTTAGCCAAATACGGTAAATTAGTCTCTGATGCCTCCCATGGTTGTGTTTTAGATGGTGATGACATATAAAATGTTTATTTTCCTTTTCATCGTTAATTCAATGAGATCTCAACAGAGTGTCTGAAGTCTCATTGAAGATTTAATTTTTTTATTCATATATTTTTTGGTTTTTCAAGTTTGTTAATAGTGGGGAGTTTAATCGGTTTAGTCCTATTGAAAGGATTCTTGTACATCATTACTATTTATTTTGTTCATGTTCATGTTCATGCATATTATATTATTATCATGCTCTAAGTTATAAATTTAACAATGGAATTGTGGTTTATCAACTAGTGACAATGTTTAGTTATTCACCTGAAGGTTTGCAATAGGTTAATTGTCCTTTATGAATAGATACGTTTGTTCTGAGTATTTACATTGTAGTCAAAAAAATATTAAATCCGAAACTCCGAGAAGCGATGAGATGAGCTTCAAATTTTTTTTTGTTCATACTTCAACATAATCAAATCTCATTTCCAGGACTTTAATTACTAGGATCATGGGAGACGTTGAGGCCATCTTCATTGGTGCTAATAGACACACACATGTCGCCGATGTCCATGCCACCAAACACATTGTGGCATATGGTGCAGGCACAACAGTTGCATTATGGGATCCTTTGTCCAAAGTGTCAAACGGTGTCTACTCTACATTAAAAGGTCACACCAAAGAAGTGACCAATGTTAAATTCATTCCAGGTACAGAATACTTAGTCTCTGCAGCAGAAGATTCATTGATTAAACTATGGAAGTTCAAAAGTTCTACCAAGTTTGAGTTTATCAAGGATTTAGAATTCCATAAAGAATCAGTCATTAGTCTTGGGATTTATGATAAGTTTATCGTTTCAGGGGATACATCTGGACAAATTGCAATCTGGGACTTGAACAAAGGCGATGCCATCAAAGTTCATTCTTTCGACTCAATAAATGGTGCATTACCTTTATGTTTAGCTATCCAAGAGATTGAAAAAGATGAATTCGTCTTAGCATTAGGTGGATCCAAAAACCATGTATTTATTTATTCATTCAGTTATGTCAACTCGAAGGTCGAGGAGTTCAATTTATCAGCAACTTTAGAAGGACATGAAGATTGGGTCAAAGCTTTGGCTTTCAAAAAACAGCAAGATGGCGATTATTTATTGGCTTCAGGGTCACAAGACAAATACATTAGACTATGGAGAATCAGAACAAATGATTTGATTGATAAATCTGATGAAGATGAAACAAAACTATTATTATTGAGTAACAAACAGTACAAGTTTGAAATAAATGAGACCAAACTTGCAATTAACTTTGAGGCTTTAATCATGGGACACGATGATTGGATCTCATCTTTGAAATGGCATGATACCAAACTACAATTGATTGCATCTAGTGCAGACACTGCAATGATGGTATGGCAACCAGATGATGTCTCTGGAATTTGGATTTGCAGTTCCAGACTTGGAGAAATCAGTACAAAAGGTGCAAGTACAGCCACTGGTTCATCTGGTGGGTTCTGGTCAGCATTATGGTTTGCAGATGAAGAAAACAACGAATATATTTTAACAAATGGTAAAACTGGTGCTTGGAGAATTTGGAAACTGATTGATGATGATTTATGGGATCAATGTCTTGCTGTCACTGGTAGTACGAGAAAATGTACTGATTTATCATGGTCAATTAATGGTGAATATTTATTGTCTACATCATTGGATCAAACAACTAGATTATATTCTCAATGGGTTTTCAATAATGATGGATCCAAACGTCCTGAAACTACATGGCATGAATTTGCAAGACCTCAAATTCATGGGTATGATATGATTTGTATTTCCACATTATCCAACACCAGATTCATCTCTGGTGGTGATGAAAAAATCTTGAGATCATTTGATGAACCAAAAGGTGTTGCTAACATCCTATCAAAGTTTTCAGATATCAAAACTCAAGATGAATCAATCATGCCTGAATCAGCAGCATTACCTGCTCTTGGACTTTCAAATAAAGCCACTACAGATGCTGAAGAATCAACTCCAAGACCAGATCAGGATCAAATGAGAGAGACAGATGATAGTAACAACATCTCATATGAGATTTTAAGCTCTTTAACACTTCCTCCATTTGAAGATCATTTACAAAGACATACATTATGGCCAGAAATTGAAAAACTGTATGGTCATGGTTATGAAATCGTTTCGGTTGATTCAAGTCCTGATAAGAGATTGATAGCTACTTCATGTAGATCCAACACACAACAACATGCAGTTATAAGGATCTTTGACTCTGAAAGCTGGCAAGAGTTGAAACCAAATTTGAAACTTCATGATTTAACAGTCACGAGAGTTAAATTTTCACCTGATGGTAAATACTTATTAACAGTGTCTAGAGATCGTCAATTTGGTCTATGGGAGAGAAATTTTGATGATAATTCTTTCACACTTGCCGCTAAGAATGTTAAAGCACATACAAGAATCATTTGGGATTGTTCTTGGGCACCAATTGAGTTTGGAAGATATTTCTTCACAGCTTCAAGAGACAAGTCTCTCAAGGCTTGGAAAATTCAAGATAACAATGAAGTTGTGAGTATAATTCAAACTAAATTCGACAGTCCAGTGACCTCAATTGACGTTCATAAAAGAGTCATTAATGGTAAATTGGTGGTGAGTGTCGGATTAGAGAATGGATCTGTGTTGGCATACTCGTTCCAAGATGATAAATTCTCTCATGTTCACACTTACGACAAAAATGATACACCAGCAGACAGAGTGGCGAGAGTCAACTGGAGTTCATTGGAAGGAGACAAATTACTGCTTGCTGTTGCATCACATGACCACTCCACGAGAATATTCTCCTTGAACGGGGGTCTTGTTTAAAGATTATAGATATTGATCCATATAGACTTAATACCGTAGTTATGGAGAAACTAGAAGTAGTTAAATGACACAAAGTGAACTGAACAACGTCATTGGACATACAAAGTGATTGTTGCCCCTTTGAACGCGATTGTTAGACCTATAAATAGCGAATGGTGGATCTCTGGATAAAGTTGAAATATTTTAGTGGTTGGGGAAACATTTTCAACGTTTTGACACTTTTCAATAGCAACCGAAAACAAGATAACAGTAGTCAATTGAGTACCATAAAACCCCAATTTGATCTCAATTTTGGTCCATTATAGATTCAAAAGATACATATAACTGATAACTATTTAAAATAATTCATAGCTGATCACACAATACGATACAACCACAATTACATCACAGGGACATAATTGAGAATAGACAATGTTTCTCACATCGCCTTCATTGAGTCACAAGATTAGGCGATTCAGATCTTTCTTCATCTTTTCAGTTACATTAGTGGCGATGTTCTACTACACGTTCTTGAACGAAGAGTATGCGATGAATCAACACATGGATGAAGAAGAACTTCCTAGAATCACAAATGATAAGTCCAATCATCAACAACCACAACAGTTGACCAAGGAAGAACAAGACAGGATAGAACTTGGAACACCTGAAGGATTATTAGAAAAGAACAAATATTTCCCAGTATTGGAGCAAGAAAAGACACAATCAAGAGTTAGTATAACGATACCCGAAGACTACATTCTTAATCAAAAAGATGTGAAATTATCTGACTTCAAAAAACACTTTCGTTATCAAGTTGGTGCAGAAAACTATTACAAGATCCCCAAGATCAGTCAATCGGATGATTATCCAATTATTCAATCAAGTTATTTCAGCGATGGTGGATTGAAAGTCCCAGAGAAATTAAAACAAATATCTGATGCTTTTGATCAATCTTGGGCAACGTATACCAAATACGGGTATGGTCATGATGAAGTATCGCCACTTTCACACAGACCGGAAGATGCATTCAATGGATGGGCAGCTACACTTGTTGACTCTTTAGATACGATAATTTTGATGGGTAAAGATACTGAATTTAAAAGAGCGGTTTCATTCATTAAAGGAATAAATTTTAAACAATCATATAGAAGTGATATCCCTTTATTTGAGAATGTTATTCGTATACTTGCAGGTTTGATCAGTGGGTATGAAATGAGTAAAGAAAAAGTGTTATTGGAGAAAGCTAAAGAACTTGCCGAGTTTTTAATGGAGGCATTTGACACACCGAATCATATGCCATTGTTGTATTATCAATGGAGGAATGAGATTCAAAATAGATTTGCATCTAGAGATGGAGCACTTGCTGAAGTTGGATCACTTTCTTTAGAATTTACAAGATTATCACAATTGACTAAAGATAACAGATATTTTGACGCTATTACAAGGATCACCAAATCGTTCAATGATTCTAAAAACAATGGATTTTTCATCCCTGGTTTATTCACTAACAAGCTTGATATATCTGGATGTAAAGTCTTAACAGAAGAAGATATTGATAAAGGAATTCATTTAAACAATCCAAAAGTTATCAAGACGATTAATAATGGGAATTATATCTATTGTCTAGTGACTGATCAAATCAAACCAGTTGATAGTGGAGATCAACAACGTTATTCAATTGGTGGACTTGCTGATTCATTTTATGAGTATCTTCCAAAGATGTATCATTTACTTAAAGGTAATAGTAAACATGCAGAAACGTATAAAGAACTATACATTTCAGCAGCAACAGCCATTAAAGAATTCATGGTTTTCAAACCAAGAATACCAAACAATGAAAACATTCTATTCATATCTTCTTTAGTTGCCCATTCTAAAGAGAATGTTGAGGTTCAAGAAATTGCGATACATCAGGAACTTGATATGCAACATTTGAGTTGTTTTGCAGGTGGGATGTTTGCATTAGGATCAAGATTATTTGAAGATCTTGAGTCTGATTTAGACTTAGCTGGGAATATAACAATGGGTTGTGTTGAAATGTATAGAAGGTTGAAAATCATGCCTGAGATATTATGGGTTGATAAAATGATGAATTCAACAGATGTTTTCGATGAGGATGAAAGACTTGAATTATTGAAACCAAAACCACCAGTTGTGTTGAATCTTGATGATGAAGGTAAAGAAATTAAAGAAGAAAATGAAGTCAGTATTGGAATTATTGATAATGAAGATGAAACTTTGAAAAAGGCAATCAAAGAAGATGAAGCCAATTTACAAAAACGTTCAATTCCAAAGGATTTACAGGATTATAACCTTTTTAAGAAGACAATTACAAATTCACGAATACCACCAGAGTATCAAAATTTCCAACCAATGCGCACTTTATCCAATGGTCAAACTGTTTGGAAGACAGGCAATGTTTATAATCAACCAATATGGATCGATAGAATGGAGGCCAAGTATATTCTTAGACCGGAAGCTATTGAATCTGTTCTTTACATGTATAGGATCACTGGTGATGCTAAATGGAGAGAATTAGGTTGGGAAATGTGGGAGAATGTTTGCAAGTATGCAAAGACTGAAGATGGACAATTTACTTCGATTTTTGATGTAACTGATTTAGATAATGAATCAAAAACTGATTCTGGAAGTGAGGGGGAAACTATTGGATCTAATGTTACAAAGACTAATTATATGGATACTCTTGAATCTTTTTGGTTTAGTGAGACATTGAAATATTTTTATTTGTTGTTTGAAGATGTGGGAGTTTGGAGTTTGGATGATTATGTGTTTAATACTGAGGCACATCCTTTCAAGTTAGAGAAGTGATCTGCTTGTTAACTGATCATAAAATTGGTGTTTTTGGCTGTTTTTTATAAGGTGGAATGATATATTTATTATTGAGTTTTTTCATCAGTCAATGTAAGATATTGTAAAATGAAAGATATATTCTATGGACCTACATATCGACTTTTTGTTTTTAATATGTCTTTATACATGATAAAAGTTCAATCTAAACAACTCTCCAATTTTTCAACAATTTCAAATGTTGATAATTTTTATGATCACCAGTCATACCATCATGGAATTCTCTATAATAATTCCAAGTAAAGATCACCAATACAAACGAGGTGATATAAATTGCAATTTCGAAATATTTTTGATTCTTGTTGCTTCCGAGTTTAACATTTTGTAAGAATAATTCCAAAACGTAAGCAAACACGAAAATTGCAAAATATAAAGCCGGAACATAATGATGAACATAAGTGACTCTCCCCATTATCACGAATGGTAAATAATGAGTTGCCCATGCTATGAATGGATATGCACCTTTCAAAGAATAATTATAAAAATCTTGAATTTTCCAATCTAATGTTTGACGTTGATATTTTAAAATATAAGTCAATGTAATGAAAACAAAGGCAATTATTGATAATGATGAGATCCAAGTATTGAAAACACCACCGATTAGGAAATATCTAATATCACGTTGACCCCAACCACACATTCTTAAACCTAGATACAAAGTTGGCCATTGCCACCATTCTGAAGCCAAATGATCGAATTTATCAGGATCTGGCACCAGTGCATTGTTTGAAGATGCCATTGCGAAATTAATACCTATGAAATCTCTCCAAAAACTAGATCTTGGTGGGATATAAGTTGGATCAGGTTCAAGGTTTGGATTTGAATGATGTTCAATGTTCCACCATGTTGATTTATCTAATGAAGACCAAGATGGTTTACAAACGACTTCACTTTGTTTAAAACCCCAAGATGGATAAGATGCACCTGTTGTTGCTAAGTAACAGCCTAATACATCATGACGAAGTCTAAATGATGTTGATAATGGATGTAAGATGTTTGGATCTTCTTTTGGATATGTTTTATTACTTGATGAAACTTGTTCAACAATTTCAACAACCCAATTATCTTTTGAATCACCAATTCTTTCATTACCATAACCTGAAACTTCTAAATATTTTTTAGAAACATGAGCAGGAATGTTATGAGAATGTAAATTTGCCTTTGTTGATTTATGAACAACACGTAAAATATCACCATTTGAAACTGATGTTGTATCATTTAAATGTAATGTTTTGTTTGATGCTTTAGTATATTTGAAAATCCAATTATTATTACCATCAGAATGTCCATACCCTGTAATTTGTTGTTGATTTGAACCATCCGGATAAATTTGAACGTGTGAATGCAATAAATTTGGAGATAAACCTTGTGATCTAATAGTTACTTCTGAACCGTATACAATGTCCCTTGGTGAATTTTGAATCTTATTTCCTTCTAAATTAACTTGAAATAATGATGAAGTTGAAGCATCACCTGTTCCTGATTTATATAACAAAGAGAAATGAATCTTAAAACATAATAGATAAATTGAAAAAGGGATGAATATCAATGTTAAAATTCTAATTGCCCAATGTTTCGAATAAGTTTTCCATGAAATTTCAGAATCAACTAATTTTTCTAATAAATCTTGAACTGTGTATAAACCAACAACAACAGTGATGAATAAACCAACCCATTTAACAGAACATACACATCCGATTGAAACACCAGATAATACCATCCATGTATACCATTCAAGAGTGAATTCCTTTTTAGAAACTCTTAATGAATGAATCTTAATCAATGTTAAAAACGTTGTAGCTGTGAAAAACAACAATATTGAATCTAACAATATGAATTTTCCAAGTGCAATATAAGAAGTTTCTAAAGTCATCATTAAAGTCACAAGTAAGACAGTCCATACTTTTAATCCCAAATATTTAGCACTGTAATAAGCGACTGGAGTGACTAAAGAACTAAATATTGTTTGGAAAACTCTCATTTTCTTAAAATCACAACCTTCTGGGTATTTAGTACCGGACTTAAATTCGAAATCACCATCAAAACCAGCTATCCATTCACTCAATGCGATCAACATTTTACCCAATGGAGGATGAACATCATGGTAGAACTCATGCTTGATATAATAACTACCGAATTTCCCAAAATGAGCTTCATCCCAAACGACTTTTTTACTCTTGTCAATTTGGTAAAGACGAGTGTATAAAGAAACAGCAGTGAACAGTATTGGCACTAGTGGCTCAATTCTGGTGTAGAGTGAAGCGAGACGCGTCGTGAGAGGGACAGTCTCAGCCACTGGAGCAGTGGTTGCTGGGGACTCCTTCTCGGCCATTTGGTGTTGGAGGTGTTGATATGAGACAGTTTACGTGTTCATTTTTTTGCGATTATGTGATGTTGATATTGATCATGACAATATTGATACAAACAATATTGATACTAACACTAATATTGAGATTAACAGTATATCCAACTACAAATAGTTCTAAATGAAATGTGTATTTACATTATTACTCCAGTCCCAATGCCTTTATAACTCCCTGTTCCAGAGTCTCAGCCTGCAGCACGTTGACATCTCCCAACTCGAGCACCTCTTTCAATTGCTCCAGCATCGCTTCATTCGAGCATCCTTCGACAGCCAGCAACAATAGTCTGAAGTTTCCCTGTAGCGACACGTTTGTAGCCTTCACAGTCACTCTCACGCCTCTGAGGTGAATCTGCACTGCGAATCCGTTGTCGCCCACCAAAGTCTGTCTCCACGACCAGAGTCCCTGCAGTTTCGCCTGTAGAATCCCGTCCAGCGCATCACTTCCTTCTCCCGTCTTGTAGCTGTGCCCGTTCAGCACGACGTGGACCTCTTTCGAACTGCCAGCTCCAGCAGCGACTTGGTACAGGAACCGCTTCTCGCCCTTGTACACGCGCACCTCGAGCGCCCACCCGCCTAGCGCTTGTGGGAGCAGCAGCGGTGCCTCCAGCGTAGAACGCAGTCCAGCAAGAGCAGACGGCGTCGCGTGTGTCGGCGTCAGTAGCAGCATCGTTATTACTATTACTACTACTACAATATAAAGAGCAGTTATATGTTTATTCCGCGAATCTGAGCTTCTTCACCGGCGGCGTCCCGGCCTCGCTGTCGTTATCCGTATTCTCTTTCTCTTCTTCACTGTCACTGTCACTGTTTTCTTCATACGTCGGCACGAGTTGCTCCTCCTGGACTTTCTCCAATACTTTACGTCTCTCCTCGTTTATTTTGGCCTGGCGCTCGTTTTTACGGCGCTGTTCTTGTTCGATTTCCTTGTAAAGTTCTTCCAAATCATCAATCGTCTCACGTAATTGGGATTTCACTCCTTCCAGGGCATCGCTATTCCCACTGGCGAGTGCCTCGTGGTACAACCGCTGGAACCTGGACAGAGACCCACTGTTACTATTACTGACAGGACTCTTCTCTCTCTCTTTATCTCCGCCCACGAGCTCCACCGCAGGCTCAAAGATCGAGCGGTCCTTCCACACTCTCACCAGCTTCTGAATTCTCTGCTTAGTGTCACTATTAGACGCTTTGTAAACCTCGTTCACAACTCCACTCAGCACGAGCCCAAACTCACGCACAAACCCACCTTCTTTCTCGCTCTGAACACCGCCTTCTTTGGCTCTCGCCTTGGCTCTCGACTTGGCTTGCTGAACAACATCATTGGCCAAATACAGCAGTGTGAGTCCTTTCTTTGGATGTGTCTCTATGTATTTCTTCCACTCGCTGACGATGGCACCGGCGTGTCTGTGGTAGAACAAGACCCACTGCGACGTCTGTGTGATCGAGTCCTGTGTGGCACTCAGTGCGTCCAGTTTCTGCGTGAGAGCAGCAGCAGTGAAGGACATTACTCAATTATAGTGCTATTATTATTGATTTTAGTTAATGGTTTTATATCGGACTGAAAAATTCAATTTCGAGAAATCATCCCTTTAACATCTACGACAACAATAACACACCCACAATGGCCGACAAGTTCCCAGAGATCGCAACAGAAGCTACTGCCCCACTAAGTGACGACTTACTAGCCAGAGAAAAAGAACTACTAGGTGATGATGCCCAAGAGTTCCAAACACAAGAAGACACCGAAGCATTAGGTGATGAAGATGATGAAGTTGAACAATTCAAACAACAATTTCCTGATGTTGACGGTACTACTGCCTCTGTTGCCGATTTAGACATCTCTGAAGAAAACGCATTTGCTAATGAAACTTCTTCAAATACCGTTGATTTTGGTTCCACCTCATTTGACAATGAAGTTAAATCTAAAGATAATTCAGTGGCAATTCAAGAATGGAAAGAACGTTATGAATTAGAGATCAAAGAACGTGATGAACATGATGCAGAAATCACTAAAAAGACACGTGAAGAAGCAGAAAAACAATTGGATGATTTTTATGAATCTTATAATTTGAAAAAAGAAGAAAATATCAAAAAGGCAAGTGAACAAGAGAAAAAATTCATTGAAAAAAGAGATTCTTTCTTCACTGAAGGTAATGTTTGGAAAAGAGCCTTGACGCTAGTGAATGGTGTTAAAGAAAATAAGAGATTCAAACAGGTTTTGGAAGCAAAAGTTAGATCAATTCAAGATTAAAATAAAAATCAAGATCTAGTATAGATATAAATCTTGAATGAAATGAATATTAAGTGAATTTACTCATATGGGTACTATACGCATCAGTTATAAAAATAATAGTAATTGTACTCATATAAAAAATGGGCTTCACCTCGTTTTGATGTTAACCCGTCTTCTCCACATATTGTCTCCTAAATCCATCATCTGCAGCATTTGTTACATCAGTTACATACTATAAGTTCATTTGATGGGGACGTATTTTATTCATACACGGTACTGTTCTTGATTGAAAAGTTCAAAGTTAAAATATGGAAATGTAAGCGAGATGAAGATGAGAAGTGATTGGAGTGTGTTGAAGCGAGAGCTTGTCTTCATTATGGTCATATTTGCTAATCAATCCAGAAACCCCGACTTCTTCCTTGAATTTATTGGTATATTGATGTATAGCGTATAGGCGTATAGCTTTGATCTAATGTAATCAATTTAGTATAGACGAAACACCAATATTCATCACTCGTCAAAAACCGACGAATAGACGAATAATTCGTCAGTTTTTCAATTCGAATTTTGCGACCATGTCTGGTTGATTCTATCTTAGCATGAATTTCAAGAATTAGGCACTAAACATTCGTGAGGTACAGTACAAATCTTAAAAAGTAAGATATGTATTATCAATAGCATCATGGGTCTCATTAGAGTTGATATAATATCAATCTAATATATTAGTAGCATAAGTTCATCCTTATTTCAATTTATTTTCATGTTTGGAAGCAATTTTCATTGTGTGTTTATCAATAATTCTCTTTAAACATGATTTCATTCTTTTGGAACATGAATATTTCTTTTCAACATCCGAAGGATCAAACAATTCGACTTTATTGAAATCCAGTATAACTAGATATCCCAACTTATCAATAAGAACATTTCTATCAGCCAAGTCTAAGTGGAAAATACCAAGCTCTGACAATGTTTCAGCTTGATGATAAGCATTTTCCAAGACATTACTATTCAAAAATTCAACTTCCTCTTGTTTATCAACCATTTCTGTGATTATGTACGGACCATCAACGAAGAACAACCAGTTTATCTTAGGGAAATTTCTCATTACAACTTTTATATCTCCATATAAAAGTAGTAATGGGTATTTTATAGGACAATCTGCAACCTGACTCCTGTGTAAATGTATTTTTTTCAAACAGTTTAATTCATCTTTGTATTTTCCAATCATTTCTTCTTTGTAATTCTGAAATGAAATTCCCTCTTTTTTATAATCTTCATTCCTGTAATGTTCAATTAGACTGCTTTCATCGTATACTTTGAAAACTAATTCTGGGAAACTAACTTTCTTCTTGAAAATTTTTTTGAAAACTTCGTTGTTTGTCTGAAAAACTTTTGTTATTGAATAGCTTGAATTTTGAATCATCTGGAACTTATAGTCCTGTTGTGGATATGTAATATTTCCAAAGAGGTTCATATTTGTTAAAAGATCTACCTCAATCATTGTCTCCGCAGAAGAGTTGTTGCTACCACCTGAAATACCACCTGAGGAACTTCCACCAGATGACTTACTTGATTCAGATACAGATCTATCACTATATTCGGGATACAACCTATTGATGAACTTTTTGAATCCATCATTATCAGTTTCATAAAAAGCATTTTGAACAATTGAATAAACCATAAGTTTGATTACTGAATTTTTCTCATTTAGCTTCCAGCCATACACAGTCTTGAACCTGACAGGAACTTTCAAGACTCCATTCTCATCTTCTTCAATTTCATGTCCAAAATCAAACTGAATCATAATAGCATCTTTGTAATCATACAGAATGGCTTGTTGTTGTTTGGCACCAACCATATAGGTGACCAACTGACGAAATAAACTATGTCTATCATGTGAATAATTTCCTGGTAAACCATCAGGTGTATGAACTTCACCATTTAATGATGTAACTGAACCAATAGTTTGAAAAGTTTTTAATACATCGAGCAATTCACCCTTTTTCATTTCGACCATTACCAAAATTGATTGTTCAGACTGATCACTGTAAGTGTAAAGAATAGCATCTGGGTGAACAGTAGTGAGGTCAACACCGTTAGGAGTTGTACCAAGTTTTTTGCGAACTTTCAAATCAGGATGGAATACTAAACTTGATAAAGCCATCAAAGGGTTCAATTCAAACGTTCCAAAATCGGATGATCTTAATGCATCTGAACTATTTGCAAAGAAACCTAGCCCATCTTCTAGAATGAAAGGTGTGTCATCACTCATTAATCTTTCACATTGGTTTACTCGATGAGCTGGAATGTTCCCATTCTGTAATCTTTCTTCTAGTCTGGTCAAAAATACCTCAACAGCTTCATCTAGTTCATTGTCGGATATCTCTTCAGTGACAGTTAAGGTAAAACTTTCGATCGATCTGGAAAGATGACTAGTTATGGTGCCATCTGCTATTCCTGTGCCATTAAGTATTGTGATTGGATCAGCTAGAACGTTCTCATGATCTATCTGTTCAATGGGAGCAGCATAAACTTCCTCTTGTAATGCAATGGGAAACTGATGTGATTTGTGTCTGGATATAAAGCTTCTTGCTCGTGTAGTGAGGTTATCAGCAGGATCATTCATTTTCCGAAAAGCTTTTGATTGGTATTGAGGAGGAAGAGTGTTGATAAAGTTTGTGTCACATTTTTGACACATCTACTGCCCGAGGGTGTCCTGGGTCGGAATTGCTTGTCCTTCAGAAAATTTCTGCTTAGTAGTAGATGGAATTGAATCAAAGGACATATGAAATGAAGAGATGAAGAGAGATGGAGAGTAGAATTGTTTGATGATAGGTACTACGGACGATATAACCACCCTTATTAGATTATTTTCACCTCGTGCCTCCGGGAAACTAACCTGATATTGATGATACACCAATCGCACAAAGAACCAGATTCAGAGCAATAGTACTATAGTAGTACCGAATCAAGATGTTGTTGCTGCTGAAGATCCTGCTTTTGCAAACTTATTATTACAAACTGAAAATCGATTAGATGGATCAAACCTTAGAGCTGAACCTCCAATTAATGAAGATCAAGATTTTCAAGATGGTGATATCAATGAAGGTGATGAGGACGATCAAGATGAAGATATGGATCAGAAGGTTTAACAACATGAAGAAATTGAAACCATTCCTAATTTTAACCCTGGTGAAATGAGTTTAGAATTTGAACATTGTAAAGCCCTAAGATGGAAAGATGAATCAAAATCCTAATGTTGTGATAATGGTAGAGTTATTGTTCCTTTGTTCAAAGAATCATCAGATGAAATCAAGCAAATTTATAAAAATTCTCTATTCCATCGATATTCAAGGTCCATCAACTCCATGGTGCCTTTAGTTCGCTTGGTTCAGAATATACTTCTGATAGTGCTGGTGGGCCTTACAGATTTGTCATGAATGGTAGATTATACCACTGGGTTGATGATTTAATCCCTGATCAACCTTCAGATGCAAGATATGCTGAAAGTGTATACATTGGATCTTGAAAATATGGTTGATAGACATCTTGAATTGATTAAAGGTACAAACATTAGTGATGTTGATTTTGAAAAAATCAAAGGGTTTGTTCAAACATTGAGTAAATTCATTGCTGAGAATAACAGATTTCCTCAAGTATTCATGAATTGCAAAGAAACTATTCAAGAAATTGATCCAAATGAAGAAGAACCAATTGGTTTACAATCTGTTGAATTTGGTACTGCTAATTCTGGAACAACTGCACTTCCATTCACCATCCACTGATGAATTTGCTTTGGCAAGAGGAACAGAAAAGGCAAATGGTTCAATGAATATCATCATCAAAGTTAGATCAACAGGTAAATTGCAATTTGTTGATATGTTACATGAATGGTTTCTTCCATTAAAATTCCCTTTGTTATATCTTTTTGCTAAAGCAGGATGGTCAACCAATATTCCATTTAGACCAGGTCATGCAGATGATATCAATAACTTATAAGTCTCAAGGTCAAACTTTTTCTGGGAAAGTTCGGATTTATTGTTTTCTCACATGGACAACTTTATGTTGCATTTTCGCACTATCAAGATTATCAAGATTATCAGATTTAAATAATGTAATTGTTAGAGTTCATAGAGATACTGAAATTGATAATGAAAATAGTTCAGCAAAAATTGTCAATATTGTCTATAAAAAGGATCATATTAATGCAGTTCTATAAATCTATTTAATGAGCGTTAAATAATAATAAGGGTGGCTATTTTAATTATGTAGTATTTCTTGGGAACTTTCAAGAAATGTCTACGTGCATTCCTTTTTTTAAACATGTACATTAATTAACTGGAAAGAAATCATAGACAAGACGTAAATAGAAATACGACCCCATCAAAAGAAAACCAGATCGATGTATCTAATTCCAAAATTAAAAATATCTCTTTAATTAAAAAGCCAAAAAAAAAAACTAATCATATATATATCCCCCATTGTATAGCTAATAAATAACCAAATTGTATAACCCCTTTATACAATCATAAAACACCATCGTAAATTGTCATATTGTAATGCAAAAAAAGTAAAAATAAAATAAAAAAAATTGTAACCTAAAATAATTCCCCCACAGATAAAAAAAGCAATAACAAAAATAAAAGACATGAAGTTCAGTTCTCCATTATATGAAACCAACACCAGTATAGCATCAATATGTAATTTTCAACTCTCTCCAGAAACATTTCTTCTTAATATTTGTAATCTTGAAGTGATACTTTCAATATATTTCAAAATCATTTGTTTATCACCATCTTCCAATTTAGATCCAGATACATCATTATTTCCAACATCATTATCATTATCTTCATCCAATAATGCTTCCAACATCCAAATTGAAGTAGTATATGCCAATTCACAACCTATTAAATTCTCAGTCATATTCATTGGTATTCCACCAAAATGACTACCAGGTGTACTTGATGGTGATATAGATGAAGGTATACCTGAAACATGTGTTGAATTTTGTGATTGTGATTGATTTGACATGTACATCATTTCCATCTTGGCTGTATTTTTTGCAATTTCTAAAGCACGATCATAAATTAATCTTTCTGAATAAATCTTTGGGAAGTTGAGTTCATAATTTGAATTTTTTTCTAGTAATTTCTTTTCTGAATCTTCTAATTTCAAACGTACAAATTCTGCTTTACTTAAACATTCATTGAATCTTTCTCTGATCCATTGAACAATTTCATTCAATCTAACTGATGAATCATTATTTCCATTCGATCCATTGAATTCATTCTGTTTATGCCACCATTCAGATGCAATATTCATGGCTTTAGATAACAATGATAAAGTCTTGACATATAACAAGACAGCTTCATCAGCTAAAACTTTAACAACTTCAGGTGGTAAATTAACCTCATCACCATGTGAGTGGATTCTATTACCAATTGCATCATCCTCATCATCTTCATCATCATCATCAATTGCATAACTGTTCATTGATGGTGGTAATGGAATCAATTGACTGAATTTAACTTCTGCAAATAAATTAATAACATGTGCCTTTGTTGCTAAATTTTCTAAACGTGAAATAATATCAATATTTTTAACATCTGAATTTGATGAATTACCAACATTACTTTGTCTTATTGTTGCTAATAATTGATTTTGTGGATTCATTAAAATATCATTCATGAATGAATTACCAACTTTATTAGAAACTGGTGGATTTGGAATTTGTGGATTAATTACTTGATTATTTGCAGCTTGTGTTGATCCAAATAATCTAGTTGATGCCAATCCTAATGCTTTTGATAATGCATTAGTTGGTGATAATGAAATTGAAAGTCTTCTTGCTTCAAATGATGGTCTTCTTCCAGTTGGATATCCATTAGAACTTCCTGAACTTGTTCTTGAAGAAAGACGTTGTTGTTGTTGATATGATGCAGGTAATGCAATTGCACCTGCCCCTGTTCCTGCATTTGCTAATTCATCAGCTAATGCATTGATTTCAACTGCTGTTTTTTCAACAATAACATATTCTTTCTCTGCAACAACATCAAATTGTTTGGATTGTGGTTTAATAACTGTTGTTGAAACTGTTGGTATGAGAGTTTGTCGCTGTTTGTTTATTGATTGTATATCTTGTGTTTGAATTTTCTTTGGCTCAGCAGTTGGAACCGGTGTGTTATCATTAGAATCAATATCATCATCATCATCTTGAATTATTTGATTGTTATTGATGATTGCACCTTTTGAAATATATTCACTAATGAACAAATTTTCATTAACTTGAGATGGTTCTAAATGAATTTTTTGATCAATATCATTCAACAGTAAATTTAAATCATAATTAACAACTTCATTTTCAAAAAATTCATTAAATCCCATTCTTTCCGTTGGTTCAAATTTCAATAATGAACAAATTAATCTCTTGATTTGTGGATCAATATATTTCTGAGTTATACTTGGGAAATGAATTTTATCTTTAGATTTCTTAATCTTATTAAATAATTCCATATGATTAGCTGCTCTAAATGGAGGTTTACCAACTGACATTTCATAAAGAACAGCACCAACAGACCATAAGTCTGCTTTAGCGGTATATTTTTGATAGTTCAAAATTTCAGGAGCCATGTATAATGGTGAACCACATAATGTTTCAGCAAGTGAAGTATTTGGTAAAAATCTTGCAAATCCAAAATCAGCAATCTTTAAAATCGGTAAATCTGCTAATCCAACGAATCCTAATTCATCAAATTTTTCTTGATCAAAAATAGGTGGGGATAATAATAAATTTTGAGGTTTAATATCTCTATGAACCAAATTCTTACTTCTTAAGAATTTCAATGCTGATGATAGTTGTTTCAAATAATTCAACACTAATACTTTATTCAATCCATTGAATTTCTCAACATTTGGCGTTGGATATTTATTGAACATGGTCTTCACTAATGGATGTTTTTCAATCAAATCGTGTTTCTTTCTAATGAAGAATGATAAATCACCTAACGAACAATATTCCATAATTAAATGGAAATGCGTGTCAGTTTGTTGATAATCCAATAACTCCACAATCTGTGGATGTTTCAAGTCTTTCAAAATAGAGATCTCAATCTCTAAATTCTCCAATAGTTTCTTGTTCTTAAGTAGTGACCTACTAACTGACTTGATGGCCACTGGCTGATGTTTCTGTAAATCAACACCTTTGTATACATTGGCAAAGGAACCCCGGCCAATCTCTGCCCCGACTTTGTACCAGCCAATAACCTTTGGAGTTTGGTCCGTCATGGCGTGAGTAGTCAAAGATCGAACTGTGTCCTATGAGATGTGTTCCGTATGAGAGAGTGCTTTGTTATTTTTTTTGGTTTCTTGTTTCAGTTTTTTTAGTGGTTGAGTTATGAGTAATAACGATAACGAATATTAGACGTGTGATGGCAAATTTCAAAACAAACAAAGAAACAGCCTAGAAACCGCGTTTGTAAGGCCCGTTTAGCTGTGTTGTGTTGCTTAACAGTGAGTGGATCGTTCTGCTGTGCACTGTAGCGTGTCCCGTGTCTGGATCTGGGTGCAGTTCAGGGGTTTCCTGTATTGTGATCCTTTATATGCAAAGATTCTTTTTTTTTGGTCTTAATTTTGCTCTGATAAACGACGTGCGCGTACCAGAGGGGAAATCGTGAGATAAATGCTGTAAGTAGAGTGTTGAATGGAGTGTATGTGTGCCACTAGACCTGTGACTGTGTGTTGATTGTTGTGATAAGTGTATCAGATCGAAGAACCTGCGAAATTCGGGCTCTTCAAGTGGCAAAACGAGTAAGTATGACTACACGTCACGTGAGAATGACACAAAAATATAGATGACTCAGCAGAAAAACACTGATCACTGATAGCCAATGAATAGATTTATACGTTGAAGAGCTCGTCCAAGTTGGGATACGCTGGGAACTCCTCAGGAACACCGGCCTCGGCTGTGAAGTATTCTCGCCCGACATCGTTCTGCGCAAAGTGGTGGATCAGAGCCTCGATGTTGTCTTCGTAGATTTCTCCCTGTGTGATTTTGTGCTTTAAAGATTCCTTCACACTGTTAATGTCAAACCCTTTGGATTCCACCTCGTTAAGAAGAGCGTCTCTTTGTTTTTTCAAGGCCTCTAGCTTCTCCATTTGCTTGACAGTGTTCTTAGTTGATGATCTGGCTGCTTTCGCGGACTTTATTTCATTGACAAGTTGCTTCTTTTTACTCTCTGCTTCTTGTACTTTAACTCGCTTCATCTCTTTCACTTTGCCCAACTTCTTGAGGTTATCGTGTTTGAAGCACCAATAAACGACACTGGCACCGCACTTCTCGTTGTTCACGAGCCCATCGTCAATCAATGTTTGTAGTATATCTTTCATCTGCATCGGATGCACACCGACGTGTTTTGCACCTAGCGATTCAACCTCTTTGATACTGTACATGTCATGATTTCTGGTGAAGAAGTCCATGAGTCTTGTTCGTTTTTCCTCAGCGCTCACTCCTTTCTTTGGCGGCTTAACTCCTCATGTTAGCCACTATTAACCAGAAAGTTGTGTGTGGAATTAACGGTATAAACAGACCATTACGGCGAATATCTATGATTGTTTAGTCGTATGGTGACGGTTAAGAGTGCGTTGGATATTTCCATCCCGATAAATTCGAGAGGAAAAAAATCAAGGTGGGAAGCATCTTTAACGGTATTTAATCAACAGCCCGAGTCTTGAAGCAATGTTCAGTTCAAAGAAGTCTCAAAAGGCCACACAGAATGCACTTATAGACATAATCAACGACAGGGACAATGCGAACAAGTGTGGTGACTGTGGTGCCACGTTTCCTACATGGGCCAGTGTTAATTTGGGTATCTTTCTCTGTGGACGTTGTGCCTCTATTCATAGAAACCTTGGTGAAGATATCAGTATAGTTAAGAGTTTGACTCTGGATAAATGGACACAGGATGATATTGCAAACATGTCCAGCATTGGTAATAAGAAAGCTAAGAGATTTTGGAATCCAAAGAAAGAACCATTCCCTTTTGATGATGATGATAAAGATGCAATTACACTTTATTTAAGAAACAAGTATGTTGTTGGTAAATTCAGATATGATCCTCCTACCAGGGATGACTACAATCTAGGATCATCAAGAGGTTCTAGCAGAAGAGATATATTCCATGGCAGTGTAAGTTCAAGGGGAAGAGGCTCATCAGGAAGAGGAGTTCCTAAATTATCACATAGGGATGTTCCAGAGATTGAACGTTTAAAGTATCGTAAATTAGAACCAAAATTACATGACAAAGGTTTTAACAATGTTGATGACAATTATGAAGCTTTAAGTTTAGCTAAAGGTGATGTTTCACTTGCTGTTGAAATTTTATCAATCTCTGATAGTTATGAAGACCCTAATGAAGTTAAACCTCCATTACCTAAAAGACCAGGTCAATCAAATAACAGCGCACCAGCTGGCACTACCGTCACTGGAGCTCCAGCTTCATCATCATCTGATTGGTGGTCTAATAACAATTCCACTGCAGCTTCAGCTCCACCATCAGCTGTTTCTAACGGAATAATCGAACCTCCTCAACAGTACCTTGATCCAGCAACTGGTATCATTTACGTTGATCCTGTTCAACAACAACTATATGAACAACATCAAGCCCAACTTTTACAACAACAATCTACAAATGTTGTTGCAGGATCATTACCTCAATTACAACAACAACAACAACCTTTACAAACAGGAATAGATAAAAATCAATTGTTGTCACTTTACAACAACGTGCCTGCTCAACAACAACAAACCTCATTCCAACCTCAATACACCCAACAGTCTCAATTCACTGCATCATTCCCAACACAACAACCAGGTTTATCCAGCAATCCATCACAAGCATCAATCCAACCACAATACACATCACAAACTTTCAACTCATACCAAACTGCAAATTCATTCCCTGGCGCAACGCAAACAGGCGGTGTGTTCCCACAAGCCACTAATGGATTGGCACAACCTCAACAATTTGGACAACCACAGGGACAACAATTTGGTGTGCAAGGTGGACTATACGGCCAACAACAAGGTGGTCAATATTACCAATGAGTTGGCAATTATTGAGTATTTTTCTTGTTGTCTGGTGATAGATGGACCCTGTGTTTATTCTTCTCTTTTCATGATCGATGTGATCTACAAAAATTGACATAAAAAGTTATAAAATGTGTACACTAGTTTGATTTATTTTACGTTGTTTAAGTTTTGTTACTTTGTACTTGTCACCATAGTTAGTAGAATATATTTCATAGATGTATCCGGTATATTTCAATCCTGTAAGCTTCATGATAATTAAGTTAGTCCACTTTCTCTTTATACTAGTACTTCATTTTGGCCAAAAAAAGCTAATTCCATTGTTCAATGAGCTATCGGAGATGAGATATACATCAAATAAAAGTTCCTAAAATCGGGATTATGTGAAAAGAGAATAAATGATGATGAGGTTTCATTGGTTGATCATTGGTGGATCATACTAAACCATAACACCATCTAAAATCATATCCGATCTCCCATAACCAGTCACTTTACCCATGAGTCCATACAATTTCCACTAGTCCCCACGTTAAATTTAGCTTGCCCGAAAGAACGGGGCTCCTAACATTCTCGGCTCCTTTTAAGTCCAAATTCGCGGGGGCAGCAAACGCAGCCAATCAAAGCGCGAACAAAGCGGCGTCAGCAGGGCTCGTTGTCCGACTTCGGCTTTCAAGTCAAGCTCTTCGGTACCGCGAAAAAGTCTGGATCGAACCTCCCAAAACGCGACGCCTCATCTCCTCCGCAGCCAATCACACGCCGCAGAATTCGTGATTATGTTGAGAGCAGGATATGTTATAGCTGATGATTGAGTGGGTTTCAGTATAGTAATGGAGATATAAGTGACAGGATGTTATTCATCAGAAGTGTAGCTCTCTAATGATGTAACTTATATCTCATTCCACCAAGAAGTAACCCCCTGTTTCTCGTCTTTTTCAATATACTACTCATCTCATCGCATTACCCGATAAATCGCAACGCATCTGCTCCAATGAATGACCGATTCAACCCACGCCAAAAAAAAAATCAACTATCAACATCAATTCACATAAAAACTTGTCAACTGCTGTTTTTTTCCCTCCTTTCTCTTTTCAATTTCATCAGACAAAATGTTGGCTGCTCGTACTTCATTCAAGGTACGTTATCTATTCGTTATTAATGGTTACTGTCCTATCCATTAGTTCAGTCCACCGTTAACTGCCCCCTTATCTGCATTAATGATCTTTTACTAACTCATTTTAGAACCCAAGATTGGTCCGTAGCTTAGCTACTGTTTCCGACATTGGTTTTGATTCCGCTGTGAACCAGAACTTATTGGAAACCCATTCTTTCATTCAATACAAAAAACACTTAGAAAATGTTAACATTGTCAGAGAAAGATTAGGAAGACCTTTAACTTATGCTGAAAAAATCCTTTACGGTCATTTAGATAAACCACATGAACAAGAAATTGAAAGAGGTGTTTCTTACTTGAAATTAAGACCAGATCGTGTTGCTTGTCAAGATGCTACCGCTCAAATGGCTATTTTACAATTCATGTCTGCTGGTTTACCAGAAGTTGCTACTCCAACCACTGTTCATTGTGATCATTTAATTCAAGCTCAAGTTGGTGGTGCTAAAGATTTAGCTAGAGCTAATGCTTTAAACAAAGAAGTTTACGACTTCTTGTCAACTGCTACCGCTAAATACAACATTGGTTTCTGGAAACCAGGTTCCGGTATTATCCATCAAATTGTCTTAGAAAACTATGCTTTCCCAGGTGCTTTGATCATTGGTACTGATTCTCACACTCCAAATGCTGGTGGTTTAGGTCAATTAGCTATTGGTGTTGGTGGTGCTGATGCCGTCGATGTTATGGCTGATTTACCATGGGAATTGAAAGCTCCAAAAATCTTAGGTGTTAAATTAACCGGTAAAATGAACGGTTGGACTTCTCCAAAAGATATTATCTTGAAATTGGCTGGTATTACTACCGTTAAAGGTGGTACCGGTAAAATTGTTGAATACTTCGGTGATGGTGTTGACACTTTCTCCTGTACTGGTATGGGTACCATTTGTAACATGGGTGCTGAAATTGGTGCTACCACTTCTGTTTTCCCATTCAACAAATCTATGGTTGATTACTTGAATGCCACTGGTAGAAACAAAATTGCAGAATTTGCTTCTGTTTACCAAAAAGATTTCTTATCTGCTGATGCCGGTGCTGAATACGATGAAGTCATTGAAATTGACTTGAACACTTTAGAACCACACGTTAATGGTCCATTCACTCCAGATTTAGCTACTCCAATCTCTAAATTAAAAGAAGTTGCCGTTGAAAAAGACTGGCCATTAGAAGTCAAAGTTGGTTTGATTGGTTCTTGTACCAACTCTTCTTACGAAGATATGTCCAGATCCGCTTCTATCATCAAAGATGCTGCTGAACACGGTATCAAATCTAAAGCCATTTTCACCGTTACTCCAGGTTCTGAACAAATCAGAGCTACTATTGAAAGAGATGGTCAATTAGAAACTTTCGAAGAATTCGGTGGTGTCGTTTTAGCTAACGCTTGTGGTCCATGTATTGGTCAATGGGATAGACAAGACATCAAAAAAGGTGACAAAAACACCATTGTCTCTTCTTACAACAGAAATTTCACTGCCAGAAATGACGGTAACCCAGCCACCCATGCTTTCGTTGCTTCTCCAGAATTAACCACTGCTTTCGCCATTGCTGGTGATTTGAGATTCAACCCAATCACTGATAAATTAGTCGGTGCTGATGGTAAAGAATTCCTTTTGAAACCACCTTCTGGTGATGGTTTACCAGTCAGAGGTTACGATGCTGGTGAAAATACTTACCAAGCTCCACCAACTGACAGATCTGTTGTTCAAGTCAACATTGCTCCAGAATCTGACCGTTTACAAAAATTGACTCCATTCAAAGCTTGGGACGGTAAAGATGGTTTGAACTTACCAATTTTGATTAAATCCAGAGGTAAAACTACCACTGATCATATCTCTATGGCCGGTCCTTGGTTGAAATACCGTGGTCACTTGCAAAACATCTCCAACAATTACATGATTGGTGCTATTAACTGGGAAAACGGTGAAGCTAACAATGTTAGAAACGTTTACACTGGTGAATACAAAGGTGTTCCAGACACTGCTGCTGACTACAGAGACAATGGTATTAAATGGGTTGTCGTTGGTGGTGAAAACTTCGGTGAAGGTTCTTCAAGAGAACACGCTGCTTTGGAACCAAGATACTTAGGTGGTTTCGCTATCATTACCAAATCATTTGCTCGTATTCATGAAACTAACTTGAAGAAGCAAGGTTTATTACCATTGAACTTCACCAAAGCTGAAGATTACGAAAGAATTGAACCAGATGACAGAATTGACATTATTGGTATTACTGAACTTGCTCCAGGTAAGAACTTGAAATTGGTTGTTCATCCAAAAGATGGTGAATCTTGGGAATCTGAATTATCACACACTTACAACTCTGAACAAATTGAATGGTTCAAATACGGTTCAGCTTTGAACAAGATGGCTGCTGCCGCTGCTGCTGCTAAAGCTTAAGGATCATCCTTTGAGTTCATCTTAGGTTAAAGAATGGATCTAAAACTTGGTAAGAATCACACTCTTTTGTTGGTGTTTTCATTCTTGTTTGCATAATAGTTTTTGGTTTATCCTTTTTTTGTTCCTCGTTCTTGTTTGTTTCTTGGGTTTTATTTATATTATTCAGTTTTGATATAGTTTAGTTAATTGTTTTGTATATTCTTACCCCTCTCCATATATATCATATTATTTATTTGACTTAGTTGTGAATCATTGTTTGTATGTCTTTTATCTCTATTTAACTGCACTTGAAGAAATGATGTATGGGAAAATTTATTCCTCATCAAGACATTTTATTGAGAGACAACTAGATTCATAATCTACTAGATTGATTATCTCTTTACGTGTCTCTAGCTGTTACGGCCCCTGCCTGCTGAAAAGCTCACAATATTAACGAAAACAGGTTCGAACAAGGAATGCACGATGGATCATTGATTATAATGTAGTCAAACTGTTTCAAACGCAACATCTACTCCTTTTCTTATGGTGTTGAACTCATACAATATGAACGTACTTTTGATCTTTGACTTTCTCACTTCACTCAAAATCATTTAATGCCTGAAATATTTTACAATATCAACTTTTCGTAAGTTTTGATCTTTAAAGAGCCGACACATCGGTATTTCGCATTTTCGTATACAACTTGGCAGGTTAGGCAAAAAAAAAAAAAAAACGCCCAATTTTAAATCCTCGATTTCGATTTCAGATTTCTACAAGAACAATTGCATTGTTTAAAAAGACCAATGAGCTCATTTCTTGGTCATACATTCACGCCTACACCGGCTGCCCCACCGCCAGTCAAGGCCAATAGCGATTCTGGTGTTCTCACTACAGATTCACCTGCAATTAAGAACGCTCCATTGCCAGCTGATGGACCAGGATCTAAACACTTCTCCAATTTAACAGTTTTTGGAGCAATTGCTGCTGTTCCATACTATTTTACTTATAAGTTAGGTGGTGGTTTGAAAACATGGTTGTTCTTTGTTTTGATTTTCTTCTTCCCAATTTTGATTTCTTATTGGACTTTAGCTTCTACATACTCTCCAAGATTGAATGAAAAGGTTAAATTACCAAACAAACCGATCTCTCATTATTTGGAGTTCCATACCGACGAATTGAAGCAGAAATATGAAGGTAGAAAAATTCCAATGGAAACCTTCCATGAATTATATTTTGACGGTAAAGTTTCATTCAAAGGTGATGCTTTAGATGTTTTGGAATACAGACATGATTGGGCTCAATTCTCATTCACTGTTGGTCTTTTCAAATATTTCTTATTAGGTATGATCCCTGAAGTTATCTTGCATACCAGATCTCAAGATGAGGAACAAGTCAGAGATCATTACGATCGTGGTGATGACTTCTACACTTGGTTTTTAGGTTCAAGAATGGTTTACACTTCTGGTGTCATCAGTGATATCACTACTGAAGAATCTTTAGAACAATTACAAGATAACAAATTGAAAGTTGTTTGTGATAAGATTGAATTGAAAGAAGGTGAAACTTTGTTAGATCTTGGTTGTGGTTGGGGTTCATTGGCTACATATGCTTCTAAAGTTTATGGTGCTAAAGTTACTGGTATCACTTTAGGTAAAAATCAAACTAAATGGGGTAATGAAAAATTAAAATTACAAGGTATTTCTCTAGATCAATCAGAAATTTTATGTTTGGATTACAGAGACACTCCAGATGCTAAATCAAACGGTGGTAAATATAACAAAATCACTTGTTTGGAAATGGCTGAACATGTTGGTGTTAGAAAATTCGGTGCTTTCTTACGTCAAGTTCATGACATGTTAGATGATGATGGTATTTTCTTCTTACAATATGCAGGTATTAGAAAATCATGGCAATACGAAGATTTAATCTGGGGTTTATTCATGAACAAATATATCTTCCCAGGTGCAGATGCCTCTACTCCTTTAGATTTCGTTGTCTCCAAATTAGAAGCCAATGGATTTGAAACAGTCTCAGTTGATAACATTGGTGTTCACTACTCAGCAACATTATGGAGATGGTACAGAAACTGGTTGGACAACAAAGATAAAGTTGTTAACAAATACGGTATCAGATGGTTCAGAATTTGGGAATACTTCTTAGCTAGTTCAACTATTATTTCTAGACAAGGTTCTGCTACTTGTTATCAAATTGTTCTTAGAAAAAACATCAACAGTTATCAAAGAGTCAACTACATTCCTACTCAAAAAGGATTATTGGCTCCTATCAAGGAAGGTGTTGAAAATTGGTTCAAATAAACAGAAACATAATCCAATTTTGCAATATCTGCTCTTGTTATACAGCTTTAAAGCTACACATATATGGTCATAATTTCTGTCACCTTTTTTGAAAACTTGCAGTAAATAAAAGTTCTACACATTTTGTTTAGTACTTATTCTTTATGTAGCAATATGTATTTCAGCGAAATGAAAGGTCATTAAATAGTAGCATGCGTCAGTCATAATATCAATGGTAGAAATTATCACTCATTTGTTGTATTTCTTCACAGGTGATTTTGGTCTAAGCTTTTCAATTTCATCCTCATACTTCACATTCAAACCACTCTTCCAATTTGAGATTGATATTCTTCAATTGAGAAATTGTCCAAGAGTATATCAGGACTCATAATACACCAACCTTTTCTTGGTTTGACATATTGATTAATACCTGATCTTGATGGCATGATGTGTAGTCTTCTAGTACCACTTGAGAAATTCTCTGCAATTTTATAGATGAAGTCAGGAGTAGAACTGGATGATTTTGATTCTTCATCACTTTCGATTTTAAGATCAGTATCAATATTGCAATGAATCAAATGATTATCAATAGATCTTCTAACTGTACCAGTGATACACATCCAACAGTGCCATTGATTATTATCAAGTAATGAGTTATTGTCAGAGTTTAAAACCTTGTTATCAACAGAAACAAATACCAACTCTTCTGATTTTCTGAAATTGTTCCAGTTTGGATAGTTTGAATTGTTTAACAATTCTGATAATGCGTTGATCTGTGAAGATGATGCCCAAATGAAAAGGAAGCCTGGTTTAGAACAAAGTTTAGCAAGTGGTAAGTTGACTAAGAATGGAGCAATAAATTGGTTTTCTGATAATGAACCAATGACTATAACATCAAACTTCAAATTATTCTGTATCATTCTATTCAAAGAAGGGATTATGTCATTTAATTCAACTTTTGCACCAAATGCTTTTGTCTTGTAGTTATCAATAGTTTTTGACTTAAGTTCTATAAGTTTGTTTAGTTTAGGATATCCAGTAAGTGGGTTTTCGACATTTCTGATGAAGTTGCTAGGCTTTTCTCTTGTGTGTATATAATGGTTTGAGTAGTCATTTTGTAGTTTATACTGCGCAGGGGAAGAACTGAATGGTTCATATTGGTAAGATGAGCCAAATCTGTGTAAGGGGGAAGCGCGTTGAGCGTTGGCAGAGTCCAATGTGACTCCTGATGAGATGGAAATGTTCATGTATGTGTTTGATGCTGAATGAGTACGAATAACGGATTAATTGATGGGAAATATTGGTTCCTTTTATAGACGCGTAGTAGCTTTATTTGGTGGTTATTTTTTTTTCATTGTTGATCTGTTTATGAAACATTTGCTAGAAGCCAAAACAAAAATGAAACAAAGACGAAACATACATCAAACACATTTGAAACAATCACGAAACAACTTCCAGACAAACACTATTAGGTGGCTTTATTTTAGTTACAAACGAAACAAAAATGAAACAAAGTTGTAACATTTTTGAAGAATCTTGTTGTTTAAACGATGATATCGAATCCATCTCTACAACAAAATGGAAGTAAATAACTCATACTATTAAAACTGTGGCAAAACATAACTAAACAACATAAATCAACTCATAACAATAACTCCTGATTAAACATAATCACATTATTTTCCCTTTCCCAATCAAAATAAACCTTCTAGTAGTACAATCAAAGAATAATATACATCTCATCAACTCATTAGACACCATAAATACGGCCTCTTTCCAACTCTTGAACTGTAGACTCAATAACTTCATCGTCATCATCATCCTCGACCAATTCAATAGTTGCATACTTCACCAAATCCCAACGTTTCCAGAAACTTAGGCAATCTTCAACTTCATAGCTATCAACATAATCCTGCAGAAAATATTTAGCCTTCAACAAACGATCTTTTAAATGTTGTAGTTTAAGACTAGATGGTTGTCCACTGATTTTCTTGTCAACTTCACTATCATACTCTGTTATATTTGTACATGCAGATTTATAACCATCATCCTCGTCACGTTCATCATCTTCATCCTGTTCTGCATCTTCATCTTCAACATCTGATAGAGTCATCGAAGCTGGGGTATTTGGCAGGTATTCCTTCTTGCTATAAACTTCATCCTCAGCATAAGATGTTGCATCGCAATATCTTGCCCAAGCTTCATCAATTGCACCAACCAAGTATTCAAAACAACGGTTTCTAGCAATTTGATCACCACCGGAAGATGACTTTCTAACTGGTTTGAAAGTATCTTGAAACATACCAGATGTGCTTGGTGCTGCGATTTCCTTCGATCTTGACAAAGGAGAGGAAATCACACTTGGAATGACCCCATCATCAGATTCAATGGAACTCTTCATTTTTTCTTCTTCTTCATCTTCGTCATCACTGTATTGTGATACAGCACGACTCAACTTGTTGTCAACAACACTAGAGGAACGACGACTCTTCATAGAAAAGGCACGTTTTCTAGCTTTTCTTTGGTTGTTGGAATAACTAACCTCATCATCAAACTCTTCATCATCACTCTCAGAGTAAAAGGCAGTATTTGAAGATGCGACGCCAAACCCAGGAGAAAGACAAACTTTCTTGAAAGGGTTGGAACACACGGGATTGGCACGCTTGATGCAACTGGTAGGGATAGAAACACTCATGGTTTACTTATATCTGACTCTCAACTGCACAATAAAGGCGTCAAAGAGGTTTATGATTCTTGCAGAAATTCCCAATCCGGTAATTATGCGTAGCGCAAAAAAAATGGAATTTTTCGTTTTTGAAGACGAAAAAAAACCACGCGAAAAGTGATGAAGAAAAAAAAAAAAAAGTTCTTCAGAAAGACAAATTCGAAAAATTTGAAAACTTTTTTAACGAAGTTCCGAGCAAAATAGAAAAATCGAACGTAAAAGAAAATTCGCGAACAGCGTCCGCGTTTCTGATTGGCTGAACAGGCATAAAAACAACTCAGAGAACCAGTCCGGGTAACAAAATAATTGGTACGAGCAACATCAAATGCCCCTATTTTCGCCAATTTCTTCCACGGTGGCAAAAATACACTGAGTGTTAATGGTGATATTTGACCAGGAAATACTAAAGATATGGCGGTAGTTCCTTCGTAGAAATATTGCTAAGAATCCAGGCATTCTTTTGGTGTAACTTCCGACTTTTCAGCACATCAGTTGGTGGCCCAAGTGTCCAGGCTAATTTGTTTCTCGCTCTCTATTTGGTTGCCTGAGCTTTTCCCGAAATTCGCATGCATTTTCCTTGTTTATGAGAAAAAGGGGGCAATAAGTTCAAAATTTTGCTATAAACTGCTGGTCGGAAATGAGATATTGGTCTACCGGACTGTTTGAAGGGATTTCTACGCAAAAAAAGATGTATTCAATCCACCTTTTTATGGTTGTTTTGGCTATGTTTTCATGCTGGTTTTGTGTTTGTTTTGGGTCCCTGCGAGAGGTTTTTTTCTTCGCGATTTGCGAGAAGGAAACTGTATTTCGAGGGTACACACCTTTTTGAGTGTATATTGTCAGTAGAGATAGCTATAAAAGCTCGTAGTTATACTGAAATGTGTTATAAAAATCGGAATATCGACTCAGAATAAGTGCTTCTCTCGGAAACTTCTCTATTAAAATCGGTTTTGCTGAGTTTCCACGTCTTTAGTGTGTTCACCCTTGAAAATCGTTCGCGAAAAACACAATATTTTTTTTTTATTTTTTTGAAAGCTTTGTTCAACATAAGATTTAGTGATTAGCCATTAGAGAGTAAAATATTCGTACAGATTGTTGATACGCAGGTGTTTATCCTCTCTCTGTTTTGGCAGCTTGCTATAATTATTAATTATGGCTTTGATAAGCAGGATATTCTACTCAAGACTCGCATAACTTAAGTTGATCGATACTGTCTTTGAACTAAAAGCCCAAAAAATCGTTTCAATGTGTCTCTATGCGAAGAATAAACTTATTTAGGGTCACACAACGTGGGTTCTCTACGATTGTACAATCCGTCTGCCTAGTCTGGGATACTGTTTTAGTATCTTGGAAATGGCTATCAGATTCATGTCCTGCTTTTTGAGTGAATTGGAATCTTATGAGACGATGATCTATATGATTATTGTTTTATCATCTTGATTGATTGATTTTTCTACACGTTCTGTGTATTGAATGAATGATCAAATGTGGATCGTTATTGGGCTTCCTAATAACTTTCCTGAGATTTCTTCACGTTTATCCAATGTTCTTCTCAGCTGCCTATCCAAATATGGTTAGATGGTGTACCAAAGAACTGGATCTGGTTTGGATTATCTACATTATTTCAAAGCTTTATTTGGTATACTATTCAATAAGTGCAGTCTTATTCAATTAATGGCAAGAAGATTTCTTCAGCTTGACAAAAGGAAGTAAAAAGTCCCAAATCATATGAAGTGAAAAGGGCGCTAATAATCGTAAGTTAAAACTGATCAAACAGAACCGTAGTTGCTTGCGCTGTTCAAGACTCTGTAACCAACTCTCTCATCGTATGGGTTTTGGCTGATGATGTACAAGGCATGTATCAAGCCAGGGATGAAACCTAACAGGAATAGCAACACATTAATGAGAACTGCGTTAGTTGTTAGTAAGTTACTTTAATAGGACTTGGTGTATCTAAGTACAACATAGACCAGGGATGAACTCTTCTGAATGATCGGATTGATGTCAGATGCTCAAATATGAGGTTGTAAAGTTTTTGTGTCAACTTTTTTACCCTATGAGGCTGGGGTGATACATACGCTCTTGAGAGAAGAATCCTTTCTTGATAAAGACAGGGACAGGTGGGAGGAAGAAGGCAATGAAGACTAAAAACCAATCTTTTGCGTGCATTTTGTTGTGTAATGATGGGCGGCAAAAGAGTAAGGGATGAACACTTAGTTTTTTATCACCTTTATCATTTTTTCCAAGCAACAATAAACAATACGGTCTTAAGCGAGAAGATGGAAAATTTACTTGGGCTAGATGAAACTACTTTATAGTATCCGATTTAGAGTCTCTGATAGTGTCGAATCTTGTCTCTGTAGACACTAGAATGGACATTCATCTTCCTGAATCCTTATCACACAATACCTTGAAACTGGATATACAGTAAACGTGGTGGAAATAGAATCACACCATACAACATTTTTCCACTCAGAATTTCTGTTTGCAATAGTCGAGAGAGTCAAGACTCAACAATGGAAATCAAAGCCAATGTAGCGATAATGCATTACTATCATACCTGTAACCTCTCTGTATATACTTTTCGAGCTAGTTTTTGGCGGCTCTACGCGTTAGAAAGGTTTAAGCTTAGACTGTTGAATCCCATTAACGACAAAAGAACCAAAATTTGAGTGTTTTAGAGGACTTTCAAAACCTACATTTCCAATATTTGTGAGCCCAGTCATCTGAGTTTGATACTCATACCATTTCCTCAATTTCCATGGAGATGTTATATGTCTTTCAAAGGTTCTTTTTTGGCGCTCTCACTCAAAATTATGTTATTGATGAAACTGTTATTCAAATAGTAATTCAAAACGACTTTAAATATTAAATATCTACACAGTTCTATACGTGTCCCAACCTTAAGTTTCTCATGACATCAGACATTTTGTAATTGAACACTAGTATGAAATTCAGGGTTGGTCCATCGAGATTTGATATTAGTACCGGTGGAAAATAAGCGCTTCTATATCGTCTCATTTTGACAACATTCGGACTGCCTATATGACAGGTTCTAGAAGAATTTGAGGGTTACAATTGATGGTTTGTGAAATGGCTGGTATACCTTGTCTGTAATTTGGACTGCCAATTTCCAAATTCCAACTCAAGGGACAGGGGTTTTGGCAGGGGCTTTCATTTTCAAAACGCGTTAAATTTTTGACGCGTTGGTTCTTGAAGATGTGCAAATTCCAATTGTATTTCCTTTCGAATTAAGCCATATGTTAATTGTCAATACTGGGCAGTACGTTGAGGCTTGAAGTCTAAAATATAGTAGAACTAATATTACCTTTTAGGCTTTAGCACTAAATAACGACAATTACTAGTGCCTAAATTATACAGCGTAAATTTCAAAAGAAAAGAGTGTACAGTGTGAAAGAGTGGCAACTATAAGTTCAGTAATTACCAGGATATTCGATAGTTTACTATCTATGAGCTATGTAGCATATACCATAGAGCAAATATTGAAAATTTGGAATGTTCCTTTTGGTTGTGCAATGTTTCATGTTTTCTGATATATCTCTCAATGGTAGCAAAATCAAATTTCAAATTTCATCTGACTTGGGTCAACGTGTACCAGTGGGGTTACTGTGGTACTAAGTTGGGATGAGTTAATTCTTTGGTTGAGACTTTTGAGTGATATAAGGCTATAGATAACTTAAGGCTGTAAATCATTTGCATAAAGCTATATGATCATGACAACTCTAGTAGTAGTACGACAAGTGTGTCAATTGAAAGACGTAATTTACTGATAACAATAACCTTCAAGATCCGAGATACCACGTTTTTGCTAACTGGGCTAGTAACATGAGAATTTAAAGAACATATCTATGGTTTATAGATGAATACTAGAGGACGAACCAGTTTTGAACTTTTCGTGTTTCGTGTTTGGCGTTGCCTTTTTCAGTTTGGAGGCCCAAACTTCAGACCTTTCAATTTTTTGCACCAGGCTTTATCTAAGATCTGGGCCTTTTTTATTGTTTTTAGATTTCCTAATTGGGTAATACTTAGATGCGTCACAACCAGGATGAATGAAAGCTGAATATTTTCAAGGAAAAAATTAACAGAAATTAAAACAACGGCTATGACCCAACAGAACATAAAAGTTAGTGCCTTCTTTTGACTCCATGAGCCGGTCAAGTCCTTGATACTGGTTTTTTTCCTGTTTCAATCTCTCTGTGTCAAGTCAGACTATAAATAGAAACAGAAATTCTGGATGTTCTAGACTGAGACTAGACCTAATTGGGCGAATTAAATTTCCGAAAGGGGAAATCGGCGCGTCTTTTGTCGCAGTGCCTCATCCCGAAACAGAAATTTTTCTTTTTTTTTCTTTTTTTACAGACAACGGAAAATTTTTTTCCTTCTCAGGTCGCGCCACTAGAAAAACTATAAAAGGATTGGGCACTGCTCTCAAAATTTGCGTCTAGGTTGTTTTCTTTTCTCTTTTTTCCTTTTCTTCATCTATCTTTTAGAACTTTACAACAATGCAATTCAAAACTGTCGTCGCTGCCTTAGTCTCTGTTGCTGCTGTCCAAGCTCAAAACGCCTCAAACGGTTCTAACTCTACCAACGGTACCTCCGTCTCTACTGGTGCTGCTGCTTCCAACGCTATCAACGCTGGTGTCTTAGGTGCCGTCGTTGCTGCTGGTGCCGCTTTCTTGTTATAGATAACTAATTTCAATATTTAAAAGAAACAAGTTTTGAAAAAATAAAGATATAGAAGTTTTTGATCACCTATTGATCAAGTACAGGATATAATTACCCTTTTTTTGGAACTTTATAAACAGTTTGTATTCCTTTGTGTTGCTTTTATTTCTTTTGTTTTGATCACTGGTCGGTTAATTGGTGTACGTTATTATAATAAGATTTTAATTTTTAAAACAGCTTGTAGTTGGATCTTTTCCTTATTTACCATTTAATGACTGCGCCTGTTCCAAAATTTCAACTGAGAATTTTCCGTTAAGTTTGGCGGAAATTGCAATTGAGCCCTGGCGCAATTCTCATCTTGAACATCGTTCGGTTCGCGCAACAGGGCTTTGTATTCTAGATCAAACATTGCACTAAAATAGAAACTGATAAAGTTTCACCTTTCTAATCCACAACTTCTTCAGAAGGTGGGACATGGGTCAGGTATCATCTACTACTGGGACTGACACTTCTTCGAAACCAGCAGTTCAGATTTCTCCTTTGTTCGCACTTACCTCTGTGCAGATCAAGCCCAGTAATATCAAACTGAAAGTAGTGGATCATCAATTAGTTGTGTCAAATTCCTTGAGTCTGCTGCAGTTCACCCAAAATGATAAGCGTCATGAATACCCTTTTCTTTTGAACGTTTCCAACAACGACACGGTCTCATTTAAGTTGAAATATGCAGGTCCTGCTTTGCCTGAAGGTGTTGATACTTTGGATATTTTTAAAGATGTAAGAGCTTATGCCTTTGACAAATTTGATGGGATAGCAAAAGATGTACTGATCTATGACTGCATACGGCTTATAAATCATGATAGAACTACAGTTGACCCCAAATGTGCTGAAATAAGGAACCTCAATAGTGATACTACAGACATTAATTTGAAATTCAATTTAAATGATCTGTTTACTGAAAATTATTCTGGTAAAATTTCAATTGTCGTGACCTCTCAGGAATCGGATTTTGTCTTGCTGAAATTCTCACTGTTCATCATAGAAGCTATCAATGATTTAAAACCAAATGATTCAAAGGCTGACACTTCCAATTTGGCAACAGATAATTCAGAAACACAGCATTTACTAAACTCATCAAGTATAGAAGAAGATGGATTTGCTTTCAAAAATGAAATAAACTCTTACGAATCCAACATTTCACAATTGCAACCAATAATTCGAAAAATCGTCAAGAAATCTGAGACACTGAATGAAAATCTCAGAAATTTAGCCATAATAAGATCATCACTATCAAATTCAATAATGGAAGCGATCAACTTTCTTAGTTCTCCTGGAAATCAACTTAATAATCCTATTTTGATAGATTTGCTAAAAGAAATTTCCATCAACCAAACAGAACTATCAAGATCAGAAATTGATTCCTCTAATAACTGGACTAAGAATATGATCAATCCATTATTGAATTTTTACAACTCTGACTTGAAGTCAATCAAATTAGAAAAACATCTTTACAATGAAGAATTGATTAAATTTTACAGTAATGAGCCAAATGAGTTCCAAACTGTTAAAGATTTTAACCTAAGAAGACTGAGATACTATGATTACCTTAATGGATTCAAAAAGGGTAAAGAAGTCAGAGTATTGGTTCAAAGTTTAGCTAGGTTTTTTGAAAATGAGTCCGACATTACAAACTCTACAGTTGTCCGTAATGGGCTTAAATTTTTTGATGACTATGAAGTATACAAACTCAATCAGGAATTGTTGAAAACTTCTATAGAAAAGTCTGGCTCCATTGATGAATTGAGAGCAGTATTTAGTTTGTCTGCACCTTTTTCCAAGAAAATCTCATACACAGAACAGTTCAACCCAGAAACTCCACAACCCATTGACAAGGAATATATCGTTAGAAAAACTGGGTTATTATATTCACTGGACAATGAAACAAGATCATGGGAGAAGAAGTATATCATCTTGCAGGATAATATTCTTCAAGAATTCAAATTAGCTAAATCTGAAAATGATACCCCAACATCACCAAAGTTCATCAAAATTGATAAATCTTTACTATCAGATCAATTGAACCTCAGTGATTGTAAACTTGTGAAGTTTAAAACTAAGAAAAAACTAAAGTGCTGCTTTCAAATCACACATCCAGAGAAGAAGATAAATAAGATTTATCAAGTTCATAATGAGAAGGAACAGGATATTTGGATGAAATCTCTAAACTCTTCAATCAAGCTCAAAACTCTTCATAATGATACCCCAGAGCTTCCAAAATCTGTCTCCCAAACTCATCTCTCAAAGAGTGCACTTCCATCGAATACCCCAAGTCAGGAATCTGTTGTTGAACGAGGTTTGAACTCCTCTAGCTTAGAAATCGTGAGCAAAACTGACTTCTCCAACTGTGTGTGTTGTGATTGTGGTAATGTTGAATCAGTTAATTGGCTTTCATTGAAGCACTTAGTTGTTGTTTGTAAAAAATGTTCTGATGCCCATAAAACTCTGAAAACTGGTCCAATGGTTCAACTACATGAAGAAACTCCACTCTTACAAAGCAATGAGATTAGAGAGTTGTTGTTCCACATTTCTAATAAGATTGCGAACTCATACTGGATCGGTTCTATACCATCTGACTTTAAGCAGCAACCAGAATGGTCATTACCAGAACGTTCTGATTACATCAATGACAAGTATGTCAATAAAAAATTCATCTTGAAAGATTCGAAATTCAACCCAAATGATTCTTTGATCAATGGTATCAAAACGAAGAATGTTGGCCTCATCTTAAAATCAATATGTTTAGGTGCTGATCTGTCAACTAAAGTGTTGCAGAAAAGCAGTAATGAGAGGAATTTTGTTAAAGTTGATGAACTAAAGCTTTTTGAATACAGTCTAAGACAGCCGCTGATAAATTCAGCAAATACCCCTGTGTTTCATATTGCTCAACTACTAGTGTTTAATGGCGTTAATGTTGGCGACAAGGTCAAAAATATCACTCCTTTGAATCATTACCAACAACAATTTTGGAAACAGAAAATAGAAGATAAAACAAAGGAGAAAACTAATAATTTAAGGAATTCGATGATTAAGGATACCGAAGACGCCTTACAAGGGCTCAATATCAATCACTCAAATGAGACTTCAAGCACGCTTGCTGAAGCCGGTACTACCAAACTAAAGAAAAAAAGATTGAGCTTTTTCAGAAAAAAAACTGATAATAAGTAAGCACATATACCCACCATACTAATGAAAGAATCTGGATATTTATTTCCTGTTTATGATCCATTATGATAATCAATTATGACCATTGTTCGTAGCACTTTTTTAAAGTGTGAATCGAGTGACTGGTTTCATCTCCAACATAATTTACCACAAAAATGAGCTCAACCCAACCCACAATTATCCCAAAAAATTATTTTCTTACTACTCACAATTCCAACGTCTGTAACAATCCTGGTATAGTTTTACATCAGTCAACTCAAAGAGGAACATAAGCTCAAATATTTATCTAGCATCTCTATTTTTTGCTAACACAGCGATCGTGCAATTGAACGGCTATATTATATTGCAATTGCCAAAAAAGTGCTTTGATTTACTACCTATACATTCTGTTGAGATTTGTTGCTTGTTTTTGATAGATTAAAGGTTATACTTGTTTGTTGAGGGTAATTGTTTCATTTACTACTAGTCGCTGTTGAAGAGAGAGAAATTTCTAAACCCAGGTTATGAGTTTATTATCAACAACTTCAGATCTTTCCCACAGATCGAACATTGATCCAATTAAGTTGTATGATATCAAGGAATGCATTGGAAAGGGGAACTTTGGTGATGTATACAGAGCTGTGGAGAAGTCCAGTAGTCAGGTGGTTGCTATCAAGGTTGTGAATTTGGAAGAAACAGATGATGAAATCGGAGTGTTGGTTCAAGAAATTGCATTTTTGGCACAAATGAGATCAGATTATATTACCAACTACTATAACACATATGTGAGAGATGTCTCTATGTGGATTGTCATGGAATATTGTGGTGGTGGTTCATGTGCTGATTTACTTAAGGCCCACAAGAGATTGAGCGAAGAAGCAGTAGCTTTCATTGTTAAAGAATGCTTGAAAGGTTTGGAATATATTCATAAGGAAAGAAAAGTTCATAGAGATATCAAAGCAGCCAATATATTGTTAACTCAAGATGGAATGGTTAAGTTAGCAGATTTTGGAGTTAGTGGCCAAATCACTGCAACTAAGGTCAAAAAAAATACCTTTGTTGGAACTCCATTTTGGATGGCTCCAGAAGTTATATCAAGACATTCAACTGGTTACAATGAAAAAGTTGATATCTGGTCTTTGGGGATTACAACGATAGAATTGGTTTCAGGAGCTCCACCTTATTCAGATCGTGAACCAATGAAGGTTCTTTTCCAAATTCCAAAGAACCCAGCACCTCTCTTGGTGGGACCCAATTATTCTGAAGATATCAAAGAGTTTGTGAAATTCTGCTTGATAAAAAATCCAAAAAGCAGACCCACAGCAACTACATTGCTTAAGACTAGATTTATGAGACTCTATAAAAGAAGACATTTTTCTCTTGTTCCATTGATTGAACAGAAAGACATATGGATGGAACAAAACAGACCAAATTCTAGAAAACCTCGTTATGAGATAAAAGATGAGTTATACACCAAAAGTGATGCTAGTTTTAGATGGAATTTCACAGAACGTCCCAACAAGAAGATTATCAATACCTCATCGACTGAATCTAAAGATGTTAGTCCAATTAGTGATGGTCCTTGCATTGACAGCAGTGAAACCCAATTGACTTCAGATGACTCTGACATATTATTGGAAGATGAGTATTATCCAAACCTTGAAAACAATAACAAGATTACTCATACAGTTCTTGAACTGCCTATATCTGCTGCTATTAATTCTAATCAGGTCTCTAAAATTGAATATTTGAGCGATGTGATTCTCTACAGCTTCAAAAGAGTTCATCATAGGGCTAGAACTCAAGAGACCAAATATACTGTTGCAAACTTGAGTAAAGCATTTATAACGGCTGAAAATGAACAATTGGGTCTTGCAGAAGCGTTATCTGAAGAAATTTGGTTAAGAATGTCGCAGTTAAGAAGTAAAGCTTAACAATGGTGGATTCTAGTTTTTAGATTTAAGGATTTCTGATGAACTTACATACATGTAGTACTGGTACTTATTATTTCTAGACTGTTATTGACATTTTGTAACCCCAGTTCCCTAATATTGGCTTTTCACTTTTGTGTTCAACTTGACTTCAAAATTGTGGTTTCAAAAATTCTTAAAACCCACAACAAAATATTCGATCTTAACAAACTACATACTCGCTCTTTCAAAGCTACCTTATTAGAAAGATCAGTCTACAGTCGCTAAAAAAGTTCAATCATTCATTATGAGATTTTCAAAAACGATTCTATTAAACCTGTCATTATTGACATTGTCCAATGCTGCCTTGATCAACTATAAGGATTATCCAAAAGCCAGTGTTTCTTCCAATGCAAAACCAAATTTGCCATTAACTGACCAAGGAGTTGAAAAGTTTAATTTGGTCCTTGATGATAACGTTGAAGCTGTGGTTGACAATGACAAGAGTAATTCAAAGTCTAATGATGAAGATGAGACTTCATTTGAAGAAGAAAAAATTGAAACTATTCCAATTCAATGTTCACAAGGTAACTATCAGATTTCTTCTGCTGCTGAATTAGCTGAGTTGTATCAATGTGATGATATTATTGGCTCCATTGAAGTTAAAGACTATAAAGATGCGACTTTAGATACTGGTAATATCAAGACAATTAGTGGTGATCTTGTTATCAGTAACGCATCCAACTTAGTCAGGATTAATGCACCAAATTTAGCCTCAATTCTTGGTAAGTTCAAGTTGAACAAGTTAACTTCATTAACTGCTGTTGTTTCTCCAAATTTAAAAGAAATTGGTGCTATTGAATGGAAGGTTTTGCCAATTTTAAGTACAACTGACTTTAGTGGAAAAATTAAAAATTTGAAAAGTATCATCATCTCTGATACCTCATTGGTTGCATTTGATGGATTTGAAACTGGTGTATTGGATACTTTGAACATTAATAACAACAGGTTTATGGATACAATTACAACAAATTTGAGAGGTGTTAATGAGAAGTTATCACTCAGTGCAAATGCTAAAACTTTATCTGCTTCTTTCCCAAACTTAGAATATGCAAATAATATCACTATCAGAGATGTTCAATTTTTGAGTTTCCCAAATATCAGCAGTGTTAATCAATCATTGGAATTAATTCACAATAGCTTCCAATCAGTTAAGTTCCCAAAATTGTCCAAAGTTGGTGGTACATTGAGTTTGATTGAGAACAAAGACTTGAAAGAGGTTGAATTTTCTCAGATTGAAGACATCTCAGGTGGTTTGATGGTTATTAATAACACTTATTTGACCAAGTTGAACTTCTTTCCTAAATTGAATTCTATTGGTGGTGCTATCAAGTTTATTGGTGACTTCAGAGATGCATCTTTCAGCAAGTTGAAAGTGATTAAGGGCAGTGCCTTGATCGACACTGCTGCAAATGGTTTTGACTGCTCCAAATGGACCAAAGGTGACGGCAACACGGGAATTGGTTCCATCATCAGAGGAGGAAGTATTGTTTGCAGAAGCAGTGGTAAAGAGCAGACCGTGAAGTACAACAATGAAGGTGAAATTGTTGATGAAGTGATTTCCGTTATCGATGATTTACCTGATATTGAAAAATCTAGAGAAGGATATTCCAACTCTGCTTCATCAGTTCAAACCAATAGCTTGGTTGCACTGGTTGCTGCATTCTTATTTGCAGTCTCCTTCTAGGGCAGTTGTGCAATATGGTGACACATCAACTGAAACCTCTTGATTCTGATCGTTTAATACAACGATTTGAGATTTAAAATGATTTTGTAGTTGTAGAAAAGTTTCTCGGTCTCCATGGTTACCGACAAGTGATGAAAACCGAGGCTCCCGGAACTCATTGCTTTAACTCCTAAACATCTGAATGGTTTCTTCCATTGAATAAAAGATAGGCCAATTTGAGATGGGTGATGATCCAGTGGGTGCAGATGCTACAGCGCATCAGCAATATCTGGATGATGCAGACAAAAAACTGCCTGATCGCCCAATTCTAAAGAGGAAAAGAAAGACAACAAGCTGTGATAGTTGTCGTAAAATGAAGTCCAGATGTGAGATAGATAAGATTATTCCTGGTAAAAAAGCCAAATGTCACAGATGTTTTGTGATGAAAATACCATGTTCTTTGGCTGATGATGAGTTTAATGAAATATCTGGTGATTCCATAAGGCAGGATATTGACAATGGTCATTCGGATGAAAGATTCGAGCTGCTAGAGAGAAAACTAGACTACATTGTTGACAGATTAAACAATAATAAGGTTGAGCCATTGAGGAGTATCAGTAATGACTGGAAAGTTTTGAAGAAGTATGGGTCAGTTAAGAGTAATTATTTGGATAATTCGATTAGAAACTCACCAAATTCTATCATTTCACAGATAGATCTACGTTTGTTTAAAAGGGTTGAGTCTTACAAGATTTTTGAAAAGTTGGTCAATGATAAATTTATACAGACATTCTTCAAACTTAACCAATCATTAGTTCTCAGACTAGGATCTGAGTTTTTGAAAACAGCACATTTTTGGATCATTCCTGGTGGAATAACTGAAATCACCAAAGATTACGTTTTGAATCATCCCTTCATTACAGCAGTTTTTGTACTGATAGCCATGTCATTTGATGAAAATTATGAATATGTCGAAGAGCAAGCTGAGTTGAACCTAATTGTTCGAGAAATCTTGAGCAATGCTTTGATAACCAACCATTTGACAGATCATGATATTGAGGCGATCCTATACTGTTGCGTTTTCAATATTTCCAGAAAGCCATTACAACCTTTACTTGATACTTGGAGTTTATCAGCTGATGGTATAAAGAAAATGATATCCAGTATAAGGTTCATAGATATTGAAAAGAGAATCTCTGAGAAAATCTACGATAAAGATGATTTATTTCATTTGAGAATTTGGACTTCATTGAACATCAACCATTTATACAATTCAATTGGTAATGGAAAGCCCCATCTAATTCCTAATGACTATTTTGACAATAGCATTTGTGATGCAGTCTTGAAATATCCTGATATGATCATTGGTGATCAAATCAATCACCACCTACTTAAGTTGATGAGGATTATCTACAGAATGTTTTACTCTACTGATTTGTTTGAGAATGTTATTAGTTATAATGAAATCCAAGAGATTGATGGATTGGTCATTTTCAAATTTAATGATCTGACGAACTGGTTCTCTACTTGCTCCATTGTTATTACTTTAGATCAGTCAGATACATTATTGTTTAATGTCAATTATTACTACATCACATTGTCTAAAAGATTCATTTCATTTTACAAAAAGATCCAGGATAATGAGCACATCATCTCCAAATACTTAGAAATTGCTTACAACACAGCAATTCATTACTCAATTGCAATATTGGAGAGGTTTCTAAATCTTCCAAGTAATTTAATCAAAGGTTCCCCAATAAGTTTATTGAACCAGGTTGTTTATAGCTGTTTGACTCTTTTTGAGTACAACAATAAAGTCGGGGGATCAAAACAAGAGGTTGATCCTTTGAACTTGATCTCTAGAGTCTACTGGAAGTTGAACCAGATTGGAGAAACGAAAAACGATTTCACAGATACAGTTGGTCAAATCATTAAAAGTTTAGTGGATGTTAATAATGCAGATGAGTCTACTGAGAACCATCAACAGACATTCAGTGACTCTGAAGAGTTCTTTATTCCCATCCACGATGAGATCAACAATTATGGTTTCACTGAGAACTTTGCTGATATTAGCAAATTCGATACTTTCGAAGACTTCTTCAATGTTTTGAATAAGTAAATTAAGAGGATGTACTCTGGAATGTTAGACTATTCACATGATTATCGTAGAAGATGCGCTAGAAAAAAAAGGAAACTAGTTGCGGCTCTGATCCGGAAATTGAATTCCTGAATGATGAGTGTATACAGTTACCAGTATCGGATTAATGTATTTATGTACAATGTAGCCCCACTATTAAGGCCATATGTCAATCTTATGAGTCATTTAATTGTTAGTCTGTCGTTTGTCAGATTGATTAGGAAATTTTTAACAAATGCGCCAGAAAAAAATTGGTGATAAGGGATCTGCATTGTGTGGCCTCCGTGAAAGATTACGGTTTATCCCCTATCCAACTCACTATATAAGCAAAAGTTCCCGTGAGCTTCACAGAAACCTCATTGAACACCATCACCAATTTCCAATCGGTTTATAACTTTGGGATCATCAGCTTTGCAAGCATCACTTTGATTATTTATCAGGCTTCTCATTGGTTCACTCATAATGGTGTGGTATATTCCAAAACACAATAAGATTGAAGACTTAGACGAGCAGCTCGAGCTCATCAAAAACTATCCATTGGGCCTATTGATCACTTCAACGTCTGGTTATTTGTCGTCCGGAACTGAAGTTGAAGTAACACATCTCCCATTTGTCGTTAAGAAGGAAGGTGATAAACTATTCCTGATCACTCACATAGCAAAAGCGAACGATCAGGTGGAGCAATTAGAAAAGACAGGTGAAGTTACTGTTGTTTTTAGATCTTCATTGGATTCATATGTTTCTGCTTCATGGTATCTTCGTAAACAAGTTGATCATAAAATCGTTTCTACATGGGATTATTGTGCTGTTCATGTCAAAGGTACTCCAAAGGTCATTAGAGAAAAGGATGATATCTTGAAGATTATTACAGCTGTTACTGAAGAACAAGAATCGAAAAGAAATGTTCCTGAAGAAGATAGATGGAAAGTGGCAGATGCTCCAGAGAAATACATCAATGCTATGCTTGGACGTATTGTGGGTTTGGAGGTTGAAATCACTGATATCAAGGCCAAATTTAAATTGAATCAAGATTACTCTAAGAAGGAGGTTGATAATATTGTCAAACACTACAAAGAAGAGCTTGGAGGTGATTTGGGAAATGGAATGGCAGAGTTGACATTGGAGAATTTCCCTGCCAAATAGATGAAAGCTCAAACTTTCATTTACTTTATTTATGTTTATTATTTATTATGTTTCCGTCTGTTATTGCTGATAAACCTGTACCTGAAGACTTCTCTCTTTTTTAAGGACTCTCTGTTTTTGTTTTCGATAGACAACTGGAAGTAACACTTATTTAAACGTTCATATACCGCTGACGATATTCAATACAACTATCTGGGAAGGGCCTCACAAAAGAATTTGACCATATGGTTTCAGATCGCAGTGTTCAATATTTCACCAATAATTTCATTATCGAATTTAAAACAAGTCTCAGTTATTCTTGATTCTATTTAGTGTGCTGTGTATATAGAGGAAAATCCAGCATTCCAGCATAGTATTAGTTCATTGCAAAAATAGAGCTCACTGGTTCTCGTGCGGTTTATTCATTCCGTCCATTATCTTGTATAAAGTTTCATGAAGCATGGTCCATTCCTCACTTGATATCTTAGGAATATTCGATTTCTTTCCTGTACGATCCATACCGAACTCCTCTCTCTCCCATACCAGATCCGCGTGATCATCATATATTTTCTTTGCATTATATTCTTTGAGAAACTTTCCTAGAGAGTTGATATTATTTCTGAATTCTTCTGTCATCGTAGGTATATATGGAAACAATTGGGAATCTTCTTCTGATTCGGAATCTTCATCTTCAATTTCAGGAACCAGATTGATGATATCAGGTTGGACAAATTTAGCCTCTTGAACAGAGTTAACACTTTTCTCTTCAGCCGACTTCACAGGCAATGAAATATCATCTGGTTTGATTCTGGTTTCATTATTCACCAATAAAGCGTCAACAGAATAATTCACTGCACTTTCTTCCATGTGTGGTCTCTTTGATGTAAGCCAACTTTGCAGTGTTGACCTCACCAAAAAAGGGGGTGTGGTTTTCATTGATTCTATGAATTTTCTGAGTGAGAAACTGATCTTTTGCTTCAAGTTATCAATGAACTTAACTAAACGATATTTCATAATATTCGGATATTCACCTGCTAAAAGATGAACTTTATAAATGAACATACTAACAATGACATCCACATTCTCAATATTCCGAAATCTTGTTACGTATCGAATGATATGATCTGGAACAGACTTCAAAAATGGATGTTTAAGTACATCAGGGTAGGTGACATCTGTCAACTCATGAATTTTTGCCGAGGTGGCTCTTCTATCAACTGCGGACGAAACAGCCACTTGTCGTTGTAGTTTCTTTTGCGCATAGCGAAAACGGTCCCGTTGGCTCTTTTGAAGCTTTTGGCGAAGAACTTTTTCTGTATCTGAAATTATTGTTGTTAAACTGTTTGACGCGTAACTTTTTTTGTTATTGACGCGTTGTTCATGAAAATCCCTTATATTTTAGTGCTGAACATTCAACCTCTCTGGAACTATAGTATAAACAGTCAGATTTCTTGTTTAAGAGTGGCTGGATTTAATCAATAGTCAGGATCAGTTGTAAACCTCCAAAATCAACTCTTATCGTTGTTGATGTTTCGGCTTTCGGGATTCGGGGATTTTCGCGATTTTGATTTTCGAGCGGCGCGAACCCTGACCGTTTTTCGCGGATTGGCTTTTGATTCTTTTGGTACTAACGAAAAATATTTTTTCTTCATTTAACCAGAAGATACGAAATTTGTACATTCACTTGCCTTTGACTGTTTACTTGTCTCATTTGTTTGATTTATTGTGTTGGTTATCCTCGATCTAACTAAGATTTCCTACTTTTTTTCCGTTTAAGTCGTTACTTGTCAAGTCAAGAAAAAGAAAAGAATGTCATTTGATGATAAGAAAGGTATGGAGCTCGCCATAGAGCAGGCCATCAAAAGTACGTATCACCACTCAACTGCATTATCCATCTCTCTCTTAATCAATACTAATATTATCAAGGTTACAAAGAAGGTGGTGTTCCAATCGGAGGGGCTTTGGTCCATGAAGATGGTACCATATTAGGATGTGGTCACAATCAAAGAATACAAAAAAGTTCTCCAACCTTACATGGTGAAATTGATACTTTGGAAAATGCCGGTAGACTAAAAGGAAACGTTTACAAAGGATGTACTATGTATACTACTTTATCTCCTTGTGATATGTGCACTGGTGCTATTCTTATGTATGGTATCAAAAGAGTGGTTATGGGTGAAAATGACACTTTTGTTGGTGGTGAAGACTACTTGAGACAAAGAGGTGTTGAAGTTGTTAATTTGAAGGATCCAAGATGTAAGAAGTTAATGGATGACTTCATCAGAGAAAAACCAAACGAATGGAATGAAGATATTGGAACAGAATAGACTATTTGCATTGTCCATTATCGTCATTGTTATTATCATATTTCATTGTATAATCTTGTAAAACTACAAAGGACCATTAAGTTGATTCATACTAATATAAACTATTAAAGTGATTTTTTGATGCTCAACAAAAGGAGTATATTATTTTTTAAATGATTAAAAGTTAAATGCTCAACAGAGCACTCTTAAAAGAACTGAACGTAGTAAAAGAGATCTATGCAAAGTAGCATGACATCTTGGTTTCAAAACAGCACATTCTAAGCACCAGTGGCAGCAGCAGCAACAGTCTCTGCAACGGTCTCTGCAACTTTTCTAGCAGCTGGTCTAGCACCACTTGCACCTGGGTACAATAGTTCAATGTAACAAACAAAAAGACCAGCAAAAGCGAGAAGGAATTGAGTACGACCAGAAGTGGAACCCTCAGCAGTTGGGACACCGAAGTATTCGTTCAAAGCAGATTGAACAGCAGTTAACAATGCAAACCAGGACAATAGTTTATTCTTCATGAACATCGCAGCCATTGGCATACTTTGTTGGACAACACCTGATGTTCCTGGTGGTGCAGGTAATGGCACATGGACGTATGGGACAACAAGGTCTTCTCTTTTAACTGGAGGGGCCATCTTTTCTCTTTTGTTGGATCACAATAGGAAGAAGTTTTCGATTCAATTGTCGATCGAATAAATCGTCCATATTGATATGGCGAATTTTCGCGATCGGGGAAATTTGTTTAGTCATCTAGGATCGATTATTGATTAACAATATTGATGATGATCAATGGTAGTAACACTACTATAATAAGTAGAGAAAGTAGGTCAATAGTAATTGAAATATCTAAGTTAGTCGTTTCTACTTTATTTTTTGGTTCGGGTTCAATTAAAGAATCAATTAATGATTTTAATCTCAAATGCATCGGTGTGGCTTCCATACTATCTGTTACAAGTTACATTAAATTTAATACAGGTTAATACTTTTCAGATTATTAACAGAAACTTTATTCAAGATTTCAAGCTTAATTATGACAATGTCTCCGGGTTTCGCTTATAATATAAAGTTATAATGTCGAAAAATATTCATATCGAAATTTTTGAAAAAATAGTGAAGAATATAATTTCATATTTCAATTTTCATTTCCAAAATTGTTGATCCCAAAATTTAATTAATTAATTTTATTTTGATCAAAGATATTAATTAATTATGATATATATATATATATTTCAGTAATACAACAGCTAGTTATTATTTTAATCGATCATTGTTGACATCATGACATTGCAGATGGCACAGTACGTCTATTTTAAACTATAATAACATAACTACTTACAAAATCTTAATAGCTATTAGTCTTACCTAGATCAAGATTCAATTATATCATGAAAGTTAGCTGTATCTGTTGTACTTATTATATTCAAATTCTTCAATAGTACTTTGAACCAATTCGCTGTTCACATTCAAAGATTTACCATTAATAAGTCAACATCTGTAGTACTTATAAATTTTGAATATTTTCATGAGCCATTATAACAACGTCAATTATATAAATTTATTTAACCAGAAGCTAATAGATCCAGGGCGCCTATGGTTTCTTTTCTACAATAGCACATTGAATAATCCTAATATTCACCCAATTAAACAGAACGCCATAATAAAAACCCATAATCCACCTTTTGGATTCAACCCATCCCATATACACATGCATGTATAAAAATTAATTCTTAACCTCTTCTGTTGTGAGTAAAAACTCCTTATTATTGATCTTTTCGATATCCAAAATCTTACCAATGAACCATTGTTTATTTTGATTTATGTTATCATTAGGTTTCATCAAAAATTTAGAATCTCCCATATTGTTAAATGCTGCCCATTGTGTTACCAGAACTTTTTCATCACCTTCTTGGGTTTTAGTATCTTGTGATAACTTTGTAGGTAAGAAAAGGACCAAATCACCTATTTGAAAATCTTGAATTGAAATATTTCCACGATCTTTATCAATCTTCAATTTCTTATTTTCTTTCAATTCTTTCTTTGCCAGATTTTCAACTTCATTGAATCTTTTAGACACACATGATAGAAAAATTGGACTTAAATTGTTTATGAAGTTGGAAAATTTAGAATAATTATCTTCAAAAGAAATCAAATCATAGTTTTCATTGATGACATCATTCAAAACATCCAAAAAGTCTTCGTTAGTGGATTCTTCATCCAAACTTGATTCAGTTGTATATCCTTCATTCTGTAATTCTGTGAGTTTTTCAATTTGTGCTTGAGAGCTCAACATTTTTTCGATCCATGAATTAGCCAAAGAAATAACGTCATCTTTCAATATTTGTCTTCGACCACTACCCAGTTCAATAACTGAAGAAGCAGCAATATTATCAATGGTGGAACCTAACTTGTTAGTTTTTCTTAATCCTTTGACTCTGATGATGTCCGTATTCTTGCCATCATCTTCACTAATAACAGCCAATAATCCCAATGATTTCAAACTATTTAATAGAAGATTGTAAAGTGAGATTGAAATGTTGGATAAATCTTTTGATTTGAGAACCAATGAATTGACAATGATCAACAACTGTGAAATTGTTTGTTTATGTTTTGAAATGATATCATTATTCAATTCATCTTTGACCTTTTCAAACTTTTCAAACTCTTCAACTTTAGCTTTCAATTGTTCGATATCTTCCTGGTATATTATCTTCTCCTTTGTGATCTCTGCTTCTCTATTAGCCATGTTTTCCAAAAGATCATTCTTCATTGATTTCAATCTAGCGAAATTTTCATTCAAAGATTTCAACTTGGAAACGTAGTCTTCATTATCTTTGGTCAACTCTTTAACCAACAATTCCTTTTCAGATATTTCACTTGATGAAGTGTCATCAAGAACTTTTAATTTAGATTCAAGGTCAGTCACCAAAGCCAAGTTTGAATCTAGCTCCAATTGCTTAACGTTGAGAGTTTCTTCCAAAATCGTAATCTTTTTCGATAGATCAGTTATTTTAACATCTTTTGCTTCAATTTTACCTTTCAATAAAGTGATTTCATTCTGGAATTCGGTCAAATCAGTTTCGAATTTACTAACCTGTTCCTTACTGTATGGAGAATCATCACTGCTTGCCAAAGATCTTGTTTGCTCTTCATGATCAAATTTCAGAGCTTTAACATTCTCTTCATGTTGGTGCTTCAAGCTTTCGATAGTTTCATCTTTGGCAGAAAGTTTGTTTTCATAAGATAAGTTCAAGTTCTTTAGATCAGATTCATGAGTTTCTTGAAGAGTTTCAATCTCTGCTTTCTTGTTGGACAATTCCACGTTAAGACTATCAAGCTCTTTTTGATGCGCTTCAGCTGAGCTCTTGATGTCATCAGCCATAGTTGATTTTTCTGTTTTTGATTTTTTCTTCAAATCTTCAATTACATTGGTTTTTGAATTCAGACTGTCCTGAACAGATTTAAGTTCATCATAATGATCAGATTTGATTCCTTCAATCAACTTATCTTTCTCCTTTAATTGAGATTGCAACATTTTGATCAATTCATCTTTAGATGATAAATCAGATTCAACAGTTAATGTTTTCACCTCCTGAGCTGCTAATTTTCTTGACAAGTCGTTGATTTCAACTTGTTTAGAATGAACCAACTCTTTGTTCTTCTGAGTTGAACTTTGAATGGAAGATTCGTTGGCCGATAAAATTTGCTTCAAAGATCTAATTTCTTCTTTCAAATCATTTGTTAGTTTTTGTTGCGTCGATGCTTTCTCTAAAAGTTGCTTGTTCTCAGTTTCCAATTTGAGAATGATTTCTGGTTTTGGAGTAGGAGATGATGACCGTGAGATTGGAAAAAGCACAGATGTGTTGGAATTGTCAAAAGAAGGTGTTTTCAAACTAGAGTCTGATATCCTAGCTGGAAGTCTTGATGTTGATCCAACATTTGCTGGCCATTGACTGAAATTCTTGAACTGTTCATGATGGAGCAAATTTTCCAATTTTCTGATTCTAGTTTTAAAACCTTTGATAGTTTCTGTATCCACCTGTGGAGGCTTGATTTCAAGGTTGAAGTTTGGTTTTCTGAAAACAGATTCTTTCAAAGTCTTTGATAATACATCAATCACTTCATGACTCATGAAGTCTTCTTTTTTGAGTTGTTCAATATAATTAACACAATCTTCATATACGAAAATAACATCTTGTTCCCCTTTAGTTATATCTTCGTTCTTGACAATTTCAAAACTAACAATGTTTCCGTTATTGAAGGATAATATGTCACTTTTCAACAACTTCAAGATAATACCATAGTCCTTTACCCATTGATTTCTTGTTTTGATCTCACGTTCCCTCAAATGGGCAAACTTTTCATTGGTTTTCACTGTAATTGATTGAATATGTGAAAGCCATTGACCTCGTCTCATATTTTCAATGATATAGAGACCATATAGCAAGGGTAAATCAACAGTATGGGCCAGCGTAGATTCATACTGCTGTAGACTTTCAATTTCTGGATATATAGATTTCATTGAGTCTTTCAGCTGAGCCATATCTAGTTGGGCTGCTGATAATTTCTGAAGAGTATGGTATGATGAATATTGAAGGTTTGTGTAGATTTCTTTGTACTTCAAAGAGATTGAATAAATTGAGTTTGAGTACTCATAAATTTTCTCCACAAATTCAGACTTGTGTAATTGAAAAGTTTCCAAGATAATGTCGACATCTAGATCATCAATTGAGTTAGATGTTTTGTCCAACAACTGTTTTGTATCGGTTCTGACTTTCTCAGAAAGTTTGCTCATTTCAGTATAAATTTCATTATAGTTTTTCGAATTTCTAAGGTCTATGACTTCTTGCTTTAAAGTCTCATGCCCTTTCTTAATATTTGATCTATCTATGGAACTTTTCTCAATTATTGGTTCTAAAGCGTCAAACTCTTGTGATATATGTTCATTGACCGTCAATCTCTCTTTGGAAGTTTTTGACAATTCAGAGTAATCCAATAATTTCGATAAAGGTTCATTATCAACCATCTTCAATTTTTGCAAATTTGTGTAATTGTCAGACCATTGTGTACCCAAAGAGTGATCTTTCATATCTTTGGCAAATTCAACAGATGACTGAAACGATTTCTTGACATTGGAACAGTATGTGTCAATGTATTGGGATGCAACGTTTACAGAAGTGAGCAATACATCAATCTGATCATTCAGTTCTGACAATCTGTTGACAGCCAATGTGCAATCCGACTCTATTGCAGCGACCCATCCCAAATTAGTTGTCAACAAGCTCATCAGCTGCTTGGACTTGCGAGACTTTGCCACAGTCTCCAGACTTATATCAAACAATGGAGAGCGCAATGGCTGGATGAGCGAGTCGTATGACTGCTGCCTCTGTGTGTGTATGTACTGTTTTGCCAGCTGGCCGTTTCTGTGAGGTGAGAAGAGCTCCTTGTCATAAGCAAAGATGTCGTCCACCTCTTCAAACGAAGAGCTCTTCACGAGCAAGCCAAACGTGGAGAGGAGGAAGAGTCTGGCGCCTGGAATAGCAAACTCGGCTGCGCACGACCGCCGGAGCTCGTCCAGCGAGACGAAGTAGAACCGCCGGATGCTGAAGACGGCGCCTGTGTGGGCGTTGTGCACAGTGATTCTGTCCTTCATTATGCGATGTGGCAAAGGAAGTGTTTGTATGTGTTTAGAAAAATAAATAATGCTCTTGATGAGAAAATATATACCGGAAATGTCAGTCACTTACCACGAGCTGAGACTTGATAGTGTGGAGGACTTTGAGGCGACACGTGACCTGATTGGCAAGGACCTCTCGGAGCCGTACTCCATCTACGTGTACCGCTTCTTCCTGAACCAGTGGCCCAGCTTGTGTTATCTTGCCAGAAAGGAAGGTGTCGAAGAGCCAATTGGAGTGGTGATCAGTAAACTAGAGCCTCATAGAAATGTACGGATGCGTGGATACATTGGAATGCTCGCTGTGAAGAAAGAACACAGAGGTCATGGTATAGCAAAGCAGTTGGTGCATCGCACAATTGAGAAAATGATTGAACAAGGTGCTGATGAGATTATGCTTGAAACAGAGGTTGTTAATTTACCAGCAATTGGTTTGTATGAAAACATGGGATTTATTAGAACCAAGCGTCTGTTTCGCTACTATTTAAACCAACACGATGCTTACAGACTGATTCTACCCATCAAACCTATTTCGACAATCAGATCAGCGTTTTTAGAACCACTTAATTCTGAAAATGCTGCACATGTTGTCTAAACAAACCTGTATTACACGTTTGAATGATTCATTAATGATTTATATTTAATTTAGAAATTGCACTATACAAAACGGTATCAAACCGAATCCATTTATTCATCTTCATCGAACTTTGGAGCCAAGTAGAAACGTAAATAACCACTTGGTAGTTTGAACTCAAACAAAGCTGGGTTCTTGTCTGCCAATTTGATTGTTATGGTTGGGGATAGAGAGGAACCTTTGATAATATCTAAGATATATTTAAGACCAAAAGTTAAATCAACTGGTTTGTTCATTTCAAATTTGACAGAGTTTTCTGGGTTTTCTAAATCAGTAGCTGGTTTTATAATGATGTTACCTTGACTGATATCACCTTTGGAAACTAACTTGAGGGAATCTTTAGTGACTAGAATGGTTAAAGAGTCAGATAATCCACCTAAATCTCTTGCATTCTTTTGGAAATCAGAAGATGGTAAAGTAACAATAGAATCGAATTCAATTTCGTCAATATTCAAAAATTCAGAATCAATATCCATCAATTTTAAAGTATATTCAGAGATTCTATCCTTTTGAGTGTCTTCAAATAAAATCAAAACAGAATCTGGAGAATCTTCAGCTATCAAAGTCAAACTATCAGTGTTATTACCAGCTCTTAAGATTTTGGCCAATGAAGCTAAGTCAATACCCAAAGTAATGTTTCTGTCACATCTATAACTGCTGAATGCTTCGCTACCAATTAACAAAGAGACCAAAAGGACACGTGAATCATCAACGGCTTGAACAGTAATACCATCCTCTGTACAGTTGAAGTTACAAAGCAGGACTGTGTCTTTGAAAGAATCGATAATCTGGAATATATAAGGTCAGTACTAAATCAAATAAAAGTGTACACACAAGGTGTAGTGACAAGATTCATGCAATAAACATACTTTTTTGAATAAACTGGCTTGCTCGAATTTAGCTTCCAACATTGTAAGTATATTAATTGATTGATAACAACTGAATTGAGTTTCAAACAGGAAAATGAAAATAATTCAACTTTTTACGCGTCGAAATACAAAAAAGAAAAAGTCGCGTTTTGCTAAAAGTTCGCGATGAGAAACGTGACTTTCACGTGATTTTGGTCGGAACTAGTCCACAGACCTCGGATCTCACAAAAAACATCAACATTTTTTTTAATTGTAAACACTTCAAAGTGTTAGTTGTTCAATCCTTGATAATCATAATGACGACAGCAACTGACGAGTTCACAGAGGAGCAGACACTTCAACAGATTAAACTATTCAGTGAGAGAATCAAAAATTCGAAACCAGTAACGACAGAAGATTACCCAGACGGGGAGATTGATGGGGAGTTTTCGAATAGAGGTAACAAACTCAAACAAGGGGCCACCAAGGTGCACAGAGATAGAGTCAATGGATTCAATAATGATATTGAAGATGTCAGCAAAGTGTACTATAACAGTGTCCAACGGGCTGTGATCAAGAAAAGAAAGGTGTATCACAATGGTAATGGAGTTCGTTCTGTGCTCCAAGAAGGAGATGAGGAAGATGAAGAGCCATATTATCCTGAAGATGATCCATATGCCCAGATAGATATTCTTAAACTATTGGCTCCAATTCAACAACCATCGGAATTGGTAGTCAGAGATTCAATTTCAAAGACATACAAAAGCAATGTGTTGAGTCGTTTAGCACAACAGGCAATTGAGATCATTGAAAAAGAACAAGATACAGTGATACAACTAAGTTCGTTGTTGGATATTTTCCTATGTGAGGACACTAATCAATTGTTAGAAGCCAACTTGGCACTTCCTGCATATGAACATAACTTTGACATCACACCGACCACTGGATCGCCTGCCCCAACTAGTGCTGATACAGCAACCAGCACCACTACTACAACAGAGCAAGCTGCTGACACACCTGAAGATCCTGAACCAGATAAAAGAATAACTAGAAGAAAATCCACTCAAGACAATGTGGACCCATTCTTTGCACTTCCTTCAATTCAAATGGACCCTGATTATGGATTGAACCCAGAAGATGCTGAAGAGGCTAGACAGTTGACACAGATTGCATTACAGAGAAATGAAGAGTTTGTTAGAAACTTCACCAGTTTGAGGAATGGTTTGAGTAGAGCACAGTACGTCAAGGAGAAATTATATAACTGGGCAAAAGAACTTAATGGGGATCCTGATGAGTCCGATATTTATCAGAAAGAAGTCGCTGCAAGCAAAGAGACTACTTCGTCCACTACTAATGGTAAAGGAAATCCAAACAGTTTCAATATATCTGGTGTTGGTGGATCCAAGGATGATGACAGTGCTGCTGCTGGATCTAGTAACAACGGTACTCCTGTTCCTGATCCAAAAGTCCCTGCCCCTCCAGTAAGAAAAAGTGGGAGAAGAGGTGCTAAGGCTCAAGCTAATTGATGGAATATCAATTAACACTCTTATGAATAATGTTTACGGCTATAAAATACTCTGGATTTACTCTAAATGTAGTTTTATTTAACGGTCTAGGTCTACAGTCTATTTACCAATTGTCAGTATTTTGCTCAAGAACCTTTACCAATAATTGACTATTGAAAGATTCTTTCTTTTCGTCTGAAAAGAAGGGCACAACTGCTTGTTGAACGACATTATCAAACAAATCATAGATCAAGTCTTTCAAGTCGTCACCAGTTTGTTTGAAGTCAGGGTATGCATTGATCTCCAAGATTTTAACATTCAAATCCTCATCGACTAAGAAGTCAAACCCATAAATTTCAAAAGCGTTGTTCAAAGGTTGGAAATTCAGTCTATCTATATTCAAACCTGCTTTGAAAACTTCACTAACGATATCATATATCTGTTCTTGAATCTTCTTCTTATCTGAATCAGTTAATCCTTCCAGTTGTGAGAACTCAACCACCGAGTTTTTGAGAAGAATTTCTTCTTCCTCTTGAAGACATGTATTAGTCAAATGACCAACCATGGAGATTTCATCAGTTTCATCTGTTGGTTGAATGTATTTAGAGGCACTAAATAAAATCAACATTCTATTGAAAACATAAACCGATATTGATCCATCTGATAACACATAAGTTCTTATATGGAATTTCTTACCATCGTATTTTTCTAATAATAATGGCTTTTCCAAATATTCTTGAACCACAAAATGTCTAAGTTGTGAAGTAATAATTCTATTATCATCACCTTCACCCGCGTCTTCATCATCTGTGTCATCTTCATCGAAAGAATCAAAAATGGCTTGCAATTGATCAATACTCTTGAAAACTCTGATACCTTGACCTTTATCACTCATACCTGGTTTCAAGATCCAATATTTCTCAAGTTTTTCCAATTCTAGTCTAAGTTCGTATGCTTCATCTAAAGAATCATCAAGAAATTCAGCATAATCGACTTCCAAATTAAACGTTTCAGGAAATGCTTTTACTAGGATAGATTCTGGATGTTTGACAACGTAGGAGTGTATGGTATGTGATAAATGATGTTTTCTAATCAATGCCTTTCTGTAGACGTATGAATTGATTTTGTAATTGGAATTACTTGAGATTTCATCAAAGTTCAACTCTTCGTAATCACCATATTGAAAGATTTTCGAATCTTTGGAAAAACTTTCTGGTTTAGAGTTTTGAATTTGAATGTTTGGAAGGTGCGAGTTTATTGATTTGACCAATGCTGGATATATGTATGAATTCGAGTCAATTGACAGATAAATTTGATTATTCAATTCTTTTGAACCATTAATTGATAATGAAGAAATCTCTGGAAGTCTTGTATAAAAAGTTAGTACACCAAACACAAAAAGTCAGATCATTAAAGATGACTTTCAATCAGATTACAAGATCAACATCCAATAAACGCAAGACATAAAAAAGGAAAATGATAAATAAAGATTATAAAAAACTTTTGCAATTAAACAAGGAAGAAGCATTATACAATAGCTTGAAGCTATTCTTTATATACTTTTTCTTTTATTCTTCATTTTGGCTTTTTATATGGCAATAACTCATCAGTGTATACATCAACAGATGATTATCTTTGAAAAAAGAACTGAAGGTGATCAAAATGATATGATCATAACTGTTACTCACTGTTCAACGTCAAGTTGAATTTCGCCTACCACTGAATCAACGGATTTGAAGATGGCTTTTAAAGGGGTCACACTGATTTGAATGTTAGTATTAAAGTAAATGCTATAAGCTAAGATTTTTTCAAATACATACGAAATTTGATGGTTGTGTAAAACCACACTGTCGTTGTGTTCCCCATTTGCATGAGATTCAAGAACACGTTTGTGAACAGCATGGAAATCAGGTTTCCATTTGAATTGAACTTTATCATGAAAAGCTGTAGTATCAACAATTTCTTCTTCAGAATCATTTTTACTCTTGTCTTCAATTTTTTCAAACAATGTTCTCCATGAATTTTGGAAAATTGGGGCATAGAAGATTCTTGTCTTATTAAGTTTTAACTCATCAAACAATGGTATGTTTATAGTGTATAGATCAACTTCAGAAGACCAGTTATTGAGTAAATGTTTGACAACTTGAATCCCGATTTTAGAAGCTTCATCAACAATGGCCTCATCCGTCTTTCTTGTCTCAAATCCATAACTTAAACCAATTGCTTTCTTACCAAGATTGGCAGCTTCCATTGCAGCACCAACAGTACCAGAAGATGTGATATACACAGCACCTGTGTTTCTTCCAAAATTAGGTCCAGAAATGACTAAATCCACTTCTTTACCATCGTTTAAATAGTTGGATCCAATGTCTGCACAAGATGCAGGTGTACCATCCACTAGTTTCCACTCTTTAAAACCTTGGTCTATGAGTTCTTTTTGTGAAGAAGGGAAAGGACCTTTGTAGTCGTTTCCTTCATTGGTTGGATACACGTAAGTTGTAGTCAGAGTCTGACCTGCAAAATGGGCTTTACCAATCCACGATCTCTGAGTATGAGGCACCACAATGGTTAAATCCCAGTCTGTGTATTTTTCAATTGCATCCACAAAAGACTTAACATAAGGAGAGAACTGGTCACTGAGAGGACCGTCGTCATTTGTCAATAGAACGTGCACCATTTTCCAACAAGAGTCGAATTGTATCTGTGTTTTGTTTTGCTGTGAACGTTTTACACAGTTTTCATTAAATTTTTTTGCACATTGAAAAGTTTTTCACGTGACTTTCCAGGGCTTCTAGTATCTCCATAAAAAATATTGTAAACAAGAAAATTCGAATTAACCAGCGATAGGCCAAAAACAGAATATAGAGGCAGCATTTGGAGATGTCACTGAGTACAGACGAGCTGAACTACCTCGTGTGGCGCTATCTGCAGGAGACTGGTCTCGAGGGGAGTGCGTTTGCCCTGCAGGACGAGTCTCGTGTGCACGAGCTGGATGAACGTTTGAAAGACATTGTGCCCATTGGCTCACTGGTAAATCTGGTTCAAAAGGGGATACTGTATTCTGAAGTCGACTCATTGGTAGAGAATAACGGTGCTATTAGGGAGGATAAGTTCTACAGAGAGAAGTACACCCTGTTACATGCCTTGGGTGCCGATTCTGCTATCAACCAGCCAATAGAGAGTGTTGGACGTTTTACCAAAGAGAATGGTACAGAAAATTCAGAGGGTATTGATAATGATAATGATGAAAAGATAGACATTGATGAGAAAAGTGAAAAGAAATCAGAGATTTCTGTTAGTAGAGAAGATTCACCAGGATTTATCAAAGTTTTACCTCAATTATTGGCATTTGAACCAAGTACGATCGCTGATTGGAGTCCAACTTCCCCATTGGTGTTATCATATGGATTGACTGATGCTAGAGCCAAAATTACAGTTGTTTCGTTAAATGGTGATAAATCCAATGAGAACATCAAACTTGACCACATCCAAGAGTTCAACTCATTCACAAATGATTATTCTTCTGATGTGACAATGATATCGTGGTCCAATTCAGGAAAGAACGTCATCACAGGTGTTCAATATGGAGAACTCAGACTATGGTCATCAGAAGGAACTCTTAAATCCACTTTGGATTTCCACAATGCTCCAGTCATTTTAATTTCTTGGTCTCCAACCTCATCACATTGTGTAACTTTAGATGCTGATAATTCAATAGCGTTATGGGATATCAATACTCAACAAGTGATACAAAATTTCAACTTTGCCAAAACAGATGGAGCTCCAATAGTTGAAACGCTGCTGGGGATTGATGCTGAATGGATTGACGATTCTAGATTTATCATCCCAGGTCTTAATGCCACTGCTATTCTATTTTCAGTCGATGATCGTAATCCTCAAGGTACATTGAAAGGGCATACAAAACCAATTACCCAAATAAAGTTCCATAAAGATTCACAATCATTGCTTACTGGATCAGATGACCAGACAATCAGAATATGGAATGGATCCAACTTCAATAACTCACAGATACTCATTGGTCACTCTCAATCGATTACGTTTGCTGATTGGATCAATAAAGATTTTGTGATTAGTAGTTCTTTGGATGGGAGTATAAGAATCTGGGATGTACGTACTGGAAGAGCTGTATTCACATATGTTGTGGAGGGACTCCCTATATTGGTCGCTGATCTATCTCAAGACGTCAATCATTTGGCAGTAGGCACCTCTGATGGATTAGTGACGGTGTTACAACTAGATTTGCTGATTGATTTGAAATTGAAACCTATCGGAGAATTCCAACCTTCTTTCCAAGCGGAAGGTAATAACTTCATAACAAGTCTGAAATGGAACTCTGATTCTAAGCTACTAGTTGCTGGCTACTCACAAAGCGAGAGTGTTGTGATTAATTGTGTTTGATGTGTATAATTCTTCTTAAAATGTATTATGTAATTTTTTTTTAATTCTTAATTCTTCAATCTTGTATCAAAGAAACATCTCAATTTCGAATAACGTTACAACAACGTACTGTAATTGACTGAAAAGCTGAAAAGGGTTCATCGAGATGGATGCTATTGCCGACAAGAATTTTAGAACAGGAGACAAACAGCCTCGTCATAATGCAAGTGGAGAAGCTCCTTCTCTGCTGACGATCATTTTTGACATATCTGCAGAATCCTGGTCCAAAGTCAATGGGAAGTTCAGTTTGAAGTCAGTACTCGAAGGCTTAACGATAGGAATCAACTCCCATTTGGCAATAAATAACTCAAACAAGATAGCAATAATAGCAAGTTCAGGTGATGGTGCAAAGTTCCTATATCCTGAAACGAACCATGATTCAAAGTATGGCAATGGTGCAAACAACACTGCAGCTAATAATAAACCTCCACTGGATAAAGCCCCAAGGTCTGAATCCCCTGACGATGATGATGAAACGCCCGCACCACCAACTTCACACTCAAAGAGCAAGTTCTTCAATGATCAAATGTATAGACAATTCAAGATTATTGATGAAGCATTTGTTACCAATTTACAGCAACTATTAGAAGAACAACTTTCGAAGGAGCCGAAACAACCAAAGAATCACATATCCAGTGCATTATCACTTGCACTAGCCTACACCAACAAGACACAGATACTAAATCCACAATACAAGGCGAGAATAATGTGTATTAATTTAAGTCCTGATGAACATCTTCAATACATTCAAATAATGAACTCCATTTTTGCAGCTCAGAAAATGAAGATCAATATTGACGTTTGCCAACTATACACTAACTCTACATTCCTTCAACAAGCCTCCGATAGTACAAATGGGGTGTATTTGAGAATAGATAATCAATTCGGGCTTGTTCAATATTTTACCACAGCATTGGGAATTGATCCATCTTTGAGAGCTTTACTGGTAAAACCTAATGTTGGAGATATTGATTTCAGAGCAAGTTGTTTCCTTACGGGGAAGGTTGTGGATGTTGGATATGTGTGTAGTGTTTGTTTATGTATCTTGAGTTTGATTCCTGGTGATGAGAAATGTCCAGCTTGTGATAGTCAATTTGATTCTCAAGTTGTGATTAAATTGAAGAGAAAGCCTGTTGTCACTAAGAAAAATGGGAACAAGAAAAGAAAGATTGCTGCACCACCAGCATCTACATAATGTTTGCGTGTATAAAATATTCATATTAACTTCTATTAATGATATCGCTTATAGTTTAGATTCTCTGAAGAATTCATTGGCCAATTGTAAAACTTTTTGAGATAGACCAATGGAAGCTTGGTAACCTGCCCCACCGATACCATAGTTATGGATCACACTTCCGACTCTCTCAATTCTAACACCACCATTACGGCCAGGTCTGAGACCAACATAAGTTTCAATGACATCTATGTCTTTATCATTGCCATACTTAGCGTCAGTTAATTCTGGAATGAGTTTCTTAGCTCTGGCGAGAATACGTTCATTCAATTCAGGATCAACAACGGTACTCCAATTGTTCGGCACAAAAGTACCACCAATGATACCACCACCTTCTTTACGAGGGAATGCATAGAATGTTTCACCAACATAGTTTGGAACTTTTGCAACCACTTGTTTAGGGAAGAAGTTTCTAACACGAATAATTTGACCTCTAATTGGGAAAACTTCCTTATCTTCAACACCTCCTAGCTTACTGGCCAATAAACCAGTAGCGTTGATGACAAGATCAGCCTTTTTACCAGAATGGTGTAAATCATATGCATCGTTTATATGCTTGAGGTTCTTTCTCACCAATCTACCACCTAAAGCTTGAATCTTGTTCAACACCCAAACAAGATATAGAGTAGTTGTAATGGTAACAGTATCGTATTCGAAACCTGCAGCGATCTTATCTTCTTCTCCATCATCCACTAATTCCTCCTTTCTCAGAATTCTAGCACCTTCAACAAAGTCAGTGTACCAAGGTAAAACTGGTTTCCCATCAACCAATTCACTTTGACGATAATAAATAACATTTTTAACTTTATGAATAGCACTTAGTGGCTCATTTTTAGCGTAGTTGATGAATCTGGTGTATGCGCCTTTATCTAGTTCCTGAGTGAATTTGTCCTCTGATGAACCGAAACTCATCCAGTTAGCACCTGCTTGTGGTGACGCATAGTGAGCATTGGTCTCACCTGGAATAGATTTGGCGACAATTGTGACACTGACTGAACTTCCATGAGATTCAAGAATAGTAAGAGCAGACTGTAGACCACTGATACCGGCTCCAATGACAACGACGTTCTTTGTGACCATTTTTCTCTTATTCTTGCAATGAGATTGAAATATAGAATGATTTTATTGAAAAAATAGAGAGATATCAGAAAAACTGTGGATATGGTTTCCCGATAGAGATCAAGGCCCGATTTTAAGTCCGACGCTACAACAATAGAGTGGAAAGTAGACTAAACACATAACGTGAATATTTTTGTATTATGATGGTTCTATTGAACCAGATCTTTTTGTCCATAAAGTCCAGAGATCACTGCGAGGACCAGGAGACAAAGCTCTTTTGTTGTGTCATCTCCAGTTTGTTTGTGCCAGACATTGCGTGCCCTCTGTCCCAGACCTCTTAGGGTGGCAACGTCTTTACCGTCTAGAAGGGAAGGCAGTCTCAGTAATAGTTGATGGATCCATCGCAGAACATGCGGTTTTGTGGATCTGTTGTTGATCTGCTTTGTAAGATACACCAGAAGCCTTAGTGTCAGTTCTTGATCAAAATTGGAAATGAGATCAACAGTAGGTTCGGTAGTGACAAAGAATCTGTGCCATTGTGTGTAGTTAGATGGCACTTGATGGAAAGTCGCAGGTACTTCTAAAGAACCAATCTCTGGATATGTCTCTTTTTCCTTATTGAACTTGGCTAGTATCTCATCCAATTGTGAATGTAGTTGATCTTGTGATCCATCAAAATTTGTATCTGGTGTGTCATTCCTCAGAACATCTTCTTCATACTGTACTTCATTCACAAACATCACACTGCTTCCTTCAATCGCCTCTTTCCTCACCAGAGCAAGATATGTCTCTGCGTCTGTGGGCACAGTGCCAGGAGTAACAGTCTCAAAAACAGCAGCTGACAAGGGAAGAGCCCTGTGCTGTCCAAATAGTGGATCAAGTGTACTTTCTGTGTCTTTATCTTTGTCTTCAGAGGCTTCTCTCTTTCTCTTCATTTTGCGTCTCAAATTCACTATATCATCGAGTTCGAAACGCGTAAAATTATTTTTTTTCTTTACCAAACCATCAACACTTGATCAAGACAGAACAATCCACCTTCAAAATGTCTCTTTGGGTCGACAAGCACAGACCACACACACTACAGTCACTTTCGTTCCATCCAGAGATCTCAGAAAGACTCTCGTCTTTGGCATCAACTGGTGACTTTCCTCATCTGTTGGTGTATGGCCCATCTGGTGCTGGGAAGAAGACGCGTGTACTAGCTTTACTCAACCAATTGTTTGGAAATGGGGTCTTGAAAATGAAGATTGACGTGAGATCATTCACTACAACTTCAAATAAGAAGCTCGAGTTCAATGTCGTGTCAAGTCCTTATCATTTGGAGATTACTCCTTCTGACTTGGGCAATAACGACCGTGTTGTGATTCAAGATTTGCTTAAAGAGATTGCACAGACAGAACAGATCGACTTCAAGACAGGGAAACACCGTTTTAAAGTGGTTGTGATCAATGAGGCTGATAGTCTTACCAGAGATGCCCAAGCTGCCTTAAGAAGAACGATGGAAAAATACTCCAGAAATATTAGATTAGTGTTAATTTCAAATACAACTTCAAACATCATTGCTCCTATTAGATCAAGAACTTTATTAGTTAGGGTACCGGCACCTCAAATCCCTGAAATTGTTCAAGTCTTGAATAAAGTTGTGAACTCACAAGATGTTTCCATTGATACTGACGATAAAGATGTTATTTTGCAATCCATTGCATCTGCTAGTAACAGAAACCTCAGAAGATCATTGTTGTTACTGGAAGCTATGAGTATGCAGAATGAAACGTTGACCAAAGACAGTGTTGTGATTCAACTGGATTGGGAAGTCGTCATCAAAAAATTAGCATTCAATATCTTCAAAGATCGTACTGTTTCTAGAATTTCACAATCTAGAACGATAGTGTATGAAATGTTATCTCATTGCATACCTTCAAGAACAATCTTAAAGACTTTATTATTTGAGTTACTGAAGGTCGTTAACGATAAAGCCAAATTATCAATCATTCAACTGGCTTCAATATTTGATGAGAGATTGAGTTTGGGTAACAAGGCTATTTACCACATTGAAGGTTTCATTGCCAAATCTATGGTTGCAATAGAAGACAGTATATAAAGACTAAAATGATGATCAAGAACTGTCTACAAAAGTTTAGTAAGGAAATATATTAAATTGTTAATATCGTAATGGAGTCTATGTACACGATGATTTCCCTCTTTTGTCTTTAACGACCTCTGTACAATTTGTAGATATCTTCTTTACTCTTTTCTCTATTGGCCCACTCTTTAGAAGGTTTCTTTTTCAACTCTTCAAAGTAATTTATCTTCTCATCAACTGGTTTGAAATCAGTAAGACTTACCCTCACTGGAGTATCTTTTGTGATAAATTCGTACAAACCAGGTAGCTTATCAGCAGCTCTTTTCATGGCTTCACGAGCAACCTGTTCATGTAAATTTTCTCCACCACATTCGAAAAGAACCTTACCAGTAGGAACTCTTGCCATCCAGTGATCAAATGCACCTTTACCTTTACCCATTCTGGTCTCATTACCTTTGATACAAACAGGGATAGGTGTGGATAATCTTCTCCAAAGTTGACCTCCATTGGCTCTCATAAATTTCATAATAATTTGGTCAGCTTCTTTTAAATGTATAGCCTTCAGTCTAAGACCTTCTGATTTCAAACGCAGACCATATGTTCCAAATTTCAAAGTATTACCCTTAGTGGAACCACCAGTACGTACAGTGACTCTTCCTTTCTGTGCTTTACGTAGGTTCTTGAATCTTGGTGCCAGCTCGTGCAAAAAACGTCTTCCAAAGTTAGCTGATGACATTGTAAGTGGTGAAACTGGATGAGCTCCCATTTTCAGGAGTCCAAGACCAGTACTGAACAACATTTTCCTCAGTGTTCGATCTCTGCTGTGTTAATGATTTCGACCGTTTTTTCAACTTTTGATTGAACAAACAAAAAAAAAATCCATCCCCGGAACATCCGAGGGCAGGACTCAATTCCGAGGATTTTCAATGTTGTTTACATTTCAACTTTTTCTGAACAAAACGACTTCTCAAATCAATTCAAACGGGAAAGTCGACTCAGCTGGTGATGTCCAATCCGTACTCGATAATGAAGCAGGCGAAGCCGCAGGTGCCTCCACCGCAACCGGTGCCGGTGCCCGATGCAGGAGAAAGGCCACAGAAACAGGTTGGAAACGCACAGTACAAATCCCTTCTTCCAGACATCAACCCAAAAGATAAAGTCAAGATGGGGAAGTCAATGAAGAGACGGATGTCAGTGAGCCACAATAACATTGATATGGCCAAAATACTCCAGCAAGAAAAGAAAGGGAACCAACAACCAGCATTGCCAATTGAGCTTTTGAATCAGTACCAAACAAGTGGATCTAATATCAACAAGAACAACAATAACAATGCTTCTGCCCATCCTTATGCTAATATCGGTGGTAATGGACATGGTTCAACTGGAGCCCCTTCTGAAATCCCATTGACCAATCCAAATCATAAATCAATAAGAACTTTCCCCTCAGTTCGCAATCCATCTGGATCACATATTGGTCCACCTGCACAAAGAGCTCCTGATCCATATAACAATGGTTCGATATCTACGCCCAATGGGAACAATCAGAATAGAGGTATTGATCTTCATGATCAAAGAGTCATTAGACTTTTGCATGATCCTAAATTCGATGCTGAATCATTCATTTCATCAAAACTATCAGATGCCACTGCCACTGATATTGAACGATTTAGTACAAATTTAGCTGCATTGAATAAAAAAGTCACTAATGAAATGAAATCAACTGCATTGAAAACTTATGACCGATTAATGACCACTTCAACTGAACTTTATTCCACTGAATCAGAACTGAAAGTATTGAGAAACGTGATTACTGAGTTATTAGATGTTTCCAATACAATGAGACAAGCCGCTGAAAGACGTGTTCAACTAGAGCTCGATAAGACAAGTGAATTGCAATTGAAAAACCCTAAAAATCCTAAAAGAGTGGATAGAAGTAGTGTGATTATGTTGGAGAAAATTTGGGCGAATGAAATGAACTCTTTGTTCAAACATGTGGAAGGAGCTCAAAAATTCATCACACCAATTCCTGGCCGTCACATTATCGCAGAATGTGGAAAATGGTATGAACTCAATGCAGCAACATTCAAGACTTTACAACCTGCACATATCTTTTTATTGAACGATGTCATCTTGATTGCCACAAGACGTCGTAAAAATGCTGTTCTCACTTCTAAAACAAATGACAAAAAATATAACAATGAGTTAATTGCAGAGCAATGCTGGCCATTGAGAGACGTTACCTTATCTGAAATCAAATTGAACCATCAAACAGCCCCGGATAACACATATGCCATAAAAATAACGTATAACAGTTTGACATACATTTATCAGACTGAAAGACGTGATCACCTTCAGTTGATCATCAACGGATATAACAAATCAAGAGATGAACTGAGAGATATTTTAGAGGCAGAAAACATCAAACAGAAACAATTGAGAGACTCTTTGAACATGTTATCCATTTCTGATTCTATTCCTTCAACTCCATCCAAAAGAAGCAGTAGTTCACATAAAGATAACCATCTTATTTTGAATAACTTGAGTACCAAAATGCATGGAAGATCTAGAAGTTTAGATAATTCCAAATCCATCAGAACTTTGAAAATTGTGGACAATAGTCTCGATGACATTGATATCTTGATTTTACATGAAAATTTCAATGATGCCATTGAAAAATTGAATGATTCAGTAATTGAACTAGACATAGAGAAAGGCAGATTAACTGAAGAGGAGTTACTGTTCCATAATGTCATCTCCATGAAGATCAGTTTAAAGAAAGATGAGTTGCTGAAAACACTTGTTAACTTGATTAATTCAAATTCATCAAATACAGATGAAGAATTGGAAAAATTTATAAATTCATTGATCAAGTTAGATCATTCATCGATTGCTCAAACTTTGTTCTTACAGAAAAGATCACTTCATTTAGCAACTTTGGTTTCAAAGATCCAAGAAACAAAAGATCTGATAGGAAATCCTAAGCTAATTAAATACTTGATTGAGAACTCAATAGTTGCATTCCAAATTGTGAGAAGTACAATCTTGTCATATAAAAACTTGTTCAAATCAGCAAAAGCATCCAATTTAGCATATTTGATTCAATGGGGAACATCCCATGTTAAAGACCATTTACAATTCTTACAAAAGAAGATCAACAATCTGGCAATGCAAAAAAATGAAATGGAGAGTTTGGTGTTGATCTTGCATAGACAATCTAATAATTTGAAAGAGGTTGGTCTTGATGTTGAGTATGCCTTAGATGATTTCTACAAATCCATTAACTCAACCTGATGCATATAACTCATGAATACATGAAAAGAAAGAAAATAATGTAGAAAAATCATTAACAATTTAAATCCGAGTCAATCCGAGATATATCTAAAAAATTCGCGAATATTCTAGAAGGTTACGGGTAAAAAGTTTATAAAGCTCATCGCAGCTTCAAGTTTCAGTTATAACTCGTATTTGTATATCGACTCTAATCGGTTCAATAAGTCTAATAAACAATGGAGAAGATATTACAGTGGTCTGTTGCTCAACAAGATCCTGAGACTGCTGATAAAGTTGCTGCCCCAACTGCTGAACAGCTTGCACAACTGTTTGGTGGAGCAGGTGCTGATGATCCAACACTTATGAAACAATCTATTGAGATTATACAAAATCCAGATATCAATGATCTTGAAGTGAAGTTAACTGCTTTTGAAAACTATGAGATGTTGATTGAAAATTTGGATAATGCCAACAATATTGAGAATTTAAAACATTGGGAAATTTTGATTGAACAATTAGATTCTACAAATGATGAGTTCAAGAATTTGGCTGCTAGTATTATTGGAATCGCTGTTCAGAATAATAAACCTTCACAGGAAAACTTTTTGAAATATGCCGATCTTGGGTTCCCTAAATTGATCAAGTTGAGTAAAGAACAAAAAAATATCAAAGCATTATTTGCATTGAGCAGTATAATCAGAAACAACAATGAATCCTTAGCTAAATTTGATGAGCATAAAGGATGGGAATTATTGAGTTCTAGTCAATCTATCAAAGAATCATCAGATAAATATAAAATCAAGTTATTCAGTTTGTTGAACTCTTTGCTAACGCTTGATGATAAAGCCAAAGTTTTACAAAACATCGAAGACCATAAATTGGTCAATCATATTCTTGATCAGATTACTGAAAAATCAGAAACTAATCTAGTTGACAGATCCCTACACCTAATAACGTCTTTAATCAACCATGGATATAAATTCAACAAAGAAGAGAAAGAAAAAATCCATTCCGTCGTTGGTATCCTCGATGCTAACTTCAAAGATGTTGTTGATGAAAATCAATTTCAAATACTAAAGCAAGTATAGATAATAATACAAACCCTTGTTTGTTTTCATTCAGTTGAAAGCTCTTTTACTAATTAATGACATTCAGATCGTATGATAAACTAGAATTTATCAAAATGCAAAGAAGCAAATAATTTATTACTATGAATTTTCAATGTTAAATCCAGTTTTACAGAGCAAACACCAAGCGTAGTCAACACTAACCTTCGATTCGATATACTATCAATCTTTCAAAATCTCATCTTCATTTTTTGTTCTGAAAAATTTTCTGAACTGAATGCCCAACGAGTTACCAATCAAATGAGACACATCATTACCTTTATTGAAATGATCAATTAATTCCCTAAAAGTAGGAAATTGATTAGTGATAGGATGTGATTTCACTGAAGTCATTCCGGTAAATTGTGTAAGCATTTTGATATACGTATCAATCTTATTAGCACCTGACTTTATTGTCCCAATGTTAGCAACATCACTATTTCTTTCATACTTGTCATATCTGGCACTAGCAATAGTGTAAGTGAATGATTTAAGCCATATCATGGTCTCATGGAAGTTCTTGGTTGGAAAAATCTTAATACCATAGATACGTAATTTTGAAACAATTGCTTCTATTTCAGCAATGGATAATGTTGTGAGTGGCTCTTTGGATCTGGAACTCTTTTTTGTTGATTTGGTAGTTTGAGTCCCAGCTGGTTCGGTTGCAGCTTGTAAGTTTTCACGAACTTTTTTCGTGTATTCTCTGTTTTCAATGTTTCTTAATTTTGCAATAAACGCATCCAATCCAGATATAAGTATAATATTGTTCTTTTGTCCTTCGTGACCATCTTTAGCAAAATTGAAGACATTTTGGAATTTTCTAATAACTTCATCATCGTTATATTTCCCATCAACTTCACAACGCTCAACGATTTTGATGAATTCCTCAACACTGAACACCAAGCATGATTGACGCTCTTTGATAATATGAATATCAGCTGGTAAGAATACATTCAATTCAGGGTCATACTTGGAATTAGATTTTCTTTCCCAAATTACCAAATTTGATTTTATTTCCCCAAGTCCTGTAACTGCTGTCTTAATTTGAATTGGGTTCAGTTCTTCATTCAGATTTAAATTTGCAACGATAAAATGATCTTTAACATTGTTTGGAATAGTCATTATCATTTCAGAAAGTAATTCCTCTTTTGTTCGCTTTGATTTGTTGATTGCCTGATAAAGTTTCTTATAATTTTTATCCTTCTCCTTTTGCGCCTTTGCCAACTCTCTTTGTTCTTTCGTTGTTCTGCTTCTTGCAGAATCAACAGTTTGCGTTCTAGCGGCTCCCCTTGCCACTGGTTTGAGAGGTCCAAAGTCCTCTTTATTTGTATTCAGCTCCCGTTCATCACTATCTTCATCCGAATCATCAACAATAATTGAATCATTTGTAAAACTGTTATTAATTGGATCACTGTATGATTTTTCTATGGCCGTTAGTTTTGCAGTACTATCTTTGGCCTTGGCAATATCTGAGACAGAATGGTTCACCTTCTTGGCTTGTTGCATTTCTTTCTCTCTCTGTTTCTTTTTCAATACCTCTTCTTTATCCAATTTCTTCTTCAAAATATTGGTTCTCTTTGCAATTGCCAATTCAGAAGACTGTAACTTATCCAAAAACGAGTTTGATGCTTTTGTATTTTTAGCTGAAGTCGTTGAGTTGTGTTTCATTGGAGAAGAAGAGTATGGGGTATGTTTGGGTGGCACAGCTCTTAGTTTTTCCGTTGGTAACAATGGTTTCAAATTAACACTCTTTTTAGGTGCTATTGCAATTTGACCTATTGATGATGATGAGGCATTGGAGCCCAATAAATCGAAAGAAACATCATTTATAGATATATTAGGTTTGCGACGTTCTAGAAATTCGTCTTCTTCATCTTGTTCAGGCGATGATAGTAGCACATTGTGATGACTGATCTGGACTTCTTCCTCATCACTAGTGTCTTGATCGAAGACAGAAAGTAGGTCAACACGATCATGATTGTCAATTTTTGATGGTTTAAGTTTCTTTTGAGGTGGTTCATTTGAAGAATTGGGTATTGTATGCACAGGAACTGATTTAATTGGTGATATCGATGTTGCGTCTATATTCACTTTCTTAGACGAGCTCTTGGTAAACTGAGATGTTGCAACTTCTTGGGAAGTGCCAATGAATAGGTTGTCCTCTTTCCGTTCATTCCTGGTGGGAGGAACTTCATATGGATGGATAACAGGACTTGAGAGTAAAGATAGATCGATTTGTTGAGTATCATTAATATTGGTTTCTGACAAGTCTGAAGGAAGTGATGGATTGGGTTTGGGAGGAGGAGATGGATTAGATGAGTTTTGCCGTATTACTATACCATCATCATCATCGTCAGAATTGGTATCTTCAAAGCTCATGAGTCTATCAACCAACTCTTGGTTCTTTAATTTAGGCATGTTTAACTCAACTGGTTTTGGAATACCGAGGTCATCGTTCCAGTCAAATGTTTTGGTTGCTCTGTTGGTGCTAGTGGAAGTTGCCAGTTTTGAAACATCATTGAATTTGGTTCTGTGGCTCTTCTCCACACCCGCCCTTTTCGTTTGTTGTGAAGAGGAAACTGTGATTTCAATAGGATCGGTATCATCTATCTCAAGAATTTCTATATGCTTAGCTTGTTGAGTAGATGTGATTATTATTTCATCATCATCCCTAAAAAAATGGTTAGTAATCTTAGAATCTTTGAATTATAGAGGCTTTACATACAAGTCTATTACCTCATGAGACATGTCTGTAGTCGGATACAATGAAAGAGGTAATGATGAATTTTAATAGAAGCTCTAAATTTTAATTTGATTTCGCGAATCATCACAACAGGTTAAAGATTAGAACACACTGAACATTCTAGAGAATGACTCAATGGACACATTGGTAATAGATGAATGCCATAGGTGTGAACTCTCAACTACATAGACTATAGTTTGTTGTATTTTATAATATCTATTTTGTATCGACCGATTATTTAACAAATTGAATTTTGAATACACGCCAAATCGGGACATGTTGAGGGAAGACGCGTCAGAACTCTAAACCAGAGTGTATGTCATATTCTGACACTCAACGGCCCATTAAATACTGAGCTGGAGAGCATTCAAAGTACTAGGCAAGCAATTGGTCAGCTCATGGACTTCAATCAAAATCCCAAACTTAATGGTACTAAGAAATAAAGAAAAACAGATCTACATATGAAGATAATAAAGACAAATTTCATCAGTAAAAAAGTAGTAGTAATACAAAAACAAAGCTATCCTATTGAAACCTAACTCGAGTAGAGAGTTTAGATTTGATGGTAGCATTAAAAGATAAAAGAACAAAACAAAAAGCGATGATATCCATCCTGAGAAGCAAAAAGGAAAACAACAAGTTTATTCTTCTTTAGCAACGTAGTTAGCTTTTTCTTCTTCGTATCTCTTTTTGTCAGCTTCAGCTTTAGCTTCGTATGGTTGCTTTTCTTCTGGGGTCAAGGCTTTCCATTTTTCACCTAAGACTTTACCAACACTACCGAAGGAAATACCTGGGTTGTCGCTTCTGACTTCGTCTCTCTTGTCGTTAGCGAAGAACATGTAGGCAGACAAGGATCTCTTTGGAGCCTTTGGGTCCTTCTTCTTTCTTGGGGCCTTTGGTTTTCTAGCAGCAGTGGACATTTTCTGATGGTTGTTAGTAAAAGAAGGAAAAGGGAAAGGAAGAAGAAAATAACAATCAAAAATTTCACAACAAAAACGCGCTTCATTTTTTTTGATAAAATTTCCCCGGCAACCAAATCGAAAAGTAAACAAATATATCACGTGATGCTGACTCAGCCGCATTTTTTTTTTTTTTTGGCGCTTTTTTCTCTTCAAGCAAAAAAAAGATTCTAGTCACACTCAAAAACGACAAAACCTGAAAAGTGGACGTGGCAACGAGGTCTTAAAGGGGCTTAAAAACGACTTAGACTGGAAGTGAAACACCCACCGAGTCACAACGTAGCAGCTGTGTCGTTGTGCCTATAAATTGGGCATGTAGCAAGCAAAGATGCACACGCGTACACTTTCCAACCCCAGATCACACCCCATGGCCAGCTACTCAGAATTGGTAACCCCTAAAAATCGGTTGCTTCTTGAGCAATTGACCATCCGAGCACTCGCTTAGGAACCCCACACACTCCTCTTCACCCCCAGTGCTGTTGTGCCGAAGTGGGACATTGTTCAACTTTGGATTGTTTTTTTCAGATGCTCACTACTTACTCTAATTTGGTACTAACAAAATTTGTGTAGTGCTTCACAGTAAAATTTGTTAGGGAGAAATTCGCAGCGATTGTTTTTTGCCTTATAAAAAATTATGGTGATTTTTTTTTCGCTGCAAAAAACGGTACGGGCAGTCTACAGGGTAACACCATGGTGATTTATGTACTGTGTATTGGGCTTTCACTTCTTCACCCGTCTGTATGCCACAAGGTTCTCCGGGCTGAGTCCCTGGCTCTGTACTAGCTGTGTATGTAATGTTAGTAGTGTCCTGATATTTGAAGTTCATCTCACTTACCTCTCCGATCTTGACATTGGCTTTGTAAAATTTGGACACACATCTGTCCACACAGGTCATCTCTCCCTTGTTTAAGTCTGCTTCATCGTATTCATCGGGTATACATTTTCTGGCACATGTGTATAGAATGCTGTTTTCTTTGTTAGTTTTTTGTCTAGTGAATATTTGAGTCTGTCTCTACTCACTTGTTGAACGTTACGTTCATCGCATCGAATTGGATTTCTGCAATCTTTAATTTTTCAGGATCAGACTCCTGGTTCAGGTATTGATTTCGCAGTATGAATGACATGGTTGTATGAAAGTATTCAGTGGGGATATGTACAGGCTGATTTGACTCTCAAGTTGTTCAGTATATTCACTTAAAAGGAAAATTAATTCTCGATCATAAAATATTCGGGTTTATTTGAAGCCTTGGTTGAAAAATTAAAGATTCATCGCTAAACAGTAGAGACACTTGTGACTATTCTCATTGAATTACCCATTCTGAGCATCATGTCTTCAAGCAGGAATCTGCTGCGCTCTTTGAGATACTTATCCACAAAACCTGCAATTCCAGAGGTCTTGCAAGTGCAGGGAAAATCCTACAAGACCGATGAGTGGACAAATGTGACACCATCGATTTTATCATTATTGGACAGATCTAATCATTTGAACCCAAATCATCCTATTGGTATTCTTCGTTCTTTGATAGAAAAACGTTTCAACAGCCTCGGCTATACTTTTTATAATCAATTCAAACCAGTCGTTACAACATACGAGAACTTTGACTCTTTGGGATTTCCACAAGATCACCCAGGAAGAAGTAAAACAGACACATATTATATCAATAAAGATAATTTATTGAGAACACATACTAGTGCACATGAGAGGGAATGTTTTATTGCAACAGATACACCAGGATATTTCATCAGTGCTGATGTTTATAGACGTGATGAAATTGACAGAACTCATTATCCTGCTTTCCATCAAATGGAAGGTGCAAGAATTTGGAAAAGAGATGATTTCAACAATCAAAAAGAATTACTTCAAAAATTAAGAGATGATATTGAATCTATTCCTAAAGTTGATGGTATCATTGTTGAAGATCCAAACCCACCGTTCCATGAAGGTAACCCAAAGCAGGATTACATGTCTGATATTGAAACCGATTTAGTTGGCCAGCATTTGAAAAGAACACTTGAACTACTCGTGAATGAAGTTTTCAATGAAGCTAAGAAATCTGCTAAACTACAAGGATCCACTGAAGAATACTTGAATGAACCTTTGAAAGTTAGATGGATAGAAGCTTATTTCCCTTGGACTTCCCCATCATGGGAAATTGAAGTGTGGTGGAAAGGTGAGTGGTTAGAATGTTGTGGATGTGGTGTTGTTCGTCAACAAGTTTTGACAAATTCAGGTATTGAAAATACTATTGGATGGGCATTTGGTGTTGGTTTAGACAGAATTGCAATGCTATTGTTCGGTATTCCTGATATTAGACTCTTTTGGACCTTGGATGAAAGATTTCAAAACCAATTCAAAGAAGGTCAAATTAGTACTTTCAAACCTTATTCAAAATATCCTGGGACTGTCCGTGATATTGCCTTCTGGGTTCCATCAATTGACGAAAAAATCCATGTTAATGACTTCATGGAGATTGTGAGAAATATTGGAGGTGATTTGGTTGAAAATGTCTCATTAGTTGACGAGTTCACACATCCAAAGACAGGAAAGAACTCACAGTGTTACAGAGTGAATTTCCAATCAATGGATAGAAATCTAACCAATGAAGAAATTAATGTCATACAAGAAGAAATTAGAAAACAGATTAGTGAACAGTTCAACGTTGAACTACGTTAAGATTAACTTCTTGGGATAGATACAGTCTTTATGTGTAAATATAGAAAAATGCCTGTGAATAGACGCAATATTATATTGATTTTATGTACAAGAGGACATGTCATGAACGCATTAAAACAGTGGATGGGGACAAGGAATGAAAACTCAATTATCGTAAAGCATTTGAAGTGGGTTTCAAAGTTTACTAGGTTTAATTAGCCTGTTCTTTTTTTTTATGCTCTAGTTGTCGCCTTTGACGATACCAACTTTAGCTGGACGTAAAACCCTACCGTTCAAGAAGTAACCTTTTTGTTGAACGAAGAAAACAGTACCTGGTTCTTTGTCTGGTTGTGGAACTTCAAAAGTAGCATCATGGACATTTGGGTCAAATTTTTCACCAACAGCTGGAATTTCTTCCAAACCATGTCTTTTCAAAGTATTGTTGAAAAGATTTTGTGTGATTTTGACGCCATCGATCAAATCCTTTAATTCTTTGACTTTCTTTTCAGTACTAGAATGATCTTCTTCTTCTAAAGTTTTCAAAGCAATTTCAAAAGTATCAGCTGTTTCCAATAAATCTTTAGCAAATGATTTCAATGCTAATTCTTTAGATTTTTTAGTTTCACGTTTGGTAGATTCTTGTAAATTTCTGAAATCAGCAATAGAACGTAATAGTCTGTCTTTGAAATCAGCAGTTTCTTTCTTGGCTTCCTCTACCTCCAATTTCAATTTAGTCAATTCATCAACTGGTTCTTCGACAGCAGCTTCACCTTCTTGCTTGGTTTCTTCGCCTTCCTTCTTAACTTCTTCACTGTAAAATCTGATGCTTCTTGGTAATGAGACACGTGAGACAGCAGCTCTTTGAATAGGAGCTTGGACGAAAGCCCTGCTATTTAGCTGTGAATATCTGGCGATGTTTCTTAACATTGTTTTATGAATTTGTACAAATAGTGTGGGTTAACACCTTACTCAACAGAACCAATAATAAAAAAAAAATCGTCGAGCGAAGTGAAAAAAAATGATGACGGGATCCGAAAACCGAGGTTATTGGGTCGGTTTTCTTTCTTCGGACATTTTCCGGATTTATCGACATCACGAAATTTCGTAAAAATTTGTTGATGCAATTTTCTAAATTTTCTAGAGAAGAGATTGAAATAATTCATTTTTTATTATCACTGTTATTTCTAATAGAGTTGGTTTGTCGTTTTTTGTTTGGTTTTTTCGTTCTTAATTCTTGGTTTCCCCATCTTATTTATTCACCTGACATATTTATTTGCATTCATCCCAAAGAACCCTCTTGCTCAGATTATTAATCATTGATTAGACTCATCGCTATTTGACAAGAATAAACAAGCACAATATGAGCACATCAATAGGGGTATTGTTCGGTTCTGAGACAGGGGACTCCCATGATTTTGCAGAGACTTTAACTGCAACATTACAGCGATACCATTATCAAGTTCATCTCTCTTCTTTGGATGATTTTGATCTTAAACAACTTTTGTCTATAAAAGTACTAATTGTCATTTGCTCAACTACAGGTCAAGGAGAGTTTCCTAAAAATTCTAAAAAGTTCTGGAGGTTTATGTTGAAGAAGAAACTACCTAATGATTTACTGAACCATTTATACTTTACTACATTTGGTCTTGGTGATTCTTCATACCCAAAGTTCAATTATGCAATCAAGAAGTTACACCATAGATTCTTACAATTAGGAGCAGTTGAATTCTCTAAGAGAGCAGAAGCTGATCAACAAAGCACTCAAGGTATAGATGGGTTTTATATTGAGTTTCAGAAACAATTGTTATCCAATTTATTAAGACTTTTCCCACTGCCTGCTGGTGTTGAGCCAATATCTGAAGACGTATTACCACCTCCTAAGAACAAAGTTATCATTGAAATGAAGAAGCCTAAAAGACTTACAGAAAACAATATCAAAACAATTGCACTTAACAGATTAGGGGACGATGAATTATTGAAGGGCAAAGTCATAACCAACACTAGAATTACAGCTCCTGATCATTTCCAAGACGTTCGCCATTTCAGCATACAATCTGAGAATGAAATAAGGTATTACCCAGGTGATACTATTTCATTATATCCAACAAATGACCCATTTGATGTCCAACAGCTAATAGATGGCCAGGGTTGGCAAGACGTGGCCGACAAGAGGGTAAACATAGAAGGAATACTACCTAACATTGATGGTGGATTGATAAAAATGCCAACTTTAAGATCTTTGATTACCCACCATTTGGATCTCAGAGCCATTCCACGTCGTTCTTTCTTCGGTTTGTTGAAACATTTCAGTAATGACGAAAGAGAGAGAGAAAAGTTGGCAGAATTTAGTTCATATGCCAATCCTGAAGAATTGTATGATTATGCCAACAGACCAAGAAGATCAATTTTAGAAGTTATTCAAGAGTTTTTCAGTGTCAAGATCCCTCTTGAATATCTATTTGACATTTTCCCTCTGATTAAACCAAGATTGTTTTCCATTTCATCAAAACCTAACCCAAATACTATTGATCTTACTATTGCTGTTGTTGAATACAAGACAATGTTGAGAAGAACAAGAAAAGGTTTATGTACCACATGGATCAAATCATTAAATCAGAACGATGAAGTCATTTTCAAAATCAATAGAAATGCTTTAAAGTTCAATACAGAACATCCATTTATAATGATTGCTCCAGGTACAGGTGTTGCACCAATGAGATCACTAATAAATCATGTTATTGATACTTATAACTATGATGCTTCAAAACTTTACCTGTTCTTCGGTTGCAGATTCCATGATAAGGATTTTTTATATGAATCCGAATGGAAACAATTGGTTGATAATGGTAAATTGAACCTCTACAATTCATTTTCCAGGGAATCTGGAGGATACGTCCAAGACCAGTTGTATTTGGAAGGACCATTGATTGCTGAACTCTTGACCAAGAAAAGGGCAACTATATACGTTTGTGGCTCCTCTGGAAAAATGCCTACGCAAGTTCGTGTCACATTAGAAACCATTTTACAGGAGCAGTGCGGCCTAACTGTTGAAGATTCCCAAAAATACCTATTCGAGTTGGAACTTGCAAACAGATATCTCCAAGAGACTTGGTAACTACGTTTCATTGTTCATGATTCTGGTAGTTTGTTTTATATTATTTTCATTATTCGCACATATAAGGTACATGATAGAGAAAGATAGACCATATCTTTCAAAAAGTTTAGATTTAATTTTTAATTTACAAGCAGCATCGATTAGATTCATAGAACGATGTACTCATTGTAGAACCCTTTTAGCAATAACCGGGTTGACTTTTCAATTTTATCAAAAGTAAATTATCTATCTTGTCACGTTGAGCTACACCACGCATTGAAATACTGTATTGTGGCATAATGCATTCAACTCTACTATAATAAGTTTAAAATATGAAGACCAGGGCCCAGGAATCCTTACCAAATGCATTCATGTTATCACAATCTCTCCCAATGTAGGCCGAGGCCATCTACAATAATTAGGGGCTTCTAGTATATTTTTTGAGAAAAACATCACCGAATAGACTACAACAAACGAAACTGTGTCAACAATGCCTGACGATACGACACTAGTAACGGATATTCTGGAATCACTGAGTGCTGTATTTGATGCAGATACAGAACAGTCCACTAAACAGCTCGAGGCATTGCGCCAGACTAACACAGCAACAACGCTCAAATTCATAAGAAAAGAGGAAGAGCTCAAATCACTAGCGAGAAAAACTGCTAAAATCAAAGCATTGAGTGAGTGAAAATGTTGATACTTTTCTACAATTGGATGGGACTAACACACTACAGATGATGAGATTAACGAGCTGGTGCGAACTCTCGACAAAGTTGAGAAGAAAGTGGAATTTGTGGAGCAATTGACTCGGGAACTGGATGAGTTCACTCAAGAACTTTAGAATGAGACTGGCGGCTAATTTGTTCACAACTATAAATACTTGGTGATTGCCCCTTCTAATTTTGAACTGTTTGTTGTCAGCGGCTGGAGTATTAACAGATGAAATTGTGGTACCTCTTTGTTTTCTGGCGAGCGGTCAGTGCACAGATCGAGGAACCGGACACTGCCTTTGTGGTAACCAACTTTTTGGATTCAGAAGATCCCATTTTTGATATTTTGAAGTTGAAAGACGATGATCAACTCCTCAACATTATGGATCCTGAAAGCTTGTTCAAAAGTTTCAAATCCCAATGGGTTGAAGAAGTTGGCGATCGGGAAGAAGAGACATCAGATGCGTTGGATAATCAATTAAGTGAATTACATTTGCAATTGGAATCAATCTATCAGAAATTGTACAACTTTGCTCGTGTTTTGAGTGAACTTGAGCCTTCAGAATTCATAGAAATGGCAGAGAAATTGACAGAATCTGGTGACTATTATCACCTTTTTGAGAGCTCCCATGAACATCGTGACATTGGAAAATTAGATGACATTCAACTTCTAGCACTAGAAGATACGGTTTTTGAACTAGATCAAGATGATGATGATGATGATGAAGAAGACAATTACAATGAGAAGGATGTTGATGAAGAGAAGGAGAAAGAGCCATTATCGTCAGATTCTCCGTCTTTGGATACATTTGGCTTTGAACCCATCAACACAGATGATCTGAATTCAACACATTACGAACCTGAATTCGACATCGACTTATTGCTCAATGCTCTTGATGAAGAGTATGCCTACGATGAAGATAGTAACGTCGAAGAATCTGAGGTGAACGCCCAAGGGATCCCAACTAAGAAGAAATCAGCAAAGAAGTGGGCACGTTTGAAAAAGAAATTGCAGAAGAAGAAGAAGAAAATGTCCAAAATCTTAAAGATTATATACATGAAGAAGGTGATCAAAAGAAAAAAAATAATGTTCTGTATTAAGATTATGATTACAATTGAGAAGATCAAAAGAACTGTATCTTTGATCAAACAATTGATAATGAAAAAGATTTTTTATTTGATAAAGGAATTTCCCTTTGATTTATTATGGAAACTTAAAGTGTTGACTAGGTTGCTTGTTAAAATCCTAGATGATACAATCTGGTCAACTGAGATTAAGATTTTGACAGTTATTGCTAAGACTTTCGAATTGATCAAGTTTTTGAAATATGTTCCGATAGAAATTGTCATGTACTATAAGGGTGAACTTTCAGACAAACTTAGTCCTACCACAAGAAAGGAGGATGCAAGAGAAACTGAGTTTGAGAAATGGTATCGTCAAAAGGATGACGAGGAATATTATCGTAATGATGATTGGAAGTTATATGACGAGTTGTTTAACAAGGATTCTTCAGTAAAGGAAGCTGATGATTATTCATACTACAGAGATAATGGGATAGAATATCGACCTGGTAAGCCCAAAATATATCCAGATGAGATTGATGCGATTTACAGAAAAAGTTTCAAAGTCGGTGAGTTAGAAAATTTCTTCGAAAAAAATAACTTATTCAACCTTGATGTGAGCTACGAAATCGACGACACTGATAAAAGGTGGTCAAAAGATTAGAAATAATTCTAGATATTTACAAAAATAATGCATTGATATCCCTATTTACCCACACAGAAACTTGAAAAAACAACACCTAAAACCTCTTCGACTCCGACCGTTTCTCCCGTAATTTTACCAATACCATCGATTGAATGGTGTAAGCCTTGAGTAGCCAATACAACATCGTCCAAATCTTTGAATGCATTGAACTCATCAAACCCATACAACACGTCGTTTCTTAGTATATCTTTTACTCTTGCTGTCAAAACAATTGGATCTGTACTTTCTGTTTGAGATATAATCTTGAAATTATTGACCAGAACATCACTTAGCTCCTCTAGACCTTTGGATTCAAGACATGAAACGGGTATGAGCTTAGTCTCCGATATACCTAGCTTTTCACTGAGTTCTTTAACTTTAATATTAACATCGTCATTCACTAGATCTGACTTGTTTAATATTGCTATCAGTGGTTTATCCTCCTTCAAAACTTGAACTGTTCGGATGAAATCCTCGTCAACGTTCAAATTATCACTGCCCAGAACAACCATCACCAAGTCACTATTCTTAGCAAAATCTTTAGCTTTTTTAATACCTTGAGCTTCTATTTGATCAGCTTTAGTTAAGTCTCTTATTCCAGCTGTATCTCCAACTACAACTTTGTAGCCCTTTATATCCAATGGAACATTAATCACATCTCTTGTTGTTCCTGCAATATCACTAACGATAGCGGCTTCTGTCGACGCCAATTGGTTAAGTATAGATGATTTTCCTGCATTTGGGGGACCGAGCAGTGTCACTTTAATACCTTTAAGTAGGACTTCAGATCGCTCACCTTTCTCCAAAAATTGATGAATCTCTCTCTGAAGTTCAGCAATACTTGTAGATACTGTATTATAGATTTTCTCAATATCCTCAATCTCAGTATCCTCTGCAAAATCAATAATAGCAGTCAATAAGCCAATATCATTTACCAGCTGCTCCCTCCAGCTATTGAACTTTATTTTGTTCTGGCCAATCACAGAATTAACAGCTGCAACTCGTGCAGTCTCAGTTTCAGCATCAATTAACTCTCTAATCCCTTCTATCTCAGTAAGATCAAACCTTCCATTTGTAAACGCACGTCTGGAAAACTCTCCCGCTTCAGCATACCTCACTGGCTTTTCAGGAGTATGTAATTTCTCAATTGCACCTAAGATGGATTTTATAACGGCAGTACCACCATGAACATGAAGTTCAACCAGATCTTCCCCTGTATATGTTTTTGGACCTTGAAAATGAATCACAAGTGCCTCATCTAGTAGTTTGAGCGTGTCTGGTTCGTAAAGTCTTCGTACAGATGCTATTCTAGGACTGGGTATCTTGGATCTTTGGGTCAATTGTTTCAAAATATGCGATGAGCTAGGACCAGATATACGAATTACACCAATTGCAGCTCTGGATAGATGTGTAGATAGTGCATAAATGGTAGGACCCCCAGTACCAGAATCCTTAGTGTAATATCTGAAGCCCCATCGCGTTACCAGATGAGATATTCTTCGGCTGAACATTGCACAATACACAAACTGAATCAATCAGCTCTTCACTGCTTGAAGATCACCAAAACTAAAAATTCGCGAGGAATTATGTAATAGTGGTAGGGACAACATCAAATGATTCGTGGGGAACCTTGGGAAGTATTCGATTACTCGAGTTGAAAGACCAATTGAAGCATGTTCAGAATGATTAGAGTGATACAGCCTCTGATAAATAGACGGACCATTCATTCGTCTCGGTTTTTGCTACATGAAAACCCATTAGTAAGTGCCTCATTTTGTATTCGTTTTCAGAACATTGACTAACATCAAACAGAACCTACCTCGTCAGGCAGGCAAAGGAAAAGGTTTACCAGTGAAACAACCTATACAGGGGGTGAAGAAAGTTATACTAGTCTCTTCGGGCAAGGGAGGAGTTGGAAAGTCTACTGTTTCTGGTATGTTTACAATCTGTTAAGGAAGACTCAATATTATATACTAACTAAGACCACAGTTAATTTGGCTACATCGTTAAGTACATTGGGAAACAAAGTTGGTATCCTAGATGCAGATGTATTTGGTCCATCGATACCGACCCTTATGAACCTCCATGATGAACCAAGATTGTCTGAAGAAGGAAAACTACTGCCATTGACTAACTACGGAGTTGAATCAATGTCTATGGGATATCTTATTAAGCCAGAAACTCCAGTCGTATGGCGAGGGTTGATGGTGATGAAAGCACTACAACAGCTTCTCTTTGAAGTTAAATGGGGAGGTCTTGATTATTTAGTGATTGATATGCCGCCAGGAACAGGTGACACTCAATTAAGCATATCACAACAAGTGAAAGTCGATGGTGTGGTTGTTGTATCTACACCTCAAGATATAGCTTTGATCGATGTTATCAAAGGAATTAACATGTTTGATAAAGTTAATGTGCCCATACTAGGTCTTGTCGAAAATATGAGCTATTACGTTTGTCCTAATTGCAATCATGAGTCACATATCTTTGGTGATTCAGGCGCCGTCAAGCAAGCTGAGAAAAGGGGTATTCCTGTCTTGGGTAAAATTCCACTAAACGAAGATATTTGCGTACATAGTGATGAAGGAAAACCTGTGGTTTTAGCCTCCACCAATGAAAGTCTCAAAAATGCTTACTTCGATATTGCTAAGAAGATTACTACACTGTTGCACTGATGATGGATTGTTCTTAAAGTATCAACGGTAAACCATTGTGTTGAAAACTGATGAAACTGATACTAGTTATGATGAAAACTTCATCTCTGGTGGTGTTTTTCGGGGTATGTTCATTTTGTGTGTTGGTTTATTTTTGTGGGCATGTCAACATCTGTATGAATGCACTACTCAATTTTGTGGTTCAAAATGACAAGTGGTATATTTCTATCTGATTTTGCAACACAAGTCACACAATACACTTTGAACTTTTGCTATCGTTTTATCAGCTTAGTTGAATATGAGAATTAAGTCGACGCTGGTATTTGCTTCTGTCATGTGGGCAACACATGTGAAGTCAAGCAATGATATTGACACTACTGATTCACTTCCAATAGTTGCAGAGAATACTGATCATGTCACTTCCTTTGGTTCATTGAATGATAACGGTGAGGAATATTTTACTAAAGATGACGATGGAACTCTAGTTGTACCTTTTATCAAGGAGCTTGGTGAAGCAACGGTTATTTCCGCTAGTAAGATAGATTTGGGAATAGATGATGATACTGGTAGGTCATCTGAAGACCTTGAATACGTTTCCAAAGACTTATCAGAATTAAAGGGCATACAATCTAGTGATAAGCTTTCAAACTCTGTTAAAGAAAACAAGCTCGATGGAAAAGAATTACCAACTGCTGCAGGTGATGAGAAGCTGGACAAAACTCTTGAAAGACCTAAGCCAGCGCTTGTTATACACACTGCATTGCCAGAGAAGGAAGAAGTGGAAAAGCAGGAGCCCCTAAATGTCTCTCCAATAGCACACACTTTACCAGATCCGCCTCAGATCAACACATCACATGATTCTACCACGGATCCAGTTGAAGAAGTTGTGGAGACTGTCACTACCGAAGTGATTCCTGCACCTCGCCCTACCAAATCCAACAGAATTGTTACTCGAACCACCACAAGAACACATACTGTGGAGACAACATTGACACCTCAAGATGATCAAACAACGGTAGTTGAAATTGTTGAAACATACTATCCACCAGAACCATCATCAACAGCCCTTTCTAGTCCACCATCAAACCCATCTTTGGAGAGAGTTTTTGATACACCAGCGACCTTGCCTGTCCCAAATTCTAATCCTATTTCTGATCTGAAGGAACTACTATTCACTCCAACACCTCCTCAAATCCACAATATTGTTCCTATCAAAATTCCAGAACAATCATCCCAGGTGTCACAAACCCTTCCACTTCACCACTCCCTTGGCCCTGTTATTCCTTCGAATATGGATCTTTCTCCTCAATTTGCATCTTCAACGCCATCTTCTGAACTTTCTTATGACAATGCTGCTCAACCACATCCATTAGAATTGACCAATTCCCCGCAGGAGCAGACATCATATGTTGAAACTGCTATCAATGATCCCATCTTTAGGATAGAAGAGACAGTAAAGCAGTCCATTGAGAAATACTTGAAAGAGAGGTTGGAGAAAATATTGCCAAATTTCTCAGAGCCTAAACAATCAGCTGTCAGAGATGTTGATGGATTAAAGCCAACTATCACTTCTAGCGGTCCAGAAATTCTGTCAACTACGTACCAAGCTGAACCAACTACAACAACATTCACAAACAAAGAAATCGAACATATTGTCCAAGACACAGCTTCAGACTCTATTATAGATGAAATTGAGACAATCTTGAAAAATGGGTTTGAAGATTTGAATGTTGATCGACTCAAGAATGTTTTGAAAGGTGTCCTTGATTCAAGGATCTTGGAAAAAGAATCTGAAAACCATCTACAAAGTATTGAAACTTCAGATCCAGTCGATGAACTTGTGGAAGTCCCTGCATCTACTGCTCCAGAAAATGTCGTTTCGGATGTCGATGAAAACAGTGATACATCCACAGATTCAAAAATTAAAAGCCATCTCAGCCCACTTGAGGCGAAAGAAGAATTGAAATCGCTAAAATCATTGATTGACATATTATCAACGTTTACTGAAAATATTGATATTCAGGGTCTAAGTGACAAAGATCAGAAAAATCTTAGTAGAGCTCAGTTACAGCTTGAGAGATTAAGAGATATTCCGGAGGATGTATTGGATATAATATTTTCCAAGGATAAGAAGCAGTCTTGGGATGATTTACTTCACAAACCATTTTTGAAGAAAATTGGCATGGATATGACTGTTGTTGATGATGATGATGGTAATTCCCAGGGAAATGATGAGTATGAGGAGGATCTGGATGTTTTGGAGCATAACGAAGAGTCCGATATCAAAAAGAATGAGAATCAATCAAAACAGAGTGATCTCAAGAAGTCTTCGAATGCTGCTAAAGAAACTGATTTAGTGAAAGATAATACAAAGCTTGCAAAATCCAAACATATAGAGGAGACCCTTGAAAGTTTTGGCAAACTCCAGGAGCTTGTGGGAGAAGAGGTGAAACTGAAGAGTAAGCCAATAAGACAACGAAACAGCAAACTTGGTGATAAGAAGGTATCAAACATTCCTGAATTCGACGAGAAAAAGCAAAGAGAAGAATATGAAGATGATGACAATACTGGCTCAAAGCTCAAAATGTCTTTTGGAAAAGGACCATACACACAAGATCTTTATTAAAATGTGGCCGCTGTTTCTCAGGAAGAAGACGAAGAAAATGATTCAAGATCAAATAACTCCAGGCATTCCAAATCTGATAAGACTTCAAAAGAGTATTCAAAGGCAAGCCAAATCAACTCTACCAAATCTCATGTTCCTGAAAAGTTAAATGGAAAAGCATCTTATGATCACTCAGCTAGGATCCATGATGGAATAACCGATGCTAAGGACAAAAATACCAAAGAAAGCCCACTGTCTTTCATGGATAAATTCAAAAAGAACCCATCTTTGTTGTTCACTGGTGAGCAAGATGAGAAGACATTACATGGAGATAATGGGATGTTCGATTTCACAAAGACAAGTGGGGCTTTTAGAGCGTTTTCACTTACAAAGGTTACAAGTCTGGTTTGCATATGTGTCTGGTTTATGTTATTAGCTTGAATTAAACTTTTAGTTGTCTCAACAAATTGACGAGCTTGTGAAATATCAATTCCAATTGTAGAATCATAACAAAATGGACAGTATTAAGGTCACAGCCAATAGCTTTTTGTAGTGAATAGAAATCACTTGGGCAGAGTTACGGTATTTATAGAACCCATCTTGAGTATTTTCAATAAAATCTTTGGATGGATCTAGAACCACAGCTTCATATCCTCCCTCAACAATGGACTCGACTTTCAATCCATCGACTCCATCCGATATTGTTATTTCCCTCAAAGATCTTTTATTACTATATTTTGCTGGGGCCATTGAAACTTGCATCATGTCCAAGTCAAAAACAGTGTAGATTGATTTGAAGAAAGATTGTCCAAGTAAAGCAAAGTCAGAATTAGATGGAAGTATACCTAAAAGGCATAAATTCTTCGCTGAATCATATTTCAATAAATTGGTCGAGTTTGAAGGGTCTCTTTCCAAGAATGATCTCATTGGGATATTAAATGTGATATCATTAATCCTGATACCAATTTTGACATCATCTGCTTGATCAATTTCCGAGCATGGAACAATCATATGACCATTCACTTCACCTCTGACTCTATATTTAAGCATTAACTGATTTTTGAAAGTATCGAACAAATTTTGGGGCAAGTAGGTAAACTTGGATCCTGTGTCTAGTAAAGTCGGTATATAGCGCTTTGATAACCCTTCTGTGTTACCAAACATACCAATGCTACGTCTATCAGACTCGTTACCAGATATTGTGGGAGCATCTATCAGTATGTCTGTCAATGGAACCTCATATTTTTCAATTGGATCTCCTTTATGATTAGAGTTGATGAATCTAAAGGTGTATAAGGGACCTTGAAATTTTGCCTCATCAATATATCCAAATACAAGCTCTCCATCAACATGTGTTTCGGATCTTTCGTTGAGAAAGATACTAAAGACACTTCTGTTTATGACTTTGTCCTTTTTGAGCCTTGTCACAAAATTTTGTTTATCATATTTGATCCAATTATGCTTCTTGTTGAAGCTGAATTCAGGAATTCCTAAACCAAGTATTCCAATTGTAGAGTTGGTTTCCTTTCCAATACCAATTTCGAGCTCGCTCACATCAAGACTGAATTCATCTGTATCTTTCAATGTCGGAAGTTTGAATTTATCATACGCCCAGTTACCTTTGACTGTCACGGTGTCTAAATATCTTAAAGAGAAAGGTGATTGATTGAAGCTATCGTTAAAACTTGACGAGTTGGAAGAGTCAAAAGTTCCAGAAACTTCACAGCTAATGGATCCTTTAGGGATCAGTTTGGATTTCATTGTGGCTCCCTCCTCTAAACCAAACGATGAATGTGCTTTCTCATGTTGACAATATGGATTAGATTGCGAGATTACCCAAGTAACGGAAGATCCAGTGTCTAGTAAAAGTTCAAACTTCTGTGGTGGTGATCCCATTTCGGTAACAACAGATAAATAGTTCACTCTGTTGTATAGAGGGACGACAAACTTATCAGTTTCTTTCCCATGTTCGCAATTCACAACATTACTGAATATTAGGAGTAATGAGAAAGCAGTGCTATAATAGAGCATAATGATAATAGAATGTATTATTTAGAGCTTTGTAAAGATAAATGTTGATTTCAAGATTGAACAGTCTTGAGAACAACATTTTACAGGCCAAAATTTCAATAAATAACCTCTTACTGGAGCGATGAGAAGACAGAAAGTAAAGTATAAATTAATGTAAACAATGTCCCTAAATGGTAAGGTTACGACCACTGCCATCGGATCTAGTAAATCCGAGATTCCGAATCCGGAATGGCAATAAATAGCAAAACTAGTTTAACTAATAATAACTAACGTCAACTACAGTTGAATAGACAGTCATTAGTCTTTGAGCATGGGAATATTTCAACAGGATAAACAAGAGAACGCTCAACCCACTAAGCAAGATTTTTTGGAGAGAATTGAAACATTTGTGGAGAAAGAACCAAAAGCATTGTACCTTATTGATGGGTATGTGGCTAATAAACGTACATGGCTGCGCTAAGCATAATACTAACTTTTTTCAAAGCACAAAGGGAGTTCAACGGAGCATTATTTGCAGAAAGACTCCTAATGGAGGCAAAACGTAAGTTTTATGACAATATTTGTTTCAAATAGAGCAACAAACTAACAATAATCGATATTAGCTGTCTGAATCTCGACATTGATGGAGTGACACTATTCAAAAAAATGCAAGAAGTTGTAAGTATCCTGAACCTTCTAATTCATAACAGTTACTAAAACAATTACCTCAGAATTACTTCTGCTCTTTACCTGCAGAGGTGAATGCCACTCATTTTGAGTGCAGAAAAATAACGTGAGATGCCACAGGTGTGTGCAACTTTTTATATATAGAAACTAACACTGTTCATATTTGTCAAAATCAACTTGTCATTATTTAGGTGCTCTAACTGTAACTGGCGTAGATTTCAAAGTATTTGTTCGGTGTGCACAAAAACATAAAAAAAAAATCAAAACATGGAAAAAAGTCAACATCATCATCAGTATCGTTTGTTGATTAACCATCTGTTCCCCATCACATAATGACCGAGCTGGCAGAGATCAGTGATCTCCAGGAAAGAATAAGCTCAGAGATGTTTAACATATCTGAGAAGCTTGAGAACATTGTTCAAGAGAATAACATTGATGTCATAAACTCTTCTGAAGATACATCTGTCTTCGAACAAGACTTCGAGATACCTTCTGAATACGATAATTCCTCAACTGGATTGAAGTTTATCTATGAAGTTGCGATTCAGGAAGCTATGTCTGACTTCATAAACCAGAGGGCAACTGAAAATGGTCAAAACTACCATAATATTGGTTTGTTGATTGATTTATCCATATACTTGACAGAAAAATCCATTTTCAGTGTACATATCTCATTGAATTTGCTTCAAAGATTATTCATAGAGCTTCCTACTGACTGGCTATTAGAATTTTGGCCTTACATTGATAACAGAATTTCATATTTAAAGAAGCTAAATTTATCACCAATAAGAACCCCAGGGCTAACGTTTATAATTGCAATCAATTCTCGATTGGGCCAATTATATGGAAATCATGACAAGCTTAGAGATATTCTTCGCTCCAAACTTCTTCACTTAACCGTCGATGTTTTTCCAACATTCAATACCCACTTGATCAATAAATCCTTCGAAACTAATAAAGAGAGAGAAGAAGATTCATCATTCACTCAATCTATTCAAAACCACAATGCTTATAAATCGTTTTGGCTTCTTCAGCGGTTTTTCCAAGATCCATTTGCTCCGTTTGAAAGAAAAGTAAGACATTTCTATGTATTCAAGGACATGGAGACAGTTTTCAGTGCAGTTCAAGACGCTGAGGGTGGTAGAAAAAAACAAACAAGTGAAGTTCATAGTGATAACTCTGCCGATTCATACTATAGAAATGACCTAACAGAAGATCAAAAGGCCAATCTTCATGATTTTTATGACAACAAAGAATTCAATCCAACTTTTTTTGTAAGTGAGGATAAATTCAATAATCAGCTACAGAATGACAAATTTTTTAGAAGGGTTATTTTGCAACAGTTGCTCATTTCCATAAGCTTTTTGGATAGTGTGTTGTCAATGAAAGTTCCTCGAGGATCTAAGGCATTGCCTCTCAAATTTCAATTGCTCAAAGATAACATAACAATCTCTCAAGAGAGACAGATGATTGATTTGAAGAGATCCATCAGAGAACACTTAGCAAATCTTGAAAAAAGGCAAATTCATGTCAGTAATGAATTGTTTGAAGTTACAGAAAATAATTTCATTAACAAGAAGGTCCAGTTATTTCAAAATTTTGTTAATGATTTCACTCCTTTTGAATATGACGACAAATTAAAAGAAGTAATACTGAAAAGAGAATCATTCAAACCTAGATTCTGGGCAGCCTATGGTACTTCTCAAATCACTAGGCACTGGAAAGAACCTATTGGATTGGATGTACTAGCCAATGATGAGGCAATTGAATGGAAAGAAGAACTCAAGTCAAATTTAACAAAACTGAGAGATCTTATCAAAAGAGAGAGTGCCAAAGATCTAAACAACTGGAAAGCCCTGAGACTAGCAAGGAAATCATTATTGTTTAAATTCAGACACGCAACTGATGAAACTGGGGTTGAAGGTCTGTATGATGCTTCCATTAAGGAGGAACTCGATAAAATAAAACAGAAGGAAAAGGAAGAAGAACTTGCAGAACAAATCAAACTGAAAGAAGAGAGAAGAAAACAAAGAGAACAAGATGAAGCTGAAGACCAGAAGAAGAGAAAGGCAAGTCAAGAATTGGAAGAAGAAGAAGAACGGAAAAAGGCAAGAACATCAGAAGATCTTGATGAAACAGTAGGTTCTGCTGATCTGGACTATTGAATCTTTTGGGGTATTTATAGAAATTGCTAGAGGTAGATATGTCTTCAAACTGATTGTAGTAGAATTTTTTTATTCATTGTTTTATTCCTGGCGGTTTTGGTCCAAATATCTCTTCAAAACATCCAAACACCATCACCACCAGATCTTCAACCCCAGTCAAACAAACTCCTTTCGAAGCACTCTTCACGAGTAAAAGACTATAGAACTATGACTGCACAAGAGACGGTAGGCTCAAAGAAGACATTCCATAAACCAGTATCATCTGGTCCGAAGAAAGGGCCACATCCATGGAGCCCGGTTTCAATGTTCAGAACTTGGTTAAATATTCCAGCACGAGTCAGATTGTATGTTGGTTCATCTACACTCATTGTTGTCATATTGGCAGACAAATATTTAACCCACAACGAGGAAGCATATCCTAAAGATGGTGTGAAATCTGCTTGATTATGGGGATTATTTAACTGGGGCAATTCTTCTTGAAGTACAAGCTGGCCCTTATTTATTCTATTTATTTATTATTTATTTGACACATGATTATATTGAGCTTCTGTTGCTATCGTCATTTCATTGCCATATCTATTTATCAATATATTACAACGAGAAATTAATCTACATAATCATAAGTAGTCGTTGTGCTAATCTTACGATAGATGTTCAGTACAATTTTACTTTCGGGTCTAGGTGAAAATCATAGTATTAAAAACTGTTCATGGATATCAAAAAAATGATCATTAGAATTAGTAGAAGGCAAGTTCATATGCAAAAGTTCATGAAATGTTTTTCTCATTTTTCTTCAAATGTTGTCTGTAAAGCAGGTTGAGTATTGCTCTCCTCAAAAAGTGAAACCTCTTCTTCATCAGGTTGATTAGGAGAGTATGCATTATCGGAATTGATCTTTTCAAGAATTGCAGGGTTTGAATCTAGTAAGCTTTCAATTTTATTGGATAACTCTTTACCAGTGTATGAAGTACTGCGGTTGAACTTCCCAAGTTCAAAAAGCTCTAACAAATATGGAGGGACAATTGAAAGTCTTTCATTATTGGTGATCAAGTAATCGACAACTTCAATTGCAAGGTAGTAGTTTTCACCTTCGTTTTCACCAAACGCTTCATGATATGTATTTGCAGCATGACCTTTGTTATTTGCAGGACGTTTAACTTCATTTGGTTTAGCATATAGAATATTTGGAGAGATAACAGTAGCAAGATTGTGAATATCCATTTTAGATCCACTCTGTTCATCTATATGAGAGAACGATGAAGTCCACATGAAGAAAAAGAACAAAACTTCAGAAAGATCTCTATGAGCTTTTGGCAATAGAGAATAACATAACTCAGTGAATAACATGGTTGGAAACTTATCTTTAGTTTTTTGAGAAATTATCCATAAATCATATAGGTTGAATGTTAACAGAGGATTTGGCATTTCTCTCAAGAATCTTTTCAATAGTGCAGATAACTGGATCGCGTTCTCTTTGTCCAATGGTGGAGATTTGGTTGGATTAGAGTCTATGACCTCTGTGAGTTCTCTCAATGTTTTCAAATTACCATTTTTTCTGAACACACCTTCAATAGCCATATCTTTTTCATATAAAGCTCTCAACAAATCATCAATCAAAAGAGGAATTTTCACCTTGGAAGGACCATTACTCTGTGATGATTCGACGCCGGTCTTGTTGGTCAAATCTTTCAAGTCAGCACCAAAGACTTTATTCAAAGACGTGTTACTCTTATTGTTACCCATTCCTCTCAACTTATCCCAAAATGAAACGTTCTTCTTTGTCTCAAGTAATTTAGAGATATCAATATTACTTCCCACAGAGAATTTGGTCAACAAACGTTTCAAAATAATAACAGAAATGTGTTGAATTATAATCATCTCTTCATCTGACAACTCTGAGTAATATTTGTTAACAACTGTTTGTTTAGGAGCAGACTTTGGAGCTTCTTTATGATGATGGTTGGAGAAATTTCTGTTGATGGAATTGTTCTTAGCTTTGACACCTTTGGAGATTGCTTCTTCCTGTTGGTATGGATTATGGAACTGGTAGGTATTAGGTCTTAGTTCTCTAGCGTGTTCAGCAGCAACAATTCTTGGGATGTCATCTAAAGTCAACACTTTTTGGCTATTAATGAAGCTAGTTGCTCTGTTGAAACTTTTCTTACTCAACTGTGTAGATCTCAATGGTTCATCTTCTACCGTAATTTTCTGCTTGGAAACTATATCCTGTTCTGATATATCCATATTGAAATCATCTCCAGGTCTTGTCTTGATAGGACTTTCAGTATCATCAATACTTTCAATTACAACAGACTTCCTAGCATTCTCTTTGGTTGTCAGTGGAATAGTCACCTTAGTATTCTGTCTAGTAGATCTCAATCTCTTTATGTCATTGAGAGTCTTCAAATAGTTTTGTTCGTATAAAGCAGAGTCAGCATGATCAGTTGTGTCAATTTGTTTTCTATTGATACCATTCTGAATTTCATACTCCATGACAGCCTTGGATCGAAGAACTGCAATTTTCAACAAATAACTCAGTTGTAACAACTTTGATACTGGTTTGAACCCAGGGAATGCATCATGATCTTCTATGGCACAATCTGAACAAAGTACAACGCTTTTGTAAGAATCAAATGCAGCATCGGAAATATCACCACTGGTTTTCAATGATCTTTGACAGTTATGGCATTTCATGCAATCGATATGCCATCTCTTATCTTGATATTGTGCACATTCACTTTCAATAGATCTGTGACACTCAAAGCATAAGTCAGATGCATCAACTGGAACATCTAAGGAAGCAAAAACATCAAAACCTGTCATGGCTTCATGGTTTCTTACCTCTCTCAAAAATTTATCAAGAGCATTTGTTGTGTGAGAGCTCATATTATATTGCAATGAATTATTCAACCCATATCTGATCAAAGATTTCAAATAGTGTGCCAGTCCTGTCACGACAGATAAGATCAAATCTTGAGATTCAGAAGAGTCAGTTACACCTTTGCTTATCTTTCTAAGGATAGCTAAATAAACCATGATTTTCGCTGACAGGTTTCTTGGTTCTTTTTTCAACGTGTAAACATTGTTCTGCTCATTGTTTGGTTGAAACGATGAAATTCCAGTGAAGTATGGATCTATTCCCAGACGATGCAAACTATCAATACTTTTGAATAATGCATTTATCTTGAACACTAACTTTGCAGTAGCTTCAAGACCCTTCTGCTGGTCTTTGCTTGTGGTGAATTGTAACATGTCTGAAATACATGTGGCCGTATCTTCTTCAAACTTGAACAATGTATTCCATATCTCGCCAATTTTCTCGCTAGCTTTAGCTTCCATAGCCAATAGCTCGTCGGGCGTTGGATTGATATCTAAGGAATTCTGAATATTATCGGGAGTAGGGTCCAGTTTAGGAAAAGAGCCAATTCCAATTGTACTAGGAGAAATGGTGACATTCCAGCATTTATGGATCATGTAACATTCCACGTGCCATTTCTGATTCTTGCCACCTCTGAAAATCTCAACGTACTGCTTCAAAATAGCAAATTCACACCCCTCACAACGTTCAATGAAAAATTTTGAGAAATGGTAATGACAGTAGATGTTATTCTCATGATTGAAAAAATCTTCGTCTGTTTCAAACTTTTTAGAACATATTTTGCAGCAAAAATGTTCTGCATCATACTTTCTTCCAAAAACAGTATAATGAGTGCCCTTCAAAAACGAGTTACATACACAACATATCAAGTCTCTTCTCTTATAGAAATGTTCCTCACAAAGAGGTAACTTCTCACCCTCTGGAGTTTCATATGGAAAATATTTAGACAAGATTGGAGTACCACAATCTGAACATCCAAAGCATTGAGTGTGATATCTCTTACCTAATGCTTTCACAGATTTTGTTGTTATCTGTTTACCACATTTGGCACATATAGACGGGCCAGTAGATGCAATAGTAGTCTGAGGTGTAGTTGTTATAGTGCTAGGCTTCGAAGTCACATTGCTGTTTTTTGTGGATACAGTTGAAGGCACAGATAAGTCTCTTTTTGTCTCTGAATTACCAAAAGGATTTGAGGGCCGAAGTTGTCTTTGGTCGGACCCTTGAGGAAATGAACTATTGAAAGGTAAATTTGTGTTTGGTGTCTGTGATAAAGGTTGATTTTGAGTTCGTTGCACTAATTGACGCTGTCCAGCAAATTGTTCAGGTTGTCCTTGGGATGCACCTTTCTCAACCGTAAGAGGTTTAATCCTTTGTTGATATTGTTTCTGAGTTCTTTGATGGTGTTGAGGTCCGACAGGCATTGGCGGTATCAGCTTCAGAAAGTCTGTTTGGGACTTAGACTTAGAAGGAGTTGTGTTTTCGTGAGTAAAACCCTGGTTCATAGCACTATTAGATCTTTGATGTTGTGTGTTATTATAAGGCTGTTGCTGAGACGGTGAATGGAACTGTGCTTGAGGACTATTGACAAAGCGGGAAGGGCTTTGAGATTTTTTTTGGAAGTTTTGTGATCTATTATATGGAGCATGACTGTTACCAGGGAGTTCAAGTTGACTAGGCGGTGTCTGTGTCTGCGATGGAAAAGATCCAGGCAATATGAAAGAACCTTGGTTATTGTAGTTTGGGTTTGACATTGTAGATTTGATTAGCAAGACAATTTTTGTGTTTAAAAGGAGTGAATGAAATTGGCTTGACTAAAGTATGTTCAACAGTTTATCATAAAATACAACAACAGTTGTTGATGTCTTTGTGGTCTGTCCAGATCTCTGTTTGAATGCTGGTTGCGCTATTTATAAACAAACACACCGATCTGGTCTAAGTTGGTGATGTTGCACCCAGAGCTTGGAAAGCAGATGTTATGAAATGGACTCGAGTCTGTGGAGGTTCTAATATCTGATTACTAGACCTGATCTAAACGATTTCGGATATGAATACCAAGTCTGACTTGTTTTTTAGTCTTAACGTGTTTCGTTCAATAACAACACAAAACAAGCGACCAAATATATTCTAGACAGCTGGTAATTTTCCTGTTTGAACGAGATCCGGAAGTGTAAGTTGGATCTGCGAAGTTTAAGCTGCTGCTGCTGGCGGCAAAATATGGGAGTTCCAAGGTCTGGCTGGTTTGTAGAATTTAGTCTGTTTTGAAAAAACACCAAACTCAAGAGGTCAAAGAAAAAAAAACAAACCACTATGTGGTGTCTGGATGTTTCCCCTTTTGGGCCAAATCTTCAAACGATCTACGTAATTGTGCAAGTAACCAGGGGAACGCATCTAGATTCTGACCAGCCGAATTGAATTGTACCTTGATTTGAGTGTAATTTCGGATTATGACAATGGGAGAAGTGCCTTGCAAAGATACATTGTCCTTGCTGATCCTTACTGATACTACAGTTTAACGTATGTTATACGCTTCACGTACTGGATCTATGTTGTGGGAATGTTAAACCTGAGTTTGTTCCGTAAATATGCTGCGAGATCGACATGCGTTATACTGCTTAGGAGAATGGTACTACATATAGTGCTCGCCGTCCACGCGTTGAGCAGTAACATGTGACTCTCTTTGAAACAGTCACGACTCACGAGTTAGCTAGCTCTATTGAATGAAATATCGAAGTGCTTGGGCTTTCAGCATCTTTTTGTAACTTGACCGTTTGAGAGAACCCTTTTTTACATCAGCTAAAACGTTGATTGTACGGATATGCCAGATCTGATACACAACTGAATGTTGGAAGTTGGGACTTGACCAAGGTCCAAAACTAGCCGTAAAGATTCCTACACTTCAAGATTTCAATCGGTAAATTCAATAGATAGTGGTCCATTTTATGCCATTTGTTGCGGATATGATCCTGTCAAGCTACGATATCTCTCATGTACTACATATCATTATTTATTTTCATCTCTTAACATCATTATTTCTTGACTTGCTTGTACTTATCAGCAGTGAGCTTTCTTGAAGATGGGTCAAGTTCGTTATTGATACCATATAATGCTCTAGATGTTGCCTCTGTTGCCCCAATTAAAGGTCTCAATAATGCAATTGGAGTGGCCCGGGCAATGGCAACGGTCAAACTTTGAGCGGAACCACCTTCATTTATCTCATATCCTGCATTGATGATTGCATCTTTGGCAACCAAAAAGTTTCTCCCCAAACTGTCATAAGCCAAAAGTAATCCCTCTTTGAGGTTCGTTGGTTGGTTGGCATAAAGACTGACAGTGTGTTGTTTTTCATCTTCTTCGATACTGCCTTGGTCGTTGATAAGCTCATCTTCATCATTATCAATGAATCTTTGGTTCAAAGATTTATTATGCTTATGATTTGATGAAGCCCTAGAGCGACGCTCTTTAAAATTAACAGCTTGGTTCAAGTCGGCAATTGACTCAAGTTCAGGTTGGAATGATGAACGACTCATTGGGTGTTGGGTAGATAATGAACTTCTTCCAATGAGTTGTGACTGTGATCCAAATTTATTAACTTCAACATCACTATCCAAATCGTCATCACCATCATTAAATTCTGTTTCTGAAAGTTCATCTATCGTTTCTTTTGACAAATCAACAGGGATTCTAGCAGCTGATCCAGTACCTCCAAGTGTATACTCTGCATTCTCCAGCAAAGCTTGGGTTCCATTTGCTAATTTGATACCAAACTTGAGCAATTCATTACCTGTATTTTTACCAAACTCAAAAACTCCCTTGGAAACACTTCTATAAATTCTTCCATCTTTCTTATATTCGTTTAATGGAACAGCAACTAAATCTTTGAAATTTGAGCCAATGTTATAGATTGATCTAACTGGTGCTAAGCCTGATATAACTCCTGTTAATTGAGTTTGTTTGATATCAGGCATCCACAAGTTATTTAAAAGCAAACTCAATCTATCAAAACCAGAGATACCATACAATGTAACACTTTTCAATATCAAAGCGGCTTCATCCAAAATGAACAAATTCATCAACTCATTTGTACGACCTGATCTTAAACCGGCATAATCAATTTTCTTTGGCTTGTAATCCAATTTCACCTTAATAGCATTTATGCAGAACTTTTGTATGTAGATTATATCTTCAAATTCGTCAACAAGTTGGAATCTTGAATCTTTGAACTCTCCAAATCTGATCAAAACTTCTAAAGTATCTTGGTCAACATGAAGTCTTAATGGCAAGACATGAGCATCAATTATCAATTCAGTTGCAGCTGATGAGATTATTGGACGAACTGTAGTTATTTTCAAAGATAACATCGACGAATCTTCTTCTCTTTCAGCAGACTTCAACAAAGTTAGGAATTTATTCCAAGTAGAGGTAGGAACATTATCTGTGATTTCCAAATCCAAAACTTTGATCACGGTCTCATTAACAATATCAGAATCATCACCAGCTAAAGACTCGAGTGATTTTGTAACGTTAAGCAAAGGGTCTTGAGTTGAGAATATAGTGAAGAGGACTTGAACTTCTCTTAACTCAATCAAAATCTTCTGGAACTTGGTTCTGCGTAACTTCAATTTTTCAACACTGTTTTTACCAAATTGGATTGTTGTCTCATCCACATTTTGTAAATTTTCATTGATCTTCTTGATTAATTTCGATGGATCCTCTGAGTCAACAGGTAGTGAGACATGAATGGAATCAAATAACGTTTCTCCAAATACTCTGTTTTCTTCAACAGGTTGATCAGATTCAGGTGCATTTCTAGAAATCAACTCATTCTTTAACTTTTGTTGTTCAGTGACTCTTTTCTCCAAATTTTTGACTGCAGTTTTGATACTTGATCTAGTATATTTCCAGTCGTATCCATCAAAAATTTTAACAGTCGCCTTCGTTACTGATAATTCCAATATCATTGGATATTGTGTAGCCGGACTAATTGTCTTGGAAGTTTCAACTTTCTTTTCAAAATGATCATGATCGAATACAAGTGTAGAGTCAGAATTCTCTGATGTTCTATCTTCAATACTTCTTGATGATTGTTCAATTGGGCTTTCAATGGCCTCTTCAACTCCATAATAAGGATTATTGGACAGCTCTGATTTTTCACCAATCTTCAAATCACTCAAGCTGGCATCCAGTATATCATCACTCTTTCTTCTCTCTCTTTGATTCTCTTGATAATAATCATCGACAAAATGTAGTGGTTCCTCAACTTGTTGATCATTTGAATGAGAGTCGGGTGTTTTCAAAGAGTTTTCATTGAAAGCATCTTGGTCAATGTCTTCAAACACATCAACTTCTTTTCCATTGACCTTATACTTTGATTCTGGTCTGATGACTATTGGACTTTTAAGATCATTCACTAAAGAGATGAAACATTGGAAAGAATCAGCACATAACTCAAAATCAAGATTATCTGTGATAATATTGAACTTTGTGGACTTGATGGTTTGGCCATGGCTGTCAACCAATGGTTTGATTTCAACATGAACAGAGATACCCTTTGATTTAACAATTGGAACAAATCCTTGTGAGTTAAAATATGCACCTTGAGACCAAGACTTATTGAAGTTTCTGTTTCTTTTAGCATCATTATGATTGAGTAAGTTAGAGGTATCATCTATCAAGTGGAGACTAGGTGACCTCAACTCCGATTTCACAACTGTTTGGTGATCAATTGCAATTTCAATATTTCCGTTGGCAATAACAAGCACAGCTTTTGCGCTCAACCTACCAGGATTGAGTCCCACAGCAACATCAATTAATTTGAAATAGAGTTTAACTTTGGAATCGGGGTTATTGGAAAGTCTTTCAGTTGATTCAGATTGCAACTCTTCCAATGGACTATTTTCCTCTGAGTCACTGGCTTTATTGTCTTCAAGAAGTGAGATCCATTGGGTATAGTAATCAATGATGACATTTCTCAACAATATGTCAAATGTTTTGAACCCTTTACTTCTCAATGAGATGATTGGAGACCCAGAATCATCGGGATTGATCACTCTAAAGAAACTTTCAACAGTCGTTAATTCTTTCACCCTTTTGATATCACCATCGAATATATGGACTTGGACAGTGTCATCTTTGTATACCATCAACTGAACATTCTTTAACAAACTGGATAAATCCCCAAAGTTTTCATTGATTGAACCAACACTAATTGATACTTCATCAACCTGGAGATTTAACTTTATCGATGTTCTTGACCCAAATGTAAGGTTGGAGTTGATTCTTGTCTTCTTCCTAGTCTTAAATATTATCTTTGGATCAGGGATGTCCAAATCTTGAAAAAATGATAAGATGGATTTTTGAATCTCCAATAACTTCTCAAACTCATAATCAAGTCGTATGTTTGATATGGATAAGCTCGACAGAGTACTCAAAATAATCTCATTTCCCTTATTGTCAAAACCTCTAAATTGTTTTTCTGAATGGTAGGATTGATATTTGGTGCCCGAAACTTTCATCAAAGTCGTCACAGCATCATCTTCAACTTTCAAAATGGAGATTTTGTTGCTGGATATGGATCCCAATTTCGATTCGTATGATATAGGTGACAGTTTCAATGCAAGTTCCAATGTATCAGAAACCTTGAGCTTGATCGATACAGTAGATGTCTGAATTGTGGTGTTTGCAGCATTTTGGCTTTGTACGGTTGATTTGCTGGTTTTCAACTTCCCCAGAGATTGGAATATTTGAGGAAACAATGCTGTGAAATCAAGAACCCTTTGAACGTGATCTTTCTCAAGTTCAAGTATGAAATCATTGTAAAGCAAAAGAGTGAAAGAACCATCTGATTTCTTTTCAAATCTCACATCACTCTTTTGTGAATCACCCTCAAACCACCCAACTATGGTTTCCAATCCATCAATAATACGTATATCAGAAATGTTACCATAGACTAGATCTGCTTCCTTTTGATTCAATTGAATGTTTTGAGCTACCAATCTCAACTCTGATGGTTTGGAAAATTCTCCTGTTGGAAGCAAAGCAGATACGAAGTTCACCTCCACCTCATTAACAGTTAAGGATTCTATCAATTTGAATTCGGTTGTGGTTGGTTGCGCTCGTTGAGACTGATATCTTAGGTTATGTGCAACATTAGATGACCTTGGGAATGAGTCTTGTGAATTCAAGATCCCAAGGGATTCAAGAACATGTAAAATTGTCAATGGTAGAGGAACTGCAGCAATTCTAACTTTATCCACTTGGACTTTCAGATTTTCTATAGATAGACCTTCATCAAATGTTGTAGTGACTTCATTGACGAATAACAATCTAACAGATTCTTTCAATTCTTGTCTTCTTGCTTCAAATGTATCAGATGCAGCACTCATATAAATGGATTCCAGTTCTTCTTTGGAGTAAATTAAGCTGGAGTCTAGGTCTGTGGTTTTTTCCAAGATAGATGAAGCCATCATTTGGTTATCTGGATCAAAGTCATCATCTGAATCAGAGTCTGAATTATTAACCAGATCATCATACTGCTCAGGTTCATTCACCTTATCATTGGCTGTATGAGATTCAGTATCAGATGAAGTTTGTTCGTCAGAGAACTCACCAGGATTATCAGAAGGATCAGTACTAATCACCAAAATATCACTGATCTTGACAGTTCTCACACCATCATCCGTAGTCAACACTCCCTGTTTCACTTGTAAATCCACAGTTGCATTGTCCATGATACAACGAATGTGTATGTTCTGAACGTTGATATTTAGTCTAGCAAGTGCCATTTCCACAGCTTTTGTCATTACAGAATTCAATGTAGACGGTGTTTGATTATCTGATTGGGCACCATGGAAACTTTCGTGGAAGCTCTGAGCAGGGGTCAAAAACTCTTCATCCTGCATTAGACTCTGGGCTAGATCGATAGTGCTTTTGTGTAATGTTTCCTTTGATTGTTGCGTGAGGATTGATTCCAACATTGTTGAATTGGAAAGATTAGATGCTGATGATTGATTGTTGGCGGTATATGCTAAAGCCATTGTTATAAAAAGTCCGTCAACTTCGAAGTTAACGCCACCTGACATATTGAGTTTGAGGTTCAAGTTCTTTATCCTTCCATTCCTGAGATGTACTCCAGGAATTTTGAATGCATCTGTATTTATCTCCACATCGTTTAATGTGACTTGACTGCTGGAGCCTAGCGAAACTTCCAAGTTCTCCAGATCAATACCTGAGAACAATGACAATTGTTGGAGCACATAGAGTAAGAGTCTCTTTTGTATGTTTTGGGGCATCCATTGAGGAGCCATTATGCTGAGTTCTTATGACAAGCTAGTATACCCGCCACTTGAAACAATGGTGTAGTGAGGGTTAATCGGGCGCTGAGAAAACTAGAAGCACGGCTATCTGTCAGATTTGAAAAGTCCGTGTGTCTCCTGTTGTATCCTTATAGCGTTTTCTTGTGATGTTTAATGGAAGGCAATCTTTTGTAATGGAGAAGAGATGGCTTGTAATTAAACAAAACACAGGTCGCGATTAGGTGCTGTTGATGTGGACCCTACCAAAAGGTTATGAAGCCCTGAACTAAAATTCCAACTATGTAGCAGTACTAAAGTATGCATCAAGGCCTCTACTCAAGTGTGTGTTTGTAGTATTAGTTTTTACCAGCATACTACAGTGAGATACTGACTATTAGTAAAGAATTTCGTTGCTGAACCCATTAACACTGAATCAACAGCAAAAAATTCAAAAAATGGCAGATAACCTGAAATACGAACAAACAAGTAGTGATAAATATAACCGCCATCATGATTGTTCTTTAGTATTTACACCACGGAATAAACAATACCAAGTAATTATGAGCACTAAAGAGAGATTTACTGGTGGAACAAAAGAAGTGATGTAATTTTCCCCATCGAATATTTTTGACAGGACGAGAGAACCGCGGTTCCAAAAGCAATTAGAAGAGTGACATATAAAGAAGCAATTTGTTCAATTTTTCTTCTTGTCTTGAATTTCAACAAGTACCACTTATATCCCACATACTCCAAATATGTCTTTCAAATCAGAACCAGTCTTGAATGAGATCAAACAGAAATTAGAAGGTAGCGCCGCCTTGAAGAAAGAGCTTATCAAGAGCACCGATACCAAAATCGCCTTCAATTTGAAAAATAAGCAAGGCAAAACCAAAGCATGGCTCCTCGACCTCAAAGAAAAAGGAGAGTTAAAAGAGGCATCAAAGGAAGACCTTGATGGCGCTGACTTGACAATTGGTGTTTCAGACCTCGACTTCAAGAAGTTAGTCACAGGTCAGCGTAATGCTCAATCGTTGTTTTTGACAGGAAAATTGAAAGTCAGAGGAGACTTGACAAAAGCCACCAGCATACAGACTGTTTTGAAGAAAATTGCACCAGCAAAGGCGAAATTGTGATTTTTTTCTACTTTTATTGATATTTTATTTCTATTGATGTGGCTTTGACTTTACCTATGCTTTGTTATTTTGACGTGTCTATATTTATTTCGAGAGCCTATTTTGTCCATACACTGTTGTTGTAGCACTAAATATTCTCTTAAGTTTTCCTTTAGTGACGAAGTGTGGGGAAAGAGCCCAGCGTTCGCGAAAGTGTTCCACTCTGAGAATTCGAGAAGCCAGCGCTGGCAGCACCGGGTGTTCTCGGATCGCGCTCGCTAAACCCTACCAAAAGGGTTTCTCACCGCACAAATCAAAACGGCCTCTTAGAAGTTAGAACCTTGGGCCTCATACAGATCTCATCTTATCTTGATGCTAGTGAAAAGTTTTACAGTCTAGTGCTAGCTAGACTCTGGCTGGCCAACCCGTGTGTCATAATGATGAAAATTTTTCTCTCTTGGACTTAATTGGTTTGGGGTTGGTACAAGCGATCTCAATGGCCGTTTACGTCTAACAATGATATTGCGAAACTCACGGCCACTTGCACTGACTGCCAATTCGCAACTCGATGGCTGTAACGGTCACAACAAGTGACACAAAATTCGCCTTGTCTGTGACTCTATGAAGGCGGCACTTGAATAAACCCGTGTGGATTATGTAAACCTCCCGGATGCTTGTATCCGCATAGTTAAGCGAACTAGCAAAATAGACACATTTCTTTGAGTAGAAAAATCTGGAGTGTGTTTTGGCTTTTGTGGATATTAGCGGTTAAAAAACTATATAAGCACTCAATTCCCAGGTATTTTTAGAATCAACCTCTTCTACTTTGTACTTTTCAATCTATATTGATCATAGCCTCTGCTATACACACACACAAACACACACAAACACACACAAAATGGTTCACAACAATAATTTAGACGTTGCGGCAGGAACACCAGATATTGCCTCGTTGTCCATCTCATCGTTAAAGTCCGGTTATAACAACTTGAAGTTCATTGGAAAAGAACGTCAGTTTGAAACAGTCCTTGACTTATTGGATAAGTATGGTCTTATCCCTGAAAACTTGATTGAGAACGAGACCAACTGGTTTTACAATTCTTTGGGAATCGATGACGTCTTTTTCGAAAAACAGACTGCAGAAGATATTGTCTCCCATATACATGCCCTTTATAGTGCAAAAATTGATGCTTTTGCCTCTAGAACTGGTGCAGCCACTGAGGATGTTTCCACCTTCATTCACCATAAGAGAGAATCAGCTGATAATGCTGTATACTTTGACACTTCCAAACCTGGATCTTTGGAATTCAAATTGACCAACTATGAAGAAAGAATTGATGAAAGATATTTGGATCAGCTAGATCAGTCTTACAGAGTTGAATCATTCAGCGCCCCATTGTTGTTGAATGACTCTATCCAGAAGTCTCCAGAAACTCCAGCTGAAAACACCGTGATTAGAGCTCACTTTGTCTACAAAAACAAATTCTCTTCTGACTCTATCTATGATGAAACTTTCTTGAAAATTGTCACCCCAAACACAAAGCAATTATACGACGAAGTCATTGAAGATGTTTTGAAGTCTTCTGGTCCAACGATCAAACACTTTGCCATTGAGAATTCAGATGAGCATAGAGTCATCATTGGGTACAAGACTAATAGCACCAAGAAGTATCACAGTGCTTTGTCCTCTTTGATTAGTTACTACAATTTGGGACAAGCTAGAAAATATGTTGAAAACTTCAGTAATGGTGTCACTATCATCTCAATTTACTTGCAACCAAATGCACAAACCAACCCATTGTCCATCTATCAACTTATTAGAGAGGTTTCTTTGTTATACACCATTCCAAAAGGTTTTTTCCAAGAAGAATTTGCTTCAGCTTCTTTATCTTTACAAGAATCCATCTACTCTCATATTGGTGTAATTTTTGTTACCCATTTCTTGAACAGATTAGGTCCAGAATATCAACAACTTTTGAAGATTTTAGGAAACAATGAAGATTCTTCTAATTTGGAATTGTTAAACTCTTTGAAGAAAAGATTAAGATCAGAAACTTTCACTCAAAACTATATCATTGAAGTGTTCAAGAACTATCAACCAATCTTGAAACAATTGTTCAGATCTTTTGCTGATACTCATTACATCCAATCTAACTTGGAAAAGACTTTATCTTACCAAAGATTATCTCAAATCCAACAAATCAAATCCGATAAAGATTTTGAAGATATCTTGCAGCAACAAGTTTTCAATGAGAACCATTCTTTAGTTTTGAGAGCTTTGTTCAACTTCAACAAATCAATCTTGAAGACCAACTTTTTTGTTTCCACTAAAACAGCTATATCATTCAGATTGAACCCAGAATTCTTCTTGTCAAAGACTGAATACCCTGAAATCCCATATGGTTTGTTTTTCATTGTTGGTGCTGAATTTAGAGGTTTCCATATTAGATTCAGAGACATTGCTAGAGGTGGTATCAGAATTGTCAGATCTAGATCTAAAGATGCCTATGATATCAATGTTCGTAACTTGTTTGATGAGAACTATAACTTGGCTTCCACTCAACAACGTAAGAACAAAGATATTCCAGAAGGTGGTTCTAAAGGTGTCATTTTACTTGATCTTGATGCACAAGACTATCCAAAGACTGGATTTGAGAAATACGTTGATTCAGTAATTGATTTGTTGTTACCAAACTCAAAACAAGAAAAGATTGTTGATCTCTATGGAAAAGAAGAAATCCTATTCTTAGGTCCTGATGAAGGTACTGCTGGTTACACTGATTGGGCTACTTTGCATGCTAAATCTAGAGGTGCCAAATGGTGGAAATCTTTCTTGACTGGTAAGTCTGCTAATTTAGGTGGTATCCCACATGATGAATATGGTATGACTTCTTTGTCAGTTCGTTCTTATGTCAACTCAATCTATGAAAACCATAACTTGAAAGACACACCAATCAGAAAATTTCAAACCGGTGGTCCTGACGGTGATTTAGGATCCAATGAAATCTTATTATCAACTGACAATGAAATTTACGTTGGTATTGTTGATGGATCTGGTGTCTTGATTGATACAAATGGTTTAGACAAAGATGAATTGAAAAGATTGGCTCATTCTAGACAAATGATTAACAATTATGATAAATCTAAACTTTCTGCTAAAGGTTTTGCTATTCTTGTTGATGATACCAATTTTACCATTCCAGAAACTGGTGAAGTTATTCCAAATGGTGTTTTCTTTAGAAATCGTGCACACTTGGACATTGCCAAATACTTAGGAAATATTGACTTGTTTGTTCCATGTGGTGGTAGACCTGCTGCTCTTGACATTGATAACGTTAGCAACTTGTTACCAAATGGTAAACCTATTGTCAAGTACATTGTTGAAGGTGCTAACTTATTCATTACACAACAAGCTAAATTGAAACTAGAGCATGCTGGTGTTGTTGTTTTCAAGGATGCTTCAGCTAATAAAGGTGGTGTCACTTCATCTTCCTTGGAAGTTTTAGCTTCATTGGTTTTGAACGATGAAGAATTCTCATCTAATTTCTACAAAGGTTCCCCATTCTATGATGAATATGTCAAAGAAGTCCAAGCTAAAATTGTTTCCAATGCACACAAAGAAGCTAATGCATTATTGAGATTGAAAGAGAAAACAGGATTGACATTATCAGAATCTTCTGACTTATTATCTGTTGAGATTAACAAATTGAGTGATTTGATTGCCAATTCAGATGAGTTGTGGAGTGATGAAAAATTAAGATTAAAGATTTTAGCCAAAGGTGCTCCTCAATTGTTGATTAAACAAAGTGGTTCAGTTGAACAATTGCTTGAAAGACTTCCTGAAAACTATGCAAAGAGTTTGTTTGCTACTAGTTTAAGTACTGATTTCATCTACCATGGTTCTTTAGAATTTGGTAACGTTATTGAATTGTTGCAATACTTGAAACAATAAGTTCTTTTCTTTCCTTGATTCTTGCTTCTTTATATCTATTTAGAACTTTTTAAAACTGTTTGAGTTTACTCCAGGACCTTAATTTAATTAATTTGTACTTTTGAAATTTGAAGCATGAAAGTAGTACTTTTAATGAAATACAGGTGATTTTGTCGATTGGAGTGGAAATTATGAAAAATCCATAGTTTTATGTATATATAGAATTCTAACAAACGTTAATTAATGAAGCCAATGTAGTAGCTTATCTTATTATACTGAATTGAAAGATGTAATTGTATCAAACTATTGACGGTTTATTTGAGTTCCAGTTTTGACAGGGTCCAGATTTGATAGTACAGAATCAGGTAACTTGTAAGGGTCCAAGTTCGTTTCGTCCACTTGGAGGACTCAGATCATCTTAGTATCTGAACTGATTGCACTTACAGTACTAAGAACATGGAATTTCACTAAACACGCCTCAATTCTTAAAATTGTTCCATAAATCAATCCTAACTGGTTGAATGAAAAGTACATCTTCACCAATAGAAACGAAGAACGATCATAAGAGCGGTGTTTCCTGTCTCCGAGTGCCGACACCCCGACGAGAGAAAGCTCCGATGACAGTTTCTGGGAGTTAAGGGTTAAATTCCATACTTAATGCTTGATCTTTATAACAAACAGTAGTCCAATTCAGTGGTATTGCGGCCGCTAATTCCGCATTTCTATACTCAATTCTAGCACTGTGATTTGTTATTTGAATGGCACATTGTTTCAAAACATTACTGATTTCACACTTCAAGCCAATAAGAAGTTGCCTGCAATTACTTCCAATTGACTATTTAAAGAGGTTGTTCAATCCTCTTATTTTCAATTCTATTTCCACCAAAAAGCAACATTAACAAAATGTCTGAAAACGCTACTATAGTTCCATGGATCAATCTTGGTAAATCAGGATTGAAGATCTCTAATGTCATCATTGGTTTCATGTCTTATGGCTCTAAAGAATGGTTTGACTGGGTTGAAGATGATGAAGAAAAGATCTTCAAGATCTTGAAGAAAGCTTATGATCATGGTATTAGAACTTATGATACCGCTGATATTTACTCTAATGGATTGAGTGAAATCATCTTGGGTAAATTCTTAAAGAAGTACAATATCCCAAGAGACAAAGTTGTTATTTTAACAAAAGTCTTTGCACCAGTTGATGAAGCATATGGTCATAAATTCCTTTTAACCCTTGAACAAACTCCTTTGGACAAAGCCAATTTAGCCAATAGCAAAGGTTTATCAAGAAAACACATCTTAGATGCTGCTGAAAACTCAGTTAAAAGATTAGGCACTTACATTGACGTTTACCAAATTCACAGATATGACCATGAAACTCCACCTGAAGAAACTTTGAAAGCCTTGAACGATGTTGTTGAGAAAGGTTTGACTAGATATATTGGTGCTTCTACTACCCGTGCAGTTGAATTTGTTGAATTACAACACATTGCTGAAAAGAATGGATGGCATAAATTCATCTCTGTTCAAAGTTACTACAACTTGTTAAACAGAGAAGATGAACATGAATTGAATTATTATGCTAACAAAACAGGTGTTGGTATCATCCCATGGTCTCCATTGGCTGCAGGTGTTTTAGCTAAACCTGTTGCTGAATCAGATGAAGCTGTAAGTGATCGTGAAAAATCTGATATCTTCCTTCAAAAGGTCGTTAGAGGTGATGCTACTAAAATTGCAGATATTGAAATCATTGACAGAGTTGGTGAAATTGCGGAAAAAAGAGGTGTTCCAAGAGCTGCTATCGCAACTGCATGGGTTATCTCAAAAGGTGCTGCTCCAATTGTCGGTTTAAGTTCCGAACAGAGAATCGATGATCTTGTTAAAGGTGCTAATTTGACTTTAACTAAAGAAGAAATCAAGTATTTAGAAGAGCCTTATAAACCAAAGTTGAGAGTTGTCCAATAAGTTATCAACTTTGATAGTTGAGACATGAATTGAATACTGAAATACATTTGTCGTTCTTTAAACTTTACGTAGTTATTCTACATCCTCTCTGCAATGTATTGAAATGTGGTTTTACTTGGGCAGAAACCTATTCGGCTTCCAAAACACTTTCTGATGATAATGACTCTTGGAAGTTGGGAAGACCAGTCATGGTTCAAACCTGTTCTGTGATCCATCATGTCCATCATGTCCATATTTCTAATTCATCATGATATTGCATGGTAATTCAAATTAATCAATATTTCAAGTATAATTTTGTTATTCTTAAATATTAGTTTCGTAGAAAGAGCTCGTCATATTATTCCAAAATCAAAAAAAATTGAACTTTAACCCGTCGGTTTGCAGTCGGTTTAACATTTGAAAAGGCTTACTTTGCATACTACATTAGTTTTAAGCGACGTTATACCGTCATCTGGTAATCTCCAAATAATGTGTAGTATTGAAGCTCATCTAGCCACATCTACGAGCTGCAGAAGATGATACTATCTATAAATATCATTTTCTGCTACTAAACTGGGGAAAACATTTTTTTGAGCGGACCTATCAAATCTCGGAAAATTGTAAGCTCGATGAGCTATTAAAATTTATTGTTTCCATTTTAATATTCATATCTGATATCGGTGCATACCAGACACTCACGGTTAGGATGACTGATGTGTTTCTTCTGAAGAACAAAACTTACCCAAGGGATCCCTACTATGAGATTCTTCTTGATTCTTCTTTCAGACCCTCGTTCATTCCTTTACTGGACCATGTTCACATAAATGAATCAAGTACGATAGAGCTTCTTACATCCGATAAGTTCTTGAAATCAACCTCTGCCATAATCATTACATCACAGAGAGCTGTTGAGTCTCTGGCTGAGACACTTTCTAAGCTTTCAGAACATCACAGGACGTTGGTGTTTGATAAACCTGCATATACTGTTGGGCCAGCAACTTTTAAAATACTTTCAGAGTTAGGATTTAACAATGTGAAAGGTGGAGAAGAAGCTGGTAATGGAGATATATTATCTGATATCATATTAAAAGAAGCACAAGAAAACGAAGAGTTTGTTTTCTTTACCGGTGAGATTAGAAGAGATATAATACCCAGAAAACTCTCCAGTAACGGAGTTGGTGTTACGGAAGTGGTTATTTATAAAACAGAAAATAGAGAAGGAATAATCGAATCATTCAAAGAAGAGTTTCACAATTCAAAGACTGAGAGCAAATGGATTGTTTTTTTCAGTCCTCAAGGGACCAGTGAGATTGTTGAACATTTGAAGACCCAAGATTTATCAAACATCAAAATAGGCTCCATTGGACCAACTACTGAGAAATATCTGAAAGAGAATGGTATAAGAGTTGATTTGGTCTCAAAGAAACCTGACGCTCAGAATTTGTTCAATGGTATTAGTTCCCTTTACAACCTTTAAAAGGATTTATATTCCTTGTATTTATTTCTATAGAATGCATATTTGATTTGTTCATGAGACAACGTAGATGGTTTCATTTTCATTCTTATAATCAATCTCTAATGCATATTCATCAAGTTTGAAAGATATATCTTCTTTTGTTATCTTCACTCTAGGTAATGTTAGTTTGCCAATTTTCAGCGGAATCAAGCTCAATTGATAAGTCTTCTCTTTGAACTGCTCGTAGTCATTGTCCTTACTATCTTTGAAAAGTTCAAAAGAGAACTTAGTTTGACCATTTATCAACCATGAATCATTCGCTGATACCAATTCAACTTCGTACCTGTTAGACGTTTGGTCTTGAAATGATACCTTTTTTGTACTAGTTGCATTACCATGGTCATTGATGATCGTTCTGATTGTCAGATCTGCTTGCATCTCTTCACCTAAAGTGATATAAATTTTGGAGTGGTTGATTTGAAGCTCATATTGTTGAAGAATCTCTATTGTGGGTATTGGGACTCTGATTGTGATGTGATTGTTAATAAATGAAGCATTGATAGAAGATCTATCATGTTTCTGCTCAATCAGCGTGGTGAGAACTTTGTTGACAGTCGATCTATTTTTCAAAGGTATGTACTTCAATATTTCACTATCATATGATTTATCTTTGAACGATAATGCGTAGTCAAGTTCATAATTGATGTAATCCACCTCCAGCAAGAGCAATTTAGTCAACAGTTTGAAGTACAGTTCTTGTTTGGATTGTTTCAATCCCTCAAGAAGTAGTGTACTCCATATTTGTTGACTCTCCTGAAATAAATCTCTATACTCAACATTCAAAACAACACTATCGATTTGGGTATCTTCCTTGAATTTTTGCAACTTGAAGAAATAACTTCCAGGTTGTTCAGAGAACGCAACAAGAGACTCTGATTTCAAGGCAGATTTCACAAGATATCCATCATTTCCTTTCAATTCAACATCCAATATTCTAACGGGAACATTAGAGTCTGAAGTGCCAATGCTGAATTTGGAATATAGACTATCAAATTTGAAAATGTCTTGGACTGAGACGTCAATTTTCAGTAAAGGATTGAAATTGAAAACGGACGACTGTGATTTTGAAATTCCATCTTCAGATTCAAATTTAATATCAACAAGTAACTCAAGGAATTTTGAAGGTAGCAAATCCGGTTTGAAGGGAACAACTATTTCGTAAGATTGGCTAGCTGATAGAAGTGGAAATTTCAAATCTGAAATCTTTAAATATTCTTCGGTATTACCGTTATTCAAAAATTTAATTGGACCATTGATTTCAAGAGTTTCACCAATTTGATTAAAAATAACTTCAACATTCTTGATATTGTAGTGAGATTCAATGAAGATTGAAAATGTTTTATCACCAATGTCCAACGACGAGGAGTGGTCAACTTTAAGACTCAAATCAGTTGGAGATGGGAAAACGTAAACGTCTGAAGTGTCTTGTAATTCATAGGACAGTGAGACATTACCGAGTTTTGCGGAAATGCTTCTTATGGTAAATTCGCCTAGATGGACATGAGAGGATTTGAGCTGCAAATGATTTTTCTTGTTTCCCAGGAAGGCTTCTTCATTAGTGAAAATAATTTCTTGGTTCGACTTATTGGAAAGTTTGACGGTGATATCTTGAAGTTTCAAATCCACACCCAAATCGGATTGAATAGTTGTGTTAATGATATATGTATCAGAACCAACAGGAACCACATTAGGTTCAATTTCAAATGCAAAAATCTCATTCAGATTATAATTGATCGATACTTGCAAATGGTCCAAATCTAGAGAGTATAATTTTTCGAGTGTATCTTCTAACGTTGACTTAGGTATCACAGAATCTTCATTCAACGAAGATAGTAGGTATATGTAGTTCTCAGCGAGTAATTCAGATTTAGATTTGGTAAAGAACTCATTATCTGGATCCATATGTTCAAGACAGTCGATATATGTCTCGAGTAAGTTATACCCAATGAACTTCCAGCCTTCTGTTCCATAAAATTCAGGGCAGTTGGATAGAACAAGAGCAGCTTTATCATACTGATGATTTTGATAATCTAGCAATGCAATATCAATGGACAAAACATCAACAGTACGCGGTCTATTCGCAAGCCCATAATACCGAATAGCGGCTTCGGTGAGTGCGATGAACTGTTGTTCAAAGTTCTCTTTCGAAGATAAAACTTGGGCCAACTCTTCATCTTTGAGATCAAAGGCAGATTGCCCAAATATCGGAATATCTGTTAGAACTCCATTAATGTGATAGCCTTTGAGGGAACTACCCAGTAGTAGAAGCTTCGATCTTTCAAGAAGGAACAATTCACCAAATTTTTCAGAGATTTGTAAAAGTGACTCTTCAGGAAGATCTTCAGCTTCAAGTATAGCCAAACAAATTTCCAAGTTTAGAACTTCATTTATGAGTGAATAAGTCCATCTATTTATATCAATCGAGTCGTTGAAGATCTCCTTTATATCTGCAATAAATAGAAAAAGTTTGGTCAACAGTTCCGTAACATAAGTCACTGAGACTGATATTGAGGTGTTTTCCATCGTGAGAGACTTCAATGTCATCAAAAATCGAGTAAATATATAGAACTTCAGATAAAATTCAGAAGGTTTATCTTCTTCGGATGAAAACAAGACCCTGCAATTCATTAACTCTTTTAACTCTTTCAATTCATTCTTATGAGGCTCTAGAGAGTTTTTGTTATCATTGACAATTCTTAGTAAATAATTGTATTCATTCATACTGTCATCCAGTAACCTGAGATTCAAGAATTGCCTTGCAACACCTTCTTTTAACGCAATTGTCAATAATGATTTGTCTTTGATGTTTATGAGAGCATCTCTTAAAATTTCCAATCTCTTAGAAAATGAGTATAGTATGCTGGTCTTTAGTCTCGATACTAGTACACCCCAAGATTCACTTTCCTCAAGTGAGTTGAGATATGAGGCCTTTAGATAAACACAGTGATCAGTTCCATCGTTCTCCAAATTATTATCAATCTTCAATTTCTCGAATACTTTGGGCTGTGATTTGGAATTAGGGTCTGTTTGAAAAAACACCAAGGTCCAATCAATTGGACAATTAGATTTGTCAATGTTTCCTTCTTTCCATGCGGTCACCAGAGGGCGCACCTGGGCTCTATAAACATCCAGGTTGTCACATTGAATGAACATTATCCTCGTATATGGTGTTGAGAGCAGTTTAATGACATCAGTGAAGGCAGTTTCTGAGTTTGTGATCTGTGTGAGTGTAGAAGGTGCGTGATTGTCGAAGTATTTTGGAGTTTCCTCCACTATTTCGTAAGGAAGTTGTGTGATTGATCTGAGGGCATCGCTTGCATTTTTCCTCCAATGGAGATTCGTGAGTTGCACCTTCTGGGTCAATGTGGGTAGTCTCTTTGGATAAACCTCAAAAGGGTCGTAAATACCGATCCGTACCGGCGGAATTGTGCCATCCATTTGCCAAACTCCAGCAGCTTATTGAGTCCAGAAGGCTGTGGATGATAAAGTTTTGTTTGAGTTTTGAGATTTGAGATTTTTTACATAAGCCAAAAAAATGAAAATTGAAAACTTGATCTGGATCAAAACATTGAGTGAGGCTCTGATTTATCACCTGCAATTGACCTTCAGATAGTTCGCAATGGGAGAGAACGATAAGGTCACACCACAAAAGAAATATTTCTCCAGCAGGCAGAAACGGTACCAGTCTCCTTTGCTGAACAGAAGAACATGGGACGTTCCTTCTTCCAGAAAAGTGTCATCACCGTTTAGACAGCCTACACCTCTTAGAATTGCAAGTAGAGTTGCATCTCCTAGCTCAGTCACCTCGAGCACTGAACTTAATGACAGTGTTTCCACAACTACCGCTGCTATTCAACATCTAAACGTTGAAGATGATCTTCTGAGTTGGATGAATTCCATCAAAAATAAAGCCATGAACATATTAGTCTCTGAAAAACAGGAAGAACAGAAGTTCTACGATGAATTGAGGAGAGAACAGACCTTATTGGAGAAGAAATACGATATAAGCACCGACTCATTTGATAAACTAGGCAGTCACTTGCAGAAAGAAAGACAAGCGGAAGATGAGTATCTTTCGCCTGCTAATAAGGACTACGAAGAAGATTTACACTCTGAAGCAGAACAAGAACAATCTGATGATAATTCAGTTTATAGCAGTGATAGGGGTATCATACCTGATGAAAGCCAGATTATCGATATTAGCTCGGACGACGATGTGTCAGATGAAGAGGAGGAAGGTCATTATGACCCTTCTTTGTTCGTCGATGAGGCTACTGAATACAAAGCAGCACAACAACAGAGAAGCATGTATGAACGCACTAATCCGTTCGGATCCCATCAAACAGAGGTGAATTATAGATTGGTAGAGAAGGATAATGATGAATATGATGAGGAAGATAGACAGAGCCCAGAAGAAGAGGACTTTGAGAGTGAAAATTCACAGCATGAATCTGAATCCGAGGCTGAAGTCTTATCGGACAGATCTGCTGCTTCATTTATTGACAATGGTCAAGAAGATTTAGATGGTTCAGATTTTACAGATGAAGCTAGTAATGTGTCTGGTTATGAAGACAATCAGTATGATTCTGAAAACAATGAAGAGCTGGGTGTGGCTACAGAAGGAATTGATGCTCTTGTTACTGCTGCACTAGATCTTGCTAAAGCTGCATCTGAAGTATATGAAAATGAAGATCTTGATGACTTAGTTTCCTCCTCACAAGAACAACAAGAACCATATGACGAGTTTGAGGGAGATTCGGGTGAAGATCATGTATCGGTCAACGATGACTCCGAAAGCATTCAGTCAGCAGATGAAGAGAATGGGGAATTTGACGAGTCAATCGTTCAATCAGCTGATAGAGAGGAGAATTCAAGCGATATACCTGGATCAAAACATTATGATTATGGTGAAAGCGAGGAGATCGAAGATAATAAATCAGACCTCCAAACTCACGAAACAGAAGAAAATGTGATAGAGGAACATGAAGATGTTGTTTCTGATTTCGAAACCTCCGAACTAGAAGAACAGAAGTATTTTGATTCTGATAATGAACCGTTCGAAGACCCAACAACGAGTTTATTCGGCCAATTGTCTCCTACTCGTATCATGAATGCACTCAACACTGATGAAGAGAATGATGACCAGGAATATCATGTAACTGCAACTGCTGAAAACCAATCGAAGAATAGCTCTCCTGTCGATCACACACCGGACTCAGACCGGGTAATTGAAGGCAATACCAGTGAGAATGAAGAGGGTAATGAAGATGTACAAGCTGTACAAGATGAAGATCTTTCACAAGATATAACAGTTGGAAGTGAGTCATTTGTCTCGTTTTTTGATTCCCAGTCGATATCTGCTCCTCCGAGCAATAACATTTCTTTTGCAGAAGTTTCAGAGGATTTCTTAAAGTTCGTTCCATCTGAACATCAATTAGAGTCAAAACCCTCTTTTGAAGATACATCGAACTCACCTGACTTCAAGAAAAAGGATGCCTCATTGGGTCAATCTACCCCGGCAGTTGAAAAAGTCAAAGAAGCAATCGAATCAACAATTGAAGGAGTCTTTGAAGCAGCTACTGGAGGAATTCCAGAGAACACAGTTGAAGTTGTTGAAGCTTTAGTTGAAGGAACACCACAGCTTGAGTCAGCTCTTGAGGGTGCTATTGAAAAAGTCGAAAAAGTCGCCGATAAAGTTTTGCAATCATCGCTAGGTGAGACCGAAGAACAGTTTGTTGAGGATTTGACGGGACAAATTCAGAGTCATGGTGATCCTGAGACAACTATTTCTGACTTAACAACTGAAGAACCACATTATGATAATCTGATTATTGAACACGTTAATGTAAATGAGTGGGTTCAAGATATAGATTACGATTATCCAGTTGATCAATACTACGAAGAAGATGAGGAAATGGCTGACGGTTATGATGAAAATGACTTTGAGGCTAATCCCGAAAAAGAATACCACGATGACTATGCTGTTGCTGATGAAAACTTCTATGATGAGCCTGTGACGGAAACACCTATCTTATCGAATGAGTCAGTCAAAGAAGATTCACAGAGTCAGGATGGCACCATTACAGAGATAGAGGAACCTGAAACGAAGAGAGGGTTCTTTTCTACATTCTTTGACGCAGTTTCACGCTTTGCTCAAGCCACCACTACTGATGTTTTTAGTGATGATAGCCCTGTTTCTAGCCCTGAAGCAGAATCAGAAGCAGAATCAGAAGAATCAATTGAAATTATTGAGGAAAATTATGAAGTCAGTTCCTCTACGCCATACAAAACATATCCAAGTCATGCTGATAATGGTGGTAATGTTTCAGAAAGCTTCAAAGCCACTGACCAAGAATCATCAATACCAAATTCTAATAAGCATATCAAATTCTCTGATGATGTTCCTATTGAAAAACTCGAAAGTGATGATAATGATATCAGCGAAGTTTCTGAAGTGCCATTCAATGTTGTCTCTGATATTGCTGATGCCGTCAATCAATTTGTTGAAGAAACAGCAAATGTTCCTCATGCCGATGAGACTACTACCATCAATGAGACGGTAATATTTCAAGATATTGAAGATTCAGATGAGCAAGAAGTTAGTGGAAAAGATGAGAATATTGAATCTGGAGAAGATGATTCATCTTCTAAAAGTGGCAACATTTTCGATGCTCTCGATCAATTTGTTGGAGAAACTGCAAATAATCCACATGCTGATGAGACTACCATTAATGAGACAGCATCACCTCAGAACGTTGAAGATTCAGATGTGGAAGAGATAACGATTGAAACAGATGCTTCTACTGATTCTGAATATGTACCTTCTGAGGCTGGTAACATATTGGATGCTCTTGATCAATTTGTTGGAGAAACTGCAAACAATCCACATGCTGATGAGACCACCATCAATGAGACGGTGTTACTTCAGAACGTTGAAGATTCAGGTGTGCAAGAGATAACGATTGAAACAGATGCTTCTACTGATTCTGAATATGCACCTTCTGAGGCTGGTAACATATTGGATGCTCTTGATCAATTTGTTGGAGAAACTGCTAATAATCCACATGCTGATGAGACTACCATCAATGAGACAACATCGCCTCAAAACGTTGAAGGTTCAGATGTGCAAGAAATTGAAACGAATGCTTCTACCGAATCTGCAGAAACTGATTCACATTTTGAAAATCGTAACATATTAGATGCTATTGATGAATTTGTTGAAGAAACTGCAAATGTTCCTTACACTGATGAATCCTTGTTAATGCAAGATATTGTTACATCTGATGAAGATGGCCAAGAAAATCAAGCAGAAGAGGTACAAGATGAGGCTATCATTGAACAGCCTGGAGAACTTCAAGAGGAGAACGTTGTTGAAGAGTCTCAAGAACCTCAGGAACTTCAAAAACTTCAAGAGTCTCAAGAGAAAAACATCGACGAGCAACCAGAAGAAGTTCAAAAAGAGATTGCTATTGAACAACCAGAAGAAGTTCAAAAAGAGATTGCTATTGAACAACCAGAAGAAGTTCAAGGGGATATTATCGCTGAAAAACCAGAAGTTCTTCAAGATGAGAGTTTTGCTGAACAACAACTTCAAGAGAATGTTGTCATTGAACAACCAGAAAATATTCAAGAGGATATTATCATTGACCAACCAGAAGAAGCTCAACAGGATATTGTCATTGACCAACCAGAGCAAATTAAACCTGAGATTATCATCGAACAACCACGTCAAGTTCAAGAGGATATTGTCACTGAACAATCAGAAGAAGTTCAAGAGGAAATTGTCATTGAAAAACCAGAAGTGTCTCAAGAGATAAATATTGTTGAACAACCTGAAGAACTCCAAGCAAATGTTGTCACTGAAAAATCAGAGGATCATCAAGAGAAAGATGTTGCTGAACAACCAGAAGATCAGCAAGAGGAAACTTCCATTGAGCACCCAGAGAGCAGAAACAATTCTGACGCTGTTGATGAGTTTGTTCAAGAAACTACAAATGTTGAACATGCAGTCACTGTTAATGAGTCGATATTACCGACTAGCAAAGAAGTATTGACGGAATCTTCTTTCTTGCCAGTTCTCGAGACGACCATAGGACTCATATCCGAACTTCAGAACAGCCCTGAAGACAGTGAAATAGTTGGTGACTCCTCTTACAAACCTGAAGAGTCATTCACTGAAGGCAAGTCCATATCTGAAACTCAAAAAGATACTGAGCAATTTCCAGATCTTGAGAATACCGTCGACTCAGATGTTAAGGGAACTGCACCTGTTCTTAAAGATGAAGAGGTGATTCAAAAGGAAGAAATTTTCAATCATGAACAAGAGATAAGTCAGCCAGAGGAAGAAGAAGCTGAACAAACTGAAATTGATCCAATAAAGAAATTACAACAAAATCCATATTTGGCCCAATTTTTGTCTTCCAATGATAGTTCAGATTTGAGTTCGATAGCTGAAGACTCTGAGTTTAGTAGTTCTGAACCGTCAAGAGCTCTTTCAACTCCTATTTTAAAGAGATCTCGTGAACCTACAATTGAATTGAAATCAAGACCTGATGAGCCTGTATCTTCACCATCCAAGAAGAGGAAGAGATCGACTCAACCTAAAAGAGATATCAGTTATAGTATGATCAAAACACGAAGTGGAAGAAGACTTGGTGCAAAATCAGAAACAGAAATCATTCAAGCAGATGTTGAAGAGGCTAAACTTTTGGAGATGGCAAAACATGGTAGTAATAATTTGAAAGCCCTTTTGCGTCATTCTGAAGCTCTTGGATCAATGCTTGACGATAATTCAGAAATTGACGATTCTGAGGCAGAATTACCAATTCCCAAAAGAAGACGTGGAAGAAAACCAAGAGCTAAAACCTTGAATGAAGATTCAACTAATGACCAAACTAGAACTTCGAAAAGATCTGTCACGGATCCTGGTGTTGCTCAAATTCCATCTTTGAAAGAAGAGCTCAATACGTCAACTGTATCCGATGATGATAAACATTCAGGCGTGGGAGACTTGGATCAAAATCATGAAGAAGAATCTGGGGAACTAGAAGCTCCTAAACCTCAGAAGAAGCGCAGAGGTAGGCAACCAAGAGGAAAAATCACAAAACCAAAAAAACAACAGACTCCTAAAGCATTGAAATCACCTAAAAAGATCAATCTTCCTGCAGAGGGAATACACACACCAATAACAGAAAGGTTGAGAAGTCCAAGGAAAACGAGAGTGGAAGCTAATTACGACGAAAACAACGAAGAAATTGCTTCAGACAATGCCTCCACAGAGACAGGAGAACCAAAGAACACTGATGATGAGGACCAGAAACAAACTTAGAAACTATGATAGCTGCATGTAATGATTAAAATTTAAGTACATACCTAATATATCAAATAAAAAGCTGATGCATTTTGTCTAGTCTGTACATTTCATAGTTGTGGTGTTTACAACTTCATTATTATTCATTAATTGATTTTTCTATATAATCATTGTTTTAATCTATTTGAGTAGAAGGCTAGCTTGTCTATAATTAGGCAACGTGGTTCATCAGATATTCGAATGCAGAAAAGAACACTATACTAGTAATAACTGACCTTATAACGCTGACGCTTAAACCACGATACATTTCTCTTGTTGGAAATTTTAAACGTTTAGTAACAATAGGCTGTGTTGGCTTCGATGCTAAAGTTCTGATTATATTGTTGATAATATCTCTCTGATACAAAGATTTCACGGTGTCTAAAGGAAAAACCAGGACCCAACTGAAGATACCAGAGCAAGCACCAGCAAGTGTGACTGAGAGAGGTCCAATAGGGACATTAGTACCAGCTATAGTACCATTTTGAGATGAAAATGCTGCATCTGTCAACAATTTTGAAGTCTCATATATACTGAAGAACAACCCAGTTCCGAACGCATCCCTGAGAGCGTGATATCTTAGTCCGGAGAAAAGACCTATTAAACCTTCTGAAGCTCTAATCCTTTGTACGACTTGAAATGTTGTTTTTGGCATGTTGTTTGGACTTATTCCCAGCTCAGCTTGTTGTAATAGATAGATCTGTTGAAACAGTTTTGTGAATTCAAAAGGAGAAGCAAATGCAGAACATGAAGCACCTGAGATAAGACCTGCTGTGAATGATACTGGAGCGTTATTTATTGCTAAAATCATAGCCCTTTTGTTTTTTGATGCATCTTCTGAAACAATAATTGGCTTTATTGTGTATTTTTGAAGAATACTGACATATGGCTTCACTTCAGTATAGACACCAACACCTAAAGCTTTTGTTATGGATGACGAGATTAATGGAGCAGTCAATCCTCTAAACAGACCCTTGATACCTTCAGATTTGACAGTGATCTTAATACAGTCATAAATTCCTTCAAAGTGATGGGTTTGCATCCTTGTCTTGACAGAATCTAAAGGAAACCCCACAACAGTGGAAAACAAAGAGGCAGTATATGACATTAGAGCAGGTCTCCATGGTCTGAAAGACTCAGGAAGCACTTGAAAAGCATTTGTGAGATCTAGTTCCCCTGTAATAGCCGGTGCCACTGTTGGTTTGGCAGTGGATATACTCATTAGTGTGGTGAATCTGAAAGGTTTAGCGAACTAGTCTTAGTATTTTGTGGCCTGGTGCTAACGAATGTGTTCGAATTAGTTTCGAGTAAAGTTGAAGAGCCTTGAGACTGGATGCTCAGCAGTGGCAAAAGAGTGTGGATAGCGGAGCGATGCCTTGGTTTTATAGTGTTTTCCAACAAATGGAATTATGCGATGAGGTGAATCATAATTTTTTCTCTATTTTTCCTCGGAGCCACTATCAGAATTTACAAGTGTGTTGTAATATGAACGACTTATAGTACATGTATTAGGCCTAACTACGTCTCTTTCTGGCAGTTTGTTTGGTTGCTGGCTTAGAAGATGAGGTTTTGGCTGGGGATGCTTTGACTTCTGCAGGGGCAGGATCAGCTGGAGCTGGGGATTTTGCCTTTGACTTTGGAGTTTTGGTTTCCTTAACCTTTTTCTCAGCCAACTTGGCCAAACGTTCGTCTTCTTCCTTGTTGAAGGCAATCAATCTCTGTTGGTATTCCCATTCACCGTAGTACAAACCAATTTGGAGCATGACAATACCACCAAGGACGAAGATGGTCATGGCGATGGAAGCAGCAATGACATTAATACCAGTGTTTGGGTCGACATCACCCCATTCACCATGAAGAGCACTGAATGCACCAGTCTTCAAGTTGGTCAAGTAGATACACACAGCCAAAACGTACAACAATAATGTACCATACTCAAAATATTTGGTATCCTCAGAAGGACGGAACAATTTGATCAAAATACCAACGAAGCCTAAACCTAGGAAGGCATGCAAGACCCATAAAGCAGTAGTTGGGATTTGGGCCCAGACTTGATAATGTTTTAAAGAATTGGCAAATGCTTCTTCAGTTGGATTGTAAGTGTACAGCGTATGAACATCGTAAGGTAGATTACCAAACAGTAAACCTAAGAAGAAGAAAGTACCTATTGAGAGTTAGTATAGAGACCAGACTGAGAAGAGTAGTTTGTGCTTACCAGCAATGATGAGGCCATTGGCCACTGGGAGCAGGTCCTTGTAAAGAATAGCCATTGTGATACTGTAATCTAAGATGTGAGAGGTCGAGGAAGAGAATCAAGAGCCAAATCCACTGATTGCATTCCTTCGCGAATTAATATAGACGGCTTTTAAGATAGTAGTCTAGCAGTTAGTTTGAATGCCCTATTATAAGAGTTCTACAGTGTTGATAAGCTTACTATTTTTATATTATTATTTAGTAGACAGAGCTTAAGCTTGAGCTTCAGCAGCTGGTTCAGCTTTTTGGATGTAAGATTTGACAGATGGAGTTTCTGGAGATTCTTCATCTTTTGGTTCTTGGATTTTAACGTAATCTGGTAATGAGGTTGGACCACCGACGTTGGTAGATGGATCTCTCATGATTTTAACTTTAACACCCAAAACACCTTGTCTCAACAAAACGTGACGAGTGGCAGTGTCAATGAAATCTTTGACTGGTTGACCAGAGTGGATCAAGAAACCATCTTGGAATTTCATGGATTTAGCTCTAGCAGCTCTCAATTTACCGGAGATGACAACTTCAACACCTTTAGCACCAGATTCCATAACGTATCTGACAACACCGTAAGCAGCTCTTCTGATGGCTAAACCGTTTAACAATTTGAATTTCAAAGATTCAGCTTGAGCAACAGCGGACAAACCTCTGTATTGAACTCTTTCAGCGTATAAGACAACAGCATCTTGAGCGAATCTGAATCTCTTTTGGACTAAAGAGGTCAATTCGTGGATTCTTCTACCGTTTTCACCTAAGACAGCTTGGGTTTGGGTAGCTCTGATGATAATTTCAGTTTTGGATGGAGTGACTCTGACTTCAACACCAGCGTAACCTTGTTCAGCTAATTCTCTGGTGAAGAATTCGTTCAATTCAGCGTAGAAGACACCGTCAGCCACTAACTTTCTTTTCTTGGAGATAACACTAACCATTTTGTACTTGTTTGTTGATGGAGTCCAAAGTGAAGACAATTGAGATTTTCAACTTTTTTTTTTGTTTGACTGGAAATTTTTCAACTGTGACTTGCGTTTGTTGCCCGAACCATAAACCTGTACACCATTCGCGGACCTAATCTTTCGCGAACTTTTGTTTACTTTTGATCAAATCTTGTGTCTATAGTAGTACATACTACATATCATACTACACAGTACGTCTAATCTTCAATTGGCCATGGCTTTAACAAGAAATGACATCTACAGAGGTGAAGAACTTCCTGTCTGATTATAATTCAAAGCAGATAAGATATTCCACGTTGTCACGAGTCATTGCGGGGAACTCAGGTGGTTATCTATGCAGATCAACAATTTAATGCGGCTTACTACTACCATTGCCACCAATCATTACCAGATTATGAGTTTGTTGAACATAATTAATGAATGCTAAGGATGCTGTTCTCGTATGATCTTGTTGCTAGTTTCCCAACTATCTATTAAAGAATCATCAGATATACTCATCACTAGATTTCACCAAACTATAGTCGTTCTGGATACACTTTTGAATTTTTAAGCGATATAATGGCCCGATTGAAACAAGAAATTGATACAATGACATCTCGCTGTCCTGTCCATCAAAGGCTCTATCTCTATTTAATATATTTTGAAAAATACCAGAATTTGATTCAATTGAAGTGATAGTTGAGTTTAAGGCTGGGTGCCTCCTCCGTGGTCTGTCTAACAACGAAATAAATGTGATTGTGATGCCCTTTAGTCATCCATGATAGGTCTCGCTCCCGAACTCAACTATGTTTTTAAGAAACGACTACTACGTTGTGATGCCAATTGATTATTGTTCTTATCCTTTGAAGGTTAGGCTAGTGCCTTATTTCAATGTTTACAAAGCGGTGCAGACAGCAGATCATTGATATTTTGAAATGATAGACTGCTTTCTTTCAGTAGTACTTGTTAGGACTTTTCCATGAGTCTTGTCAGGGTTCAGATTTTAGTTTCTTACACGAGGAATTTTTCCTGGTCAATATGACTGTTTTTGGGAAAACTTAGAGCCACATACTGTATCTAAATTACAATTTGATTGTGTATCTATCATTTCCCCCTCCAATTTGAATTGTAAACATTATGCTATGAACAAAATTGATTGGGATTAGGCTTTCTGTTGGATGTTGAATTATCACTACACCAACTCTTTAGAAATAGCTTGATAAAGTAATAAGATCTTAACACAGTCTACATCCAAAATTCAAATATATTTTGGCAGTACGGCAGTACCTACACTTACATAAATGCAGACGTAGCTCGTAGCTGTTAGCGCTAGCTTGAAAAAGTGGTGATAGTAAATATGATACCGTCTAGTACAAGAAATGAGAAACTCTTTCAGAAAGTTAGATACATCATACCAGGTTCAAGCCTTTTCAATAGAAGTTACTACAACTATAAGTTATCTCAAAGAGATCAGAGATCGAACGACTTCCCTGGATCATGCTGATGGATCCGATGACTCTGATCTATGTTGATTCGAATCCGATCTGTTTCCGTTTTAGGGCCAGCCTCCAAAGTTCGAACCAGCGATATTTTTTTTTCTAGATTTGGCCAGCACGTTGGCCTAATTGGGATCGCGCTTTTCCCACTTGGTACAAGATCTGTCTATTTTAGGAAGGCGCGAAAACGCGGTTCGCCAGATTCACGAAATATATCCACGGTAACCATGTGTTTACATGTTAAAAAAAATTTTGTAAACAAAGAAAATGGCTGGAGTCTTAAGTCTGGACTGTGTAAACCATGCATCACAAAGATCAAGGAAAATTTTGCAATCGCCACAAAACAATATAAATTCAAGGATTTCCCAAGTTTAGTTCTTTTCCTTTTAGTCTTTTCTTCATTACATATTAATCCCAACTTTAGTCACTCATTTACAATGCAATTCTCCACTGTCGCTTTATTATCCTCTGTCGCTGCTTTAGCTTCTGCTGCTGTCTCCACTGTTGAAGTCTCAGCTGTCACCACTGTTATCTCTTCAGTTATCAGCTGTGGTCCAGAAGTCACCAACTGCCCAGGTGAACAACAAACCACTGTTTACACTACCACTGCTACTGTCTACAAACCAAGCAACGTTTCAAACAACTCTAACGTCACCACTGCCTCAATCACTACTTTCGAAGGTGCTGGTAACGCTGTCTACGCTAAAGCTGGTTTAGTTGCCGTTGCTGCTGGTGCCGCTTTATTGTTATAAGTACTGTGTCATTTGTTAACTTATAGACTTTCAGCTTTTCATTTCTGTTTTCGGTGTATTTTATTTCAATATGGGTTTGTTTCAATGAAAACAAACAACTGGGTTTTCAGGTAATTATAGTGTATACATTCATCCAACAAGGTTTAACTACTATCTAAATTACAATTCTTGTAGATTTTTCGACTCTAGGATGCATTGTATTAACTTCTATTTCTAACAGTATCATAAAACCTTTTTAAGGTATGCGACGTGAAAGTCCTTGGTAGCAGTTATCCCGTCCTCCAAGTTTCCACCAACAACAAGACCTTGGGCGTTCACTTTTTGTAAACTTTTTTCACCATATTCTTCAAATCCATACTGATTGTAATATTGGACAAGGTTATGTTCAAATATTACAGATGCTAATAGGACAGTCTTATCAGAAGATTTAGCCAATGAAATGATTTCATTGATGAGAAATCTTCCTACTCCTTTGCTGTTAGAAACAAATCCCGTAAGTTCCCATTCTTCCTTTTCATTATGGTTCACTAATTTTATTCCTATTGTTCCTAATATATCATCTTTAGAGATATCATCAAAATTGAAACTATCTTCCTGGTTTTCAATTTCTAGAGATCCAGCTGATAGTTGAGCAAATTCATCTTTGTCTGATGACCCACCCGTACGTATCAGGACCAGAAGAAAGTTATCAGGATTATAGAACCCTAAATCATTGATAAACATTTCTTCATTTTTGATTCTGGTGGATGTTATCACATTGTATTTCTTGTTGATATTATATCCATCATTGATAACCTCGGTGAGGAAACTTATAAGTTTGCTTGCGTTGGGACTCTGGGCTTGGAATAAAGAGCCATGGAGCCGGAGAAGACTGATAGTCATACTTGATATCGAATGACAGCTGATCTAAGAATTCGATTGAAGAACGAAGCTGATGCGTCTAAAATGATTTATGAGCTCAGCTGACTTCTCCTTGCACGACTTTCTTTATTCTTTCGATATTGTTTAGCAAACTAGTTTAACGTCTTCGCTCTTTAGATCGTAAATTAATCCTTGAATTCGCGGTAATCTTCCGATTTCAGTAAAAAGAGATGAAATTGACGTTTTTCACTCATCGATTGTTCTTTCCGTATCTTGATATTGCAAAAATGAGAAGTTTCAAAGTCGTTGTTGTTGGTGACGGTGCTGTTGGTAAGACTTGCTTGCTCATATCGTATACTTCGAATACATTTCCCCAGGATTATATTCCTACCATTTTTGATAACTACACCAAAAACACACTTTACGAAGGGCAACACTTCAAGCTTGAGCTTTGGGATACTGCTGGACAGGAAGACTACGATAGATTGAGACCATTGTCCTACCCTCAAACAGATATCTTCCTAGTCTGTTTTTCAATTGTTGAACCAAGTTCTTTCAAAAACATCAAGAACAAATGGATCCCTGAAATAAGACATCATTCTAATGAAGACATCAAAATAATCCTTGTCGGTACCAAAGCTGATTTGAGAGACGATCCACACACATTGGATCATTTAGAAGAAAGTGGGAATGAACCAATTGGCACAGCTGAGGTTAAGAAATTAGTTAAGGAGTTGGGTCTTTCTGGGTACGTTGAATGTTCTGCAGCTACCCAACAAGGTGTAGAACAGGTGTTCGACACTGCAATTCAATCAGTGCTGGATGCAGAAAGACAGTTTGCTGCTACTAATAATATCTCGAATGGTCCAGTATCGACTGGAAACGCATCTACTCCTTCTGAGAAACGTTCCCCAGAAAAATCCATTTCCACCATCAGAAAATCTAGAAAGAAAACCAAATGTAACATTTTATGAACAATTTTTTTAATCTTCCCATCCCCTACTTTTTTCAGAGAATGTTTGAACAGGCGTTATAATAGTATAATCAATACTTTGTTAGTTGATACTGTTTTGAAAAAGATAACTTTGACAGAGATTTCACCAGTGATTTTACTGAAAAAATAGACATATTTTGCACTAATGGAGAACTAATATCACTAATTTCTATACTATTAAACTCTAATTTACACATTTTTTAATCTATAACCCATATTTAACCTATTAATTTTGCTCTGTCTGGGTGCACATTTTTTAAGTCAACAGTTGGTTTTGGACCTGCATTTTTAGCCCTCTTATCTCTGACTTGTTTTTTCTTCTCTTCAATCTTGGTTTTTCTTTCCTCATCCATCTTAGTATTCTTGTCTTTAATCTTATCAAGTCTGTTTTGTGAATTACCACCACCTCCAACAGTCAATTCAACATTTATTTTTCTATTTCTTAGAGTTGAATGATGCATACGTAAGGCAACTTCCATTTTATGCTGTATATCGTTACCTGCTCCATCAAACTCTAAGAATGCAATACCTTTTTCACTTCTAATCCTTATTCTATCTGGACCAGCTGCTGAAAAATGGGCAAGTAATTCAGTCTCTGAAACATTATATGGTAAGTTACCGACAAACAATAAAAATCTTGGACTGGAAGATCCACCGTTTCCTTTACCCTTCTTTCCTCTTCTTGTCTTACGTTTCTTCTTTGGCTCTTCTCCATCGACAGTTTCTTCTTTAGATTTGTCTTCTTTATCTTTTTTGTCTTCTTTGTCTTCTTCTCTTGGTCTTTTCTTGGAATCTTCTGTGCTTTTCTCAGTAGATTCTTGATCCGTGGTTTTACCCTTGGACTTGTTTTTGAATTCTAAAGCTTTCTTTTGTTTCTTCGTAAGCTTCTCTGTTGTTTCAGCCATTTCTAATCTCTGATTTAGATACTAGTTTCTTATTACTGGAGCTCACATATAAATTTTTTTTTAATGCGATGAGGAAAAAGGAAAAACTTTCTACACAGTGAAAATGGCAGAATTTCGTAACCTTTATTGTTCCAACTACTGAACTTAAGCCTCTAAGTTCTCAAGTGTTGTCACAAACAAATGAGCAAAGACATAAGGGAAAGATCACCAACATCTGGAAGTGGAACGCTAGCTAGAAATGACAGAAGTCCACTGAGGAGTGGCAAAAATGTGGAATATAGAGATAGATCAGACCATGAAGAAGCAACTCAGAAGGACCAAACGGTTGAAGAAAGGGGACGTAAAGAAACTAGAGACGAGGAATCATCTCAAAAAGACGCTTCAAATGATGAAATGATGAAACTTATGGGATTTGGATCTTTTGATTCAACTAAAAACAAACACGTGGAAGGTGTAGGGAGTGGCACAGCTAAAAAGAACAAGAAGGCAAAATTTAGACAATACATGAACCGTGATAAAGGTTTCAATAGGGCATTATCACCAGAAGGTAGAAAAAGAAAATAATGATTTTATTTAAGGTTATACGATATATTTATGAGCTACAATGAGTTTATGTACTAAATTGCAAATCTTTTAATGACAGTTTATTGTATACTTTATCTTGAATGCTTTTCGTACAAATCGTCATACATGCCCCTCAAGTCTTTGTATGCAGACGATAATTTTGTGAGTTGTGCTTCCAATTCTTTGACTCTACTATCAGAGTTTCCATTTGAAGCACCAGTGTTTACAATCACTTGTGAGTCAGTGTTTGTCAAGTTTTCAAATATCAACGCTTCTTTTGACACTCTATCTAATTGAGAATCGATGTCAATCACATCATCTTCAACAATTTGACCAACTTGAAACAAGACATCTTGATCTGTGTTTTGATTCAGTTCTCTTTTCAATTGAGGAACTGGTCTGTTGTTTTTCTCAGCTGGTGCGTTTCTTTCTGGTTCAATATAAGTTGTAAATATTTCAATATTTGAGATACGTCCAGCATTGTTGTCCTTTAGTTCTTTAACAACTTGTTTGGAAACAGTATCACAAGCAACGACTTTACCTTCAGAATCACCAGAAATAATCAATGAAGAATCTAAAGAAAGAGCTAACTTGGTAACTTCTTTACCATTGTGATAGGTTATTGTTTCTAGTAATGTTTGATCTTCAGGTATCGTTATGATTTTACCATATCCACCTTTTTGTTCTAAGATATTAGTGACTGGGTTTGGCTCGTATAGATTGATTTGTCTAATGTTACCGTTACTTAAACCTGCAAAGATCACACGATCAGCAGAGTCCACAACAATGGATTGGACAGGGTGAGGTAAGACAAATGTAGTGAGATGTTTGAAATCAAAAAGGCTATAAACTCTAATGGTGCTGTCTTTGGAAGCTGTGTATAATTTCAGATCTTGATTGATGCTGTTGTTAAGGAATATATCTGTGAGTTCCAAAGAATGGTCTGAAAATACATGAAGAGGTTTGATAACATGATCCTGGTCATCCTTATCACTAAGACTGACCAAGTCTAGAACGTTCCACACAAGAACACGCCCATCTTTACCACTAGATACCAATATTGACCCATCATTACTGACTTTTAAGCTAGTAACCTTTTGATAATGTGCTTCTCTAACATTCAATAGCAGACCTGAAGCAAGCTCCCAAATGTAAACTCTACCACTGACACCACCACCAATCAGAAGATGTGGTAGTCTGTATTTTGGCAATGAATACTCAGATTCTTCTGCTTCAAGATTCAAATCTTTTTCAGCAAGATTGACATTAGGACATAACACTAAACTTGTAAGTTGTTCTGGGACTGGAATTCTTTGATCTGGAGATTCTTTACCCCATGAGTAGACAATGATTAGTGCCTTGTTCTTGGAAGCGACAAAAATTCTATCACCAGCTTGAACACCAGTAATGGCTGAACCGTTTGTATGTGATGAGGCATAACGATATGCTTGAACGACACTCTGGGAATGTAGGGAAGTGGCTAATGCTAAAGAGGAAGTTCCTGTTTTGTCATCCTGGGATGACCCTTCACTGTTGTAGAACACGATTTCTTCCATATTGCTCCAACTGTGAACTAATATAAACTATCTGGGTTTCTAACAAGAAGAGCTCATCTCATCGCACTTTAAAAAAATTTTAGTCTCGATTAAGTCCGAGTAATCCCGGAATGAAGAAAACACGAAAATAACTGAAATCAAACTCTTCAAACTCTTCACGTTAAAAGAACACGAGCGGAAAGATCGAAAAATCGAAGATGCCGTTGAACATTTTGGAGGCGATGGTGATGGAGGGTCCGGAAGTGCTTCCCGGCTGGGAGTATATCAAGGCGTATGTGCCGGCGGTGGCGCTCTTGGGCTCACTCAAGTATTACTTCAGAGGGAAGAGCAATACGTGGGAACGTGATCTACATGGCAAAGTTTACTTGATAACTGGGGGAACATCTGGTCTAGGTCAGGCAGTGGTGGATGAATTGGCTTCGAGGGGAGCGCAACTTGTTCTTCTTGTGAGGTCTATTGAAGATTTTTGGCTTACTGAACACATTAACGATCTAAGAGAAAAGCATTCCAACTTCTTGATCTATGCCGAAGAGTGTGATTTGGCTTCACTTCATTCAGTGAGGAAGTTTGCCACCAAATGGCTTGACAATGTTCCACCAAGAAGGATCGATGGTGTCGTCTGCTGTGCTGGTGAGAGTTTACCCGCCTTCAAAGAACGTACTAATTCCATTGATGGTATTGAGATTCAGACAGCGGTTAACTACGCCGGCCATTTCCACTTACTAAACCTTCTATCACCATCACTACGGGCCCAAATCCCAGATAGAGATGTCAGAGTCATCATCACCACGTGTATATCACAATCGATGGGTGAACTTGATGCTGAAGACCCACTATTCTTGAACAGAAGATACACCAAAAATCAGCCATGGAAAGTGTTTGGGCTTGCAAAATTGCAACTCGGATTGTTTGCTAGAGAATACCAAAGACGTTTGTTAAGTGCTCCTAGAAAAGATGGGGCACCTTGCAATGTTCGTATCAACCTTGTCAATCCTGGAGTAATGAGATCCCCAAGTACCAAAAGAGTGATGTCCTTCGGTTCATTGTTTGGGCTCTTTGTATACATCTTGTTACTTCCAATACTCTGGATCTTTTTAAAGTCTCCTTCGAATGGTGCCCAATCCATCTTCCATGCGTTGTATAATCCAGATTTTGTCAATTTGCAAGGTGGTAACTTCATTGCTGACTGCCAAATCTACAAACCTGCCAGACGTGAACTTGAGGATGAGGAATTACAAAAAAGACTATACGATAACACTGAAAAGGCTATAGAAAAAGTCGAAAGAGAATCAGCCATCAGACGTAAGAGAGAGGAGAATGAACAAAAGTCTAAAACTGAGACAAAAACCACTGCAGAACCTGGAATTTCTCTATCAACCACAAAAGAAAACCTATTCCCAGAAGACAAGGCCACCACTACCTCTGCATCCAAAACCAATGACTCTAAATCAACTGCTAAAAAGAACAAGAACAAGAACAAGAAGAAGAAGAAGACTTGAGCTTATATAATCAGCTGATAGTATATTACATAATATTTTGATTACGTAAAATCTTATCGTTATCTCTGGGCCTCAACCAATGAAAAAACGCGCTGCATCTTGATCGAAGAATTTACAACTTGTTTCTCTCAAGTTGTTCAAGAGGCAAAATAAAAACACACCAGCCTTGATGTCTTCATCTCCGTCGCCTGTCTCGTCTCTGACAAGGCTGCTACAGAAACAGAAGAAGGATCACTCACATCTCCAGAAACAACAACATAGCGAAGACAGTGATGATGAGCAGTTGACCAATGCAGTCTCTATTGAAGGAGTGCAAGTCCCTATACCTTATGACAACACAGTGCCGTCACACAACAGTTATCAGCAACGTTCACCAATAAGCATCAGCATCAACTCCAAGTCTTCGGCTGCCCCTCCGATCCGGGCTCCAACAAGTGCTTCCATTCACAGACAACCTTCATTTTACAACAATAACAACTCCTATACAGGGACTAGTGTTTTATCCACAAGTATACCATTTGCAGTGCCCAACAGTGGTCATGGTCACAATTCCAGTGGTGACAACTCATCTAATGGATCTTTGAGCAGTGCTCCTAAACACATTGGTCTTCCGTCGAATGTTTCTATGATTGAGTCTACAAACATTACCTCTCCTTATGTGAATTCCCATACCGATATTGAACCAAGATTTGTGATTTCCAAGCAGAAAGTCCAACAAGTTCAGCTTGCTAACTCTTTATCCAAACAGAACTTGGCGTCTAGTCAACGTGAATCATCTGGATTCTTTTCTCGTTCTAGAAAATCATCACAGATGGATCTTGGATCATTCTATGGAAATTACTCTTCACCACCTTCTGGATCAAACTTGGCTGGTCAATCAATGGATATTTTGTCAAACTCGCCATCCAGTATATCGAGTTCAGAGTCAAACTATTCCAAATCCAGACAACAACACAGTTCAATGGCTGATTTAAAGAGATTTTTCAACAAGAAACAGTCTGCGACTTCATCATCACCTAAAACCTATTCTAACAGTTCCAACTACACAATGTCACCAATTACATCATCGTTTTCAGTTAACAGTGGTACGCGGCTAGATCGTTCGACATCTGTGAGTTCTTCATACAGTAATAATGTCTCCCAATATACCACACCACAAAACCTTCCATTTTCTAAAAGATATGGTAAATTTGGTGAAAGTCTTGGATCTGGTGCCGGGGGTCAAGTTCGTCTGGTAAAAAGACTTTCGGATAATCAAGTTTTTGCCGTAAAGGAGTTTAGACAGAGACAGAGCAATGAGACTAGAAGAGAATACGCAAAGAAAATAACGAGTGAATATTGTATCGGGTCAACACTAAGACATCAAAATATTGTTGAAACTATTGAGATTGCATACGAGAATGATAGAATTTTACAAGTTTTAGAATATTGTGATTATGATTTATTTGCCTTAGTGATGTCTAACAAGATGTCTGTTGCAGAAGTTGATTGCTGTTTCAAACAGATTTTGACAGGTATCCAGTATATTCATCACATGGGTCTTGCTCACAGAGATTTGAAGTTAGACAACTGTGTTGTTAACAAAAATGGTATTGTTAAGATCATTGATTTTGGTTCAGCTGTTGTTTTCTCCTATCCATTTTCAAACACACTTATCGAAGCATCCGGAATAGTTGGGTCTGATCCTTACTTATCTCCAGAAACATTAGTCTTTGGCAAATATGATCCAAGACCAGTTGATATTTGGTCTGCTGCCATGATATATTGTTGTATGGTGTTGAAAAAATTTCCATGGAAAGTTCCAAAATTAGCAGATAACAGTTTTAAATTGTTTTGCTCTGGAAGAGAAAGTGATTCCCTCAGTGCATTATTGACGATGAAACCAAAGTTTGAACCACCTATCAAGGAACCTGTTCCTTCAAGACAGTCTGAATTTTCCAACTTGAGTAAAGCTTTACAAGAAATTGAACGCAATGGAGCTGATCAAAATGGTAAAGCAAAACTCGAGGAAGAAGAAGATGACGATGATGAGGCTGGTAATGATGCGCTTTCTTTCAATGTTAGCCAATCAACTCCAAAGTTAAGTAAAGAAGACTCACAATCAACAACTAAAGTATCCACAGAAACCCCAACATTGACATCATCAGAGGCAGAAAAAGCACAAGTTGAAGAGAAGAAACCAGAATCGAAAGGAGATCCACATACCTCGACATTGATCGGTGAAGATCGTTTACTAAAAGCGTTGCCAGAACATGTACGCAATGTTATCGGTAAAATGGTCGTTCTTGCTCCTGCTTGTCGTGCTCAAATCGATGAAGTGATGGCTGATGAATGGATTCAAAATTTGGAAATGTGTCATATTGAAGAGAAAATTGATGGAGCTGGTTATTCCAGAAATATTTTACATAAATGTGACAACCATGAACATACTCAAGTTGACCAGAGTGAAGCACATATTGCTGCTCTAGAGAGAAAGAAGAGACGTGGCTAAAATACCATCTCTTCGTTCAAATAACTCAAAACTAAATAGACGACTAAAAACTATAGAGAAATAAACATCATACATGAATACGAACAAAATACATGTAAATAAATAAAACCAACTGATAATTATCTCAAATTGATATGTAAATCTATTATATACATGATTGTGCCTATTCTCCATTCAGACTCTTCCTTTTTCATCCTTCACTGTTTTCAAGATCTCCATTTGAAGATACATAAAATACAAACCATACAATTATATCACAACGTTAATACCCATACTCTTAGCTGTAGATATGACTGATTTTACAATACCTTCCAAATCAGCAGTTTTGTGTCTCTCATCTGTCTTTTTAATTTTGGCAATCTCATAAACATGTTTTAATGAAATTTCACCTGCAAAAGGTTTACCTTGTCCAACTTCGGCAGCACCTTTCTCAATACCAGCAGCTTTGAATAACAAGTATGAAGTGGAAGGACTCTTAATTTCAAAAACGAATGATCTATCTGGTTTGACAACAAGTGCAACAGGAATAGGCACACCTGGGTTGTATGAAGCAGTTCTGGCATTGAATTCCTTACAGAAATCAATGGCTTTAACACCTTTGGAACCAAGAGCTGGACCGACTGGAGGAGTTGGAGCGGCTTGACCAGCACCAACTATAAGCTTCACAAGAAGATTCTTCAATGGACCACCACGACTAGCCATTATTGTCTATGAAAAGGGCTTTCAGATAAAACTATTGTTTTTTGATCTTCAACTTTTCTATTTAATTTTTTTTCGATACTCAATGTGGCCATAACAGACCAATTCGCGGTACTCAAGTACTACGAAGAAGTGTTTGAACAAATTGGTATTAGACCAACTGCTTTAAATGTGTATATGATATGCAGGGTGAATTACTATTATATATGATCCAACACAGAATTATGCAGTAAAAAACACAATAGAACAGAAACAAAAAAAAGTGCAAACAAAATCTGAGAAATAGAACGGTAGATGAAGATGAAAATGAAAACCTGTGAATCACCAAAGCCATGTTATTAAATTAAGGGTGGCTTGTGGAAAGCTAGTATTTCTTGAAACGCCCTGATGGACCCCTTCTTCCATTCTTACCATATTTCTTCTGAATCTTATTATTCCCTGTATTGACCAAGTTATTGGATGGTTGGTGTCCAATGATGGCCAAACGTTTATTCTTTGACTTTGTTATTGTGGATTTAACTTGAGGTTTCAATGGTGAGACTGGTGAGGATGGTGCAGATGACTGCTTCTTGCTCTTGATTGAAAGACTTTTTGTTTTGTAGGTAGGTTTGGTCTCTGGAGATTTGGCAGATGAGGAAACGGAACTTACCAATGATGGTTTGAGATGGTGTTCCTTGCTTGTCAGTCTGGTATATATTAAGTAGTACGCAGAAGGATCTCTCAATGCTTCTGATTCACTTATTGAATTGATGAATTCATCATCGTAAGTTGCCCAAGATCCATCTGGTTGACGACAATGAGCAATGTAGTGCCCAGACGACACAGATCTTCCTTCATGTACAATAACAGAGATCAATTGATACAGCACACTTTCCCCATTGGTGGTGTATTGAGAAAGATCCAACATAGATGGATATGAAACACCTTGTTTAACCTTAGAAGATGATGAGCCGTTGAATCTGAATCTCTTCAAATGAACTGTTAATGTTTCAGGTGCTCTTCCAATACTGCTGATTTTAATGGCATTTGTTCTTTGTTTGCAATTTTCACAAACATAACCTGACTTATCAGTTTTATCAGTTTTTATCAATTCAGGTGAAAAAAAATCTTTGATGGATTTCTGGATTGAGTATCTGTGTTTTGTTGTTTCTTCTTCTTGAGGAAGTGCATTGCCATTTGTTGGTTGTGAATTTTTTCTAGCATTTCCTAAATGTAAAGATAAATCATAAAATTCTTGATTGGTCTTGGAAATATGGCCACAGCTTTTACAAGTGACTGATTGGTTCAATAAACCACCAAAAATATCATAAAGAATACTTTCGTTCAATTTGTGACCTTTTGGAGTAGAATCTTCTTGTAATCTTGACATCAACGACATAAAATACTCATGCGAATCTTCTTGCTGCCATTCAGACATCATGCAATTAATATCGTCTAATCTGGAAATTAATTGATTTGGATAGACCATCTTAGACGATTTTGCTCTTTTTGAATCAAGGTTCCACATCTTTGCAGAAGTTTCGGCCAAGACACGGGATACTGAACGTGGACCGATAACATCAGTGTATTTGTTCTTCAATATGTCGATTAGATAGTGCTGAACAGCAGGGATATGAACCATAGCCTGAACAGCAGCATTGGTATAACATGTCACACCACGATTCAACAAACCCGATGGTTTTATTCCACTGAGCTTTGGTCCCCAATTCTTGACAATTCTGTCAGAACTGTTTGAACCTCTATCATTTTGGTTTTCATTTAGTTGATAAAAATTGTCAAGCTTTGAACGTAATTGTTGTTGAGATGAGCTTTCCTCTTCAGAATCAGGAGAGGTTGGTGGGGTTATACTAGCTTGGAGTGTGCTATTCTTATCATCTAATAAGTCTCTTTTGAGATCACCAATATCTTCATCTTCAGATTCAGAACTTGCGTCCTTGTGATTTTCTTTGTCAGCAGAGGGGCTTCTGAGTTCTGGGGCATCAATGGCACCTGCGCCTTTCTCTTCTTCAACGTCTTCGGAGTCACTCGTTTCTGAGTCTTCCGACTCCTCTGAGTCCTCTGCATTGTATTCTTCGTCTTCCTCATCTGTTTCTTCTTCAGCATCGTCAACATTGGCTTCTTCACTGCTGTTACGAGTGGAAGGGCTTGATTCAAATTGTTCAAACACTTTTTTGCTCACTAGATTCAAAGATGGCTCTAAAGGAAGTGTTTTAGCATCTTCGTATTGATCTTCGTCATCAGACGACGATGTTTCCTTGGATTGGGATTCTGTTTCTGGAGTATCTAGACTTTCACCAACATCGTTATCTTCTGTTTCGGATTGTTTGAGCACAGTCACTTTACCCTTTTTAGCCTTCTTAGTTTTCTTGTCACTAGGAGCGTCATCAATCTTTCTCTTATTTGTGTAGCCAGCGATAGCTTGAGCCAAAGAAGTGATGCGTGGCATTATAGATCTGTGTTTGTCTTGTTTTGGAGATGCCACTGTTTCAGATGAACTCTTCTCCAATTTATCTTGTGATTGATTAGATGTTCCTATCTTTATGTAGTTTACTGGAGAATGAGTGACAATCTCTGAATGTTTTGCAGTTTTGAATTGTAGAGGGTCTGAGAGAAGTCTTTGAACGAATGGTGTAATTGAATCGTTTATAATGTCAGATGTGCTCATTATCAAATATTTGAAAGTAAGAATTGGGTTTTATCCTGAATAGGACTTTCAAAATTCGAGATGTGATTGAGATGGATAGTCAGTTTCTCTTAAATTGAGGTTTTCAATTTATTTGATAATTAATTTTCAGTTAGGATTTTGTGTTTCTTTGAGATGAGGCAAACAGAAAAACCTTAAAATTTCTTGAAATATGGGCCTATAGATGGATCCAATCAGACAAAGTCAGTTAACCAACGTCTAGGATATAATTAATGAAATTCTGGAGTGAACGGTGCAAAAATTTCTAAGGTTACAGAGAAATTTCAGTTGTGGAAAGTATCTTTCCTCTTTGTCTCGATTTTTTTTTTAAACACGAAATTTTTTATCAAAAGAAACAAAAAAGAAAAAAAAAAATCAAAAAAAGTCCGAACAGAAAATGCGGCGCAAACCGCTTTCCGATTTATTCGCTTAGTCACAATTGTAAACACTAAAACACTAAACACTAAACACTACACATCAAACTCCAGTAAAAAGAGAATCAGCTCCACTGATGCAATGTATTGTAAGGGCTAGCACTAATGACCTGCTTCATGGGGAGATGAAGCATTCAATCAGACGTGAAGATGTTCTAAATGCTTCTTTAGTGTCTTCAGATCGTAATACTGGCTACACATACCCTCCTCTGCAATTGCCAAAACAGTTAGAATCTACAACCAGTCATCAGTACAATGTGATATCTCATCTAGAGTGGCTTTCAGACAGCTCTTCCTTTGTGTCACTCACTGAAGATCGAGGAATCCGGGTGTTTATCACACCCACAGACCTATTGAGTACTGAAGTTCAGCAGTTATCACCATTCATACGATCTTTTCAAGATGTTCCCATAACTTCATTCGGATTACATCCATCATCTTCTTTATACACGGGATTCAGTGGTGCCATTGTTTCTTCAAACAATCTTCCACTCAAAATGGTAAACATAATACCCAATGAAAACGGCAAGTCTCAACTAATAAAGACTTTCAATGTTCAAGACCGACAGACTGAAAGATATAATAAAGTCTATTGCGTCAAATTTAAAGACGAATTACAATTCATATCTGGCTCAAACAAGTCTATACAGATATTTGATATCAACAGATATGACCCAATAGCCGCTATAAAACATAAATGTGGTATTACCAGTTGTTTAACGCTATCCAAAAATAATGATCTAGCCAATGGAGTATTTTATTCCGGAACGTATAATAACATTGTGAACGTTCATGACGAAAGCGGACAGATTATCAATTCCATCACATTGGATAAAGGGAATGGAATAACTCAGATAATGGAATCTGTGAATGGTCGATATTTGTTTTGTGTTTCAAGAAACTCATCTACAATCAAAATTCTAGACACACGAATGGATTTGCTGCCAGTAGGTGAGTTAGAATCATTCTCATCTAAGAATCAAAAGATTCAAGGTGATGTGTTTCCTGAATCGAAAGGTGTACTTATTGGCTCAGAGAATGGTGTTATGAACTGGTATAAGGACGCTGAACTTGGGCTACCAAGTATTGATCCCCAACAATTCGTAATCAATCAAGACACCTCTATCCCGTTGATAAAAATAAACCAAGCCTCTCCAGAATTGATATTGACTGGACAAGGGAATAGAGACTTTGCAAAACCTACGATTGACATTAGAGAGCTAAAATTCAAATGAAAAGGAAGGAAACGAAACGAAATAATTGAATACTTTGATACATGCATATTTGATCAACGATAATTTCATCATCATTCATTTAAAAAAAGAATTTCCTGTAGTTTCAAAGTCATCAAGTTTCTACCAGATTCAGCAGCTGTCTGATGCATTATCCGAGTGTTCTCAGAAACAATAGCGTTGTCTCTTCGTATGTTAGTTAATAATGGTCCAGCAACGTTTGAACTTTTTCCAATTGAGCTGAATAGTTGGTCTTTGATATTCTTTTTTGAAGACTCAGTATTATCCAATCTTTCAAGATTCGAGACAGATTCACGTTCATCATCCTGTCTTGATTCAGTATCACTATCAACGTCGTTCATCTCTGAATCACTTCCATCTGTGGTTTCTATTCTCTCCTTTGCTGAAATTTTACTTAACAAATTGGCTCTGGTGAAAGGAGATAGTTGAGTTTGATTGAATGCAGACATTAAACTGAAAGTGTTTTGAGGCGAAGAAGGTATGGCATTTGCAATATTGATTCTTCTTCTAACTGTTGTTTTCGATGATGATGATTGTTGATTATCAACAGGGGATGATGTACCTGAACTAGTGGTAGCTTTAGGATCATCGTTTGGGTTATAGTTTCCAAAATTTGTGATTGTCTGATTGATTTGGTTCAATTTATCCTGTATGAAATTCTGATGTTTATCTTTCTCCTGAGTAGATTGTTCGTCACCGAGTAAATTTTTAATCCAAAATTTATTCCAAAGGTTTTGTAAAATTAAATGATCAGTTTCAGTTCTAAAAATTTCAATAGACAATGAGTAATACTTTGAGTTATGGAGACCAAAATCTTTTACTTTATCTTCAGGTATCGTGGATGCATCAGTTTTGCTAGGTTTTGAAATGTTTTCCAATTTAGATCCACCATTTTTCACTTTCCCTGGTGTTGGTGAAACAACCAGACTTCCCAAGCTTCCAAACTTATCAGTGTTATTCTCAATATAGTCTTGTGGATAGGTTCTAAACGCCCCAATCTCCACTATACCATTGCTTAAAGTTCTATGTGGATCAATCACAATAGCAAGATAAGGGTCTTGAAATTGTTGATTCAAGTTCTGAGTACTAACATCAATCCCACTGAGCCAGCAGCCATAACCGGGATGTGAATGATACCACCCGACAATGTTTTCATTTCTTCCTGCTTTTTTCAAACTGTCCTTGTACTGGACCATGAATTCATATCCTTCAGATTGTGCATTAACTCTAGTTTCAGTTCCTTCAACTGGCAGTGGGTACACATCCATAACCACTATCCCATTCTTCACGATCTTACCTGTTAACATACCCATTATTTCTATATCACCTCCTGAACGAGCGTGTATTGACATCTTCAGCAAGGCTAATGTGTTAACATGAACATGCTGAAAATAGTTCGGATCTTTATCCCAAGGTTTGGTGGAGTTCAATAGAGCTGTTGTTTGATCACTCAGTTGCTCATCATAGAACATCTCTGCACGTTCCTTGATTGGGTGTGATATCAAAGTGTTTATGTCTGCCTCTATAGTGTCAAGTTGGAGCTGTGAGTCCGAGTGATCCAAGGAATGGTTGTGATGTTTGCTTCCTGAAGCGGAGTGGTTATGTGAGAAATGCTGAATCAGGTGACCATGACGGTGAGCATTGATGTTGTCCAATATGTTGCCTGCCATTATTGAACGTGAACGTGATTGTTTGATGGTTTGGTATATGTTTCTCTTTGCTTTTGACTCATGAGAATATACTGTGGTGTATGGGTGTTATTCGGCGAAACTTATTATTTAGTGGTAGAATTTTGGACTAACTTCTAGATTTCGAGTATCAAAAGTGAACCGTGGATCTTCATCATGATTGAAACTTGGAGGAATCTGATGTGCTGGCCACAGTCCACTTCAGAGTTCAGGAATGATTCATGAATTAATCGCTATCAGAGTCCAGACTTCAGTCTTGATTTTCAGAAGTATAATCGCAGATATCTCACAAGTTGACAAGGTGATGTAGTTGTTTATGCGAATACTGAACAGGTGCTGGATCAATCTTTATTTCATTAAGTTGAAAGGAATGACACTTTAAATGCGATAGTTTGAAATCAGGAACACTCATGTGCTTTAAATCCCAGAACCCGAAACCTTACAGGAACTGTACAGCTCTCTCTCATCCCAAAAGGGAAATTATTTTGATAAAAGTACATCAACAAAAATTACTTACGAATTAGAAGTGAGAAGTGCGAAGAGCTGTCGAGAATGATTGTGTGGTATTTCAGTTAGGCGTGACTTGTTTCAAGTCTAGGCTGGCCCAAATCATGGCCTTGTGCAAATCAACCAAAGGGACCTACGGACTTATACGTATCAAGTTCAGTGGCGATATTAATCAAGATCTACATTTCAAAGCTACAATTTCAGGTTTTGGGCATAAAATATCATTAATTTTGAAAAAAAGATAAAGATAATGACAATCAGTAAATGTGTTAGTTTTCGTAAACCCACAAAGTCCAGCTCCATAGATGTGAAAGGCACAAACATCAAACTTGTCATTAATAAATAAAATAAAATTAAGAGAACAATCATTAATTGAAATTGAAATATTGATTAGACTGATCATTGAAAAAATAATGAAGATCAGCATAGACGTGAAGAAATTGAAAGGAAAAAAAAGTGAAGAGCAATTAAAAATGATGGATCCTAATAATCCAACTCTGGAGGCTCTGCATAATGATCAAACTTTTCATATGGTTTAACTTTTGGGTCATTGTAACCAGTATTAGGTGGAACTCCATAATACATATAATAAGGAGCTGGTGGAAGACCATGGGCTGAACCAGTGACAGGTGGTTGAGGGAAATCAACATATAAATCGTTGAAATAATAAGGGTAAGATGCATATGGTACATATTGAGCTTGATCGTAGACAAATCCATCTTTTGTTGAAGGAACTGGATAGTAGTAGTAAGATGAAGGTTGTCTTAAGACTTGAACCTGATGACCTGCTTGTGGAGAAATAGCACTGTATTTTCTACCAGCTTGGTACTTAGAATTAGTTGTGCCATGTCCACTAGTGGTTGGATCTGTCAAAGTATCATTAGCTGCATGATCCAAATGTGACATTGTTGAAGATGAGTATGTTGATTTTGCTTCAGCTTGTGGTGATCCTGATGTACGGACACTTGGTGAAGAGAGTGGTGAATGCTTTTGTGATGTATTATAATGTTGAGTCTCTTCACTGTCTTCCTCAATTGCAGAACCAACATCATCATTGCGACTATTTTCAGCATAAACTGGGGAAAATCCATAGATCGATTGGTATCTAGATGCATTACTAGGTCTGTCACTAGCACCAAATGAAACAGAACGATTAGATGAATATTTTGGACGGGCTGATCTTGATATTGGTTGGTAAATGCTTTGTGGAACTGAACTGTGTCTAGATCCGGTACTAGCCCTTCTATATGGTAAATTGACAGGAGGTGGAGCCAAGTTAAGTCTTGGTGATGTTGATGAAGACGAAGAATATCTTGATCTCTTATGATGTAACTCTCTATATTGAACATGCATAGTTTTGTCCAAAAAGACAGCATGATTTTCTCTTTCAACAGCGGCAGCAGCAGCCTTTTCAGTCTCAAACTTAACAAAGGCAAAGTTGTTACCTGGTCTTAAAACTAATGTAGTTTCACTAATTTTGCCATGTCTTGAGAACCTTTCTTCCAATTTTTCTTTTGAGACCTTATCATCTAATTGACCAATGAAGATTGAAAACTTATCAATAACGATTTCTGGTTCTGATGTCTTTTCAAACGAATCATTTTGTTCAATGTTTTGTGCCCATTCAACGATCCAGTCTGGACTCAATCTCAAATTAGCATATGCTCTGATTGCATCATCTCTGTAAGCAAATTTACAGAACCAGGCCTTGTTAAGATTAGACTTTCTGTAAGGAGAGTCATTGTTTCCAATCATTTGCTCAATCTCGCCAAACTGATCAAGGCTGGATTGAATCTCTTTCAAACTTATGTCATTTCCATCACCTGTTGCAATGTACAAAGTTCTATTGACCTTAGCACGTTCACAACGAATTGCTCTACCATCCAAAATGGAGTGCTGACCTTCTCTCAATGCTTTGTTCGCATCTTTATCATTGGTGTATTGGACGAATGCATATGGTCTATTAGATGGATCTCTTAAGACTTTAACCAAAGCCAATTCACCCCACTATTTGTTAATGTTAGTATTCCAGAATAAAAAGGCACAATATGATCTCTTGTGATACATACCTGTTGAAAGTGTCTAGTGACGGATAATGACAATTCATCGTCAGTCAAAGAGGCAGCAAGACTGTTTTATTGTTAGTATCATTGTAACTAGTTGATTAGTGTTGAAAGACATACCTTGCGACGAATACACATGATGATGGACGGCCACGGAATTTGTTATCGTCATCTTTCTCATCATCCTCATTGCCTGATCCAGATTCCTTATCAACTTTCAATGTGTCATTAGGATCAGGGTTTCTATCAGCGTCAGAGTCAGATTCAGATTCAGAAAGATCAAAGTCACTTTCACCTTCAGATGAAGAGAATGTTTGGGGTAAGAAGTTCTGAGACAACTTGGCATCAATGTTATCTTTTAAAATGAGATCGACTTCTTCCTCAACATGAGTATCATGACTGACAATGATTGGGTTTTTGGACATCTTGAAGATATTGGCGGCTAAATGTGATGTATAGCTTGTGCTGAAGGAATTGGGCTAATAAACTAGTTGATCCTTGATTGAACCTGTAGAGCAGAGCAAGCTTATAATGATGTCGAGGAGAGCCTGTTATCTTACTATCAGAAGATAAAATATCACAAGATCCAGTATTTGGAGTAAATAGGAAACAAGAAAAGTAAGTGACGAACAAGTCCTTTTATATCAGTTTCTGAAAAGAATGATCAACAAAGTTTGATCATACTCTTATTTGTTGAATTGTGGGCGGCTAATTTGACAGATGCTTTCGTTCCATGTTGAAAAATTTAAAACGAACGCACTTAATTACAGGGTTTTCAAAATATCGTGCACATTCATGCCACATGTGACTTGATTGTTTAACGAGATCTGCGCTCGAATATTTTTTGGGCTATCATTGTGCCTTCCAGGGTTCTTTCATTTTCCGTGCTTAGACATGTCAAAATGCTCGACAGTGTCTGCCACTACCTGTATATGACATGGGAGTGTCTGAGTCCTAACACCAGCACTTCAGGAACTAGTTTCAAGGAGTCCATGTGGTGCGCTCATTGTTTCCCTTTTCAAGCTTTCATAAAAAAAAAAGAAAAAAAGGATGGATCATCAAAGAAGAATTCTGCTAAACCTTAAGAAAATTGTAAAAAAATTGATACCTCAGCAAATCACAATCTACATTCGAATGAAATTGACATGATGCAGAGTATGGTCTATGCGTATACGGGATATTTGGCTTATGAATCATGAATCCCTCCTAATCATACTTGACACACGACAAAAATTATAGTTCGCTCCACGTTATCGCGGGTTGAAGATCGGATCTACTACAGAGATAGTCCAGTGCACACCAAGGTGCTAAGCGATTGTTATATCACGAATAGGGTTGGGACTGTGGACACCCCAAATCAGTTGTGATAAAGGGAGTACGTGAAGAGGCACTAGATGCTAGATATACTTTACATGTGAACTTTGAACGAATAGCTTCTTTTTTGTTCATGTACAAGTATTATTATAATTACATGAACCCAAGTGGTCTCATAGGCAACGATGTACACTAGTCAAAGCCCATTTCTTGATTTTTTCAAAACATCAACACATTGCGCCTAATTTACTGAATAGCATTGATACGCTAAACGTGATGCCCTGAGACATCACTGGAGTGGATCAGAAGACAGTCTTTCAACAATTGTTATTAAATGAGTGGTTCATGATGATTACTAGACCCATCGGCCTTGTGAACAAGGTTTCAGGTTTCAAATTGTGGACCCTTCTTCTTATGTTGGTCGTAGCCCGTGACTTATCATGTATCTGCCATCTGCCGTGCACCACGTAAATGTACATTGAAGGATCAGAAATATGGTACTACACTATATGATAGGAAGGTAGTAACTAGTACTACTGTCTATTACATAGTGGTGGAGTGTAGTGGTGCTTCAACATTGAGTGCCAAGCCAGTCTGAAAGGTGTAGAAATAAACTGCTCCGTAAACTAGAACTAGAATGGGTTTGACAGACATTTGACAGATCCCACAGTCTAGTCCCGAGTCCCGAGCCCAATTGAGAATCTCTATACTTGGAACCATCATTGCTAAGTGATAAGCTGTCTGTATGGCACGGTGTGGTTATCGCATCTCACATATCTCGATTCTCACCAGTGTCCCCAGATTCGTAATTTGGTTAAAACATTTAGCGGTCTTAGTAATGGGCCATAGGCTATAGCCCTTGTCCAATGTCCAGCTTTTTCAACAATGAGAAATTCGGAACACACTTTCCACATGTACTACTTCCACCAACAGGGACAATGGATCCCCAAAGAATCTCCGCTCTCCCAGCTTCAGAGTTTCACGATGTGCTTCTAGAAGAGTACAAGGGTAAGCATTGGACCGCATTGCCCACCCCATCTTTCTTTGTCCATGAATCTACACTGAACTCTAATATCACCAAAATGCTTGAAAGAGTAAACAAGATGGGGACTCGTTTTAGAGGACATGTTAAAACACACAAAACTATCGAAGGTGCCAAAAGACAACTTGGTTATGACTTGCCGAACTACAAGGGACCAAAGCATGATAGTGTGGTGGTCTCCACCCTTTTGGAAGCTTGGTCCATCATCAACTATCAAGAGGATACTGGTGATCGATTCGTTAAAGACATCATATATGGTATCCCAAATATCACAGAATATACGCTAGACCAAGCATTGAAAATTTCTGAGAAAGTGTATGAGTTTACCTTTATAATTGACTCACTTCAACAGATCAAAGTTATTCAGGACTTCAATAAGGCTAGAGGCTTAAACCATCAATGGAGCGTCATCGTTAAACTTGATAACGGGACTCATAGAGCTGGTATTTTGAACGCTGATTATTTGGTGGAGGTCGTCAAGTCAACCATATCTTCAGATGAAGTCAAACTGTATGGATTTTATGTCCACTCTGGACACTCTTACAACTCGAGATCTATTCAAGAGGCAGAAGATAGATTACTAGAAGAATTAGAAGCGGTTAAACAGGGTCTTGAGCAATTGCATAGTATTGAACCCAACTTTGACCAGTCTCAGTTGGTAGTATCAGTCGGTGCTACACCAACATTGCATTCATTAGAACATCATCTTCACGAAGCGGTTAACGAGAAGATCAATTCCATTTCTAAAAGCATTAGGGCCAAAGTTGAACTACACGCTGGTAACTACACATTCTGTGACCTACAACAAGCATCTACTGGATGTATCGGCTTATCTAATATCGCTGTATTTGCCTCAGCTACAGTGATCTCGCAGTATCCTCTCAGAAACAGTGATCCTGGTGAGCTATTGATCAATGCTGGTGTCATCGCGTTATCGAGGGAATCAGCACCTGAATATCCTGGTTTTGGTCTTGTTAAAACGGATGGCCAATATGGCAAATGGACAGTGGGTAGATTGAGTCAGGAGCACGGAATCTTGCAACCATTGAACAAGGCACAGTTGATCCCAATTGGAAAGGTTGTGGAAATCATTCCAAATCATTCGTGTATTACCGCTAATTCGTTCAAGGCTTATTACATATTAAACGAGGAAGGTATCGTCATTGATGTCTGGATTCCATGGAGAGGGTGGTAGCTACATGATCAATATAACACAATGCAATGATATAATAATACACACAATTTGTAAGTAAACCATTGACCCCAACAGAGTGTAGTTAATCACAAGATCAATCTATTTGAAACAGCCTCAGCAGATCATATATGAAATGTTCCTATAATAAGTGGTGAAAAGGCCGAAACACAATCATCACAAACCCGCCAATTAGGATATGAAGAAACCCATAACCCTCTCGGCCAGTAATTAGATGAACCAACTTTAACCTATCATCCTCGACTGTAATAGTTGATAAAGATTTTGAAAGAAGACTAATTGAAAAAATCGAGTTTTTTTGTCGACACACAATGTTGCATAAGGAAATATCGCCGGCGTTATTATGGAATATGCATCTTCACGATTTTTTCAGCTTGGTTCGAAAAAAAAGTCAAGTAGAAGACTAAAAGAATCTTCAAACAAACCATTCTGGCAGCTCTTGTGCGTTCCCTGAAATAATACACTTAATCAGGAATTCATTTGTGATGTCTGATACGGTTCCAATCTGGGAAGAGCTCTCCTCTTCACTAGTGAAAGAATTAGTTTTTTCTACTAGAAAAGAAAGAGATCAAGCATTTGAAAAATTAGTCACTTATGTTTCAAGCATATCCGATTCCTCTGACAAATCATTGGTTGCAATCCAATCAATTCTTCTGACTTATAGTAGTCATTTTGCAGACTCTAAAAGGTCAATCAATTACTCTGTTGAGTTACTTGAGAAAATCTTTAACTTGAACAATTCATTCATTCCAGTATTTATTGGTGCTATTGCGAAGGTTACTTCAAAAACCAAGTCAATTGCATACTCTGACCTTAACTTATTATCTGAATGGGTCAATCTAGTAATCTTAAAGTTTTCTGGAATAGATACATTCAAGGAACTCATTCCAAAGTTGACAGTTGCCCAATTACAGATATTTGATGCTTTAACATACCAAATCGATCCAACAGATACACACAAAGAAAGAATAAGGATTTCAGTTACTAAATCTTTGTCTAATGCACTCTTTAAACTATCACCAGAAAGCATAAGTCTTTACGTCAAAGCTTTGGTTTCTTCCAAAACTTCAGTGGACTCCATCATCACCGTTTTAGGCTCACTCGCATCAAATCAGTTGTCTGAAGAAGACCAAAATGGAATTTTAGAATACTATATCAAGAATGTTTTCAGCAGCAAGTCTCCTTTGAGCAATCCATCAGGTCTCAACACATTCTTTTTCAAGTATGTTTCGGATAACACTTTAACTACTTCTATCTTACCTGCTTTGGAGAAGGCAATCATAAGATCATCAGAATTATCTTTTGGATTTGCATTACCATTATTCGAGTCTTTATCACAAACTGTTGATCTTCCGGTGGTTTTATCGAAATCGAAATTATTGACACAATTAGCCACTGCATTGAAAAACTCTAAGGAATCAGTCCGTAATCTTGCTTTGAAAAACCTGTTGACGATAACCAAATCGAAATCGAGTGCAGAAGGACTAACCGTTCTTTCAGATGAACTATTGAAAACTGTGAAAACTGTCACATCCGCTGAGCAAAAGGCTACATACTACAAAGTTTTATCATTGATTCCAAACGGTCATGAAGCTATTTCAACTAAAATACATACTTCTTTGTTGCCTGTTCTTGTGAAAGATCAGAATGAAGTTTCCTTAGATGCAGGTCTTAATGCATTCTTCATACACTTTTTGTCATCAGTCGTTAACGAATGGAATATCTCTGCTGAGACAAAAACCTCTTTATTTAAAGGATTCAAAGATACTAAAATCCAACTAAGAGCATTATGGTTTCAAAATTTTGGTGCTGAATTAGATGTTTTTGAATTAAACGAAAGCTTAACTTCATTTATCAGCGAACTTTATCCAAACTTGTTGCAAGGCTTTGAAGATGTTATTACAAACCCTACCAACAACGTTAAAGGTATAACTATTCCATATGTCACTCTTCATGTGTCAAACATCATCAAAGATACTGCTAATGTTACTGAAGTTTTCGAGAAAGCATTAGCCAACTCCGAAAAACCTTCAATTCTCATTAACCCTAGAATCTACACCAAGTTAGCAAGTAACCAGGAACGTCTGTGGTTCATTAAAGGTCTATTGGCATCTACATCATTCGTCAAAATTGGATCTGCTGACTTAGGTAAGGCTTGGGTTGCTTTCATTTTGACCAGAGATACCTCTCCAGAAGTTCGTCATTTAAACATCAAGAGTTTAGCAACTGCTTACTCGCTGAACCCAGAAGTCATTGGTGACTCCATTGTTGAAGGTATTACAGAAATACTTTTCAACAAATCAATTGATAATGAGTTCACGTCTACGTTTGACTACTCTAATATTGCATCTGCTTTCTACGCATTCTCTAGTGGCAAGTCCGATTCTGAAATCTTGAAGAAGCAACTCAGTAAAGCATTGATTCCAGCACATCATGAATCATTACCATTGAGTTTTTCATGGGCCTCATTGGCTCTCAAATCTGGCATTGACCCACACTCTGTTATTGAAGAGTATGGTGCTGACATTGTTCATGAGATTGTTTCTACTTTGATTGATGCTACTGCTCAGACTTATGACTCTGGGATTTTCAAAGCTGCTACATCTGCTGCTGCAACTGCTGCTTTCATTGACCATGTTACTATTGCACCTTTACTCAAAGATATCATTACCGAAGATTTGGATGCTTCAAGATTGAAAAGACTTTCATCGGAAGAAATTGAAATCTGGAAAGCAGAAGAAGGTACATTAGTGATTAACGTGTTGGACTCGGGTAAGAAGAAAACCGTTGAAGATAAAAACACTACGGATTATGAGACCAAGAAATGGGAGGAAGGCTTGAAGAAAGAAATCTCCAAAAAGAATCAAGCTGCTAAGAAATACACCAAGGAAGAGCAAGCTTTGGTGAACGAACAATTGGCCAAGGAATCTTCAATTAGGGCTTCCGTTGATAGTCTAGTCAAATCATTAAACCGTTCAATCGGTATCATTGATGCTTTTTCCTTAAATGGTGATTTTGTTGAGAATGGTAAGACTCAATGGGTTCCTAGTGCTGTTGACGGATTATTGGATGTTATTTCAGTCCCAGTGTCCGAAGCCTTGATCGGATCTGCAGCATCGAACTCTTTCTTGAACTTGTCATCGATTTTGTCTCCTCAGCTATCCCAACTGAAATATCTGATTGGTGTTGCCACTTTGAGAATCAGAAATATTGGTGTCATTGAACAACGTTTCCAAGAAGAAGACATACTCGATCTAGTTTCACGTATTCTTTTCAAGTTCAAATTTACATCTGACCAACAACCTTATGATTTGATTACATTGACTTATTTATTGCCTCTATTAGCCACTGTTCTGGAAAAAGGTAAAATCAAAGCTATTCAAAATGCCAAAAAACCTGTTTCAAATTCTGAATTTGTTGACGAAGATAAAGAGGAAGAACAATTGTTGTTGGCTTTAGAAATCATCAGTAACCAAGCTGAAGAATTCAAAGATCCAGCTATTCCTCGTGCACACATTTTCAATGTGTTGTTGTCTTTATTAGCTTTACCAAGCAAAGCTAAATTGGCTAAAGAGTCTCTTTTGACCATTTGTCAATACGTTTCAATGAACTTCACCAAAGATGACTTGAAGTTGTTGTTCTCAGGCTTATTGGTTCCAGAAACATTTGTCAGAAATACTATTTTGGAAGCCTTGGATCAGGAATTTGATCTTTCTGAACTCACTGATGCTGATGAAATCTGGATTGCTTGTCACGATACTGATGAAAGCAATGCTGCTTTAGCATTGACAATTTGGGAAGAAAATCAGTTCAGTATTACTGCTGAATCGGTCAGATCATTATTTTCCTTCTTGGCTCAAGCTGACTCTGGTCTTAGATTATCTGTTGGTAAGGCTTTAGCCGATGCCATTCAAATCGTTGTCAACGAAGATGATTCACAATTTGCTATCATTTTGGATGAATTACTTGACTTGTATTCAGAAAGTGCTCGTCCTCCTGAACCAATACTAGATAGATTTGGTTTGGTTATCAAATCATCACAAGATCAAAAAGACAAATGGGAATCAAGATCAGGTATTGCTATTGTTTTCAAATTGGTCTCTCAATTATTCAATTCTGCTGAATTAGTTTCCAAGTTCATCAAGTTTATCATTGAAGAAAAGGCTTTAGCTGATAAGGAGCCAATTGTTGCTGAAGAATTCAAAGAAGCTGCAGTTTCCATCATTGAAATTCATGGTAAAGAGAACGTCAAGTCTTTAATTCCTATCTTTGAACAGGTTTTGTCTGCTCCAAAGAATTCTGAACCAACTAGTGAAACCATCAAAGAGAATGTTGTTATTTTGTACGGTGCATTAGCAAGACATTTACCTGAATCTGATAGCAGATTATCTGTCATTGTTGAAAGACTGTTGAAAACTTTACCAACATCTTCTGAAAAAGTTCAAAGAGCGATTGCTGATGTGATCTCTCCATTGGTTCCTTTGTTCAGATCAAAGACTGGGGATTATATTGATGGACTTTTCTTGAATTTGTTCAAAGCGCCAACCAAATCTGCAAAACGTGGTGCTGCTTTTGGTATTGCTGGTCTTGTTAAAGGTTATGGTATCGCTGCTGTTGCAGAGTTTGATATCCTTCGTCATTTGAATGATGCAGCTGACAATAAGAAAGATGCAACTGTTCGTGAAAGTGTTGCAGTTGCCTTTGAATGTCTCTCAACTTGTGTTGGTAAATTCTTCGAGCCATATGTCATCGAAATTCTCCCAATATTGTTAAAGAGTTTAGGTGATTCTGTTCCTGAAGTTCGTGATGCTGCTGCCGTTGCGTCCAGAGTTATAATGAAGAATACCACATCCTATGGTGTCAAGAAGTTGATTCCATTAGCTATTGAGAATTTGGATGAGATTGCTTGGAGATCAAAGAAAGGTTCTGTTGAATTGCTTGGTAATATGGCATACTTGGATCCAACTCAATTATCATCTTCATTGTCTACAATTATTCCAGAAATTGTTGGTGTCTTGAATGACTCTCATAAAGAAGTTCGTAAAGCCGCAGATCAATCATTGAAAAGATTTGGTGACGTTATTCGTAACCCAGAAATCCATGCATTGGTTCCTGTATTGATTAATGCCATTGGAGATCCAGCCAAGTACACTGAAGAAGCACTAGATCGTTTGATCAAAACTCAATTCGTTCATTACATTGATGGCCCTTCATTGGCCTTGATTATTCATGTCATTCATCGTGGTATGGGTGATAGATCTGCTAACACAAAGAGAAAAGCATCCCAAATTGTTGGAAACATGGCTATCTTGGTCGATTCAAAAGATCTATTGCCTTACTTACCTCAACTAGTCAAGGAATTAGAAACTGCTATGTTTGATCCAGTGGCTAATACAAGAGCAACTGCTGCTAGAGCTTTAGGTTCATTGGTTGAGAAATTGGGTGAAGAGCAATTCCCAGGATTGATTCCTAAGTTATTAGATAATTTGAGTGATGAAACCAAGGCTGGTGAACGTCTAGGTTCTGCCCAAGCATTAGCCGAAGTTATCAGTGGTCTTGGTATTTCTAAGTTGGAAGAATTATTACCTACAATTTTGAAGGGTGCTATGAGTCCACGTGCTGTCAGTCGTTCTGGTTTCTTACCTTTGTTGTTGTTTTTACCAGTTGGATTTGGTGCTCAATTCGCTCCATACATTAGTCAAATCATTCCTGCTATTTTGAATGGTTTAGCTGATACCGATGAGTCTATTCGTGGTACTGCATTGAAATCTGGTAGATTGATTGTCAAGAACTATGCTTCAAAAGCTGTCGATTTATTGTTACCAGAATTGGAAAGTGGATTATTGGACGTCAGTTATAGAATTCGTCTTTCATCTGTTGAACTTACTGGTGATTTGTTGTTCCAAATTACTGGTCTTACTGGTAAAATGGAATTGGAAGAAGAATCTGAGCAATCTGGTGCTGTTAATGCCAGACTTGTTGATGTTCTTGGTCAAGAACGTCGTGATAGAGTTTTGTCATTATTGTTCATTTGTCGTTCTGATACTGCTCTTGAAGTTCGTAATGCAGCTGTTGATATTTGGAAAGCATTGGTTGCAAACACCCCAAGAACTATTAAGGAGATTTTACCTTCTTTAACAAACATCATTGTTCGTCGTTTATCCAACTCTGATGAAACACAACGTACAATTGCCGCCCAAACTTTGGGTGATTTGGTTCGTCGTGTGGGTGCAAATGCTTTGTCTCAATTGTTACCAACATTACAAGAATCTCTTCAAACTAGTGATGATGACGCTAAACAAGGTATATGTATTGCAATTCATGAACTTCTTGAATCTACTTCACCAAACACTGTTCATCAGTATCAAGATATCTTTGTTGATATTATCAGAAACGCATTGGTCAGTTCCTCTGAATCAGTTAGAGAAGCTGCTGCTGCATCGTTCGACAGCTTCCAAAATGTTGTTGGAAACATTGCAATTGACGAAATCATTCCATACTTGTTGAACTTGTTACAATCTGATGATTCAGACAACGCATTATTGGCACTACAAGAAATCATGACTACCAAATCTGAAGTTATATTCCCAATTTTGATTCCAACTTTGTTGAAATCTCCAATTGATGAGTTCAGAGCTAATGCTTTGGGTTCAATGGCTGAAGTTGCTGGTAAGGCATTGATCAAGAATTTAACTCAAGTTATCAATACTTTAGTCGATGAATTGATCAACCCAGAAATTGATTCTTCAATAGAAAAAGCTTTGAAAAACTCATTCGACAAGATTGTTCTTTCAGTTGAAGACAATGAAGGTTTACATCCATTGCTACAGCAGCTTTTATCTTTGATTAAGGGAGACAACCCAGCAATCCGTGCTGTCGTTTATGAACGTTTAGCTCCATTCTTTAATGAAACTAAATTGGACTACACCATCTACACTCAAGATATTGTTACACAGTCTATAATATCATTAGATGACAAAGATGAACAGGTTGTCAAGGGTGCATTGGTTGCATTAACTTCAGTTGTCAAGAACCAACCTAAGGAATCATTGGAAAGACTTGTCAAACCTGCTAGACAAACTTTGAGTCTAGTTGGAGTTTCTGGAACAGATTTGTACGCATTCACTTTACCAAAGGGTCCAAATTCGATCTTGCCAATCTTTTTACATGGTTTGATGTACGGAAGTGGTGATCAAAGAGAAAGCTCAGCTATGGGTATTGCTGACTTGGTTTCTAAAACACCAAGTGCTAACTTGAAACCATTGGTGACATTAATCACAGGTCCATTGATCAGAGTTATCGGTGAAAGATTTTCAAGTGATATTAAAGCTGCTATCTTATATGCTTTGAATATACTATTTGAGAAAGTTCCTCAGTTCTTACGTCCTTTCATTCCACAATTACAAAGAACATTTGTCAAATCATTATCTGATGCTTCTAATGAAACTTTGAGATTAAGAGCTGCCAAAGCTTTGGGTACTTTGATTGAATATCAAGCCAGAGTTGACCCATTGGTATCAGAGTTGACTGTCGGTGCTAAAACAGCTGAAGATTTAGGTGTCAAGACAGCTATGTTGAAAGCAATGTTGGAAGTTATTACAAAAGCAGGTACCAAATTAAGCGAAGCCTCTAAACAAGGTATCTTGGATTTAGTTGAGCAAGAAATTCTAAGTGCTGATGATAAACTTGCCGTTGCTTATGCTAGACTAGTTGGTTCATTGTCCAGAATATTGACAACTGACGAAGCTTCACAAATTTTGAAAACCAAGGTGTTGGATAAAGCTTCTGCTGATGAAGATTCATCTAAATTCTCTATTTTGACATTAAACTCTTTCTTGAGAGATTCTCCGTCCCATATCTTCAACACTGGATTGTTGCCTACAATTGTCGAAGATTTGATTGAAGCTTCCAATAGCACTTCAAGCTATATCAGTGATAATGCAACAGTTGCAATTGGTAAACTGTTGTTGCTGAACGGTCAACAGTCCTCTCCATTCTCCAACTCGGAAGATGGTGAAGGATTCAAAATTCCATTCCCATTAATTACTGATCTTTCAAAACAATTGGCAATCACTGCCTTGAAACCAGTGAGTAACTCACTAGATACCAGAAGATTATCATTAGTGGTTATTAGAACTGTTGCTAGATCACAGCCTTCATTATTTGCTCCAAACTATAGCATTGTTGGACCTGCAGTTTTCTCATGTGTCAGAGATGTTATCATTCCTATCAAACTTGCCGCTGAAAAGGCATTTTTGAGTTTGTTTAACTTGGTCCAAGATGAAAAGTTGGAAACATTCAACAAATGGTTTGAATCATTGGGTGACAGTTCAACAATTGATAATGTCATTGGTGGTAGTATTAATTTAAGATCAATCAGTGACTACACCAAGAGAGTTGCTGTCAGATTAGCTGGTGTTGAAAGAGAAAGAATAGCAGCTGGTGGTGATGAAGAAACTTTACATTCTGATAGAATTGAAGATGAGACAGAGATTTGGGCAGTTGGTGGAGTCGATTTGTCCAAAGTCTAATAGGTTTTGAGAGTGGTGCTTGTATATTTTATAGTCAACCACGTTGTTGTCTTAGAAAATGGATTAGATTACATTAAGAACTAGATTCTGTAAAAATTCTACATTGTAGTTGAACATAACAATAATACATGAACTATTAGATCACAAGCAGAAGGGCTCAATCTTTGAGTAAAGTAAAGTCAAATAACGAAAAACTGATGAACATTTGATACAATGAGAAATCACAAAAAAGGGAAAGAAGTAGCAAGTGCTAGAAAAAATATAAGGAAGAACTGGCAACAAGAAAATGATGGTGATTAATTTGCAGTTGGGTAACCCAGGTCCTTTAAGAAATGGTAAAAACTATGAATTGGGACAAGCATTTGAAAGCTCTATGAATCAGCGGGTTGCAGAAAATAAATGATGTTATAATAATACAATAGGGATAGCAAAAGTCATGTAAGGTTGAAGCACTCATTTATCGGAAGTTTCAGTTTTGATATCTTTAGTAGCATCAGGGGCAGGTTGAACAGCACCAGTTTGGTAGCCATAATATGGTGATTGCTTGTACTGTTGTAAAGAGGCTGCCTGTGATATTCCATAAGAGTTGGCATCTTGAACTTGTTGATATTGATATGGATAACCGTATCCGAATTGTTGATGTCCTTGTTGGGTGTCTGAAGAGGTTGGATTCTCAGAAGAGTTATCATTGGCAGTAACGGCCTGTGATGCTGTTTTCTTTTTATCTTTATCATATGTACCACCAAGGTAAGATGTAGAGTTTGTAACTGTAACTGGAACGATGTTCTTTGGATTGCTGTTAGCGGCAGCGGTTAGACCACCAGAAAATTCAGGTCCTTGATATAACTCTTTAATATCTTTAACGAATAATGGATATAAATGATCAATGACTCCTTCATTTCTGGCGTGCTCCAAAGCCCTTTCAAATGGGATCCAAACACCTTTGAGGTTCATTGCACCAATTTTCACAACATATCTAACTTTTTCTGATTTTAAAATACCATCTCTTCTACCTCTGGTCATACCAGCCACGTTCAGCAGCTTAGTTCCGTTGATGAAATTGGTGTCTTCACGTCTTGAGACTGATATACCACGAGCTTCAACTTGATAACAAACGGTTCCTTCGTCTTCCCAAAAAGTAGTTGTCAGTTTAGGGCGCTGAGGCAACTGGTTCGGATCAACAATATTGGGCTGAGGTAAAACAGTTGGTGTAGCTCTAGCAACAACAGGTGCTAATCCCACATTTGAAACTTGAGCTTGATGTTTGTAAGTGGCATCGGTTGCAGCACCTGGTGTACCTTGTTGTCCTATTGCTTGATAAGGATAAGAATAAGCACCGGTAGTATTGTATGAAGTAGCTGGAATGCCTTGATACTGACTCAAATAAGCAGCCTGAGCGTATGGTAAACCTTGGACTCCACCATATTGTGTTGGTTGGACTGACTGTGATGTTTGTGTTTGGCCCTGCGTTTGAGACTGTGATGGTTGTGGCTGTGATTGTTGTGTCTGAGCTTGCTGTTGAGAGGAGGCTTGCGATTGAACGGATACCTGTGATTGAGGAGTTTGTTGCTGTTGTTGGTACAAGTTTTGTGGATACTGTTGTTGGTACTGTTGTAATTGAGCAGCGTAAGCATGACTTGAAGGATCATACTGTGAGTATGCACCATTATATGGATAATTGGATCTTGCAACTTGGCCTTGAGTTGCTGTCTGTTGTTGCAACTGAGAAGCTTGAGAGGCTCCTTGATTCGACGTTTGTTGTCTTTGTTGATGTTGTTGATGTTGTTGCTGCTGCTGCTGCTGTTGTTGTTGTTGCTGTTGTTGCTGTTGCTGTAAAGATTGTTGATATTGACCATAATTAGCTACTGGTGGGTAGCCGGACACTCCAGCAGCACCGTTAACAGCAGAGTCTGCCAAACTGTAGCCCTGGCTGTTAGGTTGCTTGGTGCCTTTGTTGTCATAAATATATGGCGATTGTGACATGATCCGGAGAGGCGAAACAAATTATAAGCAAATGTTAAGTTGGAATGTAAACTGCGATATAGTTTGAAAGGTCTGGGTTCTCTTGGAAGAGTTGGACAATTGCTTTGAATCGAGTTTAGTGGCACTAAAGGGAGTTTCTTTCCAATCTCAATATTTTCTTTAGAAAAGAGGAATCAACAGAAATTTCACTGAACAAGAATCAGAAGATGGCAAAAAGAAGAAAGATCTGTCCTAATGAGGGTGATAATTGTGAGAAGTATGTGACCTTTTGATAGCTTTTGAATCAGTTGATTTCTAGTCTTAATAGTAATCAGGTTCAACGACGGAAATTTGGTTTGTTTATACTTGAAAAAGGAAGAAAGAAAAGAAAAAGTTTTTGCGTTTTCTTTTTGCGTGCAATTTTCGAGATGTACGCAAAGTTGCACGTCCTGCGACTTTAAATCGGCACCTAGATATGCACACTGGTTTTTCATCAAAAACGTAAAACCACCCGAAACAGCAAGGTTACGAGTCGCGATTTACTGACTTCCGTACCGAATTGCGCAATTATGTTGCAGAACTTACCCAATAAGGTAATTCGTTCTCCGCCAATGCGGCAGTGCTACAGAAAAAGAAACGTTCGCTGCAACTTTGAAAGTCCAGAACCGTTATGGCTCACCTCAAAAAACATCATCGTGCAGCGCTTTTCCGAAATGCTCAAGCGCTGTTTGAGAGGTGAACAAACATCAATAATGTTTGTTGGTGGCTAAATTGGAAATAATTCACTCTTTTGTGAGGTTGGAAGGGTAGGAAGGATCGAATTCTTGGACTCGTACCATTGATTTATCTGGAGATGAATTGATATTGTATTTTTTAACTTTGAGATGTTCCATATATCTAAACTGATAATATATTCCATAGACCTTTTTGAAATTTCGAGTTATATTGAAATCGTTGTCTCTCTTTTAAAGAAGTCCAAAAAAATTGTATCATAAGTTCTCATTCTGAGCACGAACTACGACTGTTCAGTATAAGGCGTGTCATTTCGTAAAAATTTAATGGTAGCAGAAATAACAAACTGATAAGTTCAGTCAATTTATTCTGAGCGTTCTCTGGTACTTAATCGTTATTACAATGAAACCTTCAAATCAAGTCAGACATGTCAAAAGTTGATTCTTAGACGAATTTCAATTATAAACAGTAACTCAAAGCTCTTATTCAGCAAGGGATACAACAATAATAACGATAAGTTGAACAGAGCATATGCTACTCATCTTGTATGGTAAATAAGTACTAACACTCCGAATGACCCTTGACGCCTACGCATAAATTATTTCCTGCTTGAAGATTCTGTTCTCTATTCAAAAAATAAAATCATACCATTTTATCTTATTCTAACTCTCCTCACTTTGTGGCTTTGCTAGTAATTTTGTGATAACTTATTGATAATTATCATGTTATTATTAAAAACTACTGTTCCTCGCCTACTTCTGCAATGAGTCTTCAATTCACGTTCATTTCATGGGAAACATTGAATGATGTCAACAAAAAATATTATATAACTCACAAAAGTTATCTTTTAGCTGCTTTCAACAGCAACAGCAATACCATTGGCTTTGTTTGGTTCTCTGAGAAGGCTCCACCAAGTGGCTAAGGGAGCTCAATGTTTTGATTTTCATACAGAATCAACACAGATATGTAAGTGGGACCTGAATTTAATGCACTGTTTCAATTTGAAATGTGGTCGGCTGCACATAAGACTTCAAATCCCGGGAGGGGATCTGGAAAACCTGAAGCTCCGTCAGCAGTGAGCACAAATCAACACGATTTTATCTGGAAGACAGCGTCTAAATGAGAGTGCTACGCTTTAAATTAAGTCTTATCTAACGATGATTCTTGGTTGAGCACCCGCAACTTCCACCAGAGAGTATAATGGCATTTTCAAAATTACAACATCTCCATTTTTGAATTATGAACTACCAAACAGTTGCAACTTGCAAGGTCATGTAGAGTACAACCTAGATAAAGCAATACAACGGTAGCGCCGTTGAGAATTTTAGATCAATGGTTTTGATGAGCAGGTACTGCTACTGAACATGAGCTTCTTAAGTGCTGTGCTCTAAGCTAGTTGTTGCAAAAAGTTGGCAGGAAAATCTATATCTGGCGAGTAGATACATTATCCTTAATGAGCCTACCATTCCATATAACTTCGCATCACAAACTAGACTCCACCTTCCATTATTAATGAATTCTTGAGGCTCGAACGTTGAACAAGATTTTATGCTTTTCCGCTCTTTTTGGTACGCATTTTATGGATCCGATTTTAACTGTATTTATTGTCCTCACTGTAGACTGATAGCCGATCTAGCTATTGTTAATGTGCCCAGTTACTGTTGATGCAGTATGTACACTATGTATCAAATGTCGCAAGACGGGACCTATATATATTCTAGATTCTACTGCTGGTCTCGTGTATAGAATCTAAGATATCATGTAGAATAGAATGCAGATGATCTGTGAGACGGACATAAAAAGCTTTACGTTCATGCCGGCATGTCCGGTCGGATTTTGAAAATAGAATCTATGAAGTGTGATAAGATGGTGGAGATAATTATAGGTTCCAAGTTCCAGCCAGGTTTTAGGCATAGACTCTTGAATATCCAGTTGACTCGCTTACTTCTTGTCTTAAGAGAAACAATATGCCCTCTACATCATGGCCAGTAAATTTTATCACCATTCGCCGAATTTGGCATGATGTCTTACTTGATGATCATTATCTATCGGATCTACGTATAACCATAATAATAACAAACAACCAGTGTTTGTTTCACTTTTATTCAATTCAGTTTCATATGTATAGTAATTAGATAAGTATTATGGAATCGAACTCAGTGATCATTAGTGCTTTTCTTTGATAATTTTCCAATAAATCCACCTCTGCTCTCATCGGAATTTTTTTTTCTTGAAAACGGATTAATTGAGTGTCTTGGTGTTGGATGAGAATCAGTAAAGTCTTTTGAACTGGAAGATTTTAGTTTTGCACTCGATGTTCTTGATGTTAAAATGTTGGAAAAGGTAGATCTTATACTGAAACTTCTAATTGAAACATCAGTGTGATCACGTTCATCAATACTGTTTTCTAATGAGTTTCTTGAACCTTTAGGCTTGACAGTGAAACCTTCAGTGGCACTTCTGTTCATTGGCAAGGATGATTGTGGTTTGACCTCCAAAGGTTCAATTGAAACAGGTTCCACTTTTTCCTTTGGTGGTTCTGGTTTTTCACTTTGATATTGAACTTCAAAATCTTTCAATTCTGCCAAAAGTTGATCTTTTTTCGCCTCGAACGTTTTACTCATTTCAATGACATTCATTGAACGTAGTAACAATTTCATATCAGATGCCAATGAAGCAGCCTCGTAAATAACTTGAAGAAGATGGATAGGTGGTGGTGGGGAAGTTGGAGAAGCCAGGCTTTCAAGAGTAGGTGGCTTGTATTCGTCTTCAGTTTCTTTCGTTTCTTCATCTTTTAGAATATTGGAAGCCTTACTTGTCTTACTTGTCTTACTTGTCTTGTTCAAATTTACCAATCCCAAACCAACTGCCAACTCATCAGAATCACTGGTGGACTCTTTCTCATTCTCAGAACTTGATGAAGCACTCACTTTAACAATATTTTCTTTGGCCAGTGGAAAACGATTCTCAGGAACTTGAAAATCTACTGCTGATATACCTGCAGTTTTTGGATCAACAGATGTAGGTGACACCAATACTTCGTTCAAATAATCAGATTCACCAGTTGCACCATCCACAGTAGAGCTAGATAGGGGATCCTCATCTTCTAACTCAACATTTCCCAACATTTTCTTTCTTCCATCAACAACTTTTGTTCCTTTCACAGCTAGTCTGTCGTCACTATCTAGATCAGAAGAGTCATATTTGGATTCAAAGTTTTGTTTATTCTCAAAGGGACTGATAGGATCCAAAGGATCGTTGGTTTCAGCGCCATGTTTGCTGGTAGTTGATGAGCTTGACTTTGAAGTCTTGAACAACTCGGTTTTTAGAAGCTTGTTCTGAGAGGATTGACCACTAAACTTAACAGGTTTCGTATCGTCCATATCTTCACTTTCTTCATTATCATTAACAGAATCATCATCATCGTCTTCCTCTTCTTGTGAGTCTGTCGCAACTTCTTTCGACAAACTTGATTTACCTTTTCTAACATCTGGAGATTTTAGTGAGTGTATATTGCTACCATCCACTGAATGATGATGTGGAGTAGACATGGATCCACTCGAAGCCTTGGATGCTTTTCTCAAAAGGTTGATATTCAAATAGCCATCGTCGACAGCATTCAACAGATCTTCTAGCTCTTTGAACGTGGCTTCAATATGTGGATGTTCTTTGCAGAAATGACATACTTCTTGCTCATCGGCATGGAAAAGGTCTAATAATCTATTCTTATATGTACGCGACAACTTTCCAAATTCTTTGATTAATGAATCTTCTTTTCTCCCAATGATTCCATATAACACCTCAGAAATTAAATCATATAGTAATGGCACTTCATAGAATTTAGCAAGTAGGAAATTATCTGAAGTGGTTGGTGTTAAAAGCCATTTATCTCCCAATTGACCAGTGAACAAAAATTCAGCAAACCCTTGAATAGTAGCGGTGGAGAATGGTAAATATAACGATCTTGGAATCAACAAAGGTTCAAGAAGGGTGGCGGTTGCTTCTTCATGGTGAATGGAATCAAAATTAGATGCACTCTCAGTTGTTGCTGACAGATCATCTTGTCCACTAGTTGGTAAACTGGAAGATCTTGAAATGCCTCTTTTTTTGAAAGCTGCTCTAAAATCTTTCAATTTACTCGTTGATTGATTCAATCCAGTAAGTGAACCACCAGAAATTGATCCTCTTGGTGAGTCTCTGAATGGGTTAAGAGATTTAAGCGGTGCTTTAGACTCCAAATGTGGTAGTGCCTCGTTGGGGAAAGGTAACTGGGAAGGCAATGTATCTGGCTCAAACTCTAAGCTAGAGCTCAAACCATTTGTTGATGTAGAAGTGACTGAAAGGTTCCCAGTTGATACCACAGAGGCTTTTCTAGAAGTAGGACCACCCGAAGATGTTGGAGGTGCCACAATAGGATTCAATGGTGGTGATGACCCTTTAATATGTCCTTCCTGAAATGGTGATCTGAATTGGGGAGCTGCACTTTCTGTGATATGAGAGGCAGGTGGTTTATTCATTATCAGAATGGATTTATGAGATGTTGAATTTGATCTAACTGAATGTGTATCACTTTCATTTTCTTCTGCCATCTCATCATCTTCCAAATTATCTAATTTCTTGGATTCTAATTCATGAACAGCTCTGGCATAACCTTTAGCGAGTAACATATCAAAACATCTACCCCATCTCTTTCTCAAAAGCATGACTGGAACATTCACACTGTCACCTTCAGCAGTAACAAACTCAAAGTCAGATAATGATGGGCCAAACCTTTCAAATGCATTTCTACCCAAAGTAACTGCATAATTTGGGAACACTGATCTTATAGAGCTGATTTTGGTACTTGGGGCAATATATTTTGAGTATTCCTCAAAGGACGTACTTGTTCTAGTTTCAGAGTTGCGTGACTCTTTTGTTTGATTGGTTCCGGTTGGTGCATTAGAGAAGGCATGGAAAATATTTGAAATTGGAAGACCAACCAAAACCATCAAATCAAATGTCTGAATTGTAGTAAATTCTGCATCAGATGGATAGTGAGCAGATCCTAAAATTATCACCTTATGATGAGAAGGCCAAGTGAATGCCTTCCAATAGTATGACTTTGTAACACTAACTTTTGAATCGATGTTTAGCCTAGTCCACTTCTGCGAAGGCTTATTGAATAAATATAGCTCATATTCACCAGAGTCTTTGTTAAATCCTGATACAATGATACTATTACCAAACACACCACCACTTGGATACTGCAAATGTAATGGCACAACAAGGTTATACTTTTTTGTCATTAAGTCAGAAAGTGGAAGTCGTAAACCAGTGGCACGAGGGGTCAATGGCAGACTGATTAATGGATTTACCTCTGAAGTCGCCAAATCTTCTTGTACCGAAGGGTTGAGAACGTATAGAACATTTTCGTTCTCTGGTTCTCTGATATTAACAGTTCCTGATATTATAAAACTTGAATCGGAACTCAATTTTAATTTTGATGTTTGATGATTAATGTCAATTATCTTAGGATCAACAGCAGATGTAGTGGATGTATTTGTGTCAGGTAAAATCTCGTTCAAGGTAAGTTCCATGTTTGTGGTAGCAACGAAGTGTTTCTTTTCCAAATCATAAATAATAACGGGGCTTAATGTCTCATTTAGTTCTCCTTTACCACCAGAAATCACTAACCCTGGGTGGTCTTTACCATCTACTGGAGATGTGTAGTGAGATACAACCATAGTGTGGTCATATCTTGGGACTGTACCGGATGTATAACCATCGTCAATACAGTGCCATTCATTGTTGTCTAAATTAAACTCCCAAAGGTCATTTGCCAACAAAATCTCATCAGTGTCTTCGTCAACATAAAGACCACCAAATAAATATAGAGAGTTTCCATAAAACGCTAGACTATGGTAAAATCTTGGTTTGGGCCTTAGCTGACTATCATCTAGCTGAACTCTTGTCCACTCTCTGTTCACTATACTCAGGTAAAATATTTCATTTGAGATGAACTGCGAAAGACCCCTATCGTCCTTGAACAGAGCAAATTGTTTCTCAATGTTAGGAATAGTGACCGAGCTCAGACTCAGTCCAAACGTCAACCCTCCATGGACAACAATACTGGAAGCCGTGTAAGCCAACGCAGCACCTGTTCTAGTTTTCAAATTATGTCTCTCATCTTCAACTTCCTCGGGTACCGTCAGACTGTACGTGCTGCTCTCCGAGGGCAGCAGAGGAGCCATTGTGGGTGTGCAAGTTCAAGAGTGACTGGAGGAAATAAATTCAGTTGCTAAATCAGTGCCAGCCTGAACGAACTCGTGATGGTTTTAAGCAAATATAAGAACTTGTGCTTCAATGTTTTTGTTTGGGGGCTTTCAGGGAGAAAAAAAAAATGATTATGTCAGCTGGTGTGTGGGTGTTGTTATAGATGATGAAATTGAAACAAAATGGAGCAAAAATAACTTCCTGAATTGTTTAGTTCACAGTTCAAAGCACAAATTCGAAGACAATGGCTCCATTGACTATCAACGCCGGTGAGAAAGCCACTCATGTGCCTATCAATGGCTTTCGCCACACTTTGAATAAGGTGAAGAAAGAAAAAGCGTGGATTTCCCCATTCAGACAGAGAAATGAAGCTACTCCTGTTAAGAAAAACCCTTCTTCCAAACAAGGATCTACTGTTCCAAAGACACCTACCCCAGTCGAGGAAGTGAAAGAAGATGACACTGCTAAAACATTGGACCCTGTAGCAAATGGTGAGCCCCTTGAAGAAGCTCCTGAAGAACCACTAGAAACTGAAGAGGCTGAAGTTGTTGCTGAGGTCCAATCTGAAGAAAAAGCAGAGCCGATCGAAGAAACAGAGCCTCCAAAGAAAAAACAAGTGGTTGATACAATTGTTGATCTAGGTGGTGGGCTGAAGCTTCCACAAAGCAAGATTGATGCCATTGCAAGAGAAAGACTTTCAAAGAACTTTGAAGCTATTGAGGATAAAGTCTCTGAGCAATCCAGACTTAGGGCTTTGAAAAATGAGAAAAAAGCTCAACTCAAGGCTTTGAAAGATCAGACTAAAGTCAATTCTACATTTGCCAAATTCAAAAGAAAATTGGACTTGGACAAGAAATCTTTTGGTGCTACTCACAGTCAACAAGTCAAGGAATTGGAAGATTCAATTACTGATATTGAAGCACAAATGAAAAACTTTGACAAAAAGACACTAGAAGAAATTGAAAAAGCCAAAGAAGATCATTCAAATGCATTGACTGAGGCTGATCAAAAATTAGTTGAAGACAAAGAAAAAACTGAACAATGGGCAATTGATGAAGAAGAATCTAAAAAACAAGCTATTCATGACTCCCAAGTCTCTCAAAAGAGACATGGTTTTGACTCTAGTGTCTTGACTGCTAAAAAATCTGAATATGAAGTCAACTTGCAACTTTTGGAACTTCAATTGACTCAAAAAAACCGTGATTTAACCAAACAAAAGAGTGTTCATGCTGAGCAAACTCTAACAAAAGAGGAATTGGAAACAAAGATTGCTGAATTGAAAGGTGCCATTGACGCCAACAACAAATTGATTGAAGAAACCGAATCAAAAGCTGCTGAATCCAGTAAAGCTTTAGAGGATACTGAAAAGGATTTATTAGCCTCGAAGGCCTCTTTGGAACAAGTTAGATTGGAATTAGAAACCGTCAGAGCTGGCAAAACCTCCAGAGTAAACAGACTGCAAGATGCTTCATCTAAAAGAGAGGCATATGAAGCTGAGCAGGAACGTTTACGTATCGAAGCTGAAAAAGAAGCCGAGCGTTTGCGTATTGAAGCTGAAGAAGAAGCTGAACGTAAACGTATTGAAGCTGAACAGGAAGCTGAGCGTTTAGCTGAAGAAGAACGTATCAAGGAAGAAGAGGCAGCTGAAAGAAGACGTTTAGAAAGAGAACGTTTAGCTGAAGAAGAACGTTTACGTCTCATTGAAGAAGAAAGACTTGCAAAAGAAGCTGAAGATGCAAGAATTGAAGATGCAAGATTAGCCAAAGAGGCTGAAGAGGCTAGAGTTTCCAAAGCTGCTGAAGATGCAAGAATTGCTGAGGAGACCAGAGTTGCTAAAGCTGCTGAAGACGCAAGAATAGCTAAAGAGGCTGAAGAGGCTAGAGTTGCCAAAGCTGCTGAAGATGCTAGAATTGCCAAACAAGCTGAGCTAGAAAAATTGGAAAATGTTAACAAAGTTGATGTCACTGATGACAAGCCTGTTTCTAAATCTTCCGTGGCTGCTGCTGCCGCTGTTGCTACTGCTGCCGGTACTGGAGCCACTGTTGGTAGTACTGTTGGAAGCTCTTCAAGTCGTGCTGCTAATACAGTCTCACCATCTATTGAAGAAGTCAAAACTCCAAAGAAGAAAAGATTCTCTGGTTTCTTCTCCAATTTCAAGAAGAAAGATCAACAGCCATCACTAGCAAAAGAAACTGAGCCAAAAGATAAAAAATCAAGTGGTAATTTAGTTACTGGTTTGGTCGCTGGTACTGCTGCCGCTGCTGGTGTTGCTGCTGGTGCTGTTGCTGGTACTGCTGCTGCCGCAGGCTCTGCTGCAAGTGCTGGTGTCAATGGAGTATCAAAAGCTGTCGATTCAACTGGTGGATCTACCAAGCCTGTCGAAACTACCACATCTCCTGAAGTTCCATCTGGTGAAGTTCCAGAGAAAGAAGTTACATCAGCGGAAGTCAAAGAATCATTACCACAAACTGATGAGCCAATAGAAGCTGTTCAAGTTGAAGAGCCAACAGTTCATGAACCGGTTCCAGAAGTTGAAGCTACAACTGAAGAAGAGAAGGCCAATGTTGAAGATGATGACGTTATTACTCCAGAAGTCTCCGAACCTATCGTTGAGAAATCTGTCGAGAAACCAGAAGTCAAATCAAGCACCGTCACACCTGCTGTTGTCTCATTGCCTACTCCTCCACAAACCGCTGAAGACCTTCCAACTGGTGAATACATTGAACCTGCTGCTGTTGAAATTCCTGAAGAACAAAAGTTCAAAATTTTGGAAACTCCAGTGACTGCACCATCAGAAGAAATCGCATCTTCAGCCGGTGTTACACCAGTTATTTCTTCTAATGAAGACATTGTTGAATCATCCAGAGAAAGCACACCAGAGCCAACAGCTGGACAAGGTAAAAATGCTAAGAAAAATGCCAAAAAGAGAGAACAAAAGAAGAAGAAGAAAGCTGAAGCCGCTGCTGCTGCCGCCGCTGCCACTGCTGCTGCTATCGCTGCTGGTACTACTGAAGCCATTGTCGCTGTCTCTGAAGTCTCACCAGCTGACCCTGCTGAAGAAGCACCTGCCCCTGGTGAAGAATTCATCGCTGCTGTTATTCCTCAAGAATCTAAGGAAGAAGCAATTCCAGCTGCTACTTATGAGGAACGCAGTACTGTTGAAATTCCAGCTTCTCAGAAATTTGTTGTCTCTTCTGACTATTCTCCTCCAGAAGCTGCTGAAGATGTCAAATTTGCAGTTCCTGCTAAGAAAGAGGTTGATGCTGCATTATTGTTGCCTACTGAAGATCTTAAATCATCTATTGCTGGTGTTAACACTACCAATGCTTCAATTGCTACCATAAATTCTGCTGTGAACACAGAAAAGATTGTTGCCGTTGGTGGTGATGAAGAAACCGAAGATGATAATGACACAGACTCATTGTACTCTATTAGAGAAGTTATCACTTACGAATACTTTACTCCAGAAGAAGAAAAGGCTTTATATGCGTCAGTCAAGACTACAAAAGCTTAATCTGTGCACTCTTTTCTCTTCCTTCTCAATCTTGTCTTTTTAATATGTTTAATTTAACCTATGTACTTTTTAATTTTAATAACAGGTAATATGTATTCAACAATTATCGTAAGTATGTACTTGATCAAGTGATGACACATAACCAGCCTAATGTAGCATAGACTAAACCAACTGGGTAGATTGCAAGGAATACCCTACCTGGTAAAACACCGTTGACTTTCAAATTCACAGTGGCAGCATAGATTGCCCATGACACAAAAATGATATACAGAATAAACCTTATGAAACTCCATTTAATAAAGATTGACAACGTTGCAGAGATCAAAAGTGGAAATAAAGCATAACCGGTAGTAGATAATGCATTGAAGAAAGAAATTGTACCACCTAACAATTGAATATTAATGGCGATAACAATTAGAGTCAACCACACCAAAGCAAACACCCCAGAAAAAACTTCGGAACTAGAGGCTTGTGGCGATAGAATCCCTAAGATAACAGAGAAGATCAAAATGAATACCAATGGACCCCATAAGTCCCAGTCTAACTTCTTCAAATCAGAGTCATCTATTGGGGTATTTCTAATGTCATTTTCTAAATCCTGTTCAACTTGATCATAATTTATACCAATGTTTATACCAGAATTTCTTGCTGCCACAATTAGATTATGCTGTTGGATCTTAGCAAGCTTTGACAAAGAAGCAGGCCACACCACGGCAAATAGTCTAAACCCAATGGCTCTTAAGTCTCTTTCTAATGTTTTCCATACTGGTTCGTCCAAAGTATCTCCGCCCGAAAACGCACGCTCTTTAACTTGTTCGTTCTTTATTAAGGGATTGAAAGACGTAGAGAGGTCAATGTTTGGTCTGGCGAAAGATGTGAAGTTGAAGTATGAATTGGATGAACCACTTTGTTGTGCTGGGTCTGATGGCTGCGTTTGGGGTTGTGTTTGTGTATTTGTACTCTTCTTGTTGTTCACAGGGGTTTCAACGTCTGGTTCGATCAGATCAGGGCCCAGGTCAAAATCATCTGCTTCTGAGGGATCAATGTTGACTGGTTTCCACTGGGACATTGTGATATATGACTATGGACTTGAAAAGTGTTGTTTTAACGTATCCAAAAAAAAGATACAGAGGTGTTGTGTGTCAGAAATAAAGCATCGGTTTTTAATCATGTGCAAATTTTTTGCTCAGAGATTGTTCACGTTCGGTTATATTCATCATTAAAAAACACCCTCGAAAAGAATCGATCTCACGACCATTTTTTTCGAGACGGACCTCCTGGCCCAACCAAAATATCCCGCCAAGCTAAGCACGGGTTAGATCGAGTAAAAAGTGCCCTGTACTGCTATATTCCACAAAATTTTGGTGAATGCCTTCTGTTAGAGAAGAATTAAGGAGAAATAACTCCCTTTGAAATATGCCGTCCGAAAAAGCACTCAGGAAACACCGATGATTCAAGAAAGTAGAGACTACTAAGTGATAAGTAAACTTTTATAAATTTAAT